>CM068543.1:34283694-34883694 GCA_035048495.1 Euptelea pleiosperma
CCCTCTCAACCCTCACAAACCAAAGAGGGAAGAGAGAAGAGAAAAAGGAGAAAATGGGGTGCTTTTTGTCATTCCCTCTCTTATAAGGGAGGGCATTTTCGACTAAGGGAGGGCATTTTCGTCCAAGAGAGGAACTAGTTGGGTGCTTATAGAATTTGTGGGGTGCAAATAGAATTTCCTAACTCGAATCAAACGCCTAGAATTCACTAATCGGGCTGATTTTTGGCGGTTTGTAGATCCATCTAGGTATTGGCCAAACATCCATACAGTCAGAGTCCTCTAAGAGTGTGCCACGTGGCTCATATTAAGCCATTTCATCGGCCCCGATGAGAGGTTCTTGTCATCAAAGTTTTACTCTAGGTTCATTCTTTCAGCACGTCTACCTCCAAAAAATGCTTGTAACTCAATTTTAAAACTTGAATACCTTTTTTATCATGGTTTTTTGTGTTTACTATTAGGGCATGTTTGTTACGATAGAAAAAGAGTTCCAATGGTGAATATTTAGCCAGACGAATATTAACTTGGCTAAATATTTGTGCATATCAGTATTTTGCAACGTTTAATTGGTACATGTATTAGCTAGCCTACTTCATTTTCTTTCAGTTTGTGTGGGTCCCACATATCAAAGTAAGTCAAAGATGGGTTAGATTAGTGTGGGGACCCACATATTAGGTCAGGATTCAAATGGTCATATTTTTATTTTTTTTATATATTAAAAAACTCATTTTTATTGAAAATAACAATTTTCCCCGCGAGAATATAAAATTTTTCCACAAGGGCTTATTTGGTGTGAAAATATTTACTCAGTGGGGGAGGATGTGATCAAATATTTTTCTGTCATGTCGGGCAAATTTGTGGGGCCAGGTTAAAATATTTGGCGTGGGCAAATGCATGCAAAACACGCTTGGCAAATATTAGCGCGCACAAGTTTTTATTTTTCCGCCATGGTGGCCTACCAAATAGGGCGCATAGGAGCTAGGATCAGGGGAACACAAATTTTGGCACAAAATTGCACACCAATTTAGGCGTACTCATATGGAAGATAAATCAATGGCTGAGGATGATCTCCTTACCATTTAGATCACCCCTACAAAAAAATCTGCCTATTCTGAAATTTCTAACATCATCAAATGTGGGTTTCAAGTTATCAGTAAGAAAAATAAATAGTCCATAATTCTTCAACTTGTAAACTAGGCTATGAATATCAGAATGATTTGAATTTTTGTGAGGGTGAACTCACCATAGAGATCATCCTCACCGAAAATCATCCCATTACAAAAACTTCTAATTTATATCCGCAAATTTTGTGTGTGAAATGTTGTGTCCTTTGATCCTGACCCAACTTTTGTCACAAATTTCACACCAAACAATTGGTGGGGTCCAATATATAAATTCGAAGTTTTGTAATGGGATGATTTTTGGTGAGGATGGTCTATGATTAGGAGATCACCCATACGAAAATTCAAATCATTCTGATATTTGAAGCCTAGTTTACGGACCATCTATTTTTTACTGTTAACTTGGAAACCATATTTGATGGGTTAGAAATTCTAGAACGGACTGATTTTTTGGATGGCGATCTATATGGTGAGGACATCATCAGCGCCATAAATCAGCCATTGATTTATCTTCCATGTGGGTACACCAAAATTAGTGTGAAATTTTGTGTCACCTAATCCTCACCGATCTTTTAATATTTGTTTTTCATTTTTTCATAATACTTCTTCTCTCCACGCATCGTAGATCAAACAAATACTGTTTTAAGCACTGAATCCTATGAGATTTCTGGGTTTTGGAAAGATTAAGATATTTGGGTTCTGTTTTTTTTCACCAAACTCAAAGTTTTTTGTATATGTTTCTGGGTTTAGATCTATATTTTAAAACTCGCTGAGTCGACTCAGGACTCGGTCAAGTCGACTCAACTCGATCGTATTTTGAGTCGACTCGGCATACAAACTCGGATTTGTATATTCCGGCGAGTTGACTCAGAAAATCCTCCTAGTTGACTCACCATTCAGCCGAGCCACCCGTTTAAAGACTGAGTCTAGTCAAAACTCAAATTTTTTCTGATTTTCTAAATGTCTTTTTGTATTTTTTTCCTATTTTCAAAGTTTTTCTTAATAAATATTATTTTTTATATATTTAAATAAATAATAATCAATTTAATGACTCGCCGAGTCATCGAGGTGACTCGGCCCAATTGACTTCCGAGTCGAGTCTGAGTTTCGAGTTTTAGAACATAGGTTTAGATCACTGAGAGGTGGTTTTGAGCTCTGATTTTATGTGCCAGGTTTTGGATTTTGTTTTCTGGGTTATGAGATTCACTGGTTTATGTTCTTTGAGTTATGATTACTGGTGAGTTTTCTGATTTTAGAAATTATTTTCTCTAAGGTCTGATTGTGATGGAAACTGGGTTCTTTTAGAAAGTTTCTAAGTCTGGAACTATGAATTAGGGTTTTGTTTTCGAAAAAAGGAGAGTGATTGTTTCCCCTCCATATAAAACATAATGGGCATTTTGAAAAAAGAGTACGTGTTGATTTTGTATGTTGAGGGTCTAGCTCCACTGCTGAAGGAGAGGATGGAGAATGAGCGATAGAGGGGAAAGGAATAGCCAGGACTCCACTCCAAAAACCGAGAGGTCCTGAGTTCAATTCTCCTTGGTGCCATTCACTAGAAGAGTAACAATAAGTAGCTTAGTCCACATCAAAAACTCTCCAAGAACACTTGGCACGTGTGGAAGGGAGACAAGTGTGTCCCAGGGGACTAGTCGGGTGCTCTAAGAGGTCGGATATCCTCATTTTCAAAAAAATAAATAAAAGAATGAATGAAAAGGAAAATCAATTTTTTAATGGGTCGGGCTCCCTTGACAGATATAAAATGACAGGTATCTGTATAGGGACATAATATAAGCCATGTGGCGCACTCTTACAGGATGCTGACCGTATGGATGTTTGTCCAATCCCATAGTGGACCTACAAACCAAAAATCAGCCTGATTAGTGATTTATAATTGTTGGATCTTTGTATCTCAAATACTGCTCAAATTCCCACAGTTGAGATCAGCCCATGAAAATAAGTCCAATCCAAAGCCTACTTCTTGCATTAAAAATGGTTGAAATCTCATAATTGCCCCTATTTTATCCAAAATGCCCTTCTTATATTTCTTTAACATTTTTAAGGGTATTTTCTTTTCAACTTTATCAACAGTTCAGCAATTGTAGCTCATTCAATATAAAAACAAAAAAATCATTCTTCCTAACAGTTAAAGTTTTTAAATTGACCAACATTGCTTCTTTCAATTTTTGTAATTTTTTTAACTTATAAGGGTTCTTTGGTCATTCAACATTTTCACATTTCAACTCGCCTGATAAACCATTTAGTACAGTATCCCTACGTACCACCTAAACTTTGTCCATAGAAAATATTAGATGATGGTGTCCATCGAAGTTGATGATGGACCCACAATGTGAGCCACCTGGAACACTATAAGAGGCTACTGACCATATGGATGTTTTCCACATTCCTAGATAGACTTACATAACAAAAACTGACCTGATTAGTGATTCCTAACCTTTGGATCATAATGCTTGAATTCCACGGTTTAAAATAAGTAATAAAAAGGACTCTAATCCGACGGATATAAATTACTAATTAAAATGCATTTTGGTATGTAAGTCCAACTAGGGATGGGCAAAACATCTACACGCTCAATGCTCTCTAAGATTGTGCCACATGGTCCATCATCAACGTGGGTGTTTGAAAAGAAAAACAAAAAAGATATAGTTAATAAGTCACTTGTACATATCTTATTATTAAAATAGTAATGATCACATAGTTCCAGAGTCACATAGATGTTATCATATTGCTTAGTGGTGTCATTTTGTTAATGGACAAATAATACTCAAAATCCACAGTTAAAACAAACAATGAAAAAGACTCTAATCCAACGGATAGAAATAACTAAATAGGATGAATTTTCGTATGTAAGTCCACCTAGGGATGAGCGAAACATCTATCCGGTCATCGATCTCTAAGTGTATGCCATGTGTAAGGTACTGCCATTTGTAAGGTACACGTGCATCACACGTGGCGGTCCCTAGTACAAGAGAAGGGAAATAATTTTTCAAACGAGGTTTTTATGGGAAATTTTAGTCGCACCTAATGAATTGTGAATCACCCTGACCTGTTGAAAGTACCCCACGAATTGTGCTTCAATTTACTTAATTTACGAAAATGTGCCTTCCACAAGTTAGACTCGAGATAACTGCGTGCAACTTCATGCAATCATTCAGGGACCCACGTGGCACTCTTAGAGGACTCCGACCGTATGGATGATTGGCCAATCCCTAGGTAGATCTATGAACCAAAAATCAGCCTGATTTAATGATTTCCAGGCGTTGGATTTGAGTTATTTTCATGGGTTGATTTTAACTGTGAAAATTTGACATTATTGACCCTTATTTGAGGTACAAAGATCCAAAGGTTTGAAATCACTAATCGGGCTGATTTTTGGTTTGTATGTCCACCTAATAATTGGAAAAACATCCATACGGTCGAAGTCCTCTAAGAGTGTGCCACGCGGCTCATATTGCATGCTGTCATCAAAGTTCTATTCTAAAAAACTCACATCTATTATTTGTCAGTGGCATTGATTACAAAAAACAAAAAAAAGAAAAAAAAATTATGGGATGAATGTTAGTTTGGGTGCCCTAACAATTCGTGGTGCCCTCACAATTCAAGGGGTACGACTAAAATTTCCCAGTTTTTATATCTTCCAGTTAACAATGACAATGTTTTGACGAAAATGCCCCTATAACGTTTGTATTTACCTGTCTTTTTCTAAAGTTAAATATGACATGGGAAGGGCATTTATGTCAGATCTGAACCAAGAGATATACAAAGGTCACTGGGAAAAATCATTCCACATCATATGTTGGTGGCAAATTTCATCTCATGCATGGTTGAAGCACCAATTAGGCCTCACATTTAGAAACGGTGATCCAAAACCTGATCGAATGGACGCTATCTATGTTCACTCCTCTTCTTCTTCTTCTTCCTTTTTTGAATTTTTTTTTTTGTCATTTTCTTTCCGTTCAACTTTTTTTTTTTAAATACTGTTATTGTCCTAAAAAGTTTGCAAGAAAACCCTCCATCGAGACTACGTGTGTGCCCTTTTTGAAGATGTTTTTTGGGAGGGCCGGTTGGAGGTTCAGAACTTATTTGATATCTTTTCTTATATCAAATTTGATGAAGATGTTTTTATGATCGAGTTTTCTGATGTTCGTGGTTGGAGATGCTCTCGTGTGTGATTATCAATACGAATTGATGGTCTCCATTGTTTTGAAACGACGAGAACCGATTGTTCGAATCCCCCTTTGTGGTCACCCCCTTGGATTGTTGGAATCCCCCTTTGGGGTCACCCCCTGTGGGACTAGTCGGGTACTCTAAGAGGCCCGGATACCCATGGCAAAAAAGAAAATAAGAACACTGTTAAAGACGACAAACACAGGATTTTGGCTGATTGCCTAATCACGATCCCACAAACTTTAGCATCTTTATATAAAGACAGAGGAGCTTCAATTCAATGTCTACACTTGACAAGTACCCAAGACAAACCCACGAGACTGACGAAGCAAGTTACTCTACCTTTGAAATAGACAGATATCCCCTGTAATTTTTTTAATTTCTTTGTCGAGTACAACTTTGATGACGCAGAACGTTGATGATGGACCACACTATGAACAACGTGTCACACTATTAGAGACTACTGACCGTGTGAATGTTTGTCTTGATTCTGAGTACTACCCCTAATAATGCTCAAAATCCACTCATGTTAAAAATGAATCGAGAAAACGACTCTAATCAATGGCTAAAAATTACTAATCAGGCTGAATTTTTGTATCTAGATCCACGTAGGGATGGGCTCCACATCCATACGGTCAGTGGCCTTTAAGTTAGGAGACTAACTTGTCATTGGATAGGCTTTAACGACGGCGTGGGTCACTAACGCAAGGAAAGATTCTTTAGGTTCTAGAAGAAGGCTGTGTGGTTTGAGGCAAAATATTTTAGGCCATAAATCTATTTTATCCTCGACGAGCATTGTGTCCGAGCCAAAGTCACTCATGGTGAATTGTTGTTGTCGCGACGAGCATAAGTGCATTATAAAGGTCAATTTATAAATAAAGATGAATAGGATGTTTCTAAGTGAAGTTATCTGCCATGTGGTCACCATGAAAAGGAGTAGGTGTGTAAATAGGATCGAACTATTCCCTCCGCTAAATTGTCAGTTCTTTATTGTTCCTATCTTCTGGATTCTATCTCGCCATTGATACATGATCGTTATCCCATTCGATCACTCTCAATCGAATGGGAACAGAGAAAGAGCTAGTATCATCAGATAACTCGATCACTTCCTTTGGTCGTCCATGGTTCATCTCCACCAACCATCTCCAGTACTCTTGCACACATAAGTGCATTATAAAGGTCAATTTATAAATAAAGATGAATAGGAACAAGTTGTCATCATGTTTCTAAGTGAAGTTATCTGCCATGTGGTCGCCATGAAAAGGAGTAGGTGTGTAAATAGGATCGAACTATTCCCTCAGCCAAATTGTCAGTTCTTTATTGTTCTTATCTTCTGGATTCTATCTCATCATTGATACATGATCGTTATCCCATTCGATCACTCTCAATCGAATGGGAACAGAGAAAGAGCTAGTATCATCAGATACCTCGATCACTTCCTTTGGTCGTCCGTGGTTCATCTCCACCAACCATCTCCAGTACTCTTGCACACATAAGTGCATTATAAAGGTCAATTTATAAATAAAGATGAATAGGAACAAGTTGTCATCATGTTTCTAAGTGAAGTTATCTGCCATGTGGTCGCCATGAAAAGGAGTAGGTGTGTAAATAGGATCGAACTATTCCCTCAGCCAAATTGTCAGTTCTTTATTGTTCTTATCTTCTGGATTCTATCTCGCCATTGATACATGATCGTTATCCCATTCTATCACTCTCAATCGAATGGGAACAGAGAAAGAGCTAGAATCATCAGATACCTCGATCACTTCCTTTGGTCGTCCGTGGTTCATCTCCACCAACCATCTCCAGTACTCTTGCACACATAAGTGCATTTGAACCATAGCAGTGAAAATAAAGTAAGGTCAATTTATAAATGAAGATAAACAGGAACAAGTTGTCATCATGTTTCTAAGTGAAGTTATCTGCCATGTGCTCGCCATGAAAAGGAGTAGGTGTGTAAATAGGATCGAACTATTCCCTCAGCTCAATTGTCAGTTCTTAATTTATTGTTCTTATCTTTTGGATTCTATCTCGCCATCGATACACGATCGTTATCCCATTTGTCACTCTCAATCGAATGGGAACAGAGAAAGCTAGTATCATCGGATACCTCGATCACTTCCTTTGGTCGTCCGTGCATGGTTCATCTCCACCAACCGTCTCCAGTACTCTTGCACACATAATTGGGGTCTCCAAAGAGAATTATTCTTTTGGATGCTCTTTCTTATATTTTTAGACATATTTTACTATATGCTAGTAATCAATGGTCCAAAAATCGATACGAATTAAAATTCCACACCAAACAAGTCACAAGTAATTGGAAATAATACCAGGTCCTCACTTCTCAAAGCCTAATCTGTAATATCCAATCATGAACAAAAGTTTATTACATCAATTTCTCAACCGAAACTTCTTCTCCAAATTAGTGTCGTGTTCCTCGAGTACTCCAAATCTGTAGGTAATGTTATCAACGAAAGGTGAACGGTAAAGCTCCGTACGACATCAACTTTAACAATTCCCTTGGTTAAAAAAGCAATATAATACGAAATGGCAATAATAATAAGAATGATGAGAGGTTGCATACTTGCATGCATTAATTAACAGCCATTTATTAACAACCACCATTAAAGGTTTCCTTTTCTTGGTCACTTGAGACCATTAGTTCATAAAGCACTCTTTCTAGATTAAATGTCTCATTTTTTTTGATCTGAGGTCTCCTAAAGCATGATATTCCCATATTAAAGGTCTCCTTTTTGATCTGGGATAATCGCCAACCCTACAATTAATACACGGGCGCCTTTAGCAGACCTCACCCGATGAGACGAGCACATGTAGCAGACCTCACTCGATCTCAAAACCACATGTACAAGCACTTCTTAATCTCATGATAACGACTATGATAACAATTTTAGTTCATCCATTAAACTCACTATGTCTTGTTGGAAAGTTAAGACGGAGAACTACAATTCTTCTTTAGATTCCAGGTTGAGAATCCATCATCTGGGATTCTGAAATTCAACCGCAAGGTGGTTGTCACTTACTGTCAGCATATATATATATAATAGCGTAGGGACGTTTTATAGGGTCCAAACGGCCCTTCAAGAACGCCCCTATTGATCCTTGCCTGGTTCAACCTCTTGGGTTTGGATTGGGCACTGTCTCTTAAGAAACGTTTGAAGGTGTTGTGGTGTTAGTTTGATCTCAGCAGACGAGTGAGATTTGGTCAGATCACTACTGGCTAGTAAAAAATGTAGGTATGTAGAGTTCACATGAAATAATGGCTTTAATGGCTGCAAGAAAGTCCAAAACGTTAAGCAATCATTATAATCAAGTCCATCAGATCCATGAATCAAGAACATAACATAAGCAATGAAAATAATCAAACAAAAACATCACAAATATGCACACAAATCTTAATCAAGCAAAAACTTCTCAAAGCAAAAGAAGAGTTACTAGTGTTGAGAGTGATTTCTCTGTCAAAAACATCCGAGGGTTGGCCGAAAATTACAATTGAGGTTAGGGGGAAGTTTTCCACATTTTTGTTTGGGTTCTCTGGGGTTTGGAGGTTAAGTTTTATAGAAAAGAAGGAGCAGAGATCTAGGAAATCAATGTTTCCTATTGAGAGTGCAATTGTTCTACCTAGTTGTTACCTTTCCTATTCTAAAAGAAATTTTTATCGAGTCAAATGCTTACTCAACAATTTTTACAAGGTGGGGTCTAGTTAGTTTAATTCGAATCTATATTAGTATGGTTTAGGCTATGGTCCATTAGAGTTGCTACATGGCAATTTAAGGTGCATTACTTAAGTGTGATCTTATCTCTACTACTTAAAAGATAAAACCTGCGTTGGGGCACGCCTCCTCACACGAGCTTCACAAGACCTTCACCTTCTACGTTGTCCAGTACGCTGATGATGTCCCTCATCATCACGCTGATGAGGGGATCATAGTATGAGCCACGTTGCACACTCTTAGTGACCACTGATCGTATGGATGTTTGACCCATCCCTAGGTGGACCTACATACCAAATATCAGCCTCATTAGTGAGTTCAAACTTTTGGAGATCTGAGTACCCTAAACAGTGCTCGAAATCCAACCAGGGAAAAGACTCTATTCCAAGGGATAGAAATTACTAATCAGGTTGAATTTTGGTATGTAAGTTCATCTCGGGATGGGCCGAACATCCATATGTTTAGTGGTCTCTGAGACTGTGCCAAATGGATCATACTGTGGTCCGTCATCAACGTTGGTGAGGCCACTACATTCACACACTTGCAACGCAATGTGCCGCCCCTAGTTATATATGTCGGAATAAAATATGAGATCTTGCCTACACGCTCCCCGAGGAAGTTAGTGCTCTGATCAAGGTGATGTCGGCTATAAGTAATTGAGCTAAGCTAGATAAGCTCGTTTGGACATCTTTAAAAATACAACACAGATGGAGGTTGTTGTTGAGATGAAGTCGGCCGTGGAGAGCTTGTTGAGCTTGAGAGGTACAACGATAGAGCTGGATCATGTTGTCGAATCGTTGGTGATGATGAGGGATCCTTCCGCCCGCGGCACGACAGGTGTTTTACCAGCCAAAAGCAGTTCAATGCTGAAGTCAAGATTTGCGCATCAATGGCAGACCACTAAAAATTATTGTGGAAAGATAGGTAGAAGAGGTAAGAAATTCTCCATTGTTCGATGTTCAAGGTTTTGTTTAGTTTCTTTTATGTGGGTTAGGTTTCGATTTTCGGGGATTGGATCTCTATTGAAAGTTGGGATTGGAAGGAATTTTGAATCCACTTTTTTGAGCAAGGGCTCCGCTATTTATAGATCTCTAATCGGCCGACTTTGGGAATTCCCCCTGTTAATGGAGATTACTTTCAGTTGTTTAGTAGGTCTGAGAATATTCTTTTGTCTAGGCCGCCCATTGTCTAGGCCGCCCATTGAGTGGCCCTTCTCATCTGGATCTTCAGCAAGGCTTCTCCTTTGATGTCCTACTACTTCCTCTATTCATTGGTGGGTGGGTCTGTTTACTAGCTACCGAGCCGTCTACTACCAGGTGACCCGTAATACTTCATATGTTGTCTCCCTGTTCCATCATCATACTTGATCTTGTTGCCCATGTGATTGTGATCCGTCCGGTGACAGATAGATACGTATGCTGGCAAACAGATTTGTCTGCTAGCAGATGGGTCCATCGGCTGCATAGAGAATTTTGCTCAACTTCCATCTGCCTAGGGTCCTTTCTTTTGCCTAATCTTTTATGCCTTGGATCATTTGATAGTCACATGAGGTGACTAATTGCTCTAACTATATCTTGTCTACTAATGATGTGTCACTATTAGTCCACGCATCATGCGTAAAATTTGGGGTACCCATATCACCCTACTCGGAGGGATAAGGATGTGAATCATTGCTCATTCTTGATATTTGAACACATTTTCCTTGAAAGATTATCTCAACTGACTGGTCAAGGTAAGGTGATAAACTCGCATGCGTTAGTTGATAAAAAGATTATCTCAACCGACTCAAATCAAATATACATCTGTGGTATATTATTTTTTTGTCATTTGATTTAATCAATACGATTAGCGGAACAAGGGATCACGTTTAGACCAAGTAAAAATCTTAGCCAAGGAAAACCAAGGGATCACGTCTAGACAGAAAGTATCATTAATTGAAAAGTTAAACGAAATAGAAGTTATCAACGCAGTACCGTTGTAAATGCAGCTTCCAATTTTAGCCAAGGCCCACTACCTATGCGTCTACGTACGTCATCTGAATCAACGCTACGATTCCACGCGCAAACTCTCAATCAATAGACTTTGTCCTCTTGTTTAGTTTGGTACTCCCCAAACTTACCTTCGATCAATACACCCCAATTTTAATTCTCAACACTCCAGTCTCTACTGAAGGTAAAGGATTCAGTGCACCCTGAACCCCAAGTCACTCAAGCGTTATTATCAATTTTGTTAATGCTCGTTGTATCCCGTTTGTCCCGTTCAGTGTTTGGGCTTTTGACAGTCCAAAAGCTCCATGAAATAATCCGCTACTTGTTCTACATTAGTTAAGAGGTTATGATCTAATCGAGGACTGATTTGAATACCGTAGGGAAAATGTCTCATGTAGAAATCTGAGGATCGGCTGAGTACAATGGGGAATATGTTTGAGGTAGAGATATGAGGATTGATTGACCATAACTAGGATTGTGTGATGACTGGGTAAAATGTTTGTCGAAGAAGATAATGTAAGACTGAGTCAAAGGGATCGAGTGAGGAATAATTTAAAGGCAAACCTAATCCTTTTATGGACAGCTAGAAGATATTTTAATTCTTAGGTTGCACGTGTGTGGCTGCAATACCATTGCTATTTTGGAGTAAACCTTCGCGCACAGCATGCTGTGAGCGAAGCCGATCACAGCACACAATATGAGCATAATAGATGCTTACCGTGTGGATGTTTGGCCAATCACTAGTAGGACCCACAAACCAAAAATAAAGCTGATCAGTGATTTCTAAGCGTTGGATTGATGTTATTTTCATGGGTTGATTTTAACCGTAGGAATTTGAGCATTATTGAGCTTTATTTGGGAGCAAAGATCCAAAGGCTGTAAATCACTAATCAGGCTGATTTAAGGTTTGCAGGTCCACCAAGGGACTGGACAAACATCCATACGGTCAGCTTAATTCCTCTAAGAGTATGTGCCACGGGGCTCGTATTGTGGGCTGTGATCGGCTTCGCACACTTGATCACTGGGGCCAATTACGAAAGGTTCTGACTAGCATCTATCCACTTGACAAGTACCTATGACAACACCTTGTTTAAATTAAAATTTCAACTATTTTTAGAAAACACTATTCTCAAGGGTACTTGTCAAGTGGACAGATGCTAGTGATCAAAAGTACTTTCGTTATTTTTTGCTCTAAACTTCCAACCTTGAATATGAATGGCGAGAAAGTTTTCGAAGGGGTTATCACTAAAAAAGTTAAAAAAAAAAAAAAAAAAACACATAATCCCTTGTATGGATATAGAAAAGTTGCCATTGGTGTTTGAGTTTGGGTTTTTGTGAGGACCAAAAAGCGAAAGAAATGGGAGGGGGGGGTAGATGAAGAAAGAACGATCAACCCTTGTTCATCCGCGATTCAGAACCACACGAGGACATCTTCCTTTGTTCATCCGCGATTCAGAACCTCACGAGGATATCTAACTACACTTTTGCTTCTCACAAGTCACAAACCCCTTTCATCAGTCGCTTTCAAGGAACCGGTTCAACCGCCAGGTCAGCCGGGTCAACTCTTGACTGAAAAAAATGATTTTTAAATATTATTAAAAAACTATTATCAAATATGCAAATCGTTTAAAAATTGTTTATTATGATTTTTAAAAGAAACATACTAAAAAATCCTTTTTATTTAAATAAACAACGGTTTACATGAAAAAAACACGAAAAATAAACAAGAGGTTTTAAAAAAAAAAAAGAGTTTTTTTTTTTTTTTTTTTTTTTAAATCTTTTCACCTCCTTTTTGGGCAGTTGGAACCCAAAAAGGAAAAAAAAATGTAACAAGGTATGCCTGAAACTTTTTTAAATGGGAAGCACCATTTTGGTTACTTACCGCTGTCATCTGGACCCACTGACTGCATGGATGTTTTTCGCACCCCTTTGTGAATATACAAACCAAAAATCACCCTGATTGGTATTCTATAACCATTAGATTTTAGCACTATTTTGCACTTTTTAAGGCATTTTTATAGCCGTTGAATGTAACCATTATTTTTGTACTGAAACCAACGGCTAAAAATCATCAAACAAGCTGATTTTTGGTACGACTGTCTATTAAGGGGTGGGAAAAACATCCATGCGGCCAGTGGGCCCAGATGGCAGAGGTGACTACCAAAAACGCCGCTTCCGCAATTGAAAAGATCTAAGGTATACCTTGTTCCATCACGACCAAAAAAATAAATGAGTTTGCTTGAAAAAAAGGAAAAAAGAGGAAAAATCTCTCCAATCACAACGGGACCACGGCTTGACCTTTTTAGATTTTTGTCTTTTTGTGTTTTTTTTTATTCTTCTTCTCCTTCCTGGTTCTCACTTTTCCACGGCTTTAACAATTTTAGGGCTGTTTTGTTTTTTTCCTTAAAATGTTAACTCGTTTTTGTGACCGGTTCAACCTGACGGCCGGGCTGTGTTTAATAACATAATTCAACTACTCTCCTTACCACTTTGATTGCGTAATCCCCCACGTAGCAAGTAGCAACAAGAACCGCCTCCCCCCACATCCCTCTCCCCTCCTACGGTTTACACAAACAAGAGTAGTGGTGGTGTTGGAAGGTTGTTACGGGAGCTAGCACATCCAACACCCTCCTTACCACCCGTGAGTCAAAGCTTCTATGTAGCAGATAGACACGCACACACGCTTCAACATCTCTCTTCTCTTTTTATCTCTTTGTTTTTTCTATAAAATTAGGTTGGACAGAAACACCATACAACCCACTGGATTCGTCCTGCCCTCTAAGGACCGGTATGTTTTCATTGCTCGTGCTGCACTTCGGCAGCCAGTATTTGAATTTTTTGGCAAGATCAGAGGAGTTAACACGACGTCTTTAGTTTGTTTTCAGGGTATCCGATGTAAGGCGACTGGTAGAAGAAGAGAGAATATCAGAGTATGTGTATTACAGTGAGTGGTTTCCATGTTATTCTTGTCAAGTGAACGGCCCTTTGCAGAACGACCTCTGTTTCGTTGTCTGTTCGACCTTGGCCTATATATTTATATCCTAGTGTTCAGGACACGCTACATAAAACAGTAAAAACAGTATCACATGTTAACATCTTCACACAGAGATATCTGTTAGTATAGGGAATCGTGAAACTGCTCTTTTTTTTTAGGGGGGGGCGGATTCTCTGACTCTCTCTCTCTCTCTCTCTCTCTCACACACTTTATATACTTCTATCTACAACATGGTTTTAGGCAAAACTGATATAAGAACCATAATTTCTAGACTGAAAAAATAGTTGTGGAACGTTTGCTTTCTTATATCTACTTAAAAACAGATTTTGTGTTCAGTTCATACCAGAAAAACCTTCTGCTTTCGATGTATTTGCACTTTGTGTCTTTCAAGTTTACTAGCTGGTGCAATTCATATGCTTTGTTGTAAACAATAGACACTGTTTAGTTAGTTTTATAGAGTAATTAATACTCTGGTTTTTTGATATATGGCCTTGTGTTTCTCATGTTATTTTCTTTCCCCGATCAAGATTGGTAGGGAAGTGTCACTTGCTGTTCCTACTTTGATCAATTAGAAATCACTGCTTTACTTATTAAAAGACAGAGATTTCGTTATATATAACTTATGGGAAGTAGCCTTGTCGGCCATGTTGTGTATGGTATTGGTATCTCGAATTCTACATATGTATTGCCGTGCAAGCGGAACCTGCTTGAAGACGTGGGTCGAGCTCCAAGCTTGCTCGCTGGGGGTACATGGGGCAGTTCCCCTTCCAGGAGTGTGGGGACAGAGCCCCCAGCCCCAAATTTTTTGGCAAGTTCTTTTTGGTAAATAACATAGTTTTCTATTTCATGTGTGATTCCTTGTTGATTTGGGACTAGGATTTTTGACCCATATATAAGCCATTGTTTTAGGCTTTCTTATAACTTTCAATTCACATAGTGAAAAAGCTCTCGATCACCGTCGCCTGTGGATATAGCCTTTAGTGGTCGAACCATGTAAAATCTTGTGCTCTTGTGCTGTGATTGTTTTTTTGCTTGGTTGTTTCCCTCCATCGTGAGTGGTCAATCTTTGTTTTCTGCAACAGTCCGACGGTCATAACACAATACTTTATGGCCAAAAATGAACACTCTCCATGTAGAGAGATTATAAAACTGGGAATTAGAAAGATACTGGCAATCGAGGATATGGTCAAATGATTACTACTGTCATGTTTGTGCGAAACTAATGAGATTGAGAAGCAGTACCATCTGAGTCATTTTTGATAAAGGACAAACATAAATGCACGATATGGCCTTAGGAGCAAGCTTGTAATGAACAAGCTCTGACTTATATCTCTCTTGAGTCCTAACCGTAGTAAGTCTGTCCGCATATTAAACGTGAATTGTATTAATTTTTGCATGAAACATAATGTGCAGACGAAATTTTCAAAAGATACGATTTGGTAAAATTCGTGTATTTTATGAGATGTATTATTACAGTATTATACATGTATTATTTCAATTTGTTGAAAAATTTTATTTTTATGCAATTTTTTTAAATTCATTGTTTTTAATACTCTACTATTCATTTTATTGCTTTGGGTAATTTTTAAACAAATTTTCGAATGACAAAACCTAATTGAACTTTTTCTGTATCGTATGACATGATACTATGATCCCAACAAGTTTCCCCTTCAACACAAATCTTGATCCAACAATGGCATGCATCTATTTATCTTTACTACTATAATGGGGCTCGCTCCTGCGCCCTTGAGCTGTCACTTGAGCAATCATCAATGTCTTTTGCCATAATTTTCCATAATTAACCTTTTTGTACTTATCTATTCTACTATATAATGAGAGAAAGCCTTTCTTCCCTTAAAAACCGTTGAAATCTCAATATTGCTCCTACTTTGCCCAAAATACCCTTCTTATACGGTTTTTTAACATTTTAAGTCTTGTACCTTTTAAAGGTACGTTAGACTTTACGCACCCTTTTTTTTCTCTTCATCTTATTCAGCAATTGACATCATCGTACTCAATTGCAGCTTATTCAATAAAATATAAAAATAAAAAATCAGTCTTCCTAATATGACCTTCAAAGTTTTTAAATTGACAAACAATGCATCTTTCAGTCTTTGTAAATTTTTTAATTTACAAGGGTTCTTTGATCATTCAATATTTTCACATTTCAACTCTAAAGCGTTTAGCATATCCAAGCGTGTCACCTAACCTCTGTCCATGAAAAAAAAATTTGATGACCGTGTCCACCATTGAAGTTGATGATGAACCCATAGTGTGAACCATGTTGTAAACTATTAGAGACTATTAACCGTATGGATGTTTGCCACATTCTTAGATGGCCTTACGTAACAAAAATCGACCTAACTAGTGATTCCTAACCTTTGGACCATAATGCTTGAAATCCACGGTTTAAAATAAACCATAAAAAGGACTCTAATCCAATGGATATAAATTACTAATCACAATGAATTTTTGTATGCAGGTCCAACTTGGGATGGACAAAACTTTAGCATGGTCAGTGGTCTCTAAGAGTGTGCCATGTGGCTCATAATATGATCCATAATCAAAAGAAAAAAGATAGTTAATAATTACATGTACATACCTCATTATTAAAATAGTAATGATCACATGGTTCAAGAGACATGGATGTTATCATGTTGCATAGTGGCGTCGGCCAAATAATACTCAAAATCCACAATTAAAACAAACCATATGAAAAAAAAATATAATCCAACAGAAAATAAAATAACTAATCAGGATCAATTTTCATATGTAGCTCAACCTAGGGATGGGCGAAACATCTACATGGTCGTCGATCTCTAAGTGTATGCCATGTGTAAGGTGCTGCTACTGTAAGTTGCATGTGCATCGCATGTGGTGGTCCCCTAGTGATACATTAATTTTAAATGAGGATCTTTTCGCGTTTTTGTAATTCTTAATAAATGTACGTCCTAAATAACTAGTAAATCTTTATCTAGATAAAACTACCACTCACCATCTCACTACCATAGGAGACCATATTGCATCCTAATTAAGAACTCTACCTCCTTTGCCACATGGTGGAGTCCTATTAGATTGAAACTTGCTACATGGGAGATAGAGATGTGCCGTGGACACCTTTCGGGACACCACATTAGCTTCCACATGGCAGGAAATGATTTTCTTTGTTTTTATTTATATATTTGAAAATCTTTTCCCCTTGTTTCATTATAAGTGGCACTAACATCTAGTGCATGCTAGCAGCAGTCAATATTCTAATCCTTTTAAGCGTCAAAACAATATTGTAGGATTAGTTCTAGTACTAGTGGAAGGATTAGAGGTATTTCATCCATTATTAGAGTTGAAATTGAGTTATTTTAGATGTACAGATGAAGAACATGATTGAGGAATGTTGCATGTTCGCAATCTACGTTCACTTTGGCATCGTCAACATCCATTAAAACATAAACTCTTCAATTTGGGTTTTTATGTATAGAACATAAGTTATTACAAAAAAAAAGGGATTTAACAAAGATAATGAGTCTTTAGTGATAATTAATATTGGTCAGCATTCAAGGTTATATGTGCTTGTTTCCCAGATAAAAATTCAGGGATATTGTTTCCATCTCCTTAATGTTCTATCATATTTCCTTCCATCTTCACTATAACAATGAAATTCTCTATCGCCTTGTACCTTCACGCTCCATACTCCACACGAAATGTCTTCAAGGCCTTTTCTTCGAGTCGATCTGGAACCACACCGAATCTAGACAACTTGTCACCACGAGTTCACACTCTATCCATAGAGTAGGGCTTACTTTAGAGAAGTAACCAAACACAACAAAGGTTGTTCAAAACTTTATGTGAGAACAAGGTTCAAAAGTGAAGAGTTAAAGCAACTCAAGAAAGACTTAAGATCAAATGAATTGTTGATAGCCGGATCTTGAGTCCACAAGAGATTACCTAGAATAGTTTGTATAAGTCTTTAAAGCCCTAGGTATTCTTCAAAAAACCTCTTGTTGGTCTTCTCTTTCTCTCCAAAGTCAATTGAATTACTAAACCCTATGAATTTAGGATTATTTATAGATTCAAATCACTAGAGAAGAGATCAAAATGATTGAGGAAACTTTTGATATTCAAAATCATAGAGTAGGGCTTACTTTAGAGAAGTAACTGAACACACCAAGGGTTCTTAAAAACTTAATGTTAGAACAAGGTTCAAACATTAAGAGTTAAAGCATCTCAAGAAAGACTCAAGATCAAATGAAAAAGATTGTTGATATCCAGATCTTGAGTCCACAAGAGATTGCCTAGAATAGTTAGTAACTCTTTAGAGCCCTAGGTGTTCTTCTAAAAACCTCTTGTTGATCTTCTCCTTCTCTCCAAAGTCAATTGACTTATTAACCCATCGAATTAGGATTATTTATAGATTTAAATCAATAAAGAAGAGATCAAAATGATTTAGAAAACTTTCGATATTCAAAACCGCATTTGTAAGAAAGCTTCTTGAATAGAAATCGCAAGGTCATTTGAACCACTATAACATTTTGTTCAAACTACATTTCCCGAGAGGAAATAGAGCAATTTTCTGCAAACTCTTTCAACATGTCATTCGAACGACTTTAATTAAGGTCGTTCAAACGACTATGAATTTGTTTGAACAACTTAATCAGATTTAGGGAATTAAGTTTAATCATTTTTAAGTCCTCCTTAAGTCTCTACAAGTCAAGGTAATCTTTTTTGAGCACTACCTAATGATATTTCATCATTCTAAGTTACAATGGGTGTTTAAGTCATCCACTTATGGTCAACCAATCAAACTGGGTAAAGTCAACTATAACCTCTTGTGGTCACACTAGGTCGCTTACCATCCTAGTTCTGATCAATGGTGACTAAAGGAGTGTCTACATCACATTTTCTTCAACAAACCTTCAGTCTTCGGTCTTGTCTTGCATGTCTTCATCCTTAAACCAACCAGACTCTTAAGACTTTACAAACGCAACATTTAACATAGACTCGTAACACTGTTTTGTTTACGAAATTAGCCAACAAATATACATGTCATAAACATGGACTTTATAGTTACCAGAATGTCATCCAAAGTAAAAACAATAGTTGGCTACACAAAGATTTACACTAATTAGGATTTTGTAAAATTTGGGTCAGTACACTGCATCTTATAGCTTATTCAACACTAGGTCTCGCATTATAGACCATGGACATTGTTCTGCCTATTTCGTATCATACTTCATTTTAATTTAGAACCTAAAAACCAATAATCTAACTCCATAATCTTCCCATCTAATCGTATCTTACGTCACATCTCAATTACTTTGCCAGTTTAACTATAGCCTTATTGGAGTTAGTTTTAAATTATTTTGTTATTTTTGTATAGACTTTTGTTTTAAAAGAAAATGCTTTTGTGAAGGTTTAGTCCCACGTTGCCTAAGGACACAAGAAGGAAAGAGAATATAAAGTGAAGTTCTCCACATACAAGTATTTAAAAGATCCATGTGAAGAGTGTTAGAGTGGTGTAACGCATTGAGCACATGCTTGTGCACATGGGTTCATGAGTTGCACTTTGCACATGCCATGTTGACTAGGATCACAACGATTAAATAATCGATCATGTTAAAGGAGGTGAGAAGATTTAATTTTTTATTGTGAGTAATGAGTTGACTTAGATAATGAGTAGGATCAAATTCTTAGATAACTGAATGGGTGGTTACCAATGGCTACTTTGAAAGCTAAATTATTCAATAGTTGCATTTAATGACATTGTCAATCAAAAACACAAGATTGTATGGATTGAACATTAGCAGATTGAATCGATTGAAGAAAGGATATGTCTCTCCGAATATCTAGACCAACAATTATATCTATCTAGAAAAAATCTGAAGTATATGATATAGTAAGTACCTCTTTAGAAGAGACAAGTAGCTTGTGTTCAGACAAATCTACACAAATTATTTTATGAAAACAAACATGTTCAATGGGCATTATCAATGTTTTAAAATAGAGCGTTCTGGTAGCAATTGGATAGAGAATAATTCAAAATCACGACAATTTGGGATTAAGGGCCTCATTAAATCCTAAAGATGATTTCTCATAAATTCTTTTTGCACTCATATGATTAAGATTGAAATGGGAGAAATATCATATAAAAGATATCAACCATTAAATTGGGTATTGAAGTCTATTGGATCATCTAAGATCACGATTACTTTTTATTATTCCTCCATCAAGTTCATAACAATTTTATAGAAATTTTGATATTTTTACACTATGTGATGTAGGCATCTCAGTACACTCAATCCAATGATGCCTACATCATACAGTTTGGTATAGGTACACAATAACAAACATGCTCACTAAACAAGTCCACTATTGTAGCCTCACAGTTCTATAATCAAAGAAGTAAGAGCACATAATCTAAGCATGCTCTATACAATCACATATGTTTAAAGTGGTATAGTTATAATAGAGTACATTGAACATCGAACTTAATGCAATGCTTATGAAATGACTAAACAAACAGATGGTCCAACAAATAGAGAGTCAATTCATCATTGGCAATTTAGGGCTTCCATCCAAGGGATTCTTCGTGTTCCCTGCTTACTTAATACTTAAGTTCATAAATATACCTACCCAACCCTTTGGACAACCATAAATGTACAGATATGCTTAACCTACTCACCATAATTAACATTTAGGGCCGTATCTCTACCACCCAAGGACATATCCTAATATGTTGGCATGCTTAACATACTCACAACACATCAAACTCTTATGATAAATACAAAAATAATGTACTTGACAATCCAACATTGTAGAGATCATGATAAATGCGATATTAAGCTTAACAAAACATCACATAAACCAACGAAAGACCTTTATTAAATTATTTAAGGGTGCCTCTACGGGCACCCACGTCTTTAAGCTGGTTACCCACAATAAAAAAATGCCCCCCTTTAAGTTGGGCACCCACCCATTTTCCTTCATTTTCTCTCTCCCACTCTCCCCATCTCTTTCTCTCTATTATAATCTCTGTCTCCCTATCTCTCTTGTCACGCTCCGAATTCGGATACCCAGATATGACCCAAAAATTTGTGGATCGACCCGTACCCGAACTCAGAGGTGATCCATGAATGTCCCCTAGTGGTCCAATTAGGTCAATTAGACTACTAAAGTTCATTCGAAAACCCACTAAGTAAAAAAAAATTAAAGTCTATATGTAGAAAATAAATAATTCAAATAATTCATAATTCAAATAATTCAATCAATCAACTAAATGTGGAGAGGTGGATGTGAGAACATGCTCTCAATCAAAGGATTACATGCCCCTAAAAATAAATAAGTAATATTTTAAAACAATCAAAATACAGCTTTTTAAAGTGTGGGATCAACTCCCAAATCCTCGTCGATCTCATCGAGTACATTAGAGTCTTTCATCTCAAAATCATCCCACAAACCCAGCTCCTCAAAATTTGAAAATGGCATCGGTGTAGCACTGTGAGTCGAAGCCCAGTAATACAACAGTGTGCATGATATAATATCATATTATACAAGTTTTTTAATCAAGGTATGCATCTCAATTATATAATAAGGATGACATGAATATGAGGGTGAATGCAAATATGTACGGGATGCAAATGCAACTAGTACCCATAACCACATAGGGTCTCCATCTCCTTCCCGCACTAGGAGCAATCTCATCGACCCATCTGCAGGATATAATAACGTTTGGGGCCTTTCACCTTAGGATACCAAACACTAATTAATTGTTAAATCCAATACAAACGTATATAATATACTTCAACCCCGTTCCCTTATGCACTCCTTATATGAAATGACGTGATGATCATGGTATGACAAGATGGTACTAGGGTTACATGACATAAGCACACATGTATTTAACATTTAAATAAGAATATAAAATGAACACATGATCATCAAAAGTAATAACACGGAAACGAATTAGGGTTAAACATTAATAACATGTAACAATCACCGAAGGTCACGATCAACACGGATGAACAATATAAGTGGAAATTGCAAGAGAATCCAACACACCATGGCTGAACCCTATGAGGGATCCATGACACAAGGTCGAACCCTAAAAAAGGATCCAAGACACATGAGTGGGATCTCCATGCATATAAGTATAGGTCAAGCCATCTAGGGTTTAGTCAAACAACAAAGGTTAAACCCCTTAATAGTCAATAAGTCATGACTGAACCACTAAGGGTTCCTAAGGTCATTAATAATCCAAAATCCAAGAAATGTGAATTTTTTATAGAAAATATGTTTCTTTGTAAAAATTATAATTAAATAAATATAAATTAGAAAAAAATACAACTCAATGGATTTGAAGATTCATTGAGGTTTCTATGAAAAATAAATTCAAAAATATTTATTTCTAAAATCTAAGTCGAAATTCATAAGGAAGTGGACTGCACATGTCACGCCCCGAATCCGGATACCTAGATACGACTCAAAAATCTAAGGATCGACTCATACCCGAACCCAAAGGTGATCCATGAATGTCCCCTAGTGGTCCAATTAGGTCAATTAGACTACTAAGGTTCATTCAAAAACCCACTAACTATAAAAAAATATCTAGGTACAGAAGTAACCCTAGAATGATCTTACGCGATTGTTCAATTGTCAGAGTTAAGTTCGTTAATCAACTAGGTTGTTCTACAATCTACATGAGGTTCATTATGAATTAATTAAATAAATTTAATTCTCTTAAGTCAAGTCTAGGATAACCTATTAAGTCCATACGGTCTAGGTATGAGTCAACTCAGTTGACTCGGTCAAGTCTCAAAATTTGGCTAAGGCAAAATAGTCAGAATTTGACCAAGTCCAAATAAGGTAGCAAGGCGCTATTTTGACCATAACTTTTAGCATAGATAGAATTTTTAGGATCCGTTGAATGTTCTGGAAAGCTAATTCATAGACCATCGATAATGTCACTGTGGGAAAAATCCCAAAACTTCCATCTTCCTACCTGTATATACATTGCAACATATAATCATGAATCTATTAGATTCGCTTACTGCCTGTGTTTCGATCATAACTTTTAGTACAAATCAAATCTGTAGAAACCGTAAATATTTTCAAAAGTTAAGTCAAAGATCTTTAAAAAGTTCTTCTAGTCCAAAGTCAAGAAAGGTTATCTGTATATCTGAAATTGGACTGCAAGTCAAAACTATAAATCTGGCAGATTCAAGATATGTTCAGTATTTTGGTCCTAACTCTCTGTTCTGATTGAATTACTGAATTCCAAAAATTGTTCTAGGAAGCTAACTCTGTGGCTTCAAAACATCCCTACTAGTCAGAAATCAGTTCTGCCATCGATATATTAGAAAATGTACCACAAGACAGAAAAATGGGTTGTTGTCTCGTTTTACATTTGGTGACAGTCTTTTGGAATCCGATATATATATCGGTCCAAATGGGAATGTAGTAGGACGTTCGTTTTATTATTTAACACATGTTCATAATCATCAAAAATATAAAGAACAATCATAACATAAATTCAATCAAATCATGTTCACAATAACTCAAACATGTTATAAAATAAAATGAGGGCAAACCCTCAAAAATCAAGCCAGAACAAACTTATTTTTATTTAAGTAACCAAAGCATATAAAGGTGTTCAAAATGAATTTAGGGCTATCTAGCCATCCTCAACATAAATGTCATCATCCTCACAAGCATCATCATGTAGATCATCCAAATCCAGATCTACCCAATCATCCGAGTCTTCAAGGGCATCGTCGGTCAAATTTGAAAATATGTCAGCAAACGCCGTGAGTCCAAAAGGAGTACTCAGTGTACCACGTGTAGTCCAACATATATTTTAAAATGCTATAATAATTTATCATGCTAAGTACATGTCAAATAATCTAAATCATGAACAAAGAGAAATAAGAATCAGTAACATGCATGATAGATGCACTTACCCCCGTTCACTCAAACCACACACGGGTCTCCAACTCCTTCCCTACCATGGGAGATTGACCACATGAGGGCCCTTCTACAAGAAATATAAGTTTGCGGTCTTGGACCCTAGGGCTCCGGGCCCTTCTTAATTTTTAGATATCTAACCACATGGGGTTTCATCTCTTTCTCTCACTGGGAATGACCTCACTGGTCTAAATAATATAGCTTCATCATAATGCACAACTCCCCCCAAGATGTCTGATGCAAGAATGAGACCATAAGCCATCATAATACTCTAAATGATATATAAATCCATAGGGTATGGCCGTACAGTCCATTGTAGAACTTATCATGGCCAAACCCCTCTAATCATGCTCATCACAAGTTCATAATAAAATCATTACACAATTATGCAAAAATTATCATCTCATCATCATGTTCCATTAAAAGCAATAATCACATATGATCAACATCATTCTAATATCATTGAAAAATAGATAATTTAAACATACACATCACATAGGTAAATAATTATGGAATTATAAAATAGACATGGTTAGAACCACTCACGGTTATATCACACCTTTTTGGTTATCTTTAATGGAGGTTTGCAATTCGTCGATTTAGAAGGTTGTTGGATCGAACTCTCCTCGGAGTATGTTATTTTGATCGGTGACCCCTTCAATTTTCTCTTCTACCTCGAGTTCAATCGGAGTTCGGATGAAGACTTAATCGAAGCTCTCTCACTTCTTTAATGGAGTTTAGTGATGGGTTTTCAATGGAAGCTTAAAGAGATAAAATAAAAAATAATTGAGGAGAGAGAAGAGAAGGTTTTTGAAAACAAGAATGGGCTCCAAAAAGATTGACTATTGGGAACTCTATAGGGTTGCCTTATTTAATAACATAAGGGAAGAAGGTTTAAAATTTGAATTGAGGGAGTTTCTCTTAAGTTGTTGAGCAACAAAAGAGAATGTGTGAAATTCGTAGCTTTCAAAGGATGACTTTTTCAACCCTCAAAAACTCATATTTTGAATTACTAATGGGTTAGAAATGGGCCCAAAGCCCACGGATATCAACTGGGCTTTAATTAAGGTTATTCTTAAGCCCAAAATGCCTCTAAATTGGCCCTACGAGCCCACCCAAGAATTATAATTCAATTAATAATGTAATTACTAATATTAATAATTAAAATAGTTATTAATTACAATTATGTCATATTCCCTCAAAAGGTGATGGTTTGATATAATTAATATATATATGAGCATTAAACTATATATTATAATATATTAATACACAACATTCATTCAATAATTCATATCAATCATATCATATAATTTAAAAATTCATAATCAATAAGATGTTGACACTTGTCACACACCTAAAATTCAAATAAAATATTCTAATACACAAAATTTCAGCAATTGGTCGAAGTCCCAAAAAAGGGTCAACCTTTCATCAGATTGACACGAAACTTATTCTGCGGGTCCCGTACTCATTTCAAATTTATTTAAAAATGTAAAATGATAGAAAAATTACAAAAATAAATTTTTTGCCAAAAATGTTTGTTATAGTTTTAAAGTCCCTTTACAATGTCTAGAAACCCTAAGACATGGGTCCCACCTAAAATTTAACCCAAAAATAAGAAAAAATCAAGTTAGTTAAATTATTAAATATTTAAGATCTATATAAGTATATGATCGTGCCGAAACTGTCCGTCGATCGGAGGTCAAACGAATTTTTAGAAGAGTTTACTCTTGCGGGTCCCATAAAATCCTAATTCTCGAAGATGTCAGAATGCAACAAAAATTGATACACATGTTCATACATGATATCTAAATATAAATATAATAACAGAAGTCTGAAACATTTTTTTTTTGTAAAATTATCATAATACCCTAGAACGAAAGTTCGAGGTATTACAGGATAGAATCTGAAATTCTGGGTTTTGCAAAAACGGTCAGCACTTTAGAAAAATTATAACTAAATAAATACATATCATAAACATACAAAATCAATGGATCTGGAAAATAGATTCACATAGTTTTATAGAAAAAATAAATAAATAAATATTTAGTGTCAAAATTTATATGTAAATTCTTCATCAAGTGGACCACATAGAATCTGGAATTAAGTCCAACACATTATACAAATTATAACTAAATAAATAAATATAAGAAAAATACAAACTCAACTAATTTAGAAACTAGATTCATAGAGGTATCCAAGAAAAATAATTATGAAAATATTTCGATTCAAAATATAAATCGAAATCTTTAATGAACTGGACTGTACATAATCTGAAATTCTAGGTTTTATAGAAAAGTACAGTACCTTTGAAAAATTATAAGTTAATAAATAAAAATCTAAAAAATACAAACTCAACGGATTTAGAAAATAGATTCATATAGGTATCTATGAAAATTAATTATAAAAATATGCAGATTTAAAATATAGATCAAAATCTTTAATTAAATAGACCGTACAAAATCTGAAATTCTAGGTTGTGAAGAAAAGAACAGCACCTTAGAAAAATCATAACTAAATAAATATAAATCATAAAAATACAAACTCAACTGTTTTGGAAAATAGATTCATAGAGGGTTTTAGAAAAAATAATTAGAAAATATTTAAGTTCTAAAAATATCATAAAAATTATAAAGAAATAGCTACTGTTATGGGTGCCAAATAAGTCATGGCCAAACCCATTATAGTGGCACCAAACAATGATCAACTTAAGAAAAATATACTAAATCATGTCTAAATTAATTTATAGTCAAGATCTACCATTATATAATGAAAGAAAAATAATAACTTGAAGAAGAACAAGCATAGGATGGATCAGGCACACTTAGTTTAAGATTTCTTAAACTTTAATGAAAATTGAAAGTTTCTTCAAATTTGAAAGTCGTCGGATCGTCCTCTCCTTAGAGTATGTTCTTTTAATCAGAGTCTGCATCAATTCTCCTTTCTTGCTCGAGTGCGATCGATACCTGGATGGAGATTTAATAGAGATTTCTCTATTTTTTAATAGAGTTTGGTTTGTGAAAACTTCCAAAGCTTTAAGGTTTTTATAAATAGGTTTAGGGAAGGATTATGGTTTCTATTTTAGGAAAATTCGTAACTATCAAAGGGATGACTTTTTCAATCCTTAAAAATTCATATTTCACAATACTTATGGTTTAAAAATGGGCTAAGGCCCATATATATCAACTAGGCTTCATTGAAGATTATTATTAAGCCAAAAAAACCTCCAAAATGGTGATACGAACCCACCCAACAATCATAACACAAATAATCATTCATTGATTCAATTAAACTATATTAGATAATTTAAAAGTTCATACAACAAGGTATTGACACATCACACACACACACATAAATCACATAAATAGTCTCAATACAAAAAATTTAAAGTCCCGAAAAAATGTCAAGATGACATAAAAATGACCCGAAAAATGACCCAAAAATTTAAATAAAATATAATTAAATATTATTTCTGAAAAATATAAGAATAGTAGAAAAGTTCAAAAATTACAAATATACTATTTTTGTAAAATATCCCGAAATCTCCCGCTAAGATTTTTATGTCTCAAGAAAGGTTCTAAATTTTTCGGGTAAGTTTGGAAGGGTAAAATAAGAATATTTTTGGTGTCTTGGGCCCACAAAATAATTTTTTTATAAAAGTTCTAGAATGTTAGTTGGGGCAAGAAAAAGTCCCCTACAAGTTACAATTCATATTCTTAGTAAGAATTTAGCCCTAAAGAGCGAGTTTAAAAAAATAACAGGTTTTTCAAAGTTGTCAGAATGAAACTAAATTAATCATACATACTCAATAATGATATTAAACCATAAAAATAATAATAGAAGTCTGAAAAAGGTTTAGGTTTTCATTATTAGGTGAATTTACCATAATACCCTAGAACGAAAGTTCAGAGTATTACATCTCTCTTTCTTTCTCTCTCTCCTCTCTCTCATCTCACTCTCTCACTCTGTCTCTCTCTTTATCCATCTCTTCATCTTACTGTTTCCCTATTTCTCTCTCCCCCCTCTTTCTTTTCCTTTCCTCATCTCTCTCCTTGGCCAGCCCAACTGTGGTACACATGGAAGCCTCAGCTAGGCTAGCCAAGGGAGAGAGGGAGAAAAAAAGATAGTGAGAGATGGAGAGTGAGAATGATGGAGAGAGTGACAAAGTGAGTGAGTGGGTGAGAGAGTGAAGAGAGAGAGAGTGCAGTACAGAGAGAAATAGAGAGAAGAAGGATAAGGGGAGGCTGCCCAAACTATATGGGGGGGTTTTGTCAAAAAAATATTTTTGTCTAAAATGTGGGTGCCGAGCTTAAAGATGCAGGTGCCTATAGAGATTCCGATTATTTAAAGAGGATAATGATCCCAAATATAAAGGAAACATGAAAGTAAAACATAAACGAATGTAGAAGAAAAACAAACTATGAGTTCTCAATAGTAAATGACTATCTAAATGATAACATAAAACCAAGCAATCTCGGGCTGGTCTTCTATTAACCCACTTAGAGTATATTGTGGTGATAAGGGTTCTTCCCCCGAGTCACTTTTAGGGTAATATCCAATAGTGGATATCAAATCTAGATCGATAAGCTCGCTTTCCTCCTTTTTTGGTTCTCCGACTACGAGGAACCGATTGGGTGGAGGCTCTACCCTCATTCTTGTAGTTTTCGACCATGGTTATGAACCATGGGTCTCTTAGGCATGATAACAAATGGTCATGTCCCATCCATATAAGCTTGTTATTTTATCACAATAATGCAATGTCTATATTTGGAGATAACTTGCTCTGCGAGTACAACTAGCTCTTGTTTCACTATTGGCTTTTCAGATAGAACTGGTTCTGATTCTAGTTTGTTTCTTGCTTTCGTGTAGCTCTAAGCATCTTCCACTAGCTTTGGCTTGAACCTACATTGCCACATCATAGCATGGGTCGTAGCCAAAAATTGCACCATCTAATATTGTTACAATATAAGATTAAACATATTATTTGATCAATCCAAATAGTTAGGCCAAGAGAGTTGATAAAACAAGATTTTTAGGAATGTCTTAAAAATAGTGTAAATCATGACTAATTATCATAAAACTAGGATTTTCAAGAAAAGGGTAATTTTTCTAAAAACTTACTATTTCAATGATTTTTTCAAATAAAAGATAATAGCAAGAAATTAATATTCAAAGTAGTAATGTGATCAATTTTACAAAGTTTGGCACAAAATATTGCCCCGAAACCATCTTTTCATAGGTTTTGGCTTCGAAAAAGTTGATGTTTGGGAAAATAGTAATTCAATTTTTGGATGCATATTTAATTCTAAAATCTTATTTAAAATAAGGAAAATAAATTTTAAAGTGCTCAAAATAATTATTTAGTTCAAAAATAACCCATCCAAAGTCAATTATTAAAGAAAAGGAGACATAAACGAGAAATATGAAAATAATTCATTCTTGATCAGTCATCCCGCCATGATCATCATTAATTCTTTGATGGATTCGAGCATTTATCTCTCACATCCTTTTCACAAATATCTAACAAGTATGTCGGTCAAAACTATGAGCTAACGAGCCCAATAATGTAAAAATGTATAATATCCCTTCCTCAAACAATCAATATTTAAATATCAAAATATTACAGATCATCATATCCTAATTCAGGAAATACAAATATATATAGTGTGCAATCCTACTCGTTCTCCTTCAATCCGAACCAATCTGATACTTAACAAATCAAGTCTTCTACAAGGAGATTTGGACCTTGCACCCTAGGGCCCTTCTTATTTAAATGGAAATCATTCCCTGAAACCAACTCGCACTTATTATTAATATGCAACAGTTGCAATATAAAGATACTAATAAAACGAAATTAGTCCATGAAGCAAGTATACAAGAATAAAACAAATAAAGAACAAGAATTTCTTAATGTTAGAAGAAATATCAAATAATTGGAAAAGATTTAAATAAACACATATTTATATATACCTTGATGATTCTTGAACTACTATAAAACTCTTCCAAAAGAGTAGAAGATGAGAAGAAAACTTGTCTTGGAAAGGCTAGGATTTATGCCCTGGCTGCCTTTCCCTCTCTTTATTAATTCTCACTTCCTTTTTCTTGAACTCTCACTTTCTCTCTCTAGGATACTTACACTACCTTCGCTACTGGGAGAGCTTTCTTTTTCTTTGGTGTGAGAAATAATGAGACCTCCCTCCTCTATTTATTACTTTACAAAGGGTTAGGGTTTAGATTAGAGGTGGAATGGATATCCATGTATTTTTCTCTCCTTTTCCCTCTAAACAAGCAACAAAATCCCCCCAAAGGGGAGCACATTGTCTCCTTTAGAGGGAGAGTGGGAGACTTTGTCAACTTTGACTTAGTCTCTCTCCTCCTCAATCATCTTCCATTTCTCTTGCCTAATGAATGAATGCCAATTGTCAATAGGGTTTTGGAAATATCTTATACTTCGTTCATAGGTATATAGCTCAGAGAATGACACTTCTCATCAGTCATTTAATTATTTAATTAATTATTCATATAAATAAATTATTAATTATCTGCTAAATTACCGATAAGTCCTCTTAAACACCATATACAATCTTATACCAAAATTATGGTACACTCAAGTTCGTAAATATTAAATAAGGTGTACTGACGGCATATACAGTCTAGGGTGTACCAAAAAGTTAGGTTATCCAATATTTATAGAAAATTCCTCCAAATTATCAAAAGGTATGAGAAAGTCTAAAAATAAGAAAAACTTTCCAAAAGCATTCTAATGTTGCCAATGGGTCCGCAACCTATGAAAACTCTAGATCGGACCCTACATTTAAGGAAAATAAAATTGGTGACATTATTTGATATCTGGGAGTCTATTAAGGTGTACAATTGTGTCAGAAATGTACATTCATCATTTTGAGGTCAAACGGGTGTGTCACGGAAGAATCCTAGTCTAATAAGAACTCTCGTCAATTATGTTTATTTTTAGATTTTCTAAAATTTTAACCTATTATAAGGTTCATTATTGTCACCGGGGTCCAAAATGACCAAATCCAAAGAGTTCCAATTTATTAGGACTCCTGGTGGTCCCACCACCTCATAATTTAGTATGATCTTATTATGTTATTATATTACCAGATGATCATAAATTAGTCCTATACTATAAATTAAAATTGTATAGGTGTCAAGTTATTTTAAGTGTCAATTTTCAATTTTTATTCTGCGTGACATAATAGTGTTTTGTGTAAGTTATGCTATTCATCACATGTTTTATCAATAGAAATAATGTAATTTTTATGTATATTTGAACAATTTTCAAAATGACCAAAATATCTCTATATAAGTAAATTACGAAAATACCCTTGAAAAGTTCAAGGTATTACAACCTGCCCTTCTTAAAGAATTTCGTCCCCGAAATTAGTCTTCACCACTGGTAACGAAGAAGTGTGGATATTTTTTCCGTATCTTAGAATCAAACTCCGAGGTTGCCTCCTCTAGGTCATGATGTTGTCATAATACCTTAACTAGTTTGATTGTCTTGGTACATAGCACCTGGTCCTTAGTATCTAGTATGCGTATCGGTTGCTCCTCGTAGGCTGCATCTTGTCTAAGTTTAGCCACTAACTGCATGGATATTTAGCCCAACCCATGGTGGATATACACAACAAAAATCGATCTGATTCGTCTTCTCTGACCATACATTTTAGCAATTTTTTAAGATTGATTCTACTCATTCGATTCAAGCATGTTTTTGTGTATATTTTGGGTACTAAATCCAAAGGCAAGAAATTATCAATATAGTTGATTTTTGGTAGGTATATCGACCATGGGGTGGGCTAAACATAAATGTGGTTAGTGGACGCAAAAAATGACTTGTGGGGCCATGAGAACCCTCTGCATCCACTGCATCCAAAGTCCTCTACATCTAAAATTTGTTCATTTCATTTTCTATTGGCTTAGATTGTCTTAGAGTTACGGAGTATGACATTTTTTTTACTCTGCTCTCATATTTCTTAAGTTTCCTTTATCATAGTCTAGAGTCTGGAGTCTGGACACGTTCCTGAAGGACATTCAATTAATGAGTGGCCATGCCTATATCGCTTTCCTTTTGGTTTGGAGCTGGGAGCATGACTTCACAAGGTATGTTCCCGCACCTCGTGTGTTAGTTATTCCTAATGCCTCCTTGGGACCTCCGTGCACCCTTAAGGGCGTGTTTGATTACCAAGTGGGAAAATTGTATTTTCCTTGGGAAAACACAACTGTCCATTGTTAGGTAGCCATTATAAATCTGTATAATTTTCCCTAACGAGCCATTTAAATCTGGATAATTTTCCCTACTAAGGCTGGAATTCATTTCCCATCCAGATAGGTGAGAATTCATTTCCACCTGAAAATAGTCTTTATTTTCTCACATGATTGAAATATGTGTTCTCAATTGCAATCAATCAGCCATTTAAGGCATATCCCAGATGTATTTTCTCGGGAAAATTTTCCGTGCAATCAAACACAGCCTAAGAGTCATTTCACGACATGGAACAAAGTCCGCCACATTGACTGGCTGCCTTCGATTTTTCTTGGACAAGGAAGAATTTGTTGTTTTTTTCCAGTATTACTTGCTTCCTGACGCGGTGCATAAGTTTCAGATCTAGGGGAAACCTTCTTGGATTTCAATAAACTTAAGCCGTAAAACAAATTGGCCTTTGATTTTTTTCTTAAATATCTGACTTTGTAGTAGCTTTTTGCAAGGTTAGTTGGGTCGCTCATTCTTACGACCCTAACATGTTCGCCTGACATATGGGCTTTTGATATTTTGAACTATTATTCCAACACTAGGATGATGAGTATGGTCTACAAAAATGAAAATTCACTCTTCTTCCTCTGAGATTCTGGTAGTGTTTTAGTTTTATTACTGCGTGGCTATTGATTTATGGGGTTTCGTGCCACAAACTTGCTACTTTGCTTTGTGAAATCTGCGCGCCATGGGTAACGTTTCATCTATTCTTGATGGAATTCAAAGGGTGATGTGATGCCTTCCTTTTCGCTATTCTAACTTGGTACCTATGTATATCTATGAACAAACTTTTCATGTTAATTGTCTGGGAATATGTAGGTACTAGGTTTCGTTAACAGGGAATATTAGAGTACTAGCTAGGTCTGGGAAACTGGGTCTCCGGAGGAAGTTCAGATCATCACCTAATTAAACTCTAGGGATGGCCATTCGATGCGCTTTCTATGATATGCTTAACAGGGAGTTGGAGAGCACTAGGAGAGTCACAAAAAAGAGAGAGAGAGAGAGAGAGAGAGAGAGATGTTTCAAGGTCTAAATAAGAGAGACGATGTTTCAAGGTCACCTAATTAAACTCTAGGGATGGCCATTCGATGCGCTTTCTATGATATGCTTAACAGGGAGTTGGAGAGCACTAGGAGAGTCACAAAAAAGAGAGAGAGAGAGAGAGAGATGTTTCAAGGTCTAAAGAAGATAGACGATGTTTCAAGGTCTAAGAGGAGAGACTCCTCTTTCTCACATTGGTCTAAGTTTCTCAGATTTTTATTAGACTAGTGGGTGGCTCGTGCCCACGAACTCTCGGACAAAGCATTTGCCAAAATCGGGTATGAGTGTGGCTGAGATCAACCGTCTAGTTGGAGATAAGATCTCCGCCCGTCTTTATTGAAACCTATAAGAATGGGTATAAGTAGGGAGACAACCACTGTCACTTGTTATATAGATTGTTATATAGATTATCATTGTTCTAAGTTTCTCTGTGATGGCTTCGCTGTGGCATTCAAATCTATAAATAAACTGGGAAACTGGAACGTCTTGAACTTGTCTAGTGCTTAGGTACAGGGATCGATGAACTGGGAAGGGCAGCGATCATCTGGTCATCTTTTTATTCTGGTAGCAGGGCAGTGATATAGGATAAACTTTCTTGGGTATATCAACATTTAAAGGTATGGCTTGAAACATGAAGACAAAGAGAACATGCAAACTAAGTGTTGTGTAAATCTCTAAGAAGTAATGAATTTCATGACTAGATCGTCTAAATCGGGTTATAAAGTTCATGGCAGCACATGAACAACTACAAAATCAACTTAAGAACAATCATCTAAGTTTCAAGAAGATAGAGATTTAGTTAATATTCAAGGTCGAATAGGGAACGAAATTGAGGTGTATACGCGAGGACTGTATACTTGACAAGGTTTTGCATGGACACACCAACACTCCTTATCCATCAAATCGCATCATGGCGCAAAGATGACCTTGCAGGTCTAAAGGTGTTTTTTTTTGTTTCCTTCCACCACTTCAGGTATGTGAAATATATTCTCTCTTTATGCTCTCACATGATTGAAATATGTGTTCTCAGGTGCAATCCAACAGCCATTTAAGACATTTCCCATATGTATTTTCTCGGAAAATTTTCCCACGCAATCAAACACGCCCTAATAATAAAGCATGGGTTGTAGTTTGGAGTAAAAAGTGAGCTAAAATGGTGCACCTCATGCGCACTCCTTTATAATTATGTTAGTCACATGCAAACATGCATGCCATGAATGGAAAATTGGATACAATCTTTAGATCAGATCAAACTTTAGTTACTTTACAGCTAATGTAGGCAAGGACAATTAAGAAATTTTATAAAGGAGGATGTTTTTGTCATTCTAAAGAAAGTGGAGGGCTAGGTTAAGGAAAATTTTAGTCTCACCCCACAAATTGTGCTTCAATTTGCTTAATTTACGAAAATGCCTTTTGACAAGTTAGACTTGAGATCATCGGTGCAACTTCATGCAAGCGCTCAAGGACCCACATGGCACACTATTAGACTACTCTGACATTATGGATGATTGTCCAATCCCTAGGTGGATCTACAAACCAAAAATCAGCCTGATTAGTGATTTCTAGGAGATAGATTTGAGTTATTTTCATGGGTTGATTTAACCGCGCATGTAAATTTGAGCATTATTGACCATTATTTGAGGTACAAAGATCCAATGTTTTGAAATCACTAATCAAGCTGATTTTTGGTTTGTAGGTCCACCTATGGATTGGAAAAACATCCATACTGTCAGAGTCCTCTAAGAATGTGCCACATGGCTCATATTGCTTGCTGTCATAAAAGTTCTACTCTAAACAAATCACAACTATTATTTGTCAACATAATTGTCGGATGGATTAAAAAAAAATATAATTGTCCGATGAATGTTTAGTTTGGGTGCCCTAACAATTCAAGGGTTGCAAATAAAATTTCCCCTAGGTTAATTTTGTTTCAGGCAATATAATTGTTTGGATTGCATAGGATTAATTAGGAAAGTTGGTTACATAAACCCCTTTTTTTGTGAAGAGTGTAAGTTTTACTGACTATTAGACTTCTGTATGAAGAAGCTTGAAGCTTCCTCCCATAGTAGTTTGGTGGTCTTGTTGAGCTAAAGCTCCATCCTCATTCAACCCCTTTCAGCTACGCTAAGTCCGCATGAGACCTACCATTATTCTTGCCTTCCACACATGGTTTGAAGTCTCGGCCAATGCCGTTCTGGATTGAGCGATCCGGCTGGATCGGGATCAGAAGCCACCGACCTGAACGATACAGGGGTCGTCTCGCCAATCTGAACGATATTTGGGTGATCCGCATTAGGATCAGTGCCCTCTGATCCCTTTTGAACCATGCTTCCACAATGTTTAGGGGGCGTTTGGCAACACACAAAAAAATAACTTTTATACGCGAAAAAGTAAAAAAAAAATTAATTTGGATGTGTTTCATATTTTAACTTTTGAAAAGTTGGAAACTAACTTGAAACTGAAGCTAATTAACTTTTTTAACTTTTAACTTCTAAGAGAAATTACTTCTCAAAAATTAGAATGCCTCCCCACCACGCTTTTAATTTTTCTGACTTTTTTGGAGGTAAAAATCAACTAATAACTTCTACTATAAATAGAAGTGCTTTACTTCTCGTTCTCAAACGCCCGAGTCCCATATTTCATTGGTAATATAACATTGTTATATATATCGCCCTCAAATTCCCTCCTCTTTAGTTTTTTTTTTAAATCTAATGCAAGGTTTAAAGGAGGCCGTTTTAACGGTTAAACGGACTGGGGACGTTACCGTTTAAACCGTTTAAACGGCCGTTAAAATGGATTGAAACGGTCAGGGGCAAAAATGGAAAAAAATGGGAAAAAATGGAATTAAATGGATTTTAACGGCTTTAACGATTTTAACGGATTTTAACGGGAAAAAACGGAAAAAGTGGCGCTGAAATTCAAATTTTGAAATTTGAAAATTAAAAAAAAAAATGGAATTTAACGGATTTTAACGGTTTTAACGGCCGTTTTTTTCAAAACCGATAAAACGGGGTTAAACGAAAACGGGCTTGGGGCATTACCGTTTAAACGGCCGTTTTTAAAACCATGATCTAATGGTCATTTTTATTTTTTAATAACATTTGGTATAAAAACAGACTGATTTAAGTCTATTCTCTTTCGTCATTCGACCATCATCATGCTTGCTAGCCTATCATTCTGGTAGGGTCAATAGATCCTGTCATGCGTGTAATTTCGTCCAACAAATGACCATCTTTAGTGCCATTTGGTGTGGGGATTTTTTTTTTTCTGGATCGTTCTTCAAGACTTAAATCCAGCCTAATCTTTGCCATTTGCAAATCGCTCCCATGAAGTTTCAGGACATAAAGCACACCAAAAAAATGTTGTTTCTAGGGGCCATTACAAGCGTTGTTGGACAACCCTTTCTCCGGTGTCTCCATTGCTGGGCATGGAGGACGCGGACCAGATCCGAGATATAGGGTTGCTGGTTTTTCATAAGATTAATCATATCCCTTTTGCAAGACGAAGGTTTTGAACGTGACCTTTAATGGGCTTATTTAGTAGGAACTCAAGCCCAACTTCTATGAAGAGTTGAGCTTAAGTGAGGCCCAGACTAGTTATTAACATGAAGCTGATGCAGGGAGCAATTGGGCGGATGAATCCGGCCGGCTAACCGAACACACAACCTTCCAACAATATTTTGTTGATTTTCCTCAGAAAATACTAAGAACAATGGCATTTAAAGCCTGTTCTTCAAGAGAAGAATACCAAGTAGTAGGAGAAAAAAGAAGAGTAAAAGTCAATTTTATTAATAAAATTCTTCAAAAAAATCCCTTACAGTTATGAATAAAGTCCTATTTGTAGGTAAACATAAAACAAAAACGGTCTAATAAAGAGTTGGTGCTAAAAAAGGAAACCTCTACTAAGAGTTGGTACGGAAAAGGAAACTAATCGGAATCTTGAACCATATGTGCTCATGGTCTGATCGATAGTAGGACAGAACCTTGATATTGCTCATTTTGTGCTCCGATCGATGTATCGGACTATCTGATCGATGTATAAAACTGTCCAATCGATCGGAGGCCGACTAATCGATTTAATCCCTCCGCACTCGAGCCATATTTTCAAGATATTCCAAGGCCATCTGATCTACATCATTCCTCTTAGATGGAGAGAATTTTCCCTCGAATCCAAACTATCATTGTTCGTTAAGCTATCTCCTCGGTATGGAATGAGGTGTTTGACATTGAAAACATCTAAAGTGCACAAATGACTTGGAACTTTCAAACGATAGGGGTTGGCCTTAATCTATTCCGCAACTTCCAATGGTCCTACTTTGGACCGGCAGGAGTACACCCCACGAGAACCAGACGAAGATGTAGCCAACAACTTCATTCAGGCACCATCACCCAATTACTCACTAGTTAGCGGGCCCATCAACTGTTAGGGTCTTGAGATAGATGTTCATTCGATTACTTTAGAATTCGCTTCGCCATTTACATTGAACTAATATAAGATGGTATTATAAATTAAACCCTTTTGAGATGATATATCGAATCATGTTAATTTGCTTTGTTTTTCGGATTTAATGCATTAATAGAATGATTGATTTCGTTAATTATCCTATCACGAAGATGGGTATGTGGTTTGACCTACGAGTATACAGGTCGGTTTTGGGTGTCCAGAATTCGGGGTGTGACATGAGGGGTCTTCATTTCCCTTAATGCTATGTTACATACTATATGAATCCCACAATGTCTCTAACAATTTCGCTAGCGGTGGATACTCCCCACCATTGCTTATACTTCATAAACATAGGTTACACCATATAAAACATTAACCTACCATATGTTAAACTAGAAGGTGGCCCATGCCCCCGGCACTCTCTGACAAAGCGTTTGCCAAAATCGGGTGTGAGTAACTTAGATCCACCATCCATTTGGGGTGATAACATCTGGGCCATCCTTTGTGAAGCTGATAAGAAGGGGGATAAGTGACTTCTTTGTTTTGCTATATAGGTACTAGTGGGTTGACCGTGCCCACGGCACTCTCCGACAAAGCATTTGCCAAAATCGGATGTGAGTGGCTGAGATTACCGTCCATATAACAAATAAGAGGGGGATTATGAGCATAATGTGTCTTGTACGAAGCTCATATAACAAATAAGATCCCTATCCCTGAAAATGGAAAAAATGAAATGAAAAATGAAGAATTGATGTTAAAAGATTTTTTATTTATTAATTGAATAACTCAATAAATATAACTCGGATGCATCCTAAAACTTGAGGTCCATCCTTTTGTTTTTGTTTTTGTGTAATCCACGTGAGGTTCATCCTAAACTGATATAACTTACCAATATTGACCAAAAACTAATATCATGAAAATTATGAAAATACTCCTGCTAACAAGGAAAATTATCAAAATTAGGTTTTGTTAGAATATATAATATCCATCGGATCAAATTTGCCACCGCCAAACATCAAATACCTCGATGTTGTACTTGGATCGTGCCTTTGGTGAAAATTTAATCGAGTGGCTGTGGTTGAAACTTTGCGTAATCTCAGATATGGACTGGCAGTATTCATCTCAAATGCATAAGAATAGAAGAGAGAGAACGGAAGAAAACGTTAAAGAAGGCCGAAAATGTTATTAACATTGTGGAAGAACAAAAGCTAATCTTTCACTTTTCTATTCACTGCTGATAACCAAAATTGTAGCAACCTTTAAAATTAAAGACTTAGAACGCCCAATGATACAAGTTTTAAAACACCACAAATATTATGCTAGTCAAGGGCACTGCTATTATTTCCAGGACGTGGAGATTCAGGGAGGCAGTTTCCGTTTGAATCATACGTAATTCTTCCTGAAAATTCGAGTGGTTGACACCGTTCACCCATCAAGATGGTCTTCTTCCAGACTTCTTGATCATCATCTTCCTCAACTTTTCTCCAAGAAATCATTTTCACCATCAACAAAGCCTTATTACTGACGTTGCTGCTTAAACTTGAAACAATCCTCCGAGGACCACCGTTCGAAGGAGACGTTGTCTCTTCTGCGTGTTTCTGTGATTTTATGTTCTTGCGAGAAGCACAAAGAAATGTTATGACGGAGAGGGAGAAGACAGTCGATATGATGAAGAGGAGGGTTGCCGTTGTGGGTGAGGACCATAAATCTTCTGTGAGGTTCTCTAGAAGAGGCCTTGCCATGGATTGGAAGATCGACTTAGAGAGGTTTTTGAAGCAAGAATGAGTAGGAGAAAATATATCAGGAGGAGGGAAGGAGAGAAATTGGTATTTGAACCTTCAACTTGTTGCACCCCATCAGTCCTGCCTTATAAGAAGTAGGGAATACTTCTCAATGATCTGAATTCTAAACGTACAATTACGAAACTACCATCGTCCTGATCGAGGATTTTTTTTTCCGTTGTAACTTTTGGTATAATGCCACCGTAATGTCAACCCTTGGATTTGGGAGTAAATGCCACATTTATCACTGCAAATTGGTGTGTTACCCCATCAGTTTAAAGATTTAGAATGTATATCGGTATGATTGTGTCGTGCACCCTACACGTACCATTTGAAAATTCCTCTTTAATTCTTACTTTATTGTTACCCTTGTAATTTAGTAGACGGAGGACTATTGTTTGTGGAGCAGCGTATTTTACAGGACAAGCTGACTGACTTACGCCCCTGAATTTTGAATTCTGACGCTTGTGGTTCAGATTCACCATTGTAATCCGGTGAAAAGCAGTAAAGCGTAAAATATATATCACCTTTGGAGTGCGGAGACTGTTCTTCGGATACGGCTTTGAACAGCCCGTTGGTTAGTCTTGGTCCCACTGGTTAGTAGGCAAGTACTCTTCGAAGGGAAGGAAGATTAAGAACCATATGTAACTTAGTTATCCCACTTTGTTCTCACTTTGCTTGTATTGTGTCCGAAGTAAGAAATTGGAGAGGCTTCTAAGCAACGACCAAGCTCTTGAATATTTCATTATAGCTACGAAATAGATCGTATTTCGAGTTGACTCAGCACACAAACTCAGATTTGCAAGACTCGCCAAGTTGACGCAGAAACTCAGCCAGTCGATTCGAAACTCGGCCGAGTCAACTCGAAACTCAATGGTTTTTTATTTTCTAAATGTTTTTAGTATTTATTTTCTATATATTTTATGATTTTTCAAAGTATTCTTAATTGATATTATTTTTATATATTTAAATATTTAATAATTAATTTAATGACTCACCTAGTTGACTCCCGAGTCATCGAGGTGACTTGATCCAACGGACTTCTGAGTTGAGTCGAAGTTCCGAGTTTTAAAACATTGGTCTATCATTCCCAATATAAAATGCTTATCTATCACTAAACCAAGTTCAACCAAACCCAAAACCTTCCCCATCTATCACCTCTAAATCTGGTGGAGTAACGCCCATAATCATGATAATATATGTGGACATGAAAAAAGAGGTTAAAATGACCATTTTGCACCATGTGAGAACAATGAGCCTCGGTGGAAGGGAATGGCCATGCCCGGCTCGGATTGCTCTCTCATGTGTGGGTCATTCGCTTGGGTCTACTTTTGGTAGGTTTGAAGTAGCAAACTTGGAATAATTATTGAATTGATATTCTGGGACCCAATTTATTATGGGTCGGGCTATAAATCCGATAAATCACTAATCAGGCCGATTTTTGGTTTGTAGGTCCACCATAGGATATGACAAACATCCATACGGTCAGAGTCCTGTAAGAGTGTGCCACGTGGCTTATATTGTGTCCCTGTACAGATACCAGATCTGTCAACGGAGCCCCACCCTTTATTATAACTTTGAAAAACTTTCTACTTTTGAAAACATTACTTTTTACGGAAGCTTTCCCCCTTTTTATTTTTTTGTGTCTAACCAAGAATAAGGAATTTAAATACAAATTTCAAAGATTGAAAACATTTATCTGGTTACAGAGTAGAAAAGTGTTAAGCACCTATTGTCGCCCTATTTACAATGGGCCTCTACGTCAGAACTTAGGGGATTCCATAAATGTCTATAAACTCGCCCTATTTAAGATCGGCCTCTACTTCAGAACTTAGGGGATTCCATAAATGTCTATAAACTCTTACATTTATATATATAGGACCAATATATAAATAATCTATACTTTAGGGGAATCTAAGCCTGTCAATGGATAGTCGAAAATTCGAATCCGATTCGAATTCGTATTCAAAAAATCATATATTATCTAAAATTTTTGGATATCGGATTCGAATTCGGATAAATTTTTTATATGCAAAATTATTTCGGATAGAATACGGATATTGGCATATCAGATTCGATAATATCCGATCCAATTTATACACAAGGGTTTTTTGGTCTTTCCAGGCGGTTATATAAAAATGAAAACCAAAACCCTATTCTCCTCATCTCTATGGTTTGACTCTCTAAACCCTACCTACCTCCCACTCTCTCTCTCTCTCTCTCCCCCTCTTCGATCACCTTGGTCGTCTCTATTTCTCCATATCGCCGCGATCAAGTAGCTGGAATTAGGGTTCTGAGTTGCTTTCAAGGGTATTTCTATGGTGTGTAGTCAAGTTTGTTTCCTTCGATTCTGACGGCTAAATCGACGAACAATGCTAGGGTTAATGGGAACTATATTGTCAGTTGACAGATCAGTTAGAAATCGTTCTCCATTTTTTGGCACATGAGACATTTAGTCCATGGCATGGAGGTTGCAATTAAGGATATCGTGACGGTTGCACGACATCTCAAGGTTGGTGAAACTTTTTTTTTGTTCTTTATTTATTTCTTATGTTCTTCGGGTGCTTTTTTCGATTGTCCCAGTGTTGCTCTATACTCGGATATTGGATATCAAATATTTAAAAATTTAGAAATTCGGATTTTGGATATCAGACAATAATAAATCAATTTTGTTAATGGATTTTGGATAACATTCGAATCCACTTTGTTTATCAGTCGGATCGGATATTTTCAGATATCTGATAAGCAATTTGAATTCGATTTTTAGTTTGGAACATCCGTTGGATTCAAATTCGAATTTGAATTCCATTTATTTTTTTTGAATTTGAATTCAGATATGCCCCTATTTGATTCGATAGGTATCCATTGACAGGTTTCTCTTTTTGATAAAAATGTAATCGAAGAGTAAAGAGGAAATGTCAGAAAATATAATGCTAAAATTAAAGGGTCAGGATCGGGGGACAACAATTTCATACAACGTTTTTGACAACAATTTTGGTCTATCCACTTGGACGATGAATCAATGGTTGATTTTTGGTGAGGATGATCTCCTCACCATATAGATCATCCCAACAATAAATCAGCCAATTCTGAAATTTCTAAACCTATCAAATGTAGTTTTCATGTTAACAATAAAAATAAACGGTCCATAATTCTTCAACTTGCAAACCAGTCTACAAATATCAGAATGAGTTGAATTTTTGTGAGGATGATGTCCTCACCATAGAGACTATGGGTACCCTATTTTTTGAGCGGCTAAAACACTGCCATGTGTCACTTAAATGGGCACGTACTCCGAGAAGAGGCATATTGGCCTCCGTCGTTCACGGACCACCTAGGCCCACAACTAGATAAACGTACCTCCTTGTCGAAACGCGTAATGATATTCACTTAAAAGTGCATATTTTCTACTAATATCCTCTAAGTGTTATCACACTCTCCTACGTAAAACTGCTTCATTTATCCACTTTTCTACGTAAGAGTATCTTCCATTGCGGAGAACACACTTTTCTAGACGAAATGGTATATTTACATGCATTAAACATATTTCTGGAAGTCTAGATATGAAGTCATTCTGATTAAGTCTCATTACACACTTCTTCTGTCGTAGGAAACCCCGATGGGACGATTCTCGAGACTTGCGGGTCCAGATCAATCATGAAAGCCCATTATCAAAGCTTAAAGAGCCCACAGGCTATGACTAGAAGATATAGGCCAAATATGGGCTGAATAAGAGGACCAAAAAGCTGGCCCAAAGAACGAAGAGAGTAGGAAAGCTAATGACCAAGAGACGGACCAAAGCGTGTAAAGCCACATGAGTCAGCAAGGAATGATGGTCTACTCTACTAGAGAAGTATGAGGATGGTCACAGTGAAGACCAGGGTTCCAGACCCTCTGCCAATACTTTTATCTCCATTTTCTGATATTTTCTCTCTCCTCCCCCTAATTTTCTATCTCATCTCTCCTTATTCTCTCTCTCTTCATCTCTCGGTCTTCGGATCTACTGATCTAACCCCAGAACTCCTGCTCATTGGCTCTGTCTCATCTCCCTTAGCTTTATGACCGTTGGATCTTCAATCTAACCGTTGGATCTTCCACCAGACCATTTGAAAATAGGTTTTTTCCACGTCGTTGGTTACGGAAACCCTAGAATCAACAAGATTTGTAATATTATCCGATTATCCTGCAAAATTTGAGATTTTTGTATAGCAGTTTCGTGTCGGATGTCGATCCGCACTCGGGATTAGTCGGATTAGCCCAAATAAGCACATAAAATGACGGATTTTTGCCAAAAATTGATGGAGGGGTGAGAATGGTGTTTCATTGTCGATTTTAAAAACACTCTTTTTGGATGGATTAACACATGACAATTGAAATACATTTAATTCAAATTACTCAATATAAAATGAATGCAACATTGCAAAAGCAAACTTCCTTTATTGAATAAGAAAATAACTTACAATGTAAATAATTCTACTTCTAAAAATTACTAAAAACTACACTAGAAAGCATGGTACTTAGAAAAGCTAGAGAGATAAAGAGTCTAGAGAGAGAACAAGATTAGAGAGAGAAACTAGAGAGGGAAAATGAAGGGAAAAACCATTTGAAACTTACCGGAGGGAGTTCAACCTTTGATTGGGGGGTTGCATGGCCATGATTGGCCAATGTTTGGAATGCAAGTGAGGTTGGCTCAATGCAACTTGCAATGGTGAAGTTTGTTGTGGCTGGTGAGGTGTGAGTAGGGTGGTGATAATGGCCGCAAGGAGTGAATGGTGGTTCTCCGGTGAGCAAGAGGTGGTTGGCGGCCTTTGGTTGCTGTTCCTCCTTGAGAAGGAGCAGGCGGTAATGGAAGAGAAGGATGGTGGCACACCGAGATAACCAACAGGTATGGGGCGTTCTACTCTTCTCTCCTTCGTCTTCTCTTCTCTTTTATTTTCATTTTTTTGACTTTGGGCAAGTGAGAGAGAAAGAGAGGGCGATATGGGAGAGTTGAAAGAAGACGTTGGAGGCTAGAGGTTATAGGTTTCGCCGGAGTTGCTGGTTGGTGCGTGCAGAAGATATCCAGGCCGCTACTTGTGGAGGAGAGATGGAGGACCAGGCGGTATGGTGGGGGCGATACGTGGTGCAGCAGCACCTTGAAGTGGAAGACGGTTGCTGGCTGGTCTGGGACGGCGTTAATGGAGGGAGATCCGGCAGTGAGAGAGTGGCAGGTGGAGTTGCAGGTGGTGGGGGCTCTAATCGAGCCGCTGCCCAGACCCTTGGTGGGGCTGCAACGGTTTTGGATGGTGGAGGACGGTCATCCTTTCTCCCCTTCTTGGAATAACGGCTTGGATTTGATCTGAGTTGCAGGCCGGCTGTGGTGGTAGCTGGTGTTGCGGTTTGCACACCAAAAATGGAGTGTGATGGAGGCGGCAAGGGATGAGAACGGTGGTGCACCAGTCCGGTGGAGGGCGGTGCGAAACGGTGGTGGTAGACGGTGTAGGCAGCAACCGAAGTTGCAATCACTTGGGATCCCACCGTTGGGTTTTATAAAGGTGTTGGTGATCTGCTGGGGCAAAGGAGATGGAGAGACGGGGGAGAAAAATGGAGTTGCAGATGGCCGGAGTTCTGCAACTCCGGCGAGAAAAAATAACGAAGAAGATGAAGAAGAAGGTGAAGAAGAAGAGGGGAAAATCGCCAAAAATCGAGGGGAAGAAGGGGCAGGAGAGTTTGGGGAGAGAATGGAAGAGAAAGGAGGGGGATTAGGGTTCGAACGAACCCTTCTCCCTCCTCTTATAAAGCTCCCTTAGGGTATTTTTTGAAAATAAAAAATATATTTTTTTTTAAGTAAAAACCTACTTTTCTATGGGGAATCTCCCCAATTAGTGGACCCCCCATTTAATTAAAATTATTTTGAAATTCGCGGGGTCCACTAACTGGTCGGACAGCGGGTCGATGAAGATGGGCCCGGCTATTGGCCCTCATGGATTGATGATGTCCATCGTCTCACAAGATGATGTGACAGACAGTCTGATGGCGATCGGATGGATGGTGACTTGATTGGGACTCAGATTGGTAGATCGACTGATCTAGAGAGATCCAACGGTCCGATTGAAGATCCAACGGTCCAATGGAAGATCCAACGGTCAGAAAGCTAAGGGAGATGAGATAGAGCCGATGGGCAGGAGTTCTGGGGTTGGGTCAGTAGATTCGAGGACCGAGAGATGAAGAGAGAGAGAGAATAAGGTAAGATGAGAGAGAAAGTATCAGAAAATAGAGAGAAAAGCACTGGCGAAGGGTCTGGAACCCTAGTCTTCACTGTGACCATCCTCACGCTTCTCCAGTAGAGTCGACCATCATTCTTTGCTGACTCATGTGGCTTTAAACGCTTTGGTCCGTCTCTTGGTCATTGGCTCTCCTACTCTCTTCGTTCTTTGGGCCGACTTTTTGGTCCTCTTATTCAGCCCATATTTGGCCCATATCTTCTAGTCATAGCATGTGGGCTTGTTAAGCTTTGATAATGGGCTTTCATGATCGATTTGGGCCCACAAGTCTCGAGAATCGTCCCATCGGGGTTTCCTGCGACAGAAGAAGCGCGTAATGAGACTTTATCAGAACGGCTTAATATTTAGACTTCCGAAAATGTGTTTAATGCATGCAAATATACCATTTCGTCCAGAAAAGTGTGTTCTACGCAACAGAAGAGATTCTTACGTAGAAAAGTAGGTAAATAGAGTATTTTACGTAGGAGAATGCAATAACGCTAAAAGGATAATTGCTTAAAATAAGCACTTTTGAGCGAATATCACCATTGGATCTCTCTAGATCCGTCGATCTACCAATCTGGGTCCCAATCAAGTCACCATCCATCCGATCGTCATCAAATTATCTGTCACATCATCTTGTGAGACGATGGACACCATCAATTCTTGTGGACCAGTAACCGGGCCCATCATCATCGACCCGTGGCCCGACCATTTAGTGGACCTCGCAATTTTCAAATGCTTTAAATTAATTTTTTTTAAATAAAAAAGGGGGGTCCACTAAATGGGGAAATTCCCCAAAGAAAAGTAAGGTTTTACTTAAAAAAAAAATAAAAAAATTTATTTCAAAAAAATCCCTAATTTCCATTAATGGAAACTAAGGAGCTTTAAAATGGGAGAAGAGAGGGTTCTTTGGAACCCTAATCTCCAAGCCCCTCTCCTCTTCTCCTCCTCCTTCTTTTCCCTCCTCTTCCTCCCTTCTCCTTCATCTCCTCTCACCTCCTCCTTTTTCTCTGGCGTGCCATCGCCGGCAAGGAGGTGGTGCACCCTTCTCTTCCTCTCTTCCCTTTCTTCTTTCTTTCTTCTTCTTCTTCTTCTTGGCCTGCAACTCCAAGTTGTAGGCTGCAACTCACGTCCCACTTCCTTGCTGGCCCATGGTTTGGAGCACCACCACCAGCGTCACCAGCCTCCATGAACACCGATGAGCCTAGTTCACTACTTGAACGGACTGTATACCAGCAACGGTAAGCTCCTCTTCTTGTTCCTCTTCTTCTTCTTCTTTTTCTTCTTCTTCTTATTCTTCTTCTTAATTTATTCACCAGAGTTGCGGGTCTACAACTCCGGCCGTCTGCAACTCTGGTTGCTGCTTGGATTCTCTCTCCTCCTCTTATCTCCTGCCCGTTCCTCTCTCTATCCTTCCCATCGTGCACCCACACCATCCTCCACAAAAAAAAAAAAGACTGACCGTCTTCTCCTTCCTCTACCTGCATCTCCACCACCGCCTATCACCGTCATCTTCTCCACCATCTCCCCTTCTTTCTCCTTTGCTCCTCCCGCCTACGAGTTGCACCGCCATCACCGCCATCACCTTCAACCACCGCCTGCACAATCTCCTTCCTCCACTCCACCTCTGCTACCCACTCTCGCCTGCAACGTGCTTGTCGGAACCTCATTCATTGCTGCTACAACCATGCCGATCATCCATGTTCGATGCGCTGCAACCACCTCCCAGCCCTAGTTCGAATCGATCCAGGCCCCTTGCAGCGACATTCTGGTTGCTAACTTGCAAACCAGTCCTATACTCCCCACGTTTTCATTGCTGGTAGAACCAGCAAGACATCAAATCGCAAGCCCCATTCTTCGCGCATCCATGTTCGATGCGTTGCAACCACCACAAAGCTGCTTTCCATCTCCACCTCTTTCTTGCCTTCTCTAGCAGCCCTTCCACCTGCACTTCGTCTACTCCGCACCACCATGCAGCCACCACATGGCGGGTTCTACTTCAACAACCGTCATCAAATCTTGGCCAACCTCTCTTACTCCAGGCAACACTAACCAATGGCCGGATTCTCCATTACATGGCCACTCCCCTTCGATCTTCGATAAGTTTGCCAAGGTAACCTTCTCTATGTCTCTTCTTTCTCTCTCTAAATGTCTTTCTCTTTCTATTTCTTCATCTCTTTCTCTCTATTTCATCACTTTCTCTCTCTAGAACATCTATCTCTCTCTCTTTAGATATCTCTACTTTCTCTCTCTTCTTCTTCTCTCTTTCTCTCTAATTTAGTTTTACTGCTTTCTAGATTAATTGTTTCATGTTTGAGTTGTAAGTTACATTCGAATTCATGAAATAAAGTTTATTTTGATTCAAGATTGATAAATTCTTGTTATTTTATGTTCCTTATTGCGCTAATCCAACTAATCCTGAGTGCGGATACGACTCCGAATTTCCACTGTGCAAGAACTGTTTAATTTTGCAGGATTAAAGTCTCGGATAATTACAAATTTGGTTGAAATTAGGGTTTCCGATCCAACGACGCGAAAAAACCTTAGTTTCACGTAACGAAGTTGCCCAACTAGAGGATGGACCTTGTTGGAACACTTGACGAAGTTGTTCGACTGGAGGACAGACCTGATTGGAACAACTGACAAAGCCGTCCGACTAAAGGATGGACCTTGTCGGAAAACCTGATGAAGCAATCCGACGAGAAGATGGACGTTGTCGGAACACGTGACGAAGCCGTCCAACCAGAAGATGGGGCTTGTCGGATACCTTTGCACAAGTAATCCGATAAGCTACATCCAGAATGGGTGGCAAAGACTCGCTGATTCAACCTAGATGAACGAAACATCGTCCCACAAAGCACCTGGGGGAAGCATTCCCCTCAGACCAAGAAACACAACAGAAAGCCATTATCAAGAAGTGACGATTACAGGCTCCTCAACGATGACGCGCTCTTTGTTGAGAGCCCTATAAAAAGAGAGAAGATCTGATGAAGAAGGGATCGAAAAAATACGCAAGGGAGGGAGAGAGACAGGTATCAAGAACCAAACCTATAGTATTTGGATCCATCCTGACTTGAGCGTTGGAGTGTGATTTGTAGGTACCACGGCGACCGGAGAATACATCGGCAATCACGGAATAACAGATCCAGGCAAATTAGGACACCAATCGGCCTATTCCCCTCAGGACCATCAGAGACGCGACCGACTACCCCGGATAGTTCATCTACCAACCACCAATCCATTTCCTCGGGGATCTTGCTGGCAAAGATACATAATTTTTCACCCACATCTTCTGGCGTCGTCCATGGGAACTCTCTCCAATAATCCACGACCACAAGAGGATTCGGAATGGTAAACACGTGGCGAACAGAACTGAACGACAGGGAAGCCGGCCCCGTCAGGGACCTCCGAGATACCATCTTAGAGGGGAGAAGGGTACAAGAAGAACAAAATGACCATCAAGAACTGGTCACAAAATTACAAGAAGAAAACAAGAGGCTGAGGAGGAGTCTGGAGAAGTAGCCGGCCGATAATGATCGAGTGTCCATCAACATGGCATCCAGACACACCAGACTCGGGAGGTCATAGGGGCACAGTCGTAGCAACCGAGTAACCACGTCGGGGGAGTCCAACCTCAGAGCCAACAGAAGCACCCACGAGACCGCTCGAATAGAAAATTTACCCTCAGATTCGAAGACAGCCCTAGGGCCAAAACTATCAAGGAAAGAACCATCTGAGCAGGAGCGGAGTATTAAGGGCCAACAAAGTGAAGAACCGGCCGCCGGAATACTCAAGAAGGTAACTATACAGCTAATAGACGAAACAACGTCGCACCTGGTGACCCACGAGTAGTTGGCCGGGCTTATGGGGGGTCTCCCGAGCAAGAAGGAAACACTTGGGGACTGCATGGCAACAATTGCAACCAGAATTCTGAGGGACTCTCTGTTTGTCGAGAACGTCCAATAGTACTGAGCACTTCGTATTTCTCCTATCCGAAGTATCCGACGTTCACGGGGGTGTTGGCCCCTGTGAATCATGTCCTACGATTCCGAAAGGCCATGACTATGTGGGAGTCCAATGACTGTTTGATGTGTCGGATGTTCCCATCCACACTAAGTGAGGAGGCGCTCATCTGGTTCAACCGACTACCCCCTAGGTCGGCACATGACTTCTCATGTTTGAGCTCACTCTTTATCTCCCAATATTCTTGCAACAGGCTCCATCGCAAGGACGTCGACGTTCTGTTCGATGTAAGAAAGGACTAGAAAGAAACTATACGAGACTTCACCAAGCGGTTCTGGAACGTCATGATTATGGTAGAGGACTGTGATGATAAACACGCCATCACGGTCTACAAAAAAGCTCTGCCAATTGAGTCCGAGCTTTACCGTTCCCTCACCAAAAACCACATGTCGGACCTCGACACCCTATTTACAAGGGCCGAGAAGTACGCCAAGCTAGAAGATGACCCTGTGTCATACCAAAAAGGCCGACACCATCCTAGGGGTTGAAAAGCCTCCCCTGAAAGAAGAAAAAGAGAAGAAGAGAAAATTTGAGGGCCGCCCGAGCAAAAAATCTTAAACCTGGGATGACCATACTTACACAGCTCTAACCATCCCCCAAGAAGAGGCTCTAGAGCTGATCAAGGACTTGGTACAATGGCCTCGACCCATGAACCTTGAGACGGCGACAACACGAGACAAGAACAAATACTGTGCCTTCCACATGGACCACGGGCATGAGACGAACAAATGTTACGCCATGAAAAATCGGATAGAAGACTTCATCGGTGAAGGGCATTTGGGTCAATACGTGCCAATACGTCCAACAAGCAGAAGAAGTTGCGAAACGGGCCAATAACGGTCCGAAAGAAGGAGCCAACAAAGTAGTAATGCCGGCCATGATCATCGATGTGATACATGGCGGATCGAGTCGTTTGTTACACCGAGAACTTGAGAGGCAGGAACGCATCAGCTCACGACAAGTTGAACATCTCTGGGAGGTTCTGAATGTTGCACAGGGACCAAGATTCTCCAGGACCACCGAGGGAACCTCTGAGGGTACAATCACCTTTTCGAACATGAACTTGGATGGGGTGGACATGCCTCATTCAGACGCACTGCTATTGACTCTTTCCATCGGAAGTTTTGACCTCTAGCACATCCTCATCGATCCGAGAAGCTCAGCGGAGATATTGTTCACTGACGCCTATACAAGGATGAACTTTTCAGAGGTCACGTTGGAATCAGCGGAGGCACCACCGATCGGGTCCAATGGACAGAAGGTGTATGCTCTAGGGAAAATCACGCTGCCAGTAAGGACAGGACCGGCCGTGCGGATGATAGATTTTCTGGTCGTAGACACCCCATCGCCATATAACGCAATCTTGGGTAGAGGATGGCTCCATGGGATGAAGGCCATCCCATCGACCTACCACCAACTAATTCGGTTTCTTACTGAACAAGGGACCATAAAGATCCGGGGAGATCAAACCTCGTCAAAAAAGTGTTACGCAACGACTATCAGGCCGGAAAAGGCGGCTGAACCTAGAACTATCCTCCAAAGCAGTAGGCCACCCGCCGACAGCACGTAGCAACCATAGCATCCGGACTCCAGTCTTAGCGGTAACATGGATCAGGGAAGGCCAACTATTGAGCCAATTGTGGAAGTCAATCTCAGAATCATCGAAGATCCAAAAATAACTTATGTCAGACCAACATTAAGCGACAAGAAAAGCAAAGAATTACGGACCTCCTAATTGAAATTTCACCAGTCCGTTCTCTTGAACTCAATATACCTAGATGGGGGGTTGATTAGGTATTTAAAATTAATTATACCTACACAGTTTTATTGGACGATGGTAAGAGAATAAAATCGCATGCCTTAGTTGTTTGACAAAAGATTATCACAACCGACTCAAATCGAATATACCTCCGTAGTTTATTTTTTTTTCATCATTTGATCTAATCAGAATAGATTGCAGAATACAAACAAACAATCACAGTAGACAAGAGAATTTTACAAGGAAACCTTAGCCAAGGAAAAACCACGAGACCATGTCTAGACGGAAAGCATCACTAACTGAAAAGTTAAATGAAATAAAGATTACCTACGCAGCACCATTGCAAATACAGCTTCCAACCTTAGCCAAGGCCTACTGCCGATGCGTCCACGTCCTCTGAATCAACGCTACAAATCCACGCACGCCCTTCCAGTCAAGAAGCCATGTCTGCTTGTTCAGTTTGGTACACCCCAAACCTACCGTCGATCGGCTCTTCCGATCTTAATTCTCAACACTCCCACCTTTGTAGAAGGTGAAAGATTCAGTACACCCTGAACCCTAAGTTGCTCAAATGGTGTTGAGTCACACTGGTACACTCAGGCTACTAGGTCAAATATAGAAGCGGAAGACCTAAGCTGAGGAAATGATCAAGCTCTTGACTTTGATCAAGAAGAGAACAAGCTTACAAGATGTGAATGAAAAAACACGCTTCTTGTTGTTCGAATGGACACTTTAATAAATAAAACATTTTCTTCTCCCTCTTGAAGATTTAGTCACTCTGTCTCTGTGTGGTTTTAGAGAAGGCATAGAAGGGTTCTATTTATAGAATTCCAAGATCCTGAGTCGTATGGAATGTGGGATGATGGAACCAAGAATTTTGGATCTGAGAAAGACCAATTCTGTGCATGGTCCAATCGATTGGGCCATGTCCAATTGATTGGGGATAAGTGTCCAATCGATTGGGCTCAATAATATTTCTGTTCCGAAGGCACCAATCGATTGCACAGGGTCCTCCAATCGATTTGACTCATATAACTTTCTGTCCCGAATACTCCAATCGATTTCACAGAGTCTCCAATCGATTGTGCTGAAATAAGTTTCTACCTTGTAGTCTTCAATCGATTACATAGTGTTTCCAATCGATTGGGCTATATCCAATCGATTGGGGATACATGTCCAATCGATTGGACTATCCCATTAGTCAATATAATTGACTTAAACTTGGGTCTGTCCAATGACTAAGTTCGACCATTATATTTTATTCATTTTAAACAACTCCTATGGCCACTAAGTCACTTACCTTCCTAATCGAGCGTACACAATCATTAACTGACAAATTGGCAGTTACTCAGATGACTCCTATCGTCAACCATCTGATTCTTGCGGTCTCTATCTTTTAGTCTTCACGTAGTTGGCAAAGTATACATACCACGACATCTTCACACTACACTAGTGCTCGTAGGAACGGTTAAAAGAATATTTTTATGTCAAACAGAATCTTTGCAAAATTGAATATGAAAATATTCCTTACACTAATAGCCAATCGGGATGTATTCGCTTGGTCATTAGAAGACATGCCGGGGATACACCCAGATATTTTTTGCCATAAATTAAATGTGAATCTCAGGTACACTCCAGTTAGGCAACGACCAAGGGCTGTACCGGTGAAAAAACAGACGGCCGTAAGGGACGAGATCGACAAGCTACTAACGTGGCTCGCCAACGTGGTCACAGTTCCAAAGAAAATGGGAAAGATATGGGTCTGCATAGACTTCACAAACCTGAACAAAGCCTGTCCAAAAGATCCATATCCACTACCGGGAATCGATCAACTGGTCGACGCAACATCGAGCTACGAGATCTTGTCCTTCATGGACGAATACTCAGGTTACAACCAGATTCCTCTCTTTGAGCCCGACTGTCACGCCCCAAATCCGGATACCCATATACGACCCAAAATTCATGGATTGACCCGTACTCGAACCCAGAGGTGATCCATGAATGTCCCCTAGTAGTCCAATTAGGTCAATTAGACTACTAAGGTTCATTCGAAAATCCACTAAGTAAAAAAAAGTCTAGATGTAGAAAACAAATAATGAAAATAATTTATAATTCAAATAATTCAACCAATCAACTAAATGTAGAGAGAATGAGGTGAAAACATGCTCTCAATCAAAGGCCTACATGCCCATGAAAATAAATAAAATAATGTTATAAAATAATCAAATATAGCTTTCTAAAGTGTGGGATCGACTCCCAAATCGTCGTCCATCTCCTCGAGTACACGGAGTCTTCCGTCTCAAAATCATCCCATGTACCCAGCTTCTCAAAATCTGAAAATGGTATCGATGTAGCACCGTGAGCCAAGGCTCAGTAATACAACAGTGTGCATAGTATGATATCATACTATATAAGTTTTTTAATCAAGGTATGCATCTCAATCATATAATAAGGATGACATGAATATGAAGGTGAAATTTGTGGCCCCGAGACACCAAAAATATTCCTATTTTATCATTATCAACTTACCTGTGAAATTTAGAACCTTTCTTAAGACATAAAAAACCCTAACGAGAGATTTTGGGAGATTTTGACAAAAATAGTATTTTCGTAATTTTTAAACTTTCCTACCATTCTTATATTTTTCAAAAAATAATATTTAATTATATTCTATTTATTTAATAGGAGTGTGGGACCTATGAATCCCTTTTCGGGTCATTCTGAGGTCATCTTGATACTTTTTCGAGGCTTTAAACTTTTTTGTAATTTTTGTGTATTTAGACTATGTTAAGTGATTTATGTGTGACATGTGTCAATACCTTGATGTATCAACTTTTAAATTATATAATATAGTTTAATTAAATTAATTAATAATTATTTGTGTTATGATTGTTGGGTGGGCCCGTATGGTCAATCTAGAGGCCTTTTGGGCTTAATAAGAATCTTCAATAAAGCCTAGTTGATGTATATGGGCCTTGAGCCTATTTCTAACCCATCAGTAGTGTAAAATATAAGTTTTAGAGGGTTGAAAAAGTCAACCCTAGGAGAGTTACGAAAATCACTTAACCCTAATCCTTATGAGACCTATTCCTTCATTACCTTCTATTTTATTTAAGCTCTCTTCCTCCATTATTTTCTACACTTAATCTTTAACCTAAAACTCAAGTTTTCATCTACACTCTTTCACTATTAGCACCACCTCTTCTTCTCCAATCATCACCAAACCCTAGGATAGTGTTCATCTCCCTTCTCTCATAAACATATATCACTTTGGGAGTAAAAGATCAACAAAAGAGGGACTTTTTAAGCGATTCAAAAATTCTTCATTAAAGTTCAAGAAACCTTGAGGTAAGTGTGTTTGATCCATCTTATACTTATTTTTCTTCAAGATCTTATTTCTCTTTCATTAAATAATTGTTGATACTCATTATAAATTAATTTAAACAATACTTACTTTATTCTTATTGAGTTGATCTTTATTTTGGGCCACCATGATGGGTTTGGCCATGGTTTTTTTTACACTTATAATAGATGACTATGTTCTTTATCATTTTCATTACATTTTTATAATTTAAATATTTTTATAATTATTTTTTATAGATACCTCTATCAATCTAATTTCTAGAATCTTTGAGTTTGTATTTTTCTAATTTGTATTGATTAAATTATGATTTTTCAAACGTGTTGGACTTTTTTGTAAAACCTAGAATTCCAGATTTTACACGGTCCAATTCACTTGAGATTTTGATCTATATTTTTAACCTAAATATTTTTCTAATAATTTTTTATAGATACCTCTATCACTCTAATTTCTAGAATCTTTGAGTTTGTATTTTTCTAATTTATATTGATGATGTTATAATTTTTCAAACATGCTGAACTTTTCTGTAAAATCCAAACTTTCAGATTTTACACGATCCACTTCACTTGGGATTTTGATCTATATTTTTAACTTAAATATTTTTCTAATTATTTTTCATAGATACCTCTATCAATCTAGTTTCTAGAACCTTTAAGTTTGTATTTTTCAGATTTGTATTGATTAAGTTATGATTTTTCAAATGTGCTAAATTTTTCTATAAAACCCAAAATTTTATATTCTATCCGGCCCATTTTATTAAGGGTTTTGACAGATATTTTGAATTTAAATATTTTTCTATTTATTTTTCTTAAATACCTCTATAAATTTAGTTTCTATAACATTTGAGTTTGTATTTTTCTGATTTGTATTGATTAAGTTATGATTTTTCAAATGTGTGAGACTTTTCTATAAAACCTAGAATTCCAGATTCTTTCCGGATCATTTAATTAAGGGTTTCGAACTATATTTTGAATCTGAATATTTTTCTATTTATTTTTTTTAAAAACCTATTGTGAATCCAGTTTTTAATTCCATTGAGTTTATATTTTTTTAATTAATATTTATTTAGTTATGATTTTTACATGGCAGTACATTTTTTTTGTAAAAAACCTATTAATTATTAGGGGTTCGGTAATGATTTATTAACTATTAAGGGGTTTAGCCCTTGTTGTTTGACTAAAAACTAGATGGTTTAACCTATACTTGTATGCATGGGGATCCCACCGATGTGTCTTAGATCTCTCATAATGTTCGGCCAAGTGTCTTGGATCCCTATTTAGGGTTCGACCTTATGTCATGGATCCCTCATAGGGTTCGGCCATGGTGTGTTGGATTCTGTGGTGATTTTCACTTATATTATTCATCCGTGTTGATCGTGACCTTCGATGATTGTTACATGTTATTCATGTTTAACCCTAATTCGTTCCCATGGTATCACTTTTGATTATCATGTGTTCATTTTATATTTTTATTTAAATGTTAAATACATGTGTTCTTATGCCATGTAACCCTAGTACTATATTGTTGTCATACCATGATCATTACGTCATTTCATATAAGGGGTGCATAAAGGAATGTGGTTGAAGTATATTATATACATTTATATTAGTTTTATCAATTAATCAAGATTCAATACCCTAGGGTGAAAGGCCCTAGACGTTATTATATCCTGCAGATGGGTCGATGAGACCGCTCCCAGTACGGGAAGGAGATGGAGACCCTATGTGGTTATGGGTACTAGTTGCATTTGCATCCCGTACTCACTTGCATTTACCCTCATATTCATGTCATCCTTATTATATGATTGGCATGCATACCTTGGTTAGAAACTTGTATAGTATGACATCATACTATACACACTGTTGTATTACTAGGTCTCGGCTCACGGTGCTACACCGATACCATTTTCAAATTTTGAGGAGCTGGGTACGTGGGATGATTTTGAGACAAAAGACTCCGGTGTATTCGAGGAGATCGACGAGGATTTGGGACTAGATCCCATACTTTAGAAAGTCGTATTTTGATTGTTTTAAAATATTACTTATTTATTTTCACGGGCATGTAGTCCTTTGATTGAGAGCATGTTCTCACATCCATCTCTCTATACTTAATTGATTGATCGAATTGTTTGAGTTATGAATTATTTTAATTATTTATTTTCTACAACTAAACTGTTTTTTTTACTTAGTGGATTTTCGAATGAACCTTAGTAGTCTAATTGACCTAATTGGACCACTAGGGGACATTCATGGATCACATCTACGTTCAGGTACAGGTCGATCCACAGATTTTTCGGTCGTATCTAGGTATCCGGATTTGGAGCATGACAGTAACATTTAAATAAGAATATAAAATGAACATATGATCATCAAAAATAATAACCTGGGAACGAATTAGGGTTAAACATGAATAATATGTAACAATCACCAAAAGTCATGATCAACACGGATCAACAATATAAGTGGAAATCGCAAGAGAATCCATTACACATGGTCAAACCCTAAAATGGGATCCAAGACACTTGGCTGAACCCTATGAGAGATCCAAGACACATGGGTGGGATCCCCATGCATACAAGTATAGGTCAAACCATCTAGGGTTTAGTCAAACAACAAGGGCTAAACCCCTTAATAGTTAATAAGTCATGACCGAACCATTAACAATTAATAGGTTTTTACAAAAAATATATTATTTTATAAAAATCATAACTAAATAAATATAAATTAAAAAAATATAAACTTAATGGATTTAAAAACTAGATTCACGGAGGTTTTTAGAAAAAATAAATAGAAAAATATTCAGATTCAAAATATAGGTCGAAACCCTTGGCGAAGTAGGCCGGACAGAATCTAGAATTCCGGGTTTCACAGAAAAGTCCCGTGCATTTGAAAAATCATAACTTAATCAATACAAATCAAAAAAATACAAACTCAAAGGTTATAGAAACTAGATTTATATAGATATTTAGAAAAAATAAATAGAAAAATATTTAGATTCAAAATTTTGGTCAAAACCCTTAATGAATTGGGCCAGATAGAATCTGAAATTCTAGGTTTTACAAAAAAGTCCAGCACATTTGAAAAATCATAACGTAATCAATATAAATCAGAAAAATACAAACTCAAAGGTTCTAGAAACTAGATTGATAGAAATATCTATAAAAAATAATTAGAAAATATTTAAGTTAAAAATATTGATCGAAATCTCAAGTGAAGTGGACCGTGTAAAATCTAGAATTTTGAGTTTTATAGAAAAGTCCAGTATATTTAAAAAATTATAACGTAATCAATACAAATCTGAAAAATACAAACTCAAAGGTTATAGAAACTAGATTAATAGAGGTATCTATGAAAAATAATTAGAAAAATATTTAGGTTAAAAATATATATCAAAATCTCAAGTGAATTGGACCGTGTAAGATCTGAAAGTCTGGGTTATTTTGTAAAGTCTAACAACTTTAAAAAATTATAATTAAATAAATATAAATCAAAAAAATACAAACTAAATGGTTTTGAAAAATAGATTCATAGAGGTATTTAGAAAAAATATTTAAATTATAAAAATATAAAAAAAATGATAAAGAACATAGTCATCTGTTATAGGTACAAAATAGACCATGGCCAAACCCATCATGGTGGCCCAAAATAAAGATCAACCCAATAAGAATAAAGTAAATAATGTTAAAATTAATTTATAATGAGTATCAACTATTACCTAATGAAAGAAAAATAAAATCTTGAAGAAAAATAAGTATAGGATGGATCAAACACATTTACCTCAAGGTTTATTGAACTTTAATGAAAATCAAAAGTTTATTCAAATTTGAAAGTCGTCGGATCGTCTTCTTTTAGGGGTATGTTCTTCCATTCAGAGTCTCCGTCAATTCTCCCTTCTTGCTCGAGTACGATAGGTGTTCGGATGAAGGTTTAATGGAGCTTTCTCTATTCTTCAATGGAGTTGGGTTTGTGAAAGCTTCTAAAGCTTTAGAGTTTTCATAAATAAGTTTAGGGAAGGATTAGGGTTTCTATTTTTTAGTGAAATTCGTAACTATCAAAGGGATGACTTTTTTGACCCTCAAAAACTTATATTTTACATTACTAATGGGTTAGAAATGGGCCTAAGGCCCATATATATCAACGAGGCTTTATTGAAGATTATTATTAAGCCCAAAAGGTCTCTAGATTGGCCATACGGGCCCACCCAACAATCATAACACAAATAATTATTAATTAATTCAATCAAACTATATTATATAATTTAAAAGTTCATACAATAAGGTATTGACACATGTAACACACATAAATCATAAAAATGTTCAAAACCCTAGAAAAGTATCAAATGACATCGGAATGACCCGAAAGTGATTCACGGGTCCCACACGCCTATTAAATAAATAAAATATAATTAAATATTATTTAAAAAAATATAAGAATGGTATGAAAGTTCAAAAATTATGAAAATACTATTTTTGTCAAAGTCTCCCGAAATCTCCTACTAGGGTTTTTATGTCTCAAGAAATGTTCTAACTTTCTAGGGTAAGTTGGAAAGGTTAAAATAGAAATATTTTTGGTGTCTCAGGCCCACAAAATAATTTTTTTATAAAAGTTCTAGAATGTTAGCTGGGGAAAGAAAAAGTCCCTTGCAAGTTATGGTTCATTATTTTTAGCAGAAATTTAGCCCCAAAGAACGAGTTTAAAGATAGAAGGTTTTTCAAAGTTGTCAGAATGAAACCAAATTAAACATACATACTCAAGCATGATATTAAACCATAAAAAAAATAGAAATCTGAAAAAGATTTAGGTTTTCATTATTAGGTGAATTTATCATAATATCCTAGAACGAAAGTTCAGGGTATTACACCGACCAGGAAAAGACAGCCTTCACCACGGATCGCGGGATGTTCTGTTACAAGATAATGCCATTCGGACTCAAGAGCGCAGGAGCTACCTATCAGAGATTGGTCAACCGAATGTTCCACGACATGATGGTCAAAAGCCGTCAGAGAAACAACCATTTGACAGATCTAGAGCGAACGCTCGACCGACTTCGGGAATACAACATGAAGTTGAACCCCTGCAAGTGTGTCTTCGGAGTCACCTCGAGAAAATTCTTGGTATATCTGATCACCAGCGAGGAATAGAGGCCAACCCTGAGCAGATCAGAGCCCTCACAGAAATGAAACCACCTTAGAACAGGAAGGAAGTCCAGAAACTGGCCGAGAAGATAGCAGTGCTAAGCTGATTCATTGCACGATCGTCAGACAGGTATCGGCAACTGTTCAAGCTACTACGGAGACACAGGCAATTCCAGTGGACTGACGAATGCGACAAAGCCTTTGAAAAACTGAAAGAATACCTAGCTAAGCCACTGAAACTAGGGTTTTTTCGTGTCGTCGGATTGGAAAGCCTAATCTCAACAAGATTTTGTAATTTATCCGATTTTATCTTATAAAATACAAAGATTCTAGCATAGGGATTCATGTCGGATGTCGATCCGCACTCGGGGTTAGTTTGCACAATTCGAGGACATAAAATGATGGATTTCTCTTAGAAGATATGCGAAGGGGTGAGGATGGTGATATCGATCTTTAAAACATCCATTGTGATTGAGATTTCCATTATAACTATTCAAAAACAAAGAACACTTAAGCAATAAAATCATGCAACAACTATGCTAAAACAAACTCCATTCATTAGATAAAAAATATCAAAATACAATAAGAACTTACATTGCAATAAACTAACTAAAAAGCAATTTTAGAGAGAGAAATTGGTAGGGACTTAGAAAGAGAAATTCTAGAAGGATAGATCTAGAGTTCTAGTGAGTTAAAGAGAGAAAATAGACAAGGAGAGAGAGAAAATACCATTGTTTGATCTCACCTTGGGTTTCGGCCAATGAACAATGATGAAGGTCGTGTGCATGTAATAGGTATGTGGCTAGAGGACGACCTCATGAGTTGCTGGCCGTTAGTGAAGGATCGATGCAAAGAAGGTTCGGGCAGCAGTGGTATGTGCTAGAAGATGGAAAATGGTGTTGGTAAAAGGTGGGTTGTTGACTGAGGCGGCAAGGTTTGAGGACGATGGTGAAACCTTGCTGGTTCTACCGGCAAGTGTGCACCAATATGAGGAGGCAAACGGGGGTTCTATTCCAAGGTAGCAGCGCATGGAGGCGGCATATGAAGATAGCTCCAATGGATCAGGAGAAGAAGAACGTCGGAGTGTAGGGATGGTGGTCAGTTCAACAAGTTGAAGCTGCTGGCTGTCCCACCAGGAGTTGCAGACGAAGAGCAGGAGGTAGAAGGAGTTTGGAGGTTGTAATTTGATCTCCACGAGGTGGTTTCTTGCAAGTAGCAGCACCTATTTTTGTTGCTTGAAGAGGTGGATTGCAGGGCTGTGGTGTTGAAGAAGAGCAGGGAGGCAAACACAGAGGTGACCGGTGGAGGGAGATGTGATCCCTGTTGGTGCGTGGATGGCTGGGCGGTGCACCAGTCCGTGTGGAGAGAGGCGATCCTCAGTGGAGGGGAGCGGTGATCACCAATCCAATGGAGAGAAACCCCACTGTTTCCTCCTATATCTTCTTCTTTTTTTCTTTATTTCTGGGAGAGTGAAGAGATGTGGCAGGCTTTGCAAGATAGAGAGGTGGAAGGGTTGGAGAAGGAAGAGATTGGTGGAGCTGTAACGGCTTGGGTAGCGATGGAGGACCTGCAACTCAAAAGTTGCAGGTCGTGGTGGAGGCGGTAGAGCCTGTAGAGAGGGGTGGCTTCTTGTTTCGCCCCAGAGGAGCATAGAGGGGGTGGTGTTCCTGGCGGCCGGAGTTGCAGTCTGCAACTCTGGCGAGAGAAAATGAGGAGCGGTGTTGCTGCACACAGCAGCAGCAAGAAGATGATGGAAAGAAGGAGAAGAAGAGGAAGACGAGAAGAAGAGGAGAAGGGGCAGAAGGAGAGGATGGAGTTGTGCAGGTGATGGCTGGAGTTGCAACCTGCAACTCCGGCGAAAATGTTAGGAAGAAGATGAAGAAGAAGGTGGAGAAGAGGAGGGAAAATGGCCAAAAACCGAGGGGAAGAAGGGGCAAGAGAGTTGGGGGAGAGAATGGAAGGGATTAGAGGGGGATTAGGGTTCAAACGAACCCTTCTCCTTCCCCTTTTAAAGCTCCCTAGTTTCTATTAATGGAAATTAGGGAATTTTCAAAATAAAAAAATAAATTTTTTTTTTTTTTAAGTAAAACCCTACTTTTCTTTGGGGAATTTCTCCATTTAGTGGACCCCCCATTTTTTAAAATTTAATTGAAATTATTTTGAAATTTACAGGGTCCACTAAATGGTCGGACAACGGGTCGATGATGATGGGCCCGGCTACTGGCCCACATGGATTGATGATGTCCATCGTCTCACAAGATGATGTGACAGACAATCTAATGGCGATCGGATGGATGGTGACTTGATTGGGACCTAGATTGGTAGATCGACGGATCTAGAGAGATCCAACGGTCCGATTGAAGATCCAACGGTCCGATAGCTTAGGGAGATGGGCCAGAGCTAACGGGCAGGAGTTCTGGGGTTAAGTCAGTAGATCCGATGACCGAGAGATGAAGAGAGAGAGAATAAGGAGAGATGAGAGAGAAAATATCAGAAAATGAAGATAAAAGTATTGGCAGAGGGTTTGGAACCCTGGTCTTCACTGTGACCATCCTCACGCTTCTCCAGTAGAGTAGACTATCATTCCTTGCTGACTCATGTGGCTTTAAACGCTTGGGTCCGTCTCTTGGTCATTGGCTCTCCTACTCTCTTCGTTCTTTGGGCCGGCTTTTTGGTCATCTTATTCAGCCCATATTTGGCCCATATCTTTTAGTCATAGCATGTGGGCTCTTTAAGCTTTGATAATGGGCTTTCTGATCGATGTGGGCTCGCAAGTCTCGAGAATTGTCCCATCGAGGTTTCTTGTGACAGAAGAAGCGTGTAATGAGACTTTATCAGAACGACTCAATGTCTAGACTTCTGAAAATGTGTTTAATGCATGCAAATATACCATTTCGTCCAGAAAAGTGTGTTTTACGCAACAAAACAGACTCTTACGTAGAAAAGTAGATAAATAGAGCATTTTAACGTAAGAGAGTGTGAAAACGCTTAAAAGATAACAGTGGAAAATACACACTTTTAAGCGAATATCAGCCACCTATACTCTCAAAACCAGAAGTAGGAAAACCACTCGGCCTCTACCTAGCGACAACGGAATAATCAATCAGTGCTGTGCTGTTTTGGGAGCATAACAAAGAAGAGAAATCGGTCTTCTTCACAAGCAAGACACTCGTCGAAGCTGAACTCAGGTATGCATTAATAGAAAAGGCTGCCCTTGCACTAATTTTTGCGTCCAGGAGGCACTAATTTTTGCGTCCAGGAGATTAAAGCCGTACTTTGACAAGAGGAGTATTATGGTCTACACCGAGTTCCCTAGCCGACTTCCCAGTAAGTGACATCAAGCAACTTGGAGAGGAAGACGCAGACATCCTCCATCAACTTGAAGTCCCGACAGCATTCCGACAGGAAACAGGTTGGAGACTGTTCACAGATAGCTCGGCCGATGAGGACGGATCAGGAATCAGAACCGTCCTGGTGACACCGGAGAATACCAGAATTGAAAGGGCCATAAAGCTCGGCTTCAAGGCATCCAACAACGGGGCAGAATACGAGGTCGTCATTTCAGGAGTTGTTGTTACCCTAGATCTCAGAGTCACCAACTTGACAGTTTACTCAGACTCACAGCTCGTTGTTTCCCAGTACGACATGACCTACCAAGCAAGGGACGAAAGGATGGCAGCTTACCTATCCATAGTAAGACGATTGGCGAAGCACTTCACCCACTTAAAGCTGTACCAACTCCAAAGACAGGAGAGCAGGCACTTGGACTCGTTGGCATACCTGGCGAGAATGCTAGGAGAGACAGAGTCAAGACTCATTTCAGTGGATTTCCAAGAGTACCCCAGCATATAGAGGCCAAATGAGATACACATAGCACCCGTTAACACTGGGGGCGAGTCAAGCTGGATGGACAACATCAGTAATTACCTACAGCACGGGACCCTCCCAGAATCAAAAATAGATGCAAGGCGGATACAAGGCATCTCGAAAAGATATACCCTGTTACATGGAGAGTTATACCATAAGTCGGCATTCGGACCACTCCTCAAATGACTAGCCCCGAAAGAGTCACAGACCGTGTTGGAAGGAATACACGCTGGCGAATGAGGAAACCACTCGGGGGGCGAGAAGTCTAGCACACAAGGCAATCACATAAGGGTATTTATGGCCATACATGCAGAAAGATGCCAAGATCTTCGTCCGCAAATACCTGAGCTGCCAGAAGCATGTACCGTTAATCCGAGTACCTATAGAGGAATTGCACCCAGTGTATAGTGCTTGGCCATTCGCCAAATGGGGGTTAGATATAGTCGGGCCCCTTCCGAGGGCACTAGGAAATGTTCATTTTTACTTGTTGTCACCAACTACTTCACCAAATGGATCGAAGCCGTTGAGCTTCCTTAGGTCCACATCTCGAACGTGAAGAGGTTTTTCTGGGAAAACATCGTGTGCCATTTCAGCGTGCCCCCAGGAAATTATAATGGACAATGGCACACAGTTCGACGCAGCCGAGATTCGAGCTTTTTGTCAAACGCTTGGGATAAAGAAAAGCTTATCGACTCTGAGGTATCCACAAAGCAATGGATTAGCAGAAGCTGCCAATAGGGTCATACTCAACACACTGAAAAAGAGATTGGAAAGGGCTAAAGGAAAATGGGCCGAGGAGTTATAAGGCGTACTATGGGCCTACCGTACGATCCCGAGGTGATCAATAGGGGAATCTCCTTTCTCACTAGCTTACAGGACAGAAGCCGTAATCTCAACTAAGGCCACTGAAAGTAGGGATTTTCCGCGTCGTTGGTTACGAAAACCCTAAGTCCAACAAGATTTGTAATTTTGATCTGATTTTTATCCTGCAAAAGTATGCAATTTCGCATAGGGATTCGTGTCGGATGTCGATCCGCACTCGGGGTTAGTTTGCGCAACTCAACACATAAAATGACGGATTTTCTTCACAGAAATTGATGGAAATGATGACAGAAGAAGAGTGATGAGGTTGGGATTCAAAACATGATGTTTGATTTTGAAGATTGAATATTAATCACTGGGATTGCTAAACAAATTAATTTAAAATTACTATTCATGATAATGAACTCACAAAAACGAACTTGAATGGAAACTACTTTTATTAAATCATCAAAAGCTGTTTACACTGATAATAAAAGAAAATAAACACAAGTAAACTATCCTAGAGGTAAAACAAGAGGATGCTAGAGAGAGAAAGAGAGAGCTAGAGAGAGAAAGTGAGAAAAGGCCTAGAGAGAGGAAATGTAGAGAAAAGAGAGAACTAAATAGAGAAAGCTAGAGAGAGAAAGTTTTTCACCTTTGAAACTTACCGGAGATCGGCCAATGGTTGGTAGCATGGGAAGGTTGGCCATGAGAAGGGGGGGTTTGGCCAAGTCTTGGTGGAGAATGGAGGAGCGGCCATAGATGTACGATCTCCTCTCCTCTTCCCTTCTTCTTCTTCTATTTTTTTGTTTTTGCTAGTTTGGTCTTCAGAAAATTGAAGGTGAAGACGGTTAGAAATTAGAAGGGAGAGACGTGTTGGAGATAGATCGGCCAAGTGCAGGCCGTTATGGGGGGTGGCGTGGCTGGTACAGGGTGGTGCACCAGTGACGTTCTAGCCGGTGAATCCAACGGTGGAAAGGTAGCTGGACGTCCTCTTTTCTTCTTCTTCCCCCCTTTCTTCTCTTCTTTTTTCTTTGTTCTTCTTTTTGGAGCTTTAATGGTAGCAGCTGGAGGAGAAAGGGGTGGTAGCTGTGGAATGGTGACTGCGTGTTTGCCGGCCGGAGTTGCAGGTGGGAGGGCAGCAACCTATAGAGAGTTGCAGTGGAGGAGATCCGGCAGCAAGGAGGGCCTCACGGTGATGGAGCTTTTGCTGCCTTATAGAGGTGCAAGCCTACTGGTTTTAATGGTGGAGGAGAGAGCTCAGGATGGACTGCAGGTGGCTGTTCTTGCTGGTGGCGTAGAGTAACAGGGGCACCCCTCCAGACGAAGTGAGAGACGCTTGGGAATAGAAGAGGTGTTGCAGTAGGCGGTCAAGAAAGAAGACCTGCAACCCGAAGTTGCAGGTGGTGGAGGCTTGAGGGAGACGGTGGTGCAGCAGCTCCAAAGGGGGAGGAACCTAACGGTTTCCTCCTCCCTTCTTCTTCCTTCTTTCTTTTCTTCTCTTTTTTTTTTTTCTTTTGTGTTTCTTGTTTTATTCTTTGGAGAGAGGAGGCGGTAAAGAGGAGGAAGAGAGTGACGGTGGCTCACCGGACTGGTGCTGCAAGTGCTGCCTTGCGAGTTTCAGGTGATGCGGTGGGGCTGAGCTATGGCGGATAACCAGCAGCTGGGGCGGTAGCTGTAGCAATCGTCTTGGGCTGGTCCCTTGCAACGGTTAGAGATCAAGGGAGAGAAGGACGGCTGCTCAAGGGAGAAGAGGATCTCGAGATCCAATGGGAAAAACGTGGATTTGGAGAGTGGGAAAGAAAGAACGTGGAAAGGAGAAGGTGGGGAAGAGAGGAGGGAGAGAAAATGGAAGAGATTGGAGGGGGATTAGGGTTCGAACGAACCCTTCTCCCTCCTCTTATAAAGCTCCCTATTTCCTTTAATGGAAATAGGGTATTTTTGAAAATAAAAAAATAATTTTTATTTTTTTATTTTTTTATTTTTTTTAAGTAAAATGCTACTTTTTCTTGGGGAATGTCCCCATTTAGTGGACCCCCCATTTTTTAAAATTTAATTAAAATTCTTTGGAAATTCACGGGGTCCACTAACTAGTCGGACAGCGGGTCGATGATGATGGGCCCGGCTACTGGCTCACATGGATTGATGATGTCCATCGTCTCACAAGATGATGTGACAGACAGTCTGATGGCGATCGGATGGATGGTGACTTGATTGGGACCCAGATTGGTAAATCGACGGATCTAGAGAGATCCAACGGTCCGATTGAAGATCCAACGGTCCGATGGAAGATCCAATGGTCAGAAAGCTAAGGGAGATGAGATAGAGCCGATGGGCAGGAGTTCTGGGGTTAGGTCAGTAGATTCGAGGACCGAGAGATGAAGAGAGATAGAGAATAAGGAGAGATGAGAGAAAAAGTATCAGAAAATAGAGAGAAAAGCACTGGCGGAGGGTCTGGAACCCTGGTCTTCACTGTGACCATCCTCACGCTTCTCCAGTAGAGTCGACTATCATTCTTTGCTGACTCATGTGGCTTTAAACGCTTTGGTCCGTCTCTTGGTCATTGGCTCTCCTGCTCTCTTCGTTCTTTGGGCCGACTTTTTTGGTCCTCTTATTCAGCTCATATTTGGCCCATATCTTCTAGTCATAGCATGTGGGCTCTTTAAGCTTTGATAATGGGCTTTCTTGATCGATGTGGGCTTGCAAGTCTCGAGAATTGTCCCATCGGGGTTTCCTGCGACAGAAGAAGCGCGTAATGAGACTTTATCAGAATGACTATATGTCTAGACTTCCGAAAATGTGTTTAATGCATGCAAATATACCATTTCGTCCAGAAAAGTGTGTTCTACGCAACAAAAGAGATTCTTACGTAGAAAAGTAGATAAATAGAGTATTTTAACGTAGGAGAATGCAATAACGCTAAAAGGATAATTGCTTAAAATAAGCACTTTTGAGCGAATATCAGCCACGACACTAACCTCCCGAACACTAGCCGAGGAGTGGGGGCAGAACGAAGGCATACTGACTCGCGACATAAATCTCCTCGAGGAACGAAGTGAACATGCCATGGTCCGTCTAGCCAACTACCAACAGAAGATCAAAGAGGCGTTTGACCGAAGGGTGAAGCATAGAGTCTTTAAACCAGGGGATCTCGTCCTCAGGAAAGTATTCGAGAACACGAGGGAGGCCAATAATAGTAAGCTCGATTCAAATTGGGAAGGGCCCTACGTGATCGACAAATTAGGACTACATGGATCTAATTTCCTAAAAGCGTTAGACGGCAGTGTAATCGAAAGACCTTGGAATGCCTTCAACCTGAAAGTTTTTTATCAATAAAAGATCAGTTCAAGTTCTATAGCATCTCGATAAAGCCATTTCACATGCCTGTCGAAAAAGAACCATCCCTCTCCCAAGGAGGAAGAAGTCCTATAAATGGGCCGAGACACCCAGACCTTCTCGGCTGAAAAGCCGAAGGCAGAACGAGACCTCGACACACACAATTAGCATCCATCAAGAGTAGGCCTAAACTGCCTTGATGCATGAGAACTGTATCCCTCTCCAAAAGAGGAAGAAGTCCCACAAATGGGCCGAGGCACCCAGACCTTCTCGGCTAAAAAGACAAAGGCAGAACGGGACCTCGACACATACAGTTGGCATCCATCAAGAGTAGGCTTAGACTGCCTTGATGTATGAGAACCGTATCCCTCTCAAAAGGAAGAAGAAGTCCCACAATGGGCCAAGGCACCCAGACCTTCTCGGCTGAAAAGCCAAAGGCAGAACGGGACCTCGACACATACAGTTGGCATCCATCAAGAGTAGGCCTAGACCGTCTTGATGCATGAGAACCGTATCCCTCTCCAAAGGAGGAAGAAGTCCCACAAATGGGTCGAGGCACCCAGACCTTTTCGGCTGAAAAGCCAAAGGCAGAACAGGACCTCGACACGTAAGAAGGACTACCATAAATAGGCCAAGGCATTTGAGCATTTTTCGGATGAACAGCCGAGGGCAAAATAGAGCCTCGGTGCATACAGGATAAAAGGCTAAGCAGCACATGAGCGGAGAAGCCTATCTCAAGATGCAAGGAAACATAGCAAAAAAAAAATAGTTCATTAAAAGGAAACAAGAATAGAAGGAAAAAGGTCATACTTTCATATATTTAAAATGCCAGACGGCATCTACATAGTAAAAGAAAAAAAAAACAAAAAGGAAATAAACAGTTCACTCAATAGTCATAATGACATCAGATGACCTCGGGGTCTCTTGGGCTAGCTCCACCACTAGCAGACTGCTCCCCCTTCGACTCCTCTCTGACGACCATCGACTCTTCCTCACCAAAATCTGCCTGAGCATCAGCAATGCCCTTGAAAGTAGGTTTTTTCCGCATCGTTGGTTACGAAAACCCTAATTCCAACACATTTGTACATTATCCGATTATCCTGCAAAATATTGAAGATTTGTATAGGGATTCGTATTGGATGTCGATCCGCACTCGGGGTTAGTTCGTGCAACCAAGAACATGTTAGTGATGGAAATTTTTGGAAACATTCCAAAAGTTCATGGAGAGGTGAGAATGAGATGAAAGTTGGGATTAAAATATGATATATATTTTTGCTAAAATTTTTTTTTGGGAAATCTATTCTTTATTAACAAGATTAATGAGAACTTGAATTCAAAATTACTATTAAATAAAAGAAAGATTAGGAACAAAAAAAACACAAACGAAAGTTGATTTTATTGAATCAAAATAACTTATTACATTGAAGGAAAGAAAAACATAAAACAAGAACCAAAACTACCCTAAGAAGAATGATAGTCTAGAGAGAGAGAAAGAATACCATACCTTATCACTTACCATGAGAAAATGGAGCAGCAACGTGGGTTGTTGGTGGAGAGGAGGTGTGCCTTGGGGATTTGACATCATAATGAACACGAACTACAAAGGGAAGAGTAAACTAGATCCGTTCAATGCCTCCAATGGTAGTGAAGCGATGTGGACTGGTGCATCGATTGCTTGCAGATGTGTTTCACGGTGGGGAGTGGAAGGAGATGAAAGAAAATAGGTATGGCAGTGGGACACAAGTGAATAGTTCAACAACCTACAACCATTTGAGGGGCTGTAGCGTTGCTAGACCTTCATGTGGTGTGCCGACGAGCTGCTAGAAGCACTTGCAGTGGCAAGGGGGGTGGACGATGGTTGAGGGCGGCGCACACCAGTAGCAAGGCGACCCTCCTCCTCCTCCTTCTTCTTCTTATCGTCTTCTTTTTTTTTTCTGATCTTCTCTCTCAAATGAAGATAGCTTGAGGTAGATTGGAGAAGTGGAGCGGTATGTTGCAGGCGGTAGACTGTTCAGGCTATCGGAGTTGCAGCATGCAACTTCGGTGAAGGTGGTGGATAGCCAAGAGAGGACGGATTCCTCCTCCTTCCTCTTTTCTCTTTCTTTTTTTTCTTTCTTTTCTATTTTCTTTGTTGTTTTCTTCTTCTTTTCTTTAAGGAAGGAGGACAGATCATGGTGTGGGAGACGGCTTGGATGGGCTGGAATTGCCAGTTGCAACTCCAACAATCATTGGAACGGGGTGCAGGTTATTGCACGGCTAACAAGGAGTGGGGTGATTAGCCAGTTTTCGCTGCCATAGCAGCTCGTCAAAGGTTGTTGGACTGGAATCCATTTTTGAGGAGGAGTGTGGAAGGTTGAAAGATCTTGTGGCTGGACGATGATGGTCTTCTTGTGGAGGGAAGAAGAAGAGATGAAGAGATCGATAGGGGCGTTAATGGTAGTATGAGAGGACGTGGATAGGTCTCAAAGAGGTTAGGACGGCTTGATGTTTTGGAGTGAATAGAATGAGAGAGAGAGAGAGAGAGAGAGATTATTCTCTTCTTTAAGAGAATATATACTCTTTTTTTAGGGTTTGGTCCCCTCCTCTCTAAATTTTTTTCTCTTGAGACCGTTTTGCCCTCCTCGTGAGCTGGTCCTCCAGCCACTTAATTCACGTGGACCCCAGCCACTAATTGCTCCTTCGTTCATCTCTTTTCTCTTAGAAATCTTGCTTTAAGTTTGTCCATACCTAGGTCCATCAACCCTTGTGTTTGAGCCCATCTCAACCGCACATCTTCTTTTAGATGTTTTGTTTTTGATTTCACATGGATCTGCCAAGTATAGCTTTAGTGCGTCAGTCCTTTACTTGAGGCTAGATCTCAATCTTTAAATCTCCGCTGTCCAACTCATTCAGTCAACATCCCATTGGTTCATTGCCACCCATTTGCATCAGGCAATCCCATGAACGTGTGTTATGCCATCCACACTCTTGGCCCGTATCACTCTTGCTGACCCATGTACTTGAGATTAAATCTCCTTTGTAATCGGATCACTGATTTCAGGATCAAACGGTTCACCTCTATGGTAGCACCATACCACTCGTTTGGACTATCACCCAGCCCTTTAGAAACCATAGTGGGCTCCTTTAGGAATTGCAGCCCATCTTCTAGAATCAATGTAGTTGATCTTTAACATGTATGTTTCTTCATGCTCTGGCTGACTGCTGACATGATCAACATTTGGCCCATGGTCCACTGACTCGACTGAGGCTTCCCAGATCTTGGGAACTTTCCTAATTGGATCCCTAGAACTCACGTGCAACACCAACTTGATTATCTGCATGGAGACTCCCTACGGCCATCTTTATCTTGGTACACGGATCAGTAGGCTCATAGGTTCCTTGTCCGGCCCTACTATCCTCTGCCTGACATGTACTTGGCCTGCATTTTCCTCTCATAATTTGTTGGCTCTTTAAGCTTTAAAAGTCGGCTTCTGTTATCGATAGTGGGTCTGCAAGTCTCAAGAATCATCAGATTTCATTTCCTGCAATAACGAGAAGCACGTAATGAGACTTAATCATAATGGCTTAATATATAGACTTCCAAAAATGTGTTTAATTCATGGAAATATACCATTTCGTCCAGAAAAGTGTGTCCTATATAACAGAAGAGACTCTTACGTAGAAAAGTAGATAAATAGAGCAGTTTTACGTAGGAGAGTGCGATAACGCTAATAGGATAATTGATTAAAATAAGCACTTTTAAGCGAATATCAGCCCTTCTCGTACTAGACTTTGTGGAGACGAAGGGACTCGACGCGTACCAGCTCCAGAGTCTCCCTTATTTTGCCTAGGGCCTCCTTGGCAGCGGCCCTCTTCGTCTTGGAGGCTTTCAGTGCTGAGCGGACATCCACAGACTTCCTCTCGGCAACTTGGCGAGCCTCCTGAGCCTTGGCGAGCTCATCCTTCCTAACCTTGAGCTCTGAGTTCAGCGCCTTCAGGTTTTGGGAGGCATTGGCCAGCCGACAAATGGCCTGGTCCGCCCTCTCCCTTTGGCAAAGAACCTCGGTGTCCTGTTGATCGCACTGGTTCAGGAGTAAGGAGACGAAGTCCTTTAGGCCGAGGTAGGCCGTGATGCCCTGCAACCACACGGAGGAGAAGCTTGTTAGAAATCACCCAGAAGGAGACAAAAGAAAAAGAGGAAGAAAGGAAAAGGAGTTACCTCGGCAAAAGATTTTCTCAGGCCATCGTAAGCCTAAGTCGTTTCCATTATGTTCTCATACCGTTGTCGATCTCTCGACAAGGAGAGCTTGTCGATCAACCCCATGGCAACATGGGGGTCGAAGAGGGAGTGGCCCTCAGTAATGGGATGGGCAAGAGGAGTGAAGAAGGAAGGGATGGAGAAAGGATGAGTGGAGGCCTGCTTCGGAGGAACGACCTTAGAACCCCACTGATATTAGCTCAAAAGTGATATTTAAAGCAACTATTCTTCTAGCGTTATCGCACTCTCCTACATAAAAGTGCTTTATTTATCCACTTTTCTACGTCAGAGTTTCTCTCATTACGTAGAACACACTTTTCTGGTTAAAATAGTATATTCGCATGAATTCATACGCATTTATTTGACCCACATGCGAAGTCATTCTCATTACGCGATTTTTCTATAGCAGGAGCACTAATTGGACAATTTTGATGGCATGCGGGCCCACAATCAACGTCCAGAACCTAGGATCAAAGCTCAAGAGCCAACAAGCTGAGGATAAGAAGATATGGACCAGAGACGGGAAGAGCCAAAGAATCGAAAGAATCGAGGGACGACCAAGAGAGAAGGAGGGACAAGCCCTCAAAGAAGAGACTAAGGAGATTAAAGCTTATAAACCAACACAAGACTGAGACTTGCTCAGATGGCAAAGCTCACAGAAGATCAAGTCAAAGACCAAAGTTCAAGAACCTCTGCAAGCATTTTCTCTTCATTTTTTTTGTAATACTTTCTCTCTCCTCTCTCTAAATCCTTGTTCTATTTCTGCCTCAATATCCAGATCATCCAATTTTCTCTCCCTCCTCAGTCACTCAATCCTACGGCCTACCTTGGCCAATCTCCATCGCCCGATCATCACCATCCATCTCTACTGCACGATCGTGAGTAGATCATCCACCCCATCTAGTCATCCATCTCAAAATCCTATGGCCCTCATCATCAAATCATTCAATGGGACCCACATGCCAAGCTAAAGTGCAGGCCCACTAGCCAGTCAATGGGACCCACATGCTAGCTAAAGTGCAGGCCCACTTGCCATTCAGTGGGACCCACATGCCTAGTATGGATGGAAATAAAGAAGGAATGGAGAAAGATTTTAAAAATCAAAGATTTTTTGCAAGAATCAAATTTGTTTTCAAATAAAAAGATTTTTTTAGAGGAGATTATAGAAACCCACGATTTTTATCTAAGGGTTTCTATCTAAGGATGCCAATGTTTTGGATAGGGAAGAGATTTCTTAAGTGAGGGGCGGATTTGTCAAAACGAGGGAAGAAAAACGTGGACAACAAGAAGGGGGGGGAGAGATCTCAACCCTAACTATAAAGGAGAGATCTCTCTCCCACGTGAGGTCTCTCTCCTTTCCCCATGTTCACAACTTTCTCTCTCACTTTCTATTTTTCTCCTAGCCGTCCTCACTCCCAAAAAGAGAAGCCTTCTTCCACGTTTTGAAAAAAAAAAAAAAAAAGAAAGAATCATCTCTTCTCTCCCTTGGACCGTCCCCATCTCTCTCTCCTGCTCCTCTATTCCACAATCCATCCTTTTCCTCTTCTTCCCTACCGCCCCACTCATTTTCGGATTGCATACTCCTTCATCTAGCCACCAAAAAAAAAAAAAAAACCAGAAAAAAATAGAAAATAGAAGAAGAAGAAGAAAGAGGGGAGGAACGCCCTCACCTGGTTTGTGCGCCTCGTCCAAAGCCTCCTTTTCACCACACCTGCTGCTCCACATCGCCTCCTTGCCGCTGCTCCCTTCCATCGCCACTAGCCAACACGCTCTCCTCTTCCCAGTCTTTCCAATCTCTACTAGCTAGGAGCCGTCATCCACATCTCCCCTCCTTGGACTGAAGGAAGAGCCACGTCTCACTCCTTGTCGTCCAGATCATCAACCTCACATTCATTTCTCAACTCTAACTCTTGCCATCCCTCTCCTCTCTATCGATCTCACACAGTTGCCCATCACTTTGGATCTTGCTTCCATCATCCTAAAACCCACACCGTTCCACCAAGGGAAAGTCTTCCCTTTCACTGTAATAGTAGCTACCGCCATTAACAAAATGAGTTGCAGGTCTACAACTCGCCAGACCTGTAACTCCAGATCGCCACATGCCATCCTCCATCACCGGGCTAGCACCAACACCAGTTGGACTATACCCTTCAAATCGCCATCTTCTACTTCATCACAGCCACCGACTTGCACTGGGTCATCTCCAAGCATGGGAATGTTTGCAATAGCGTGTTACATTTAATGAAAATCACGGTCAGTATCCACGCTGCCATTAAGAAGCGGCACTTATTCCTCACAGATTTGTAAGTGCCAAGCCCAGCCACCACGGTCTCCAGTAGCCAGCCGAAACTCCTACCTTCATCTCTCATGCATCCCAGCAACACGCTCTCTCCAGCCAATGAACCACCATCTCCATGACCTGAAGGCCAGCAACCTCTCCCTCAAATCCCTTTCAAGAATCATGGTGAGCATTTCTTCCTCTTTCTACTTTGTCGCTCTAGGTTAGGTTTCTCTATCTTTTTCTCTCTTTCTCTCTCAAGTTTTCTCTCTTTCCATAGTTTTTTTTTTAGATCTATCTCTCTCTAGCTATTTTTTACTCTCTCTCTCTAGGTTTTAGTTCTTTTTCTCTCTCTATAGGTTTTTACTTTCTATCTCTATCTTCTCATTGCTTTCTTGATAGTTCATTTTGATTAATTATTTGTTCTTTTTTTGTGTTTTGTAAGCTTGTTAATGCAAGCGTTGTAAGAGATTTTTGCATCTTGAATAAATCTGAGTTCCTCCAAAACAAAAGAAAAAAAAAGTCATTTTATGTTCTTTACTGCACATTCCCTAATTCCGAGTGCGGATCGACATCCGACACGAATCCCTATGCTAGAATCTCTGAATTTTGTAAGAAATCTAGGATAAATTATAAATCTTGTTGATTCTAGGGTTTCCGTAACTGACGACGCAAAAAAATCTAAATATCACCCGCCCGAAGGGCTCTGGCTCCTCGTCCAGGTTCACCACACAGACGGCCTGGATGGAGGCACATCCGCGGTAGTTGGAGGAATGGGGGGAGACTGCCAAGAAGAACCCTGTCTAAGAGGGATCTGAGCCCTTGCCGCCCCGGCCATGGAGGCAAGAGGATCATAAGCCTGAAAGCCCCTCTTCAAGTGGCGACCAGTATCATGATGCTTCCTCTTCCGCGATCGTCCATAATAGGGCCAGCGCAGGTCAAAGGAACGACTGGAATGGGAACAGAGTCAGTGCCGGTGACCTCGACCTGAGACGTCGGAATCACCCTTGCCCTCGCGGCTGCCCTACGGCTATTGCGGGTGCTTAGTTGAACCTCTCCAAATCAGAAACGGTAGGTGCGCAGGACGAAAGCAACAAATTTTAGCACCCTACCAATGATCTCGTTGGCATGCATCCCCGAGGACTTCATGTTCTCTACAAAAGGAAAAATGATGAAGTGAGTGAAAGTTGGCAAGATAATCTGTACGATAAACGGCGAGGCAAGGGTAAACCTAGACGGACTACCTGCCTAATTAAAACTCGACTGGATGGGGCCAATCGGAGGACCTTGATCAGCTTGGCCAGTGCCGTCCCATGGTCTGGAGACAACTAGGGCTTTGTCGGCCCATCCCTTGTGATAGTCCGGCAGGTCTTTGATCATCTAGAAGGGATCTGACCTAGCCGTCAGACTATAGATTGGTTGGAATATGGAGTGCGCTTCAATGAGTAGGTGCAGTCCATCTCTAACAAACCAATGGTATGTTCACCAAGGACACGTATAGGATTAATCCTGGAGATTATCCTCCAGATATTGGGGTGCATTTAGCCAGGGGCTCTGTTGTAGAAAACAAGCAAAGACCTGACAAGGGGGGACAACGGGAAAGACAGCCCCCCTTCCAACTGCTCCTCACAGATACTGATCTCCCCGTCGGGGAGAGGTTCTCCGAAGAAGAGACCCTTCCTAAGATGGAGATAGCGAGAGATGCCATAACGCTTGTACAGGCTCTCACAACCATCGTCCACCTCGGTAGGCTCACTGAAGATAAAAGGACGGATGAAGAGGCGGCATCGCCGGTAAGGACCCTGACTTGGTCCATAAGGGTTGCAGCATGACCAAAGGAGTCTGCCTCAAGGACTTCGGAGAAGAAGCCTTCTCCGAGAATGATGTTCTCTACTACCTTGGCCTTCCTCTGAGGATTTTAAAAGGAAAAATCCTCAGAGGAACTGGACATGTAGGTCTGGGTAAAATGTAAAAAAAAGAGGGGGAACGTAAAAAAAGAAAAAGAAGGGGAAAATGAAAGTAAAACCTTTTTTCGAGACAGTGGTCAACGATGTCCCAGCTGAGGATACTCAAGGACGCAAAGCCGGCAGGGTCTTTGTTGTAAAAAAGATGAAAGAGAAGAGGGAGAAAAGAAATCGCCTTAGTAGGTCAGAGCTTGTAAAAAATGAGAAATGACTGAGCGGAGGGGTATTTATACTGACCTCGCCTGGTGTTATCACCAACACATCCTGGCGCTATGAAAGCCCATAATAAATGCGAAATCATTACACGTCTCCTTCAGACGCTATGTTTCTCACGCTTAGGCGGTCTGATGGTTGGTTTCTCGATACAGCTGGACCAACATCATGTCAACTGCTCGAGAAAGGGGGTGATGTGGGTACCCTATTTTTTGAGTGGCTAAAACACTACCATGTGTCACTTAAATGGGCACGTACTCCGAGAAGAGGCATATTGGCCTCCGTCATTCACGGACCACCTCGGCCCACAACTCAATAAACATACCTCCTTGTCGGAATGCGTAACAAAGCCGTCCGACTAGAGGATGGACCTTGTCAAAACACTTGACGAAGCCATCCGACTGGATGATGGACTTGATCGGAACAACTAACGAAGTCGTCCGACTCGAGGATGGACCTTGTCAGAACACCTCATGAAGCCATCCGACGAGAGGATGGATGTTGTCGAAACACGTGATGAAGCCGTCCGACCAGAAGACGGGGTTGTCGGATACCTTTGCACAAGTAATCCGACAAGCTACATCCAGAACGGGTGATGTCACGCCCCGGATCCGGATACCCAGATACGACCCAAAAATCCGTGGATCGACCCATACCTAGGGGTGTCAATTTTACCCGATTTAACCGGAACTGAACCGGAACCAGAACCGAAAACACCGGTTCCGGTACCACATTCTTGGGAACCGATTAAAAAGAACCGGAATAGGAACCGAACCGGAAATTAATGGTTACGGTTCCGGTACTCTAATATGGAACCGAAACCGATAAGAACCGGAACCGAACTGATAAGAACCGGAACCAATATATAAATATAGTGTAAAAATTCTCATATTACCAAGATTGGACCTGTTATACCCGAAACCGAAACCAGAACTGACAAAAACTACATAATCGGTTCCGGTTCTGGTATCATCACTTTGAGAACCGGAACCGATAAGTACCTAAACCGATAAGAACCAGAACCGTTTGTTCCGGTTCTGGTCACCTTAGGAACCGAACCGGAACCGACCCGTTGACACCCCTACCCGTACCCGAACCCAGAGGTAATCCATGAATGTCCCATAGTAGTCCAATTAGGTCAATTAGACTACTAAGGTTCATTCGAAAACCTACTAAGTAAAAAAAGTATAGATGTAGAAAACAAATAATTAAAATAATTCAATCAATCAACTAAATGTTAAGAGATTGAGGTGAGAACATGCTCTCAATCATAGGACTACATGTCCGTAAAAATAAATAAGGTTTTAAAATAATTAAAATAAAGTCTTCTAAAGTGTGGGATCGACTCCCAAATCCTCGCCGATCTCCTCGAATGTACCGGAGTCTTTCGCCTCAAAATCATCTCATGTATCCGGCTCCTCAAAATCTAAAAATGGTATCGGTGTAGCACCGTGAGCCGAGGCCCAGTAATACAACAGTGTGCATAGTATGATATCATACTATACAAGTTTTTTAATCAAGGTATGCATCTCAATCGTATAATAAGGATGGCATGAATATGAGGATGAATGCAGATGAGTAAGGGATGCCAATGCAACTAGTACCCATAACCACATAGGGTGTCACGACCCTAAATCTAGGCATCTGGGTTGACCCATTTCGCATGGGTTGACCCGGATCCAAACCCGAGTCATGATCAATTAAAACAAATCCCACACTTCAACAATAATTACCAATAAAATATTAAGGTTAATATCATAATTCATTTAAATGCTCATAACATCCACTCACAACCATAAGAAGTTCAAGTATTTGGCAAACATGTAGTCCAGAGTACATTCACCTATAAAATGTTCAACCTTTTGACCATCAGATTTAGGATTTAAAATTTTGATTTATTTTCTCTTAAACAATCCATAAATTGGCCGGAACTATAAAATTCACCCATGGTGTCCCATACGAAGCACTTTAACTTTGATACACTATACTGCCTTACATTTGTAAGGATAGCATGCACACATTGCTGGTCCCACCGGATAGTACAATAGATCTGGACGTTCAGCAGTCCATCCCACATTTCATGGTAGGAAAATTAGTGGGCGCTATCCACTATGCTGTCGGTGTCTAGACAGATCTCTATGGTCTGAAACAAATTCGTTTTGGGACCTCGAGATACATATAGGTCTCATCCACACACTGACGTTGCTGGAAACCAACACCGGTCGCTACTAAGCACAACATTAAAATACACAGTTCACTCCAGGGAATCGGTCTACAACTCAAGTCGTTATTTCTCCGGTTGTCATAGTGGTCACACCCATGCATCATCCGAATCAGCCACGAGATATCTACCGGTAGAGGTCGGGTTAAACATGGGACTCTTGTTCGCTTTGGCTATGGGTTCTATCCCATTCCGAGAATCACGTACCCATAGTCTAAACAACTCCCATGTTGCCACACCCGTGAGCCAACATTTAAAATTGGCTCTCTCATAGCCGTTACATCCCCAGAATTTCTTCATGCAAGGTAATTTATAAAAGAAACACTTTACTCACATAATATCCAACACATGGTCCAATACCATTCATGGAAAATTCCAAACTAAAAACATAACATGCAAATACATGGTCTAATACCATTAATTAAGGTGAATTTCTAACAAGATGTTCAAACTCCACTAATCATTATCAAAACATAACCATATGTTTCCTCACATAAATTCATATATTGTCTCACATAGAATCATCCTTAAAACACTAATTTTCTTTCCATTATTAAAGTAATAGTAATGCCATTCAAACATTCTCCGTGAATTCATCGTGTCCAACACCGTCCTCTTCGTTCATCCCGAACTCCTCACTGGGTTCGTCAAGATCTGTAAAATTTCAATCGGTACAACACCGTGAGCCGGAGCCCAGTAACAACAAGCGCATTTCCGACAATGATAATAGGATAATCATTCAATCTAAGCATGCATCTTGATATAGGTAGCAGTGTACATTAACATAAGCGACATCCTCATTAACAAATCTCATACGTGCATTCATATCTTAATATGTTTAGCCCCCACCAAGGAAAATGATCCCACCAAGGGTTGTAATCCCACCAAGGGTAGTCCCCGCAAGGATACATCGGATTGGACCAACCATTCCGCTAAGGTCTCATATGCAAAGCCACATGAAATGACAGCACGTTCCCACGAATTTCATTTAATACATGTTGATCTCAACACGATAAATTATCATGCATCACAGGGTTGGACCAACTATTTCTCCAAAGTCTCTCACGCAATACCATACGAAATAATAGCATATTCACACAAGAGTCCATCTAAAGCATGCTGATCACACTATGATAACCATAACATACACATCACAAGCATACATCACATTCAGATCATGTTTTATTCTACGATCATAGTCAGTACGCCTACCTGTTTGAAGACGTGATATCCTACGGTTCAATGGCGACGGCGTGTGGTAGATCGATCTGATCTCCTTTTCCTCTTCCTGCTACTAACGTTCTTCTCCACTCCCCTTCTCTCCTTTTTCTTAGTCAGAACACGTTTTTCCCCCCCTTCGGTTTCACGGCCAATGGTGTTTATTAATTGTGGCACCTCCTTTGGCCAAAGGGGTTTACACGATTCATGTAGGGAAGGTTTCCCATAAGTCAATGTCACTTTCTATTCTAGATGATCACCATATCTGCATGTTTGATCGGTGATTATAAAGTTTCTAAATGATATTATGCTAAAAAGGTAGGTGATTATCCTAGGTGGTAAATTAGTATCTTATTCAAAATGGTGCAAGTGTGTTAAAGAAAATAAGGGCATGTGTGTACTAACTAGGCAATATTCATTCTAGTAGCTAATGAGTATATGTTAACTTTTTTTTTATTTTATAGGGTTCATTCCTAAAGAGGTCCAGCTGATTGGTCAAGCAATTCAATGGTAAGGTGGCTGGTATACTGAGGTGTACATGTACCATCCTCAAAAAGGTAAGTGGTTAAGGGAATCCTCCCTTGTGTAGTTAATTTAGTAGGGTGCTATGCAAGGTAACTCAGACCAGTCCATTTGGACTTTGTCAAAGTCGATCCTAATCTTGATGTCTTACTATACACTTGGCAACATCCTATGCTATGTGGTCTAATAAGGCTGGTCACACAATGACATGGCATTATGTCCAAAATAGGTTGAAGGTCCTTTATTTCTTTTGACTAGTTGGGCACCTTTTCTTATTAGATTCAATGGCTGTTAGTATATGTGGGCCCCCCTTAATCTTTTAAATGCAAGAACGTGTTGGCAGGTGTGGTCTAATGTGTGTGTGTCAAGTCAGCATATAGCGAATTGTGAGTTTTTGTCAACTATGTTATGTTAGTTGGTGGTTAGAACATAGGTTATAAACAATTCACTAATAACATTAATGCATGAGATTAAATCATAAAAAAAAAGTGTTACAATGATGAACATTTAGTGTTAGTGTATATATGATATGCCTACAATTCATACTCTATGGCATTTCTTGAGCTTCCGAGTTAACACTAATGCCCGGGAATTCGCCAAGCGTGTTCGTAAATTCTAGTGTAGATTCCATTAGTCCATTCATAACGTGTTTGAAGTTTGATACAATGTGTGAGTTCATGATCGGAGTTTTGAAATTTAGAATATTCGAATTGAGAATTCACGAAATTACCCTTGGGTGCGGCTTAGGGTATTACATAGGGTCTCCATCTCCTTTCCGCACTGGGGAGCGGTCTCATTGACCCATCTGCAGGATATAATAACGTCTGGGGCCTTTCACCCTAGGGTACCGAACCCTGATTAATTGATAAAACCAATATAAACGTATATAATATACTTCAACCCCGTTCTCTTATGCACTTCTTATATGAAATGACGTGATGATCATAGTACGATAATAAGATAGTACTAGGGTTACATGGCATATGCACACATGTATTTAACATTTAAATAAGAATATAAAATAAACACATGATCATCAGGAGTAATAAAATGGGTATGAACTAGGGTTAAACAACATAAATAACATGTAAACGATCACCGAAGATCACGATCAACATCGATGAATAATATAAGTGAAAATCGCAAGAGAATCCAACACACCATGGCCGAACCCTATGAGGGATCCATGACACAAGGTCAAACCCGAAAGAGGGATCCAAGACACTTGGTCGAACCCTATGAGAGATCCAAGACACATGGGTGGGATCCCCACGCATACAAGTATAGGTCAACCATCTAGGGTTTAATCAAACAACAAGGGCTAACCTCTCAATAGTTAATAAGTCATGACCGAACCACTAAGAGTTCCCAAAGCCATTAATCGTCCAAAATCCAAAAAATAGGTAGTTCACAGAAAATATAGTTTCTTGTAAAAATCATAACTAAATAAATATAAATTAAAAAAATATAAACTCAATAGATTTAAAAACTAGATTCACAGAGAGTTTTAGAAAAAATAAATAAAAAAATGTTCAGATTCAAAATATAGGTCGAAACCCTTAATTAAGTTGACTAGACAGAATCTGGAATTCTGTATTTTATAGAAAAGTCTCACACATTTGAAAAATCATAACTTAATCAATACAAATCAGAAAAATACAAACTTAAATGTTATAGAAACTAAATTTACAGAGGTATGTAGAAAAATAAATAAAAAATATTCAGATTCAAACTATGGGTTGGAACCCTTAATGAAATAGGCCGGATAGAATCTAAAATTCTGGGTTTTACAGAAAAGTCCAGCACATTTGAAAAATCATAACTTAATCAATACAGGTTAGAAATATACAAACTCAAAGGTTTTAGAAACTAGATTATAGAGGTATCTATGAAAAATAATTAGAAAAATATTTAGGTTAAAAATAAAGATCAAAATTCTAAGTGAAGTGGACCGTGTAAAATTTAAAATTCTGGATTTTTTGGTAAAGTCTAACAACTTAGAAAAATCATAACTTAATTAATACAAATCGGAAAAATACAAACTCAAAGGTTCTAGAAACTAAATTGATAGGGATATCTATAAAAAATAATTAAAAAAATATTTAGGTTAAAAATATAGATCGAAATCCCAAGTGAAGTGGACTATGTAAAATCTAAAATTCTAGGTTTTACAGAAAAGTTCAGCACATTTGAAAAATCATAACTTAATCAATATAAATCAGAGAAATACAAACTCAAAGGTTTTAAAAACTAGATTGATAGAGGTATCTATGAAAAATAATTATAAAAATATAGATCAAAATCCCAAATGAAGTGGACCGTGTAAAATCTAAAATTCTGGATTATTTTGTAAAGTCTAAAAACTTAGAAAAATTATAATTAAATAAATATAAATCAGAAAAATACAAACTAAACAGTTTTAATAAATAGATTCATAGAGGTATTTAGAAAAAATAATTATAAAAATATTCAAATCATAAAAGTACAACAAAAATGATAAAGAACATAGTCATCCGTTATAGGTATAAAATAGACCATGGCCAAACCCATCATGGTGGCCCAAAATAAAGATCAACCCGATAAGAGTAAAGTAAATATTATTGAAATTAATTTATAATGAGTATCAACCATTATCTAATGAAAGAAAAACAAAATCTTGAAGAAAAACAAGTATAGGATGGATCAAACACGTACACTTACCTCAAGGTTTCTTAAATTTTAATGAAAATCAAAAGTTTCTTCAAATTTAAAAGTCGTCGGATCGTCCTCTCCTCGGGGTATGTTCTTCCATTCAGAGTCTCCGTCAATTCTCTCTTAATGGAGCTTTCTCTATTCTTTAATGGAGTTGGGTTACGAAAGCTTCTAAAGCTTTAGGGTTTTCATAAATAGGTTTAGGAAAAGATTAGGGTTTCTATTTTGTTAAAATTCGTAACTATCAAAGGGATGACTTTTTCAACTCTCAAAATCTTATATTTACACTACTAATGGGCTAGAAATGGGCCCTAGGCCCATATACAACAATTAAGCTTCAATTAAGATAATTATTAAGCCCTAAAGGGCTCTAAATTGGCCATATGGGCCCACCCAACAATCATAACACAAGTAATTATATATTAATTCAATTAAACTATATTATATAATTTAAAAGTCCATACAATAAGGTATTGACACATGTCACACACATAAATCACAAAAAGTAGTCTAAATATATAAAAATCATAAAAAACATTCAAAGCACAGAAAAAGTGTGAAATGACATCGGAATGATCCAAAAGTGATTCCAGGTCCCACACTCTTATTAAATAAAAAAATATAATTAAATATTAATTTTGAAAATATAAGAATTGTAGGGAAGTTTAAAAATAACGAAAATACTATTTTTGTCAAAATCTCCCGAAATCTCCCGCTAAGGTTTTTATACGGACGAAATGTCGTCAAAATCTCCCGAAAAGGTCAGGCTGTCCAAATTGAGCAGCTTTTCGCTTCAGCAACTTTCCAATTCCGTCTTTACGTCCTTTTTCGCACTTCCGGTCACCCGAGCGGCAACGGCGCCATTTGAAAGTAGGTATTTTCCGCGTCGTTGGTTACGGAAACCCTAATCTCAATAATATTTTTAATTTATCCGAGACATTTAACCTGTAAAATGAGCAGTTTTGCATAGTGGCTCGTGTCGGATGTCGATCCGCACTCGGTATTAGTCGGGTTAGCGCAATAATGAACATAAAATGATAGAAAATTTGCAGAGAATGGACATAATTTTATTCAAATCAACTTCATTCAATCGAACATGTCTCTTACACTCAAGTAAAAATAACTAAATTATAAAGCATAAAGAAAAACAAACTAGAGAGAGAAAGAGAGAACTAGAGAGAGAAAGTGGTTTTTAGAGGAAGAAAATAAATCTAGATAGATGAAGGTAGGTAGAGAGAGAAAGAGATATAAAGTGAGATCTAGAGAGAGAAGAGAAGAGATGAAGAGAGAAATATGGACTAAAGAGAGAAAACTATAAGAAAAAGATCACTAGAGAGAGAATCAGTGGATGATTACCTTCCCACACTCACCAAATAATGGGTCGGCCTAGAAGGAGAATGGAGGGCTCACGGTCAAGCCATGAGTCGCTGCCCGGAGAAGAGAATGCACTTGGAAGTGCACGGTGTGCACAACATGGGAGAGGGGATGGTGAGCGTTGCTGAAGATGTGGAGAACACCGTTGAGCTTCACGGTGAAGAAGGTCCAGTCCGTGAGGAGGAGGCAGAGAGCACCGGCAGATGTACACCAGCAACACATGGAGGCCCTTTGCAAGCCATTGCAGGAGGTAGGGGCGTTGCTGCTTGTGGAAGGGGCACCAGGATGGGAGGAGAGAACATCCTCCTTCCCTCTTCTTTCCTCTTTTTTTCTTCTTTTTTTTTTTTTTGTCTTTTTTTTTTTTTTTTGAAAGTGAGAGAAAAGGAGAGGGCAAGACTGGCTGTGATGAGTTCTTGCAGCTAGGCAGTGTGGGAGGCAACACTAGCAGCGGTTGGAATGGTGACCAGAGTGGAGTTGCTGGGCGTTGGAGACTTCAGGGGCAGCACAAGTCATGAAAGGCGGTGCTGGTTGTCGGAGTTGCATCCAGCGGCAAGGAAAGGAGAACGGTGGTGGAGAGAATACAGATTTGCTGGTCCGCCAATGCGATTGCAGCAAGGAGTAAGATCACCTGCTGGTTCGTTTTGAGAGGCCAGTCCTTCCGGAAAACAGCAGGTGGTGAGGATCGCCTTACCATGAGGAAGACGGACGGATCTGCTACGTTGCAGGTCCGGCGTTGTCAATGTTGATCCACGGCTTCAATGGCGATCAAGTTGAAGCACGTCTTTGGGCAGAAACATGGAGGAGATGGAGGGAGAGGGACGTGGAAGGAGAAGAAGTGAATAAAACGATGAAGAAGAAGGGAAGATGGTGGCGGCTGACCGGAGTTGCAGGCTGCAACTCCGGTAAAAAAAAACGGTAATAAAAAAATAAAAATAAAAAAAACGAAAACTAAAAATACGAGAAGAAGACAGAGAAGAGAAGGAGAAAGAAGAAGAAGAAGAAGAAGAAGAAGAAGAAGAAGAAGAAGAAGAAGAAGAAGAAGAAGAAGAAGAAGAAGGACGAAGAAGAAGGACGGCCGGAGTTGCAAACCTGCAACTCCGGCGAAGTATAGGTGAAGAAGACGAAGAAGAAAAGAGGAAAAAGAGGAGAAAGAAATCGCGGGGAAGAAGGGAAAGGATAGGGGGAAGGAGAGGAGGAGAGGGGAGAGGGATTAGGGTTCGAACGAACCCTTCTCCTTCCTCTTATAAAGCTCCCTATTTCCATTAATGGAAATAGGGTATTTTTTAAATAAAAAAATATTTTTGAAATTAGTGGACCCCCCCATTTAATTAAAATTATTTTTGAAATTCGCGGGGTCCACTAACTGGTCGGACAGCGGGTCGATGCTGATGGGCCCGGCTACTGGCCCACATGGACTGATGATGTCCATCGTCTCACAAGATGATGTGACAGGCATTCTGAAAGCGATCGGATGGATGGTGACTTGATTGGGACCCAGATTGGTAGATCGACGGATCTAGAGAGATCCAACGGTCCGATTGAAGATCCAACGGTCCGATGGAAGATCCAACGGTCAGAAAGCTAAGGGAGATGGGATAGAGCTGATAGGCAGGAGTTCTGGGGTTAGGTCAGTAGATTCGAGGATCGAGAGATGAAGAGAGAGAGAGAATAAGGAGAGATGAGAGAAAAAGTATCAAAAAAAATGGAAAAAAGCACTGGCGGAGGGTCTGGAACCCTGGTCTTCACTGTGACATCCTCACGCTTCTCCAGTAGAGTCGACCATCATTCTTTGCTGACTCATGTGGCTTTAAACGCTTTGGTCCGTCTCTTGGTCATTGGCTCTCCTGCTCTCTTCGTTCTTTGGGCCGGCTTTTTGGTCCTCTTATTCAGCCCATATTTGGCCCATATCTTCTAGTTATAGCATGTGGGCTTGTTAAGCTTTGATAATGGGCTTTCATGATCGATTTGGGCCCACAAGTCTCGAAAATCGTCCCATCGGGGTTTCCTGCGACAGAAGAAGCGCGTAATGAGACTTTATCAGAACGGCTTAATATTTAGACTTCCGAAAATGTGTTTACTGCATGCAAATATACCATTTCGTCCAGAAAAGTGTGTTTTACGCAATGAGATAGACTCTTACGTAGAAAAGTGGATAATTAGAGCAGTTTTACGTAGGAGAGTGCGATAACGCTAACAGGATAAGTGCTTAAAATAAGCACTTTTGAGCGAATATCAGTCGTCCCGCAAAGCACCTAGGGGAAGCATTCCCCTCAAACCAAGAAACACAACAGAAACTCATTATTAAGAAGTGATGGTTATAGGCTCCTCAACGACGACGCGCTCTTTGTTGAGAGCCCTATGATATTCGCTCAAAAGTGCTTATTTTAAGCAATTATCCTTTTAGCGTTATTGCATTCTCCTACGTAAAATACTCTATTTACCTACTTTTCTACGTAAGAGTCTCTTGTGTTGCGTAGAACACACTTTTCTAGACGAAATGGTATATTTGCATGATTTAAACACATTTTCAGAAGTCTAGATATGAAGCAGTTCTAATTATGCGCTTCTTCTGTTGTAGGAAACCCAGATTGGATGATTCTCGAGACTTGCGGGCCCACATAGCGTAAAGTGCCAGTAGGCTATTACAAGAAGATACAAGCCAAATGCGAAGCCAGGCCAAAAACCAAGAAACCCACCTCATCATTCCAACTGTTTTGATCCCAAGGCTCCATTTAATTAAAAAGAATCAAGAAGTAGAGCCAATTAGCCTGGTGTTCAAGGAAAAATCCACACAAAGCAAACCCGCTTAACATCCAATCGAAATAAGACCACGAGCGCGGGTCCCTGTTGTCTAACACACCCATAAGTCCCTGCTACTCAAGTACACTGAGCTCTACGTGGCATCTTGGACTATTCGGCGATTAGTTGCGTGTGGACTAGGAACACGCACCAACCCTAGCTTAACCCGAGGGAACACTCTTCTTAAACACTTGACCAATCCAGTTAGTCTGGGACGTACTTAAGACAGCCGTTGTGTCGCACGTCTGTCTAGGCTTCGAATTGCCTTGTTGTTGACTAGAGTCAGTACTAAAGGATTCGCTTTGAAGAGTGTAGCCTGGTGAGAACCTAAGAGCGACAAAGTTAGTCCGGCGGTTAACAAAATAAACCAGTGGTCCGCCCACTGTCATAATCTACCAGAAACTAACAAGATAAATCCTCAAACTTATCCTGATTTATTTTAGGCATAGGATTATCTTGCTTGCTCTATGTGCATCATTTAGGATCCCTACTCCAGTGTCTCTTTGTAACCTAGTCTGAGGCTTATTTATATGGCTTCAACTGCCACATTGTTTGACTCGATCCGAGAGTCCTTCAATCTTCACCACTCTTCCTTTGCCATTGGTCTCTTATTGATGAGAGACCAGGCAGACGGATCTCATTGATCCAATCTCTTACGACTGATGATCATTTCAGTCTCACTGCATTTTATACTGGATAGGGGTGCTTACTGTCAACCCCACTGGAGTCTGCTCCACTAAATCCATCCCCGATACACATTGTGTCTTCGGCTCTGCTAACCATGGTCAGAGAATCCCTTGCTAGGTCTCTTACTGATGAGAGACCCACTTCTGTTCTCCCATACCCGCTCCTCTTTATGAGTTTGCGACTCTGCTAACCACGGCCAGAGAACCCTCTCAGTCTTCACTGAGAAAGAACCTACCCGTACTACTGCTGGGTTGGGTTAGCTCGATTGGAAGCGTTCCTACTCCAACTGATGAGCTGGATGACTGATGACTCCCTCAGTCTCCCTATGCTTCATATTGGTTGGGGGTGCTTATCACCCCCATTGTGTCTGGCTGAAGACATAAAACTTAGCGCTTTCGAAAAGGCAATTCCGGTATTCCTAGAGTACATGAGTCTTTATATCTCTGGAAATACAGGTACATTTATTCTTCCGATCATCAGGTACCACACGCTGTCGAGTTTCTTCCGACTTGGTAACATCCTCCCTGAACCTTTGCATCATCATCACCGATTTTTCATCATTTTATGTCCCGGTCATGAGCACCGAGGACGGTGCTGTATTTTGGTTGGGGGTGGGTATTTACCAAAACTCATGTCTTCATTTTGAGGAAAAAAAAAAAAAATCTTGTTTTTGGGGTGATTTCCGATGTTCTCCAAAAGTTTTCTAGAATTTCAAAAAATGTGTCAAATACCCTGACTTTGATGAGCTGAAAACCTCCGTTAAGTTAATATTGAGGATGTCAATTTTTGTTGGCGTTGAGTCAAGTCAAGTGTGACTACAGCAGGTTTGAAAACTTAGAAAAACTCAGATTCGGCACAATTGTACACTATCAACATCAGAGTCATCCTAAGTTTGGAAATTCTAGAGATCCTGTGAGAAGAATTGTGGAGACCTAACCCAGTAAGCTTTCGAGCCTTTAATCATTTCAGAGAGTTATACATTAATCCTGAGTCACAAGATGACTCACTATTCTTCATGCCTGCAATATTTGTTGAGAGATCTCATTATCTTTTGCTTCGATCATAAAACTCGGAACGACATCAACATTGGATTACTACGACAGAACCTTCTCTGTATCTAGTCAAGACAGTATACATGATAGTGCAAATCTTAGAAAATGATTTAGGCCATTTTTTCTGAACCATTCAGCCTTTTTACTCACCTGAATTATACTTCACTAGAAACCCCTTGAACCCTTCTATAAAAGCCTTTTCTTTGTAAACCCATCAACCTAAAATCCAGTATAGCTACAAAGCATGACTAGCTACCCTTATTTTGAGATGGACAAAAGAATAACTGATGTGGGTGTACCGTGAAAAGAAAAGTAAAGAAGAAAAATCAAAAGGAAAAGAAAGTGGTTCAAGCTGAAAACAAAATATGGAAAGAAAGTATGAAGAAGAGCTGAAAAGAAATTGAGCAGTCTAAAAAATATTAAGAAAAAGAGAAAAATACGAAAAAAAGGAAAAAGAACCAGATAATGGTGTTACGCCGTAGGAAAAATTCAAGAAAATGGCAATATCCTCTCAAGATCTTTGAAATCCTGTATTCCTTTATCTCTCTACACCTGACCTAAGCCTCATTACAACCCAGAAAAGTCCTACTTGATTCTAGGATAGCACGATCATAAAATGTGGAGATTGGAGAAGGATAAGCTATAGAGTTTGATCTAACGTTCCCGAGTGAAGTGGTATTCCAATCATGAGATCTTCTTCTGTTAAAGATGTCCTTCCTTTAAATAATACATATGTGAGATCTTTGCTTTCATATATCAACACATCTCCTCACATATAAATTGAGAGGAAAGAAGAAAATCCTTCTTGTGTGATTCTATTCTGAGTGCTGAACATGTGAGATTTGAGGTTGAGGCATAAAAACTTAGAGGTGATTTGGAAATCTTTACTGTCGGATGATGAGAATGTTGAGCACACACACATGCAGAGTCTGACTATTCTGGGTTATGATTATCAGTCTGTAGTCTTGCCAAAACTTTCAAACTCTTCGCTAGCATGTAACTGTTTTTGTATCCATTCAATAATTTGACGAACGGTGTTTTCCCGGAGCTAATATGAAAAAGTGTGCAGCATGTGCAGAGCCCTTTTAAGCTCATTTATTTCGCACTAATTGCCAAGGATTGGCAATATGCTGGTTGGGGGTTGTGATATTCGCTCAAAAGTGCTTATTTTAAGCAATTATCCTTTTAGCGTTATTGCATTCTCCTACGTAAAATACTCTATTTACCTACTTTTCTACGTAAGAGTCTCTTGTGTTGCGTAGAACACACTTTTTTGGATGAAATGGTATATTTGCATGATTTAAACACATTTTCGAAAGTCTAGATATGAAGCAGTTCTAATTATGCGCTTCTTCTGTTGTAGGAAACCCAGATTGGATGATTCTCGAGACTTGCGGGCCCACATAGTGTAAAGTGCCAGTAGGCTATTACAAGAAGATACAAGCCAAATGCGAAGCCAGGCCAAAAACCAAGAAATCGACTGGTTTGTTAATCAAGATAAAAATGACCACAAGGGATCAACTTACAAAAAAAAAAAAAAAAATCAAGTTGATGATCCTATCAGGAAATTTCCTAAGATCTAGGTAGCATTGGTCGAGTCGGTGGACCATGGACCAAATGTCGACCAAGTCAACGATTAGCCAGAGCATGCAGAGGTAGACATTGAGGCAAATATGATCGACGACATTGATAGGTTATCTACATGGCTGGATGTTTGCCCAAACTATCAAAAAGGTGGACCGTTCGATCAAGAAGCCAACGGTCAGATTACAAAGAATGAGGTTTGATCTTGATGGATGGGTGTGATTTGCAAAGAAGGACCACCACAATGTTTGACCAAGATGTAGACTGCGAGGGGTTTGCCATTTTCGACTTAAATAAATCAAGGCAAAGATATGAGGCTTGCATATTCATAGAGTGGTGATCAAAAAAAATTGAAAGTCGTGGATTGTAAGAAAATAGAGGACCCGTGCGTTTGGATCCGAAGTGAGAGATACGCATACGTGACCAAGACGTATACCAAGTTTGTGGGCCGGGATTTTACGTACAAGGTCGCTACATGCAAGGATGAGGTTGCAGGTGCTTAATTTGATTGAGCTTCTAAAACAATTGCATAAGTCACTAAAGGAAGATTGAAGGGGCTGGATAGTGTCACATGTTAATTGGTTTGGCAAAATGAATATGAGTTGGACGGTGGGTGATAGGGACAAGATGCTGGATGGTATGGGCAAGAGAAGTGTGGCTAAGATGCATGGAATCAGTCACCTAGTTTTGAGAAGATAAAGACAAGTCAGCAAGGACTTTGGGCTAGCTGTTGGATGATTGAGAGTTCACTCTCTCTCTCACCATCCATCATCCAACGGCTGTAACAGCCACCCCTCACCATATATAAGAGTGTTAATGTAATTAGAAAGGGCTCCCACTTTCTAATCTCTCCCATTCCAACACTCTCTCTCTCCCTCACTTTCTAATTGCAGCCCAAACCGTTACCCCCTTCCACGTTCTCCTCAAGAAACCCTAAAGAGGGCATCACGTTGAGAGAGGAACGGAGAGCCCAGCCATCACATACCACTTCCTTCCTCCTCCAAGGCCAGTCCATCTCCACTCCTTGCCATCGTTGTCACCATTGGCTAGACAACACCATTCCACCTGCTTGCACCGCTCCTGAAGCGCCTCCACCTACTTTCGCCTCCAGCAAGTGGTTGTGAACCACCATCTCCGCCTCTACCAGGGGAAACCACTCAATGGACCACCATTCAGCATCTTCTCTTCACGGTTCATCACGAACCCAGCAATCATCAACACCCCCACACGGTAAGCTCCTTCTCCAACCCCCTTCCCTTCTTCTTCTCTTCTTCTTCCTCCCACCGGAGTTGCAGGCCTGCAACTCTGGCAGGCACCATTAAAATCGGTGGTGAAGTTTCACCACAACGATCACGAAGTGCTGCCCACGGTTCTTCTCTCATCTTCCATTGCTGCCCTAAACTCCCTCTCAGCCCTCTCTTCTCTGAAAGCCATCTTCTTCTAGCCAAGAAAGAAACAAAACAAAACAAAAAAAAAAAAAAAAAAAAAATTTTTTTAGATCACCGGAGTTGCACCTGCAACTCCGGCGAGCACCATGAAAACCGGTGCTGCCTCTCTCCTTTATTGCAACTTGCAACACAGCACCAAAAAGAACAGAGGAGCTGTGAGCTCCTCATCCTACATCATGCCTGCGGCACACCTGCATCTCTCCTTAATGGGCAGCCATTCTCTATGGCTTCATAGCCGTTGAACACCTTAGAACAGCAAGCATGCGCCCAGATCCTTTGACTGGGTGTGTCTCACCATGGCTGCTCTTCACCTTCTTCAAGCTTCACCAAATCCACCTTCCTCCATTGGCCAAACAACAAGCTTTCCTCCTCTCATGTTGTAGGCCATCATGCTCCTTTCATCACCACAGACCCTTGCATCTTCTCACTTACGGCTTCACCACTGATCCATGTAACCTTGTTGGCCAGCACCTCCCAAGCACTATTTGTGTTGTGTTCATCCTCTCGAGCTCCTCCACTGTGCACACGTGCACAACCAGCAACTCAAGTGCATTCTCATCTTCTCCAAGAGCACGGGCTCTCCTATTTTTCCACTAAGGTTCAACCACTCATGGCCTCCATGTGTTCTTCTCCTTCATCGAGCACCACCACAACCGATCTCATGCATGACCAATCCAATCCCGATCTCCTACTCCAATAAGTCCGAGATAACTTTTTCTCTCTAGATTCTCTCTCTAGAGTCCCCAGGCTGATCGCCTTTTTGCACCACTGACTCCGTTCGGTGAATGCAAGAGGGTGAGTTTTTCTCTCACCTCTACCTTGTCGGCCGGTAAACGACCGAGGTGTGAAAATTCTCTCTCTACCTTCTTCCTCTCTCTCTAAAATCTCTTTTTACATGCTTTCTTACATGCTTTCTAGAATAGATTTACCGCTTTATTTATTTCTGTCATTTATTTTATATAAGCAACAGTTTAATTAATGCAATTTGAGTTTGATGATTTTAGTCTTCTCTGGATCTCTTGGATGTGTTTTTAATCTCGACTCACCATTCTCATCTTTCCACATTTCTCTTGTATATTATATGTCATTTTATGTTCTTATTCGCGCTAATCCGACTAATCCCGAGTGCGGATCGACATCCGACACGTATCCCTATACAAATCTGTCAATTTTGCAGGATAATCGGATAAATATTACAAATCTTGTTGATTTTAGGGTTTCCGTAACCAACGACGCGAAGAAACCTTACTTTCACCCTATAAAAAGAGAGAAGATCTGATGAAGAAGGGATCGAAAGAACAGGTAAGGGAGAGAGAGAGAGACAGGTATCAAGAACCAGACCTATAGTATTTGGATCCATCCTTACTTGAGCATCGGAGTGTGATTTGCATGTACCACAGCGACCGTAGAACACGTCGGCAATCACGGAGTAACAAATACGGGTAAATCGGGACACCAATCAGCCTATTCCCCTTAGGACCATCAGAGGAGCGGCCCACTAAGCCGGACAGTTCGTCTACCAACCACCAGTCCGTTTCCTCAGGGATCGTGCGGGCAAAGATACTGGATTTTTCCCCGACAGAGACTGTCCTCGACAAAAATTATCCCATTCCAATACTTCTAATTTATAAATTGGCCAGCGCCAATTTTTGTTGTCAAAAACTTTGTATGAAATTGTTGTCCCCCTATCTGGACCCATAATTAAATATATATATATATATAGGGTCAGGATTGGGGGACAACATTTTCATACAGCATTTTTGACAACAAAACTTGGTGCGGGCCAATTTATAAATTAGGAGTATTGGAATGGGTTGATTTTTGGCGAGGGCGGTCTCTATGATGAGGAGATCACCCTCACAAAAATTCAAATCATTATGATATTCGCAGACTGGTTTAATAGTGGAAGAGTTATGGACCGTTTATTTTTATCGTTAACTTGAGAACCACATCTGATGGGGTTAGAAATTTCAGAATAGGCTGATTTTTTTGTAGGGGTGATCTATATGGTGAGGAGATCGTCCTCACCAAAAATCAACTATTGATTCATCTTCCATGTGGGTACACCAAAATTGTTGTAAAAAATGTTGTCCCCCGATCTTGACCCATATATATATATAGAGAGAGAGAGAGAGAAAAAAAAAATTAAACTATCCTAAGTGAGAACATTGAACCAAGGGTACATCTGATTGGGATTTTATGATTTTAATTTGAGTCATAACTAGGATTTTTCAATGAAAACCGCTGGATCAATAATCTTTTTCTAAAATCTCTTATATCATTTTATTGACTTGTTAATTTGGAAATGGTTTTAGTCTACTACAAGAAAATTGGGTATTAACGTCGACCGGTAGCCACTGCTAAAAGTCAAAAAATTGCCGCTAAAGCTTTAGCAGTGGTGGTTGACCGCCGCTGATACCCTGGTCACTAAAGGTTTTAGCGGCGGTCAGCTGCAAAATGGCTGCCGCTAAAAAGTACCTTACCACCGACACTTAAGTTGTGGGGAAAACCATAATTATCGGCGGTGAAAACGAGTATTAGTGGCAGTCTCAGACCACCAGCAAAAGAGGTATTAGCGACAGTCATAATAAAACCACCGCTAAAAGTAGATATTAGCGGCTACCTCACCATCGACACTTAAGTCACGGGGAAAACCATAATTATCGGCCGTTGAAATGAGTATTAGCGGCGGTTTTATTTTACGACTACTAATACTTACTTTTAGCAGTGGCTAATGACCACCACTAATACTCTCTTTTATCCTCATGTTCGTAGGCTTTAGCGGTGGCCTATGACCGCTGATATTCGCTTAAAAGTGCTTATTTTAAGCCATTATCCTTTAGCGTTATCGCACTCTCCTACGTAAAATTTTCATATTTATCTACGTTTCTACGTAAGAATCGCTTTCATTGCGTAGAACACACTTTTCTGGACGAAATAGTATATTTGCATGCATTAAACACATTTCTGAAAGTCTAGATATGAAGCCGTTTTGATTAAGTCTCATTACACGCTTTTCGTTATTGCAGGAAACCCAATCGGGCTATTTCCAAAACTTGCAGGCCCATAATCAACCATAGAAGCCTAATATCAAAGCTTAAAGAGCCAACAAGCTATGACTAGAAGATATAAGCCAAGTCAGAGGATCATAGAGCCAAATAAAGAACCAAGAGAGAGGCAAAGCTGAAGACCAAGAGACAGACTAAAGTGATTCAAAGCCGCACCAACTGACATAAAATGACGGCTTGCGTGATTAGTGAAAGTCGACTTAAGATTACATTGAAGATCAGGGTTCAAGACCCTTCGCCAGCTCTTTTGTCTTTATTTTATATTATTTTCTCTCTCCTCTCTCCTAATTCTCTCTCCATCTCTTTAGACGCTAATATTTAACTCTTAGATCATCTCATACTACCTTTAGATCCTTAGATCAACCGTCTGATCCTCCTCTTCATGATCTAACTGCCCATATCTCACCATCCGATCTTTAGATCGATCATCCTAATCCTCCGATCACCATCATCTAACCTCTGATCTCTTCTCCTCTAGCTCTATCACATCTCCCATAGCTTTTCCATCGTTAGATCATCATTGAACCATTAGATCTTCTATTGGACCGTTGGATCTCTCTAAATCTGACAGTTCACTTATCGTGGTGATCCACCCATTCATTCCACAGCCTGAACAATTGCCCACAAATCTCATGGCCAAGTGTCCCACAAGTCACTTGGCCAAAAGGTCCACAAAGCCTATGGCCAAGTGGCCGACAAGCCTCCAAAACTCAAGTCCATGGCCCATGCCCATGGCCTTCACCCATTTAATATCCATGGGTTCTCATTGGCCCATAGCCTCTAGTACAACCATAGAAGCCCACAACCTTCATGTCCAAAGGCCAAAGCCTCACTTGAATAAAGTGGGCCAAGGCTTAACTTATTAGAAGGGCCCATTGTGCTTGAGCCCATCCAGTCAAAGGGATGAACAAGTCCTCCCTTATTCCAATTCTCTCTCCTCCTAAAAATCCTACGGTTTGTTAAAACTGTATGCCTCTCCCCACTTGGCATAAAAGAGGAGAGGAGTGTGAGCATCTCCTTCATAGAGATCTGCAGGTCTCCTCCAGTCTCCTTTGTTTTGATAACCGATGCCCACCATGGGAGCCACCACATCTGCCTCGCTTTAGCCGTTCTCCACCGATAATGGCCTGCTCCACTTCTTCTTCTCCCTTTGGATCCCTAGCAGCAAGGAGAAGAGAACCATCCTCTTCCTTGGTTGGTTTCTTCTCTTGACTGCCATGGAAGGGGCTGGAAGCTCCTCCTCCGCCATATGGCCATCATCTTCGTCGGTCCACCACCGCATCTCTCCAAGCGTTGCCGGAGTTGCAGGCCAGCAACTCCGGCCAAACTTTTGCTCCACCACCATTACCTTGCTGCCCCTTCTCCTCCTTGCTGCACCAAGACCAGCTCCTCCTTTCTCCGTTTTCCTCTAGCCTGCAATCAAAGGTTGCAACTCCACCCCTGGTACACAAAGCTCCAACCTTCAAGTTCACCTGTGCACCACCGTCTTCACCATGGACGGACAGCCACTGAACCATTGGAGCACCCTGCTCCTCTCCTTGGTTCTCACCATTTATCCACCATGCAGATCTGAAATGATCTGCAGGTTCACCTCCAGAAACCACCATAGCCATTCCTTCATGGTTTCAAAACCGTGAGAATTCACAGCAAGGCAGGCTCCTTCACTCACCGGAGTTGCAGACCTACAACTCCGGCCGGTCTCCCAAAGCCAGACCACCACGAGCAGCTCCTCACACCACCTTTTCTCTACCGTGGAGATCAGGATCTCCAAAGACTTGCAAATCCGGTCGAGGTCTCCACCACCGCTACCCTGCTCCGCCTTCACCTAGCTGTTGGTGTGCTTCTCCAACACCCACATGCAAAACCCAGTCGGTTTCCATGGAGGAAACCGACCACCTCACCATTAACGGACCTGCAAGGCTGCAACTCAGGCAGGTCCGTCCGTCCTCTCCGCTATCCTGAATGGTCTGCAATACTCCTCCTCCTTCTTCTCACCCTTCATGTCTTCAAAACCATCCTCTCAAGCACCTCTGCCCTCAACGCATAGGCTGTGCTCACCACCTAGCAACACCCCAAACACCTGTAACACCATTGCTGGAGTTGCAGGTCAACTCCGGTCTCCTTCTCCAGCACCGTCTCTCTTTCTCCTCCCAAACAGCCACCTACAGGTGCGCCTCCAGCATGTCCACTGATCTGTGGAACTTCCCCATACACAGGTGCACCTCCCTTCATGCATTTAACGCAACCTTGCTGGTCTACCTCCATCTTCTTCACACCGCCTGCTCCTTCTCTCTCCATAGTCCGGCTGGTCACCTTCCACCACCACCGTTTTTCACATCTGTGCACGCCTCCTGCTGGTGCTTTCATCTTCTTCCACCGGTGGTGTACCCCCTTGCATACCGCAGCCTCAGATCTGCTGGTGCATGTGAGCCCCACAGACACCTTCTTCCACCACGCCTACAACTAAGTACAGGCCGTTCAGGTTCTCTCTTCAACACCTTTACCTATGCACCACGTGCCTCACAGATCCACCAGGCCATGAGTCCACCTCTAGAAACCAACAACCTTGCTGGACCTGCAGACGTGCACGTCATCTCCACCAATTCACGTCTACCTTCTCCTTTTCCTTGCAACAGCAAGCACTTGCAGTCTGCAACCTGCTGCACCCAACACTCCTGGGCTCTTCCATTATGCACACATGCATAACAAGGCCGGCCAGCAACATGCGTGCACCACACTATGCCATTGATCTCCTTGCTGCATGTGTATTGGTGCACTAGCCAGCAACATCCTCTTCATGGTGCACCACATGTGCAATCCACGTGGCCATCAATCCTTGGGCCGATCGAACTTGCCATGGTAAGTGTGTACAAGGTAATCTTCTTCCTTCCTCACTTTCTCTCTCTTCTTCTACTTTCTCTCTCTAGATCTCCTCTCTAAATGACATGGAAGGGACATGACATCCCTAATTCCATGTTCTCACTTTCTCTCTCTAGGATTTCTCTTCTCTTTCTAAAAATCTTAGTTTCTCTCTCTACATTGCACTTTCTCTCTCTAGATAACATGGAAGGGACGTGACATCCCTAATCCCATGTTCTCTCTCTAGAGTGAAATTTCACTCTCTAAGTCCATTTTCTCTCTCTAGATCCTCCTACTACATTCTCAGGCCGATCGCCTATTCACTTGGCCGACTCCTTTCGGTGAGTGAAAAGGTGAGCTTCTTAGGGCACATTATCGTACATTTGCCAATTCACATCTACCTTGTCGGCCGATAAGATCCGATGTGGATTCCATGATTGAGCAGCATTCCATGAAATTGGGACGGTCATCTTCTTGATCGGTAGCGCCCTTATCTCCAAAGGTCATCGGATGCTTCTCTGTCAAAACCCTTCTCCACGATTGAAGCATTCATCGGAGTCTTGGATGATCCTCTTCTTGATCGGTAGTGCCCTTAGCTCTGAGATTTCAATGGACGTTTCTTTCCCTTACCTCTTCATCTCTCATCCCTTTACATGCTTTCTTACATGCTTTCTTTATTTCTGTTATTTTGATTAATGTACGTACTCTTTGATGATTAATGAAGTTGATTTTGATATTTTGGTGTTCTGAATCTCAAACGAATGTTGTTTTTAAATCGACTCGCCCTTCTCATCTCTTCCACCATTCTCATTTCTCTCTGTATATTAATTGTCAGTTTTAATTCCTTATTGTGCTAACTCACACCGAGTGCGGATCGACATCCGACACGTACTGCTATACAAGTTACATTTTGCAGATAATTGGATTTTACAAATATTGTTGAAGTTAGGGTTTCCGAATTGACGACACGGAAAAATCTTACTTTCAACCACCGCTAAAAGCTTTTTTTTTTTAAATAATATTCTTTCCCACCTGTACCAGTAGCCTATATGCACTAGTAACCTATATCTTTTTTATTATTAAAAATAATAAGTAATTAAATCAAATAAACAAAACTAAAATAAACTATTCATTAAACTTAAAGATTAATACAATATCCTCAGTTCGAAAACATCTATAAATACAATAGAAAACTCAACAGCAAAACATCAGCTGGGTCTGCAGTCGATCAATCATCAGTTGGGTCCTGCCAAAAAAATAGTAAACTAATTAGAATAAAAAAATGTTAAAACCTATAATAAAATAAATATATTATTTAAAACTTGAAAATGAGTTTAGTTCTAAATCTTAAATGCTTAAACCTACAACTAACTATAATTTTCTAACTAGACCTTGGAATTTGACCCCGTCTCTTCCAGCACATTTGTTCCAACACGTTTGAAGTGTTGGAAGAGGTTTCAGGAGATTCGGAACTCGTTTGCCTGATTTGGGTGTCAAGGTCTCGAAATGGACTTTAGTTCTAAGTCTTAAATGCCTAAACCTTCTATTGACTATAATTTCTCAACCGAATATCGAATTTTGACCCCGTCTCTTCCAACAAATTTGTTTTAACACATTTGATGTGTTGGAATAGGTTTCAGGAGATTCGGACCTCCTTTGCCCAATTTTGGCTTTGAGGTCCCAAAATGGATTTCAGTTCTAAGTCTGAAATGCCTAACCTATAACTGACTACAATTTCTCAACCAGAGATCGGATTTGACCACATCTCTTCCAACACATTTGTTTTAATACATTTGAAATGTTGGAAGAGGTTTTAGGAGATTCGGCCCTCGTTTGCCCGATTTGGTCATCAAGATCCCAAAATGGATTTCAGTTCTAAGACTGAAATGCCTAAACCTATAACTGACGACAGTTTCTCAACCGGACCTCAAACTTTGACCCCGTCTCTTCCAACACATTTGTTTCAACTCATTTGAAATGTTAGAAGAGGTTTTGAGAGATTCTGACCTCGTTTGCTCGATTTGAGTGTCGAGGTCCCGAAATAGATTTCAGTTCTAAGTTTTAAATGCCTATACCTATAATTGACTACAGTTTAGTACCTCGACCGAAAATCAGATGATCACATGGACGATGTGCCACTCTTATGCGTTGACCCGAGTAATATGGGTCAGACCCAAGTACCCAAATTTGGGTTGTGACAGTATGTCAGCATTCAAGACCATCCCATTCTCACATTTGACACCTGCCTATTCGAGTATCCAACCAATAGGAAATTTAGATAGAACAAAAGAAATTTATACCAAAGCCTGTGAGCCACCAGGATCATTTATAGACTACTCCACCAAGCACTTCGAGGTACTGGTGCTAAACACAATCTCTCCAACAAGCATCTTGACCTGTTCAACAAGTCGATCTAGCTGATCTGATCACATTGTCATCCCAACCTACATGGGAATAGGAAAAGAAATGGATATGACTTACGGTTCCACTCTCACAAACAATCATTCCAAAAATATGATAATAACATAGATTAATAATATAGTTGTCATCTTCCAGCTATTGATATAACATAAAATTGAAATACTCAATGATTTTTATTCTAATTTATCTCATCTACAAATTGTTCAAGCATGCCACCTGCAGGTAATGTGTTTTGATTTGTGTAATTGACTAGGGGATGACCCATGCCCACGGCACTCCCCAACAAAGGAGTTTGCAAAAATTCTCACCCGAGTAATATGCTTGACCATCTATCACCATCTCAACAATATGCATTTGATGGTGATACCTTCACCAACGTTTTGATGAAAAATGCAACATAGAGAGACTCTCCTTTTGAGAAGAACCATGATGTTAGGCACAATCGGCATCTCTATAAGTTCGACAACCAAGCCAACAGAAAAAGGAAAAAAATTTGAAAAAGAAACCTTTCACGTATAAAAAATCATTGACACCTCATGGATCTTCACAATAAATAGCAGCCTAATTAGTGATTTCTAGCCATATGATTTTAAGCATTCACACTCATTTGGGCCAATTGAGACTATGAATATTTGCTCACCCTAACAAAAAGAAAGAAATTAGCGTGTCTGATTGATTATGTGATTTATGTAGAAATATTTCAAGAGTTTGGATGTACAAAAAATCACAAAAGAAACTCTATAAAAAGAAATATAAAGCACCCAAACTAACAAAAACAATACTGGATGTACTCCTTTAAGCAATGGCCATATTGCCATGTTTTATAAAAACAACCCAGGTATGTAAAAATGATCCAGCCATGTTGCGAAGTACTGTAAGCATTCAACAATACTTTTGGAGTTGAGATGTACCCCTTCAATTCGTACAATTTATACTTTATGTCAGAAGTCTTCAAAAATTGACAATCATGCTTACAGAAACTACCCTATTGTGTAAAATACTCTGATGTTATTCATAGAAACGGTATGTTACAAAAAAAATAATGTTATAGAAACTCTACAATAGGATTTCCAAATGTTCACGTAACAAAGCATACATCTAACTCAACCAATGAGCTAAAAAACATTGCATCAAAGCAATGCATAAGCATTTGCAGGGAATCAACGGATAGCATAAACTAAGGTTTGACATAACATTTGCACAATCCAAAATTAAGGATCTTCATCAAATGACTCATATCCACATACATAACACTTTCTACGTAGAAAGGTACATAACACTTTCCTCGTACATAGAAGGTGGATAGTTATGTCCTACACATGGAGCATGACAGCTTAAGTTACTTAACGAAATGATAATAATTTAGTAAAACCATGACTACTTATGCTAATTTCATTATGTATATGTCATTTGGATCTGTAGCTAGAATTAAAAGTTTTTAACATTTAAAGTATCAAGTGATCAAGGAACAAACATATATGGGCATGCGGTCTTATTAAGGCTACATTTCTCCCATGTCATTATTTGATCAGCCTATTCACCCTGTTATTGAGAAAGATCCAAGGAAAAGGATGTCAATATGGATGCAAGGAAAAGAAGATAGTTTAGAGAGAATAATTGTAATGGATGGCCAAGATTGATGAGCACGTGCTCAATGCATATAGTAATCCTATTGTGATGCACACTAAAATGATAGATGTATGCTGTTGAGGAGACATGAAACCACATTACTTGAAACCAAGAAAAACATGACAAAAAATGACGAAAAAAATTAAAAAAGTAAATGCTAAAATCTGAAATGGGGTGGTAGGGTTGAGAGGAAATTATAGGCTTGAAGCAGTCGAAGTGGGTAGCTTTTCCTTGTGACCTTCCATGGCTTCGATGGATTTTCCATGGCTTTAATGTGCACACCTTACCTGAAAATAGAAAAAAAAAATTAGGGTAAACAAAAAATTACTCAAATTCGATGGTTGGATTTATGCAACAGTTAGGGTTGATTACCCCAAAATGTATTTGAGAACCCAAAATAACCTAAAAATAAATTAGGGCTTCAGTGGATTTGCCATGGCTTTAACATACACACCCTACCTAAAAAATCGAAAAAAAATTGGGTAAACAAAAAAAATTGCTCAAAATCGATAGTCAATGGTTGGATCTAATAACCTGAAAATCGAAACAAAAATTAAGGTTAACATGAAGAGGAGCACAGTGAGCGTGGGTGAGAGAGAGAAGAAGGGGAAGAGAGTTCTGTGTAAGCACAGATAGAGAGAGAGAGAGAGAAGAGTCAATTGCTGGGCAAAGTCTTTTGTTATTTCACTCATGATTTTTTTGCCTTTTGAAGCATAAGCCTGTAGGATCTACTTGAATAGGAGCCTTATTTGTTCGGCTAGTCAAGAAGCAAAACAATAGCTCTTGGGTGCCTTCTCAGTCCAAATAGCTGCAACAGACCATCCTTCAAAGGTTCTTCTCAACTCCAAGGACATAGAAACCCAAATTTGGTAACCGTAAAAGAAAAAGTAGAAAAGAGGATTCCCCCAAAACATTGTTCATGAGTTTACTTGCTACAATGAAAATATAGACCTTCGTGGGGCTGTCTTTGGAGGGAGAGGGTCTGGTCTTTGGCTTTTTGTTTGGGCTTCTTGTCGTTGCTGTACTGTTTCCTTTTGGGACCTTCTTAGCTCTATTTTAATGTATTTATCTTTTACCGATAAGAAAAAGATATGCATCCAAAGTTATTGAATTAATACATAAATACTTGGTTTACATACCCAACTAGCATAAGTATATATAATTAACTCACTAGCGAACCTCATCTTTCAATCACAATATCCACAGGTGAACAAAAGTACCTCAAAATGTAAACAATGGGAACCAGCTTTGGATATTTCATAGATAAAAGCACAACATTGAAAAAACAAAGTCCTTGCTCATCTATATTCTTTTTCTTCTTTGCTTTGAAAATGTGAAGCACATGTAAACATAAATCAGCTCATTGAGAAGTACCACTGTAAAATGTAAGGACATGTAAAATGTAATAATCTCACGTTGTTTAAGAAGTTTCCTTATGGATCATGCTATTGCTTGGCCAACTGAAATCATATTTTCTTATGCTAGTTAGATATAATTCTTCTTCAGTATCTTCAATTTATTCTTACTTTTGCATGAAGTAATATACATACCTCTCCATTTTCTCATTGTCGACTTTCTTTTTGGTGTTTGATAGTGTTGCTTGTCCAATGAATATGCTAATTATCACTTTTATTCGACTTTGGAAATAGAGTCGTCCTACTGTTATTAGTGCTTTGAAGATGGTAGATTTAGTAGGAAAAGATGGCGTTGTTTCAGAATTTTCACCTGGGGTCTTCTTACAGGTTTATATATTTGAAGCTCTTTCTAGTTGATCTATTGATATTTTTTTATTTTAAGTTTGGCAATTCATTGGTGCTTTACTATTGTGACAAGTATCCAAATGTGTTCTTGGTTCGCATACTTTTTTAATTTAGCTCTATATAACATCTATGCTACATTGAAATTTTTCTCAATTTTGTTTTCAAGGTTTAGAGTCTTGTGTGTTGGATCCATAAAATGCTTGCTGAAAAGAATTAGCTTATATCATCACTTGTTTTCCCCTACATATAATAAAACCCCAAATTCAAGATCATAATATAAAATTTGAATGCAAGAAAGGAATATTTTAGGAAATAAAAATTTTAGCAAGCAAAGTTAGAAACACATGTTAAAACCATCAAATAGTGATTTGATTTTATTTTAAGGTGTCTAAGTTATTAAAAAGATTTATAGCTCAAGAGAGAAAGATGGACTTTATCCAATCATCAATCTTTTCTTTGAGACTTTGACCATTCAAATTTGAACACTTTATCTGAACTGTGTTACTGCATTATAAATAAAAAACATAAGTGGATTTCAGCGTCAATGGTAAGCTAGATAAAGCTTATAAGGTGGATGAGGATGAGAGCTTGGATTACTTTAACCATTTGAAAAAGCACACTTACCATGCTTATAATTTTGAAAAAAACAATGATGTACAAGAAAAGAAAACAAGCACACTTACCATCCTTTCTAAAACAATAAGCAATCCAAATTGCTCAAAGTTGTACCCAACCTTGATTGCGATCTCCCATAGGCTAACTTTACTATAGACGCAATAATGTGATTTCCTCTTTGGCCTTTTAAATTGTGACCCTTACTCCATACCAACTTCACCGGGCAGGAAATGCAAATTAAACTTTGAGTTGACATCATCAACCTCTCTAGCTTTCTGATTCAATAGTCATGAGGGATTTTGTAATGGAGTCAAAAAGCTGTTGATTTAGGGTCTACAACCAACAAGAAACATCAGAGCAATAAAGCAAGTCCAAATGGAGCTACTAAATTCAAATGACCAAATCCTACATTCTTACATCCCGCAATCTTTGTGAGTCTCTAACTACAAGCCTTAGAAAATCTTCAACAATGCATAATCCCGACCTTATTCAACCATCTTGTGGAAATGAACCGTCCTTGCCAATCTTCCCCAACATCCACACCTCATTACTTAATGCAGGTGGATAGTGTTTCTTGCATACCGTGAAGAACAAGTAAAAAATGCATGTACAATCAACATTTAGATGAACAGAAAAAATAGGACTATCTAGAAAAATTCTACAGAAAAGAAATATTAGAAATAAAATAAGCACTAAGCTTATTTTAGCAAGGGAGCAATGCCAACTTAAGAATTTCTAGACTTTAAGCCACAAAAATAATGCACACACATACACCCTCATAAAACATGAACACAATGCACATGTACGAATATGCTCACAAAGCAGCTGTAGTACATAAGATATAACATATCCGAGTGCACCAGAAGGGGCATCATCATTGTCGTCATCATACTACGACATAGGTTCATGAGAAGAGGCTTGGGCCCCAGTTCTACTTCTAAATGAGCATGTAGAATCCATGAGGCAAGTGATATGATAAGCATGACAGAAAAAAATATATAATGACCAAGATGTTCTGAATAGAGCAGGAGAAAAAGCACATGTAACAACTTCCACCACCCCTTAATTTTGACTTAACCTCCACAGTCCTCATGCTCAATGCACCTTTAATTGCCTGAGCAATTGTTGCCCCTTTTCTGTCATGCTTCGTCTTCTCCACTCCCCAAGTAGATTGCACGTTGTGCTTCCTTGTAATACTTAACCAATAGGTTAACATAGTCCACCTATTGGTTTCATAAGAACATAAAAGGCAGAGGATAAAGATTTCTCTCCAGGCAACATCATCTTTTTCAGTCTTTAATGAAAATGAATGGCTACAGGGAACCATGGAAGATGGCCTTACCTTCAGGATATCATTGCAACCATGTCTGAGAGATCTATCTTGTAATCAGTATTATGCAAATACATGCATGCACAGCACACATAGACACACACATATGAACAAAAAATATTAAGAGAACTAAAACAGAAAAGCATTAGAAATTAGATCTTATCAACCATTAAATACTAGAGATCTAGAAAATTCTAGAGACTGTATTAACCATGTAAAAGAAATGACAAACCAATAAGAATTCTTTTGATTCAATTGAATTATACTATTTTAACTGTTAAACATCAACTTAAAACCCAATTTACAGGGGAAGGTGTGTTCTGAAACAGTTATGCAACCAACAACAGTTGCAATCAAAGCAAAATAATCAAACATGAAATCAAGCAAAAACTGAGAAAGGAAAGTGCAGCCTTTAAAATTTACTATGTCTCATACCAATGGTTGATAATAAATCACTTGGTGCATAGGCCCACCAAGGTGTAAGCCAAACATCCATGGGGTCAGTGGGCCCGAAAGAGTGTGCCACATGTACTATATGTTACTAGTCCAAGTGTCTAATTAGGTTGATCTTTGGTTTACAAGATCTAAACCACATGCTGCTTGTGGACCGTAATTAGAGGAAGTTTGGGACCACTGATCACTTATCCGGATCACAAACCTGAAAATCAAAAACTGCATCATGATGTTGTACATCTAATCATGCCCTTATTTTAACATGCATACTTCAAATATAAGTTTTTAATTACTTTATTTTCTGGTGTGAGATGATACTTCATCTATGTATCATCCGGTACCTCAAGATGCCTCGGCCGAGACATTCTGAGAGTAAACAGTACTTTCATCCATACCTAATAAGAAACAAACATTCTAAGGATGAATTAGCAAACAGAAGTTTATTCAGATAGCAAGAAAGTGCTATTTCAACAGGTAATCATACTTCATGATAAACTGCTCGCCTCCCAAAGTTTTTATAGCAAGCAAAAAAGTAAGATTATTTTAATGTCAATGATGCATTACATTGATCTTACAATTCTTTGCTGCCTGACAGTCAAAACTTTGATTCATGATGAAAGAAACAAAGAAAAGGTGGTCCACATGTTAACCTCTGTAAGTCAATAAATAAAACATGTCTATGCATGGCAAGTTAATAGTAATAAAATAGTGACATTTTGAAAAAAAAACATTTTGAAAGTTGTGGATAGAATTTATTAATACCTATGAGCCTCAAAAGGTTTATCGTCATTGCCCTCATTTATATAGTTCATCGCAAGCAATCTATTATGCAAAAGAGAGTAGTTACAAAATAGAATTTGTATAGTTGTATTGAAGAAATAATAGAGACACTAAACAATTTCAGCCAGCTCTCATAAAAAGGCATATCTCTTCCTCAGACGGTATAATGAGATAAAAGTAATGTGCACAAATTGCAGAAAATAGAAGCTGCAACAAGCAAGATGCATTGTAATTTGCAATTAAAATTGAAAAATCCATTGATATTATTCGAACAATAATTCTTACAGATACATTTTTCATTCATGATCAGGGTTTTAACTTTCGACGAAACCGACGAGCGAAACAGCAGCACCCAATCCGGTGTTCTGAGTCCCTCCTAACCGAGAACTTCTTGCCCCCAAACACAATCAGATTATTAACCTAAAAGCTCTGTAGTGCTGCATCATCTGTAAAGATTCGATAACGGTGCCTTCTTTGGTGGGAGAATTTCAAGGGTTAATTTGTGATACAGAGGGGGTTAGGATTAACGAACTAAGAGAATAGTAAGAGACGAGAGGGTGAAGGAGGATGAGAAGGGATAAGAAGAAAGAGATTCATCTCTCCTCTTCTTCTGAGAAGTGAGAAAAAGATAGATGTTGGGGTTTTTTAGGATAGTGATGCTACTAAAGAAGATAGAGAGAAGGCAAAGATGTGTGGCAAAGAAGATTAAATAACAACCAAGACATGGCAGCTCAATGTACGAGAGAGATGCGGTGATGATGGAGAAGCAACGGCGAGAGAGATCCTCTCATAGCAAGAGAAAGAGAGAGTGAAAACCCCCCAATCAGGCTAAGTTTTTGGTGTGTATGTCCATCTAGGGTTGGGGGCCAAACATCTATACTCAAAAAGGGTTTTACCCTAAAAAACCTTACCTAACAGAGAGGAGAAGTACGGACGGAGGTAGAAGGGGGGCAGACAGTGACAACAGACATCGAACAGCCAAGTGAAGTTTGGGTGGGAAGAGACAGAGAGGATCGGTGAATTTTATTTTTATATATATAATAGTTTTAGTGGTGGCCAAGTACTAACCGCCAATGAAACTAGGATTTTTCCATGTCGTCGGATCGAAAACCCTAGGCTCAACAAAATTTGTAATTATCCAAGACTTTATTTTCTGCAAAAATAGACAATTCTTGCACAATGGAAATATGTCGGATGTCGATCCGCACTTGAGATTAGTCGGATTAGTGCATTAAAGAACATAAAATAACAGAAATATGCTGAGAAATTATGGAGGGGTAAGAAATGTGGTGTTAGACTTAAAACATGCCTTTTCTTTTGGTGAACAAATGAGACAATTATTGGTGATATAAAACAAAAAGGAACTAACACTAATACATTAATCAAGCAAGAATTTGAAAACAACCAAACTAATTTCATTAATCAAATGAAGTTCATTGCATTCAACCAAAACATGAAGCAAATCTAGAAAGCAATAGATTGAAAGATGTAGAGAGAGATAATCTAAAAAGAGAAAATAAGAAAACCTAAGTTTTTAGAGAGAGAAAGCTACTTTAGAGAGAGAAAACTAGAGAGAGATAAAAAAGAATACTAAAGGACCGAGAGAGAGAACGGGGGAAACACTAAGAGAGAGAAAGAGGATTCTTGAGAGGGATAGAGAATAATATCACCTCAAACATACCCGGATTCGGCCAAGTGGTGGCAATGGTGGGTAGAGTTTTGCCGGAGCTTCAAGCGACACCGTTCTAGGTGGTTCATGGCCATGGAGTGTTGCCCGGATGAGAAGAAAATGAGGTAAGTGTAGGCTGTCTCCTAGTGAAGGAGCTGAAGTGACAGATCTGAGGGGCGTATTTTCTGCAAGTGGACAGCATATGGGTGATCTCCTCCGTTGCAAGTCCAACCGATGATGGGGAAGGGCAGCGGATTCGGTGCTAGTTTGTGCACCAGCATGGAAGATAGCACTGCCTTCAAAGCCGTGGTGATGAGTGCAAGCGTGGGTTGCAAACCTACTAATGTACCTGCAAGAAACGGTGATGGAGAAACAGTGCTAGAGATCAATGGTTGTGGTGGTGGCTCACAGGTGAAACGGTGGAAGATCGGTGAAGAAGATGAAGAACTCGATGGTTGAAGTGGTGGCTGGAGAACCTGCAGCAAATAAGAGGGTGAAGCATACCGATCGTCTGTGGTTTGTGGACGACTGACGGCTCTCTAGCACGATGGATTGCAGCAGCGTGGACTTGGAGGCGGCATGATTAATGGAGAAGAGGTGGGAGGTTTCGAGAGATGATGGATCCAGCGAGAAGGTGAGTGGGGCGGCTAAGAGAGAGGTGATCGAAGGCTCTTATGGAACCACCATTATTTGAAGAGGAGAAGGGGAGGCGAACCGCTGGTGCATAAGTGACGTCTGATCAGGATATCCATTGGAGTTGCAGGCTATTCAGAGAGTTGGAGAGGGCGGATAGGTTTAGGTTAAGAGCCTTATTCCCTTTTTTTTACCAAAAAAAGATCTTTTTAAAATAACGCCAACGTTTTTTTAATGCCCAAGAAATCTTCTCCTCTCTTTCTAATATACTACCAACGTTCTTTAATGCCAAAAAAATCTTCTCTTCTCTTTCTAAAATAATACCAAAGTTTTACTCTTATGCCCCCTCCTTCCAAAAACATTTTGATTTCTTTTAAGAAAACATCCTCCATTTTCAAAGAATTCTAGGAGATATCAATTTTATTAAAATATATTACTTCTTTAAAAATATTTAAAATTCTTTCCTTCTTTTCTTATTTTTTTTGTAAAATATGCGCTCAAGATCTCCAATTATGGCCCACTACCATTGATTTCCATCAACTGTAGATTCCACGTAGGCCCAAATTCGAATTTGATGGATCGATAACTGGATGATTTAAGCGGATGATGGGAATTAGGAGAATCCGATTGGTATGATGGGAGATGATGGAGATCTAACGGTGGTCGGATGGATGATCTACTGGCTATCAGACGGTAGACGAGGATGGTAATGATCGGACGGTGGAGATCATCCAAGGTAGGCCATAGGATCGAGTGACTGAGGAAGGAGAGAGGATCGGATGATTTGGATTTGTGAGTAGAGAGAGAATGAGGATCTAGAGAGCGGAGAGAAAATATTATAAAATTAAAGAAAAATGTTAGTAGAGGGTTTTGAACCCTGGTCTTTGACTTGGTCTTCTGCATGCTTTACTAACTAAGCAAGTCCTCATCTTGTGTTAATTGATAAGCTTTAATCTCCTTAGTCTCTTCTTTGAGGGTTTGTCTCTCCTTCTCTCTTAGTCGTCTCTCAACTCTTTCGCCACACTAGTTCTCCCATTATTTGGCCTGTATCTTCTTCTCCTAGCCCACTGGCTCTTGAGCTTTATTCATAGGTTCTGGAGGTTGATTGTGGGCCCATATTCCATCAAAATTGTCCGATTAGTGCTCCTGCGATAGAAAAATTACGTAATAAGACTTCTACAAAATGGCTTCGCATCTGGGTCAAATAAATACGTATGAATGCATGCGAATATACCATTTTGATCAAAAAAATGTGTTCTACGCAATGGAAGAACTCTTACGTAGAAAAGTGGATAATTATAGTTGTTTTACATAGGAGAGTGCGATAACGCTAAAAGGATAATTGCTTAAAATAAGCACTTTTGAGCGAATATCAACCAGCTACCTGACCGCCGCTAATATCACACCTATAGTGGCGGTTTTCTATCTGACCGCCGATGAAAGGACTATTAGCGACAGTGTTTTTACTGGCCATCGATAAAAGGACCCTGAAAATTTCCCTCCAATATTATTAGCAAATGGTATATCTTTTGTCGCCGCTAAATCTTACCTTTAGCGGCGGTTTTTCCTAACCGCCGCTAAAAGTCTACCGCTAATGCTCCATTTTCTTGTACTAGGTTCGAGGATCTGGTTAAAATAAAGGAAGCTATTAGGCCCTTATGACAGATGAATCAAATTTGTCTCCACTAAAAGATTAGGAGGACTAGGATCTGCTCAAACTTAGGGTTTATAAACTACTATATCTACTAAATTAAGCAATAAAGAAACTATTCTACTATGATATACGAAACTTTTTTACTGGACTAAAAATTAAAATCTAAGTGAGGAAAAGAAAGAGAAGTGAGAGAACCTTACCTTGTGTAGCTGAGTGCTACACCGTGCTACATCGTGGTCCTATAACACCCAAAATTCTCCATAAAGGGATGTTTTGGTAATTTTCAGGGGAGAGAGTCCCATACCACACCCCAAATCCAGGATCTTTGATCCGACCCATGATTTGTGTACCTAACCCAGTATTCATGGGTCATTTGACCTGCATTCATGGATCGACCCAGACACCCAAGATTAATGCATGAGGGATATGAAAAAAAAATATGGGCCGATCCACATATGAAAGTTAATATGGGTCAAATCTAAAGTCAAACATAACTCAAAGGTAGTAAGGTCAATCTATGTCAAGTCTAATTCGCCTAAGGTCAAAAAAGGCCTGTCAACCAAAATTTAAACTAATAAAATCTAAAAATCACAAATTTTAACATGCGGAAAAATAACAATATTCAAACTTCAGAAGATCATATCTCGATTAATTCAGATTGAAATGAGGTGATCTCAGAAGCCATTAGACCTAAAATGAGATAAATGTGAAGAAAAAATGCCTCCAAGTCAGAAGCTTGGTTTTTTCATGAAGTTATAGAACTGTTTTGCCTACAAATACAAGTTTGAAAGTAGAACAAAACAAAATAAAACATAGAGAAAACCAAATAGAACAAAACAAAATAAAACGTAGAGAAAACCAATTTTTCTAATTTTGATAAATTGAATTTCCATGCAAGAATAGAGGGTTTTTAAAGAAAAAAAGTTTTCTATTCCATTGATTTAAAAAATATAAAATAATAGGATTTGTTTAATAAATTTAAGAAACAAAAGAATTTAAAATTGATTTTCGAAGTAGAAATTAGAATCCAATTCTGTGAGTCTATAGTAATAAATCTATATCACAAAAAAGATAGGAAGATTTGAGAATGATGACTTCAAATTTAGAAACTAGACTCGATGACATTTAACTTTCATGTTTTATAGAAAGCCTAGATCTAAGTGTACGTAACTATGTTCTATTTTGGCCTCAAGGCAAGACATGTCTTTGCAGGTCCAAAAAATAGACCGAAAATGATGAAAAACTAGCTAGGGATAAAATAATCCCTTTAATAAGATTTATAAAACTACAAACCTAGAGGGGGTGAATAGGTCAGATCTACAACACCCAACAATTGAAAAAATTATCAGAACAATTATTCAGCCAATAAGATCAATCTCACTAACAAACACCTAAGCCAAACGTAGATTAGTCAATTCAAGATCTAATATATTGGTTAATATATCAATATTACTTGCTTGATTAATTTAATCAAACCAATAGACCATAAATAAATTAAAGCACAGAAGATTTTTTACATGGAACCCATCTCTATGGGAAGGAAACCACGAGACCTAGCCTAGGTGAAGAAAGTGCACTACTAAGAAGTTAAAAGGTTGTGCAAGGTTACACAACATGACTCTTTTATTTACTAAATTGACTCAAGTCCTTCTAAATCTTTAGTCGGTGTCATCTGTGTCCCTTATATCCCAATCACATGTTGATGTATCACTGGCACCTTCTCCAAGAAGTTAAAGGATCAGATAAAGTTATCTAACGCGACTTCATGACTCACTAAACGAACTCAAGTTCTTCTGAAACTTCAGCCAGTATCCTTTTACATCCCTTATCCTTCTCAATCCTCATGCCAGCATCCTACCGACGCCCTCTCCACATGATCTATCTAAAAGTCCCTGAGTATCCATAAGACTTAGAGATGAATAGCTCTGATTTAAATTATTTTACCCTATTCAAATTTGGTCATTCATTTGGGATCCTATTGCATGAAGTCCTAAAGTAGAAATGATATAGATTGACCAATCTTAATTTGAATATATCAAAGATACATTTTCCTTAAGGTTGTTCACTCTGATTTCAAGATAAACAAAAACACAATCATATGTACATGTGATATTTAATGAGGAATCCCTCAATGGAAATAATCTCAATACCACATCAGGTAAAATAACACTAACAAAAGTAATAGAAGTACATATCTTTATCCATACAACTGACTTCATAAATTGAATCACAACTCGATCCACACAGGAACTCCAACCATTGCTTTACTGCATCATCTTGTATCTTCTCGCTTCGAACCGTACGGGCATGCCTTTGTAAGCTTTAAATTCTTGGAGTTGACTAATCTCCTATGACATAGACCAAAGTTGTACACCATCCTAGTGTGTGGTAATTAGTTATGTGAGTTAGAGAGTGCGTGTTGTGCTTGCATCACTCTAGACTACCTAAAGGCTATTACAGAAAAGAAAGTTGAATCAGAAGACTTGAAGCTTCACTCAATCACACTGTAGGAATGGTAAGTGACTTAGAATCTGCTGGATTGATTGGTAATATCTTAAAAATCATTTCTACTATCATTGATTAGATGTGTAGTGAAGCCACATACAAAACAAAACAAGGCTTTTCTAGACAAAACATGCTTTGACCGATCGATCGGTCTAATGGGTATTAATCGAAGGTCAAAATTTAGAAATACATTTTTCTCCGTATGTTTCGATCAGAGACCATTTTTTATTTGATCGATCAATCGGAATTGTTGACTGATCAATCGAATCGTGCATATGAAGTTTTAAAAGTTACACTTCCAAATTTGACTACACTAGGAACTTAATCACGTATACTAGGGCTTACTTATACTATATATAGAACCTCTTTGGTTGAACTTAATATACTTATGAAAATAGAGAAACACATATAGATCTATAAGCTTTTCAAAGTCCAAAAGATCTAAAAAAACTTTTGAAACCTAATTGGCTTTCACTACTCTACTCTCTTGTATGATGAAAGCTTGAAGTTCTTGTTCTTCAAAGACTACTTTTCTAAGCTTGATCTTTCTTCTCTACATACACAATGATACAAACATGTTCTTAGAGAAAAAAAACCACAAAGTTTTTTTACTCAATTTGATTATGTGTGATTCAGGGTTGGACTAGATCAATTGTTTTAGGTTTAGAATGAATAGTTATTGTTCGAGTACGGGCTAGATTGTAGAAACAACATCAGGGTTAGAGTGATCGAAGAGTAAGTTCTGGGGTTGGATCAAACTAAAAATGTTTGGACGTGATCTAGTAAGAGGGCCTCGTAGACTCATCACGTAGTATACAGAAAGTAAGAATATTGACAATGGACTTTAAGGATGGATTCAAGTTCAAGGCTATGAGTAATAGTGTACAGTTTGTATCATTAACTTTGTATAGTGGTACGTTTACATATAGACGTGGTCCTGTAATTTTTTCTGAAAAAGTTTCCATGTAAAATTCGTATGTGTAATGGTTTGATTTATTTTTCGTTATTTACTATTTATATTAATCGAAACAAGTCAATCATAATATATCCTTGATATATTTGACTTTGATATATTTGAAAAGTTGGCTAAATTAATCATCATGTAATCAAAATCAACCATATTAAGATTGTATTTCATGCGATTAGTTACCTTAGATTAGACTAGTAAATTGTATTTAGATTAAAGCATTTAAATTAATTTTAAATAACCTATTTACCCCCTTCTAGGTCTACATCTTACAGATACCAGGATTTTCCAATTAGTATCAGAGCAAGTTCACTCTAAAGGTTTAAAAAGCCCGAGTGTGATCCTTTTCAAGCCCTAGATCCGGACACATGGATTCGACTCGAATGCTTGAAAAACAACACGTTTACCCAAGATCCAGGGTGTGATAAAAATAAAAAATACTATACTCCAAAATAATTTTTAAAAGTTGCCATAATTCATAATTCATAATATATGTTTAAAAATCTTTTGTAAATACCTTTTGGTTAAAACTTTTCTTTGATAAGCTTTTTGAAATAACATTTCAGAATTTTAGCAGATAGACGTAAAATTTTTCAAAGATATAATTTTAATAAAAAATATTTCATTAATTCTCTACTATTAAAAACTCATTTTTAAGCATCTTTTGAGAAGACATTTTGCCATAAAATATCATTTATTATTTTATGTTAACAGTTTCACTCAGAAATATGCTCTAACGATACCGGTACTTGGGTAATACGTAAAATAATTATAAGTACCTCACATCCATAAAAATTAATGCATTCGTTAAGGATTTATAACTATACATCTCAAGGGTTAAATCAAAGAGTCTAGGAAGTCAAATATTAATCATCCACGTGATTGTAAAAATTTAAACAAAGTTTTAAATAATAGACAATGTGAGTCATTAACACTTAAGCTTATAAAATTGATACAAATAACAAATATCTAGAGTCCCGCATAGATCTCATCGACGTTCTCAATTGCCCATCTGATCTTTCCATGCTATCGCCATCATCAAGTGCGTCTACTCCAAAATTCACACCACCCTCAATTAAGTCTGAAATGTTTAGTAAATACCATGAGCCAAAGCCCAGTAAATAATTTACTGTACACCGCATATATATCATAGATAATATCACATATTCTAATTCAAAAATTATGACATATTCAATGCATAACAAATAATATAAACAAGTAACGACAACCAATAATAATAAATATTTCTCATAATTAGTCTAACATCATTGTATTCATACGATTATAACTACAACCTAATCTTGGGTCTTTTTCTCCTTCACACGCTGAAAATAGCCAAAAGGCTCTTCTGTAGGGGTCTAGGGTCTTTCACTCTATGGCTCCAAGCCCTTCTTAATTTTTATTTTCGTCGGTATCCATTAGGATCACACCCGAACTAACACTTCAATATTATAGAAAATCATTATCTGTAACATTATTTTTAGCACACCGGCCAATCCGATCAGATCCGAATCACAATAATATCCACAACATTATCAATTAAGTATATATATATAACAAAATTAATAAAGTAAAATAAGAGAGATTATCTATTAAAATATGTTGAAAAGAGAATAGTTAGTCTTTCATTATTTATGTGTATAATTAATTATCATTGGTAATTTGTTTAAATAGTTTTTTTATTTTTAAAGTTCAAGACTTTAATTAGTGAAAGATTTTCATTAATTCTAAAAGACTAAAAGTTATGAAAAATGTTAATTAACGCAATTAATATGCAACTCAAAGGTATTAATTATTTTAATTTTATCGTTTGTCGAAAATATCATTCTAAATGTAAATTACTCTAATACCCCTGGAAAAATGTTCAGGGTATTACAACCTACCCCCCTTACAAGAATTTCGTTATCGAAATTTGTAATTTTTTTAATTAAATTTTTTTTATCTAGGCCGTCATTTTAGATTAGTTGATTAATCATTCTTATCAAACTTAGATCGGCTAACAAAACTTTATAGGTAATCAAATTGGTCAACTTAATTAACATAGTAAACCTAGTCAAATTGGTCACTACATTAACCTAGTCGAATCTAATCAAATTAGTTATCTAATAAGTCTGGTCAACTTAGTCAGACCGGTCAAACTAGTCAATATAGTCAACATCAATTAAACTAATAAACTTAGTCAATCTATTTGGCCTAATCAATTGGTAAATCTAGTCAATATGTCTTCTAATCACACTAATCGAGCTATTCAATTGACATATTTGTGATTATTAAGATCTTGCTTAAGTTTAATTTTTTTTAATTAAATTTAAGGTTCAAATTTTATTTTTTCAAATGTGCATATAATTTCTCTCAATTAATTGTATGTGTAAATTATAAAATTTAAAAAATAATATGATTATGTTATTAATTCAAACGTATCAGAGTTCAACGGAGCCATCATACGATTCTCATCACTACGTTTTGATTTTAATATTCATAAATAGTTATAAATAACTCAATTACGCATACACCCATTACACACAAATTCCTATGTGTCTAAAGTCTATGCTCTGATATTATTCTGTCATGCCCCGAATCTAGGCATACGAATCCAATCCAAATGCTTAAAAAATGACCTGTTTACCCAAGATCCAAGGTATGATAAAAATGAAAAAATACCATGCTCCAAAATAATTTTTAAAAGTTGTCATAATTCATAATATATTAAAATAAAAATCTTTTGTAAATACCTTTGGTTGAAACTTCTCTTTGTTAAGTTTTTCGAAATAAACTTTCAGAATTTAAGCGAATTGGCGTAAAAATTTTTAAAGATACAATTTTAATAAAAAATATTTCATTAATTCTCTACTATTAAAAACTAATTTTTAAGCATCTTTTGTGAAGGTATTTTTTCCAAATTATCATCTACTATTTTATTTTAACAGTTTCACTTAGAAATCAACCATAATGACAACGGTACTTGGGTATTACGTAAAATAATTGTAAGCACCTCGCATCTATAGAAATTAATGCATTCGTTAAAGATTCATGACCATACATCTCAAGGGTTAAATCAAAGAGTCTAGGAAGTCAAATTTTAATTATCCACATGATTGTAAAAATTTAAACAAAGTTTTAAATAATATGCAATGTGAGTCATTAACACTTAAGCTTATAAAAATGATACATATAACAAATATCTAGAGTCCAGCATCGATCTCATCAATGTTCTCAATTGCCCCCTCCGATCTTCCCATGCTATCGCCCTTATCAAGTGCATCACCTCTAAAATTCACACTACCCTCAATTAAGTCTTAAATGTTTAATAAATACCATAAGCCAAAGCCTAGTAGATAATTCACTGTACACCGCATATATATCACATATTCTAACTCAAAAATCATGACATATTCAATGTATAACTGATATTCGCTCAAAAGTACTTATTTTAAGCAATTATTCTTTTAGCGTTATCGCACTTTTTTACGTAAAATGCTCTATTTATCCACTTTTCTACGTAAGAGTCTATTTCATTGCGTAGAACACATTTTTCTGGACGAAATGATATATTTGCATGTATTAAACGCATTCCTAGAAGTCTAGGTATAAAGACGTTATGATCAAGTCTCATTACGTGCTTTTTTCTTACAGAAAACTTGATCGGGCTATTCTCGAGACTTGCAGGCCCACGATCAACCACAGAAGCCTAATATCAAAGCTTGAAGAGCCACAGGCTATGACTAGAAGATATGGGCCAAATATGGGCTAAATAAGAGGACCAAAAAGCTGGCCCCAAGAATGAAGAGAGTAGGAGAGCCAATGATCAAAAGACGGACCAAAGCATTTAAAGCCACATGAGTCAGCAAGGAATGATGGTCTACTCTACTAGAGAAGTGTGAGGATGGTCACAGTGAAGACTAGGGTTCCAGACCCTCTGCCAATACTTTTATCTCTATTTTCTGATATTTTCTATCTCCTCCTCCTAATTTTCTATCTCATCTCTCCTTATTCTCTCTCTCTTCATCTCTCGGTCCTCGGATCTACTGACCTAACCCCAGAACTCCTGCCCGTTGGCTCTGTCTCATCTTCCTTAGCTTTCTGACCGTTGGATCTTAATTCAGACTGTTGGATCTTCTACTGGACCGTTGGATCTCTCTAGATCCGTCGATCTACCAATCTGGGTCCCAATCAAGTCACCATCTATCCGATCGTCATCAAATTGTCTGTCATATCATCTTGTGAGACGATGGACATCATCAATCCATGTGGACCAGTAGCCGGGCCCATCATCATCGACCCGTGGCCCGACCATTTAGTGGACCTCACGATTTTCAAATGCTTTAAATTAATTATTTTTAAATAAAAAAGGGGGGTCCACTAAATGGGGAAATTCCCCAAAGAAAAGTAAGGTTTTACTTAAAAAAATATATATATATATATATATATATTTCTTATTTTTTATTTTCGAAAAATCTCCTATTTCCATTAAAAGAAATAGGGAAGCTTTTTAAGGGGAAGAGAAGGGTTCGTTGGAACCCTAATCCCCCTCCCTTCTCTTCGAATCCTCCCCCCATTCTCCTCTCCTTCGCCCCCACAATGTTTTCCCCTTCTTCTTCTCTTTCTTTCACCTCCTTCCTCTTCATCTTCTTCACCTTCCTCTTCACGTTTTCATCGGAGTTGCAGGCTACAACTCCGGCCATCTTCTTCCCTTCTTCTTCTTTTTTTTTTCTCTTCTCCTTCTCCATTCGCACGAGTGGCACCACCATTGCTGCTACCTGTGCGCCTGGAACCAACGGCCTTCACTTGCTCGTCCCCTCTTCCGCCTCTCACCGGAATTGTAGACCTACAACTCTGGTCGGGAACCACCTGCAACACCTCTCGAACTCGCCACAGGCAGTCCGCCCCCTCATTCCTTCACTCTCTGGGCAGCTTTTATATTGGGCTTCACCATTCTCAAAAGAAAGAACAAAATAGAAAACTAGAAAAAAAAATAAAAGAGAAGAAGAAGAAGAAGAAGCCGTTAACCCCCATACAGCACAGCCCCCATCACCACCATCGTCTCCACCCTTTCCTCCACCATTGTTGCTCATCAAACTAGCACCTTTGCAACCACGTTACTACTCCTCTCCCCTCTCAGTCGTCTCTTTGCACCACGCCTCCGTTAGATCTCAGGTCCTCTCCACCCCCCTTTGACCATGTTCGCCTCTCCTTGGGTCGACCGACCAGAAAATTAACGCCTGCAACATCTGTTACGGGCCGTGCACATTGGCTCCCCTTCTCCAGATCCAACCCCATCCTTTATCTTCATTGTTGACTGCTGTACCCCCATCCTCTATCTACAAACCCGTAAAGCTTGTACCATCTTGCGACTCCATCCGATCTCCACACACGGCAAACTGTTGCCCAGTATTCGGATTCCATCTTCTTCCTCACAGCAGCAGCAACATGATGGTGTGAAACCAGTGCAATCACTTGGCTGATCAGACTCTCCATCACTTGGCTTAATCTCGGCCGGAGCACCACCAACCCAAGCAACCACATGGTCTGCAAAGCAATCAATTCTTCAATGGTAGATCTCGAGTTTACCTCTCCAATAGGTCACAAAGGTAAGGAACTTTCTCTATCTAGATCCTCTTCTCTCTCTAGAAAATCATCTCCTATCTCTCTAGATTTAACTTTCTCTCTCTACTTTTTCTCTCTCTTTCTCTAGTTTTTATTGCCTTTTAGTTCTTAATTTGTTCTTTATCTTTCTATTCAAAGCAATGTAGAATGATTTTGTTATTTATGAATAAAATAGTTCTTGAGTATTATCTCCATGTTTGTTTTTGTGTACCTTTTATTAAAGTGCTTAATTTTCTTATCTCTCTTTCTCTCTAAAGATCATGTTTTAAACCGCAAACCCACCATTCTCACCCTTTCACCTTTTCTATAATTTCTATCGATTATTATTCCTATAACGCGCTAATCCGACTAATCCCGAGTGCGGATCGACATCCGACACGAGCCACTGTGTAAAAATTTTCCATTTTACAGGTTAACAGTCTCGGATAATTACAAATTTGGTTGAAATTAAGGTTTTCGTAACCAACGACGCGAAAAAACCCTACTTTCAATAACAGATAATATAAATCAATAATGCCAACCAAGAATTATAAATCTTTCTCACAATTAGTCCAATATCATTGTATTCATAAGATTATAACTACAACCCAATCTTGAGTCTCCTTCCCCTTCACACGCAGGGAGCAGGGAGTAGCCAAAAGGCTATTCTGCAGGAGTCTGGGGTTTTTCACCTTAGGGCTCCAAGCCCTTCTTAATTTTTATTTCTACAGGTATCCATTAGGATCACACCCGAACTAACACTTCAATATTATAGAAAATCATTATCTATAACATTTTATTCAGGTACAACGGCCGATTTGATCATATTCGAATCACAATAATATCCACAACATCATCAATTAAGAACATACATATAACATGATTAATAAAGTAAAATAAGGGAGATTATATATCATAATATGTAGGTGTACCTACCTTGCCTGCTGAGCTTCATCTGAACTTGAATCAATAGTGAAAAAGTAGTCGCGGGTGTCTTCATCGATTGTCGTTGGATGAAGCTATGATTCGAGTATGTTGAACGTCTTGATAATAAGAATATTTTTGTCTAAAGGGATGGTCTCAAAGGGTGAGACGTTATGGTGTTTCTAGGTTTCTCAAAGCTTTCAACGATTTGTAATTGAGAGCTCTCTAATGGTGAAAAGTGAAAATATGTAGGTTTTTGGGAGAATCTTTTATTTTTAATAGTTGCTCAAAAGAGAATGGTAAGTCTTTATTTATTTATATGTGCAATTAATTATCATTGGTAATTTAATTAAATAGTTTCTTTATTTTTAAAGTTTAAGTCTTTGATTAGAGAAATATTTTCATTATTTTCAAAAGATTAAAATTTATTGAAAATTTAATTAAGGCAATTAATGTGTAACTCAAATATATTAATTATTTTAATTTTATCGTTTGTCGAAAATATTCTTATAAATGTAAATTATACTAATACCCCTGGACAAAAGTTCAGGGTATTACAATGCTACTCATCTTTCTAACTCTATAACGATGTAAAGAGAAAGAGGTAACATATCCTGATAAGCAAAAAAGATGAAAATGCTATTCGAAATGAAATTTTCGAAAAGCTTTTAGAAAGCAGAGACATGGTCTCAAAAGTTATTAGGTTAGCCTAACAATTATGATTCATGCACACAAGAAGGTGAAGTTACCAAACCCTTATGTTGTATAATTATCATAATGCACTCCTAAAGAAAAATAATTTGGGGAGCTACAAGCACGGGCCTACACTAAGGTCCATATTAATCTAAAGTGGCGTTTGTTAAAATAAGTTTTCAACACTTAAAGCTTAAAGTGCTTAAAAAAAGTGATGATTGCTTAAAGTGACAAAAAATTTAAGATAAGGGTACCATTGAGATAATAAAATGTTTATAAGGATAGTTTTGTCCTAATTTTATAGAGATAACTTAAATAGGAGGGTATTATGGGCATTTAGCAAAGAATTGTAGATTCTTTCGAGGAGTGCTTTTCGCTGTAATCGCTGAGCACAATAAGTTGAACCTGAGTTCGCTTTTTTACATTTCATTGAAATTTTAGTCCATTCAGACTTAGGGGGAGTTTGGGAACGACGAATAAAAGCCCTTCTACTTGTAGTAGAAGTTACTAGTTGATTTTTTACTTCCAAAAAAGTCGTAGAAAATAAGGACCCGTTTGGCAACACTGAAATAAGTTGCATTTTTTGCTTCCAAAAGCAAAAAAATTGAAAAGTTTGTTTAGGTATCCATTTTGGAATTGCTTCTCAAAAGTCAAAAACTTGCTTTTTGTGGAAGCAAAAGCCAAAAAAAATTTGTAGAACTGACGCTTCTAATTTTAAGTGAATCTTTCTAAATGTCAATTTTACCCTTTGCTCAAATAAAAAGAATAAAAATTTACATCACAATCCTCTCCATCTTTGACGATTAGGGGTCCTATCATTCTCTTTCCTCTATTTCTTCAACCGTGAGGTGGTTTCATCTCTTCAACCCCGTCCACCATGAGAAGGTCTGTCACTCTCTCTCTCTAGTAGTAATCATTCTTTCTTTCAAAGGAATTTGTGTTTTGGTTCTATATACTAAACTTCGCATTATGAAGTGTAGGTAGAAAACATCTTATGAAGGGAGAAAAAGCAGGGATGGTTGCTGAGGAGCAGGTCAGTAGATCATCTCTTTTTTTTTTAAATAACCACCCATAAAATGACGCACCTGATGTGTCGTTTATTACTGACCATTTATACATAATTTATAATTTTTGATAAAAAAACATGTGATATTAGTTTATGATCTTTATTAATGGTTTATTAGAATATAATATGTATATAAAATTATAAGAAAATGACTTTTTAACTTAAATCAAGCCAAACTAACTTTTTCACTTTTTGACTTATAAGTGAGTGTTTCACCAAACAAACTTTTGCTTTCAAATAGCAACTTTTAAATTCAGCAACTTAATTTAGAAGTTACTTTTTGCTTCCACTGGTTTGCCAAACGGGCCATAAAAGAGTTAGGAGGCCTTCTAATTTTTGACAAGTAGTTTCTCTTAGAAGTTAAAAGCTAAAAAAATTAGCTTCAGTTTTAAATTAGTTTTAACTTTTCAAAAGTTAAATAAGAAACACATCCAAACTAACTTTTTAGCTTTTTGGCTTATAAAAGTCAATAAGTTACATATTTTTGTGTTGCAAATGCCCCCTTAATCATTGAGAAAACGTTTCCTAATTAAGACTAGAAAAAAATTGGGTTATTACATATTGTATATATGAAATATCATAGATGCTACCCCCTCATTCATTGATTTTTAATTTTATATTTTAGTTGCTGGTGACAATTTAAGATCATCATAACACTAAAAAAAAGGCTGGTATATTCTTCACTTATGCCAGGTGATCTATCTGGCCTGCCCACACTTGTGCTGGAAGTTCTCTAGGTGGAAGGTTGCTTGGGACTGGACTGAAGGTTCATCTGGTTCACAAATGAGTATGCAGAATGTAGAGCTAGCCCTTTCAATCCAATGGCAGAGATTTAGTTTAAAAACAAGTAATATATATCAAAATGCTTAAATATTTTAATATTCTTTTTAGATTTTAAAGAGAGAAAAACCATCAATTTCATAACTCATTTTAAATCCCAAGATTAAGTAGTTCTTGATGACTTAGCTTTCAAGAAAACTTGAGGCTTCACCCAACACCGCACGCTACCTACCGGAAAAATAAAACTCGCACACGTGTTAGCACTTCATTCACCTTATTACATTTTCAAAATAACCTCTTTTAACTACTTAATTTCCTCCAATCCCCCTTCATTTGTATTTTCGAAACAACCTCTCTCAATTACCTGAATAATTGACACTATAGGAAAATAGGGTATTAGCGGCGGCCACGACTGCCGCTAAAAGTCCAAAAAACCACCCCTAAAACCTTCAGCGGCGGTCTGCGACCATTCTGAAATTTCTAACACCATCAAATGTGGGTTTCAAGTTAACAATAAAAAAAATAGACAGTCCACAATTCTTCAACTTGTAAACCATGCTATGAATATCAGAATGATTTGAATTTTTGTGAGGGTGATCTCCTCGCCCTATAGACCACACCACCAAAAATCAACCCACTCTAAAATTTCTAACACCATGAAATGTGGGTTTCAAGTTAACAGTAAAAAAGTAGACAGTCTATAATTCTTAAGCTTGTAAAACATGCTATGAATATCAGAATGATTTGAATTTTTGTGAGGGTGATCTCCTCGCCATATAGACCACACCACCAAAAATTAACCCATTCTAAAATTTTCTAACACCATGAAATGTGGGTTTCAAATTAACAGTAAAAAAATAGACAGTCCATAATTCTTAAACTTGTAAAACATGCTATGAATATCAGAATGATTTGAATTTTTTTGAGGGTGATCTCCTCACCATAGATAATGGAAAATCAGCACCACTCCTTTACTGCACAAGTCCTTGTTTGTGCACGGGCAAAGGGGTCGAGCAGTGGGTTAAACATCCATGTGGTCAGTATGCCCAAAAAATAAGATATATATGGTCTGGTTACTGACCAAAAAGTTAGACAAAAAATCATACTGAATACTGATTTCAAACCTACCCTATACAGACCAAAATTATCCTGATTTATAATTTCAAACCTTTTGCATTTTTTTTTTTTTTGCTAGTGTAAGATTTTATTGAAGAAAAGCAAGCCATACAAAGGACCTGAGAGGTCAAGATGACCTAACAAAGGCCGACCAGACGTAACAACTCAATACAGGAAAAGAAAAGGGAACAAAGGAACCTTTTGCATTTTTCCCCCAAATAATGGTTAATAATGTTCAAATTCCACAGTTAAGCATCAGCAGATGAAAATGAATCCAATCCAAAGCATAGAAATCGTTAATCAAGATAATATATGGTCTATATGTCTACCTACGGATCGACCATACATCCATACGGTCATCATTCCAACAACGTTACTATTTAGGGCATAAAAAAGAAAAAAATGGCAAAACTTACCTCAGATGGTGACGGTGACAGCGACGGAGGACGGCTGGATGGCAACGACCAGATGTCGATCGAAGATTGGAAACCAAGGGGGAGCAGCGACGAGTTTCTCAAACAATTGAGAAACTCGTTCTCATTTTTTATATATATAAGTAACAACTTTTAGCGGCGGCAAGGGAAGGACCGCCGCTATATATACTTTTACCGGCGGTTATTTCACTAGCTGCTGCTAATTCCTTAACCAATAGCGGTAGACAAGGTAAAAACCGCCGGTAAAAGAGCTAATAGAGGCGAAAAACTTCTGACTGCCGCTAAAAGTCGTCGGTAAAAGGTAAATTTTTCCTCTCAAATTTTCGCGCCAAACTTATGAAGGCGGTCAAAGTCCTGGCCACCGCTAAAACACTCTACAATGATGATTTTTTTCCTGACCACCGCTAAAAGGCCACCTCTAATGCCCCAATTTCTTGTAGTGTGAATTAAAGAAATACTTGAGGCTTCACCACATCAGGCTTCACTTACTCATGTACCCCTTCTATGAGTAATAATAAATCAAATAAAATAGCTATGTTATTTCAAATTCGAAACAAAATTAGCACTAGAATATTAAGCATCCACATGTACTGCTCTACACTAAAAGTCAGCTGCAACCCCCCAAGCAATATTATTCTTTCTTGGGCAGGCCAAAAATATTAAGCTGGGAGTAAAATGGAAGAAAAAAAAAGTTTCATCGGATGGTTATAATCATCCAATCAAGCTGATTTTTTCTTTTTTTTTTTTAGCAAAATTATCAATTTCTTAAACTCCACTTGAAGTAGCGTCTCGGTTTCCCAAGTGATTGGAACAATTTGCTTGACTGCAAAGACTTGGATAAAGGGCTTCTCGATACAAGTTGAGGCCTAAGGCGAAAAACTGTATACTTGGCCTTTTTGATAGTAACATGATCCCGTGACAGGCCTTTTATGACAAGCGTACGGGATAAGCCTTGTCGGGTGTGGATCTGAGAATCCAAAGGTGGTTTGCTTTGGCAAAAAGTGAATGCCAGCTCAACACTATCACAACCGTTGGATTCTTGGAATCCATGCCAGACAAAGCCTGTCCACTGGCCGCATGGATTTTAAGTCCACCTATTGTTGGATTAACACATTAAAAATCAGCTTGATTGATGATTTCTGACCATTGGATTTACTACCCAAAAAAATTCCTGATTCTAACGGTTAGAATGATCAATACTAAAAAAAGCACTAAAGCCATGGCCAGAGACAACAAATCAGGTTGAAATTTGGTTTGTATATCCAACTACACACCATTATTTATGAGAGAAACTTTGGGCCCTGCTTGGTTCGCTGCACTAAGATGCAGTTTGCGCTCCGGTGTAAATGCAGTGAGTTGCATTACAGTCACTTACCACAGTTTTTGGGTTGCACATACTTGCATCTATTTTCTTAAAGAGTTTGCAAGGGCTTGGCAACCACTTGCGCGGCAACTCGATCATTTGTACACCCCCTACAAATCACATGTAATCCCAAAATCATGGCAAGTTAATGTATTGCATCCAATTTGCATTGAACCAAGCAGGGCCTTGATGTCCAGGAAAAAAATGCCACGTCACACTAATTTGGGCAAATTGTTCCCGTGAATTGAATGTACGAGCCAAAAATAGCAGTGATTCAAGCATTTATTTTTTTTCATCAGGTGATTTCTAGGCATTGGATATATACTAACACATTTCAGCTTACTGAAATCCAACCGTTATATTAGTTTTTGTAATTTTTTTCATTAGGTGATTTCTAGGCGTTGGATCAAATATCAACCCTGCATCATGGCTCAGGTGCATATAATAAATTAATGACTATTGGGCTTATTGAAAAAAGAAAAAAAAAGCTAACAACTTTTCATTAAAGTAATAATTATTAACTAAATATGTTTCTTGGTAGACATAGAGGCGTAAAACTTGCCTGACCACCAACGGTCAGGGAAGCTCTGACCACCCATAATATGAGCAACGTGGTACACTTTTAGAGGACGCTGACCGTATGGATGTTTGGCCAATCCCTAAGTGGACCTACAAACTAAAATTAGTGATTTCAAACCTTTAATTTGGAGTTTTGTACCCAAATAACCTATGAAAATGACTTCTAACCAACGCTTAGAAATCAATGATCTGGTTGATTTTGGGTGTATAGGTCCACCTAGGGATTGGCTAAACATCTATATGGTCAGTGTCCTCTAAGAAATTGTCACATGGCTTATATTGTCGGTAGTCGGGTAGCTACCTGACCAGTGGTGTTCAGGTAAAGTTTACTCGGCATAGAGACGTTCTGTGGCATGTGTCGACTGTGGAAGGGCCTTCCTTAGATGGACAGGTAGAGAGGTATATATATTTTCAATAAAAGATATTAAAAATCAAAAAGAGCTTCATAACAGTAGTAGAGATAAATCACAAAATGAAAAACAAAAACCTAATTAATATGGAACTGTTTTACCTAAGCTTTTCTTCTTCAGTTCATCACCACCATTTTCTGCAACAGGCACATAACAAAAGCATGAATTCCCATACTCCTCCCATATAAAATCGAAATTCATTGAGAATCCCTACAATAATTCCCATCTCATTAACTTCTTAAAATACATCAAAAGTCACAAACTATGAACAAAATGATGAACAAAATCAAGTGTAGAACCAAGAACATCGATCCCTTGAGATCGTTTGGCGAAGAAAGATTGGATGCGTGAAGGGGGTGCTTGTAATAAAAGGGAAAATATGGTAAAATTTGGTCAGGAGGGGGAGGGGCGGAATAGGAATTGAAAGATGATGGGGGAGGGTTATAAGGTACGTACACAGAAGGTGGAGTGTAGTATCCAGGTGGAGGTGGGTAATATTTGGATCCTGAAGGTTGCGATGGTGGTGGTGGTGGGAAATAAGTGGTTGTAATCGGTGGTGGAAGACAAGGGTAGGGGCATTCCGCAGGAGGTGGAGGAGAAACATATGGAATTTGATCAGATTCTGTTGTCTCTGGCATCGCCTTCACCGGGAAATTCATGATTATGGTGACAAAAAAGAGTGTAGAGACTACGAGCCTGAATTTTCTAGCCATTTTACTAGAAAAAGGCTCCGATGAAGAGGAAGAGGAAGATGAAGATGATGATGAAGATGAAGACGAAGACTTGTAAGTCGGTGAAATGTGAGAGGTGGGGTAATTGGGGGTTGTGTGGATGATAAATCAGTGGACTTTTGGGCCGATCTTGTCGTAAAGCTAGATTGAATAATTAAACATTAAATTAACTTATATGGATTGTTTTCTAATGTAATGGATATCCAACTAGACTATGATGTAGGGCATGTATATAGGGGCGTGTTTGATTGCCAAGTCCGAAAATTGCTAGCTCCTTGGGAAAACACAACACAACTGTCCATTGTTACATAGCCAATTTAAATCTGGATAATTTTTCTTATTAAACCCGGAATTCATTTCACATCAAGATAGGTGAGAATTCAATTTCACCCGAAAATACGCCTTTATTTTCTAACATGATTGAAATATCTGTTCACGGTTACAATCAATCAGCCATTTAATGCATTTCCGATATGTATTTTCTCGGGAAAATAATTCTCTGTGCAATATCAAACACGCCCTTAGTGTCTACTTGGGACTTGGATTTGTGTACTAGTGCAGTGTCCGCTTTTGCTCTACTTCCCTCAAGGGTTCCTCTTTGGCTACCCAAAAGCTACGAATTTTGACCAACATGTGGGGGGAATTAAAATGCAACATGTGGCACACTTATGCGCCCACAGATTAATTTTGTTTCTCTGAATCGTAAGCAAGATATAGTACATGGATGAGTGAAAAGGATGTATTAGTTGGCTACCGTGGTGGTCGACAATCGCCTACAATACTTTTAGCTGGAGTAGAACTTCGCTGACCGGTGTCGCATGAGACACGTGATACTCTTAGAGGGACTCTGACCGTATAGATGTTTGAAACATCCCTAGGTTGACCTTTAGACCAAAAATCAACTAGATTGTTGATTTCTAGCCGTTGGATTTCAATCTTTTTTATAGGTTTATTTTCAACCGTACGATTCAAAATTATTTTAGGGTGTTGAGATCCAACACTTAGAAAACACCAATCGGATTGATTTTTGGTCTGCAAGTTTCATCCAAAAGATCTCTAAGAGTGTGCCACGTGGCATTTTTAGGTGCGGCATGATGGCCGTATCATAAAATGTCAAGATAAAAAATTTCTACCTCTCCACTGTACTCAACCTTTTGCTTTCACCATTTTTAAAATGCATAACTTTGACGACAGAAGATCCATCCTGGATGTCAATGACGGACCACAGTGTGAGCCATGTGGCACACAGTTAGAGACTACTTGTCGTATGGATGCTTGGTCCATCCCTAGGTGGACCTACATACAAAGCAGCCTTATTAATGTTTCTAACCTTTGGATCTGATTACCCCAAATAATGTTCGAAATATACGGTTAAAAATAAACCATGAAAAAGACTATAATCCAATGGATAAACATTACTATAAAGCTGATTTTTGGTATGTGAGTCCACCTAGGAATGGGCCAAACATCCATGCGGTCAGTGGTAACTAAAAACGGGCCACATGGCCCATACTGTAGTCTATCGTCAACTGTAAGCAAAGCTCTTTTAAAAACTTTTTTTAAAAAAAAGATTTTTACTATTGAAAAACCGCCCAATTTAATTACATCTTACGTCACTAATTATATTTTCAATATAGCCCATTCATAATCACTTTCTTATTTTGCCACTTCATCCAAAAAGGTCCCTACAATAGCGCCACCTAGTCAAAGATAATGGTTCTGGATCCTTCTCATGTTTCGTTGGAGACTAATGACTGAAGTAGACATATACAGGTGGACCGATTAGGCCATTTCTTTTACGAAAATTAGCGATATATCTAAGGTTGGCTTTTGATAGGGACAATTTTTCGATGCAGAGGACTCTCATGGCCCTACATAGCTCATATTTTGGGCCCACTAACCACATGAATGTTTAGCCAGCCCTTGGTGGATTTAGATACCATTTCTATCCAAAAAATCAATCTGATTGATTTTTTCTAGCCATAGATTTTAGCACTTTTTTAATATTGGTTTTAGTCATAGATTATTCTGTTAAACGGGCTATTAGCCTCAACTTAATGTCGCGAAATCATCTCTGGAAAAGATACAATTTCATCCATCTATCTATACTACTTTAGAGTGAAAAACTTGGTGGTGACAGTCGCAGACGTTGGCCTACTACGGCCACGTGTTAATAGAAAAAAAAGGTAAAAGAAAAAAGATATAAGACAACTTTGATGAATCAACTTTAATGATAAACTTTTACACAAAAAAACATTAATGATGAACATCAGTGCGAGCACGTTGCATGTTCTTATAGACTACTGACCTGAGAGGTCAAGTGGCCCATACATCATAAGTGGGGCACACATTCGTGCATCTTCAAGGTTCAGTGTGTCTTCGAAGGTGCGTGCCTTGGTGTGACCCAAACACTTGTCATCAATCAAGACGCACACCTTCAACCAAGATGCACGTCGAAGGTGAGCTACCAAACACAGCCTTAGAGATTACCGACTGCATGAATGTTTGGTGCGTCTGTAGGTAGACTTATATAACAAAACTAAGCCTGATTAGTGATTTATAACCTTTGGGTCTGAGTGCTGCAAATAATACTTGAAATCTATGGTTAAAAATAAACCATGGAAAAGACTTTAATCCAATGGAGAGAATCATTAATCAACTGATTTTTTGTATGTATGTCCATCTAGGGTTGGGTCAAACATCCATCCAGTCAGAGATCTATAAGAGTGTCACGTATCTCGAATTGTGGTCCAATTGAATGCTTAGAATTCACAAATCTGTAAGGAAAAAGGACTGATGCCATATGTAGAAAAGTGAGTAAAATTTTGATGACAACAGGCTGTCAGCAAAGTTTTACTCTAGAAAATGGGCTGGAAATTGGCAAGTCATCTGTGCTGTTGAAGTGTCCATTTTGCTGAGTTTTGACGTTCAGTAGAAAATTAGTCCAAGTTTTCTGTTCCCCCAAGGGACTTCAAAGTTTGAAGACCTCCTCCAAAATATCACCCATTCAGGCCCGCAAAACCATTGATGAATTATTCACATCTTGATGGACCTACACACCAAAAATCAGCTTAATGGGCAATTTCTAGCTGTCGGATTTCAGCATTTTAAAGTACTAATTTCTGGCCATTTGATTTGGGCTTTTTTTTCTGGTACTAAAATTTAATTTCCAGAAATCACCAATCAAGTTAATATTTTGTGTGTAGGTCCACCAAGAGGAGGGCCAAATATCAATAAGGTCAGTTAGGCTCGAAAGAGTTCTCTACGTGGCATTGTGTGAAAGAGAAAACTTCAAATTTTGAAGTAGACTGGAGACAGCGAATTGTTCTAAAAGATAAAGATATTTTGACATATATCAGGTAAAGATATTTAATATTTAACTTTTTTATTTTTATTTTTTTGGTCGTTCAGAACTCATGAATACGGTGGCTTTATTCTCTTTACATTATTTCTTAAAATGCCAAAAATATCCCTTTCTTTCGCAGATCTCCAAGAGTTTGCCACATAGCATTTTTAGGTGTGACGCCCATGCGAAAAAGGTCAAGATCAAAAAATTTCTCCTTTTCTACTGGTCCCAACATTTTGCTTTCACCATTATTAAAAGGCAAAACTTTGATGATAGACACCTATCATCAATGTCAATGACGGACCACAATCTCAGCCACGTGGCACACACTTAGAGACCACTGGCCATATGGATGTTTGGTCCATCCCTACGTGGACCTACATACCAAAAATCGGCTTGATTAGGATTTTCTATCCTTTGAATCTGAATTTGCCAAATAATGCTCAAAATCCACGGTTAAAAATAAACCATGAAAAATCTTAATCCAACAAATAGAAATTACTAATCAAGCAGAATTTTGATATTTGGTCTCGGTTAATAGGGAAAATTTATTTGCACCCAACAAATTGTGCAACCACCCCGAATTGTGCAACCGCCGATTATGACCGCCCACAATAGGAGCCACGTGGCACACTTTTTAGAGGGCGCTGACCGTATTGATGTTTTGGCAACCCTAGATGGGCCTACAACCCAAAAATCAGCCTGATTGGTGATTTCAAACCTTTGGATCCTTGTACCCAATAAACCCAATAATGGGCAATAATGTTCTAATTCATTCGGTTAAAATCAACCCATGAAAATGACTTCAATCCAAAGCTTACGCACCACTGATCAGGCTATGTAGAAAAATGGGTAGGAAATGGCAAATCATCTTTTGCTGTTGAAATGTCCATTTTGCTGACTTTTGATGTTCAGTAGATTCCTGAAGAGAAAAGTGTCACTCATTCAGGCCCACATAACCATTGATGAATTAATCACATCTTGATGGACCTGGACATTAAAATCATCTCAATTGGTAATTTCTAGTTGTTGGATTTGAGCATTTTAATGTAGTGATCTCTGGCCATTGGATTTGAGCATTTTTTTTTTCTGGTACTAAAATTTAATATTTATAAATCACCATTGAAGTTAATTTTCCAATGGCTCTTTTCATGATATTTACCCAATGATAGTGCCTATCAAAGGCCTGCACCTTTTGTAAGGGAATAATCTATGGTACACCGAAGGGACGCAATATTGGCACCTGCATTTTCGCTCAGTAAACCCATCCCTTAAATTCCCACGTGGGACACTCGTTTGGGCTCATTGACCCATGAAGATTCACATCACTTTTTTGGAGGAACCTCCACGGAGGGAGGAAGACAATTATTAATAGACCAATTTCAATATACCAGCTAAATTTTTAGGAAAAGAGATACAAATTCAGTGTAACGTTGTGTTTGTAGTGTAGTAGTACTTTGCATCTGATTTCTCAATTTGTTTTCTACCATATACCTTGTCTCCATCTTATTGTTTCTTTAGGGCATTGTCTTTTGTTTAATCTCTTCTAGTATCAAAAAGGCACTATCTCATCCACATTCGAAGAAAACTATGGTATAAGAAATGAAGGCATTAGACAATAATGACATATGGGACTTGGTATACCATTATTAAAGGAGAAGAAATGTGTTGGTTATCACAATAAAGTACAAGTCATATTTCTCTGTTAATATGTAAAAAAGCCAGATTAGTTGCTAAAGGCTATGTTAATATCTATGGGATCGATTATTAAGACACCAGAAAAAGTGAATTTTATTCAGGTGCTTTTATTTTTTGTTGCCAACATTTCTTGAGAATTCCACTAGTTAGATGTGAAGAATGCATTCTTGTATGGTCATTTGTAAGAAGAAGTCTGCATGGATTCCCAACCAGGTGTTACGTTTCAAAATGTTGATGGAAAGGTTTGTCGACTAAAGAAGTCACTCTACGGTCTCAACTAGTCTCTGAGGGCATGATTTGAGAGATTTAGCCATGATATGCGTGATGTGGGTTATAGACAATGCCAAGCTGATCGCATATTTGTAGACACTTGTAGCATGTGGTACTTTGATAAATGGTTTTTATTTCATTAATGTGAGTAACTCTATGAATGTTGAGAATTATGCCCTTGTAAAAAATGTACCTATAAAAAGAGATTAATCTCATGTACATGTGGCACCTCAGATTGGCAAACATAAGTGTGAATAGAATTGCTAGACTTGTTTGCAAATTCAACACTATATATATAGTCTATGAACTCCGTTTGCAAGATAAGATAACCAAATTTCCCTTTTTGAGAAAAAAATGTCAAATCCACTAAAGTATTAGAATTACTTCACAGATATATACAGTCCGCTAAATAATGAAGCAAGAAGCGATTATTGTCACTTCATCATGTTTACTAATAATTATTTTAGGTGTGGACATTATATGTCACGCCTCGGACCTAGGCACCCAGATCCGACCCGAACGCCTGAAAAACTATTCATTTACCCAAAATCTAGGGTATGATAAAAAAAATAAAAGAAATACTACGAAATAATTTTTAAAAATGATCATAATTCATAATAGATCAAAATAAAAATATTCTGTAAAGACGTTTTGGCTAAAACTTCTGTTTGATATGCTTTTTGAATTAACTTTTCAGAATTTTAGCGGATAGGCGTAAAAAATTTTCAAAAATATAATTTCAATAAAAAAATTATTTTATTAATTATCTATTATTACAAACTCATTTTAAACAACTTTTATAAGGGCACTTTGCCCAAAAATACAATTTACTATTTTATTTTAACAAATTTTCACTCTAAACAGGCCTTATCGAGTTTTGTTGAAAAAGAACATAATTTGATTTATGAGTCAGATTATATATTTTATTAAAATATAAATAGTAAAATAAAAGTACTAAATCAATAAATTCAGATTCAAAATAGACTCACATAGTTAAGATTCAAGTTATTACAATTATAAAATCAAAATAAATAAATAAAATTATGTGTCGTCAATGAACGCTTCAATATTCTTTGGTACACCGTCTTTTAGTACATCTTTTCTTTTATCTCCAAATAATTTAAAAAATATTATCAGTTGAACCGTGAGCTTATGAAAGCCCAATAAGATTTAATCACTACACCATATCTATGACAGTTCTATCAATCAATAGTTCGTACGTAGAGTATATGTATGGAACAAGAATAACGTATTTCAAAATAAACTATGATCCGAAATTAATGTAGATACAACCAATAACCCACCATGGGTCTCCTTCTTCTTTTCACACCGGGAGCAGTTCAACCAAGAACTCTTCTATAGGAGTTTAGGGCTTTGCACCCAAAGGCTCTAGGCCTTTCTTGCTTAAAAATTTTCAACCATTGGGATCAATCTCATACTTCAAAAATATATGCAATTCAATAACTAACAATTCAATAGATCTCCAAATGTGCAATACATTCGAGTGCAATACATATACGAAGAGTATAGCTCAAATTAATTAATCAAAAAATCATAGAAGAGTATATTTACTTATTATTACTTTCTCTTAGATTCGAGAGAGATGGAAATGTGCAGTATATTTCTTTGATTGTTGTCCGATGAAGTCATTCTTCTTCTATGTTATACTTTGGGGTTTCATCAATATTTTGTCTCAATGGATGATGTCAAATGGTGACACGCTATGGTATTTCTAAGGCTTCGAAAGTTCTTCAAGTCTTCTTTAATGGAGGTGCTTCAATTGAGGAAGAGGGAGAGAAAGATGAGAGAAATATTAGAGTAATGGTTTAGGGTTTGTAAGAGTGCACAAGCTCCCAATGATTTATTAAATAGGTTTAGGAAGTAAGGTTTCTAATTTTAAGTGATTTTCGTCACTTTAAAATGGGTGAATTTTATAACTCACTAAAAAGCTTATTTTAATATGGATATAAGCTAAAAATTGACGTAAGGCCTATGGGTATCAAGTAGGCTTCATTTAAGATTATTATTATGCCCAAAAGATCTTTAAATTGGCCCAACGGGCCAATTCAACAAGTATAACTCATTAATTATTTATTACAACTATGCCACTCATAGACCACAATTAAAATATAGTTTATTATCATTGAAAATAAATTATAGAAAAAGAAATTAAAGAGTCAAATTCAATTTTTTATAATTAATTTACTTAAAAATCTATGAACAAAAGTTCAGGGTATTACATTATACCTTATGAAACATATGTTGTTTGAATCCTTTGAAAAGTTCGAAGAATTATGTAATGAAATAGAAAACAACTTTGTTGGAGAATTAAAATTCTTTGATCAGATATGGGAGCAGAATACCTCTTGGATGAATTTTTGTATCACTTCACTACAGGAAAATAGGGTATCAACAGCGGTCGTCGACCGCCGCTAAAAGTTAAAAAATGGCCGCTGATACCTTCGTCGCTAAAAGTATTAGTGGTGACCAGCTGCAAAATGGCCGCCTCTAAAAGTGTCTCCCAAATGACGGGTGAAGTCATAGGGAAAACAATTATTATCGGCGGCCAATGACCGCCGCTAATACCAACTTTTGGCGACGGTCATACTAAACCGCCTCTAAATCTACCTTTTAGCGGCGGTCAGTGACCACTGCTAATACATACTTTTAGCGATGGATTTGTTATGGCCGCCAGCAATAGTATCTTTAAGCAGCGGTTTTAGATGGCCGCCGCTAAAAGTATATTGTTAATTCATACTAATAGTTAAAACTTCTTTTTAAATTAGTATTAGCGACGGTCACCTAGATGCCGCTAATACTATTTTTTCACCTGTAAGTACCTGTAGCATGTTTCATTTTTACTAATACTAACTAAATCAACTAAGCAAATATATAATAAGCTATTTATTAAGCTTAAAAATAATTACAATATCTTCCTTGGTTTAAAAAATCTATAAAAGGAAAAGAAAACTCGACTGCAACATCAACTGGCTTTTGTTGAAGATCAATCATCAGCTAGGTCCTGTGAAATAAAAAATAATAAACTAATTAGAATAACAAATGTTAAAACTTATAATAATAAAAAATAAATTATTTAAAACACGACTTAATTAAAAACTTGAAATCCCTAGTAAACCTACAACTGAGTATAGTTTCCCAACTGAACATCAAATTTTGACTCCCCCTCTTTCAACACATTTATTTCAACACATTTGCAGTGTTGCAAGAAGTTTCGGGAGATTCGGACCTTGTTTGTCCATTTTGGGCGTCGAGGTCCCAAAATAGAGTTAAGTTCTAAGTCTGAATTGCCTAAACTTACACACTGACTAAAGTTTCCCAACCGGACATCATATTTTGACTTTGTCTCTTCCAACACATTTGTTTCAACAAGTTTGAAGTGTTGGAAGATGTTGAAAGTAGGATTTTCCCGCGTCGTTGGTTACAGAAATCCTAGATCTCAACAATATTTGTAATTATCCGATTCTTTTTCACTCAAATCCTGCAAAAATCACAGGGTTGTACAGTGGCTCGTGTCGGATGTCGATCCGCACTCGGGATTAGTTAGCGCGACTCATGAACATGCAATGATGGATTTTTATCAAGAAAACATGGAGAGGTGAGAATGGTGATGGATTTAAAACATGCTTAGTGATTTCTAGAGAGAGAAATTGCCATAAGATTAAAAAGAAAATAACTAACACAATGAAGTAATACTAGAATTTATTGAAATAATAACTTTCTTACAATATTCTCAATCAAAATTGCGAACTAAACATAAAAAGAACTAAAAGGATTAAACTATAAAGCCGTAAGAACTAGAGAGAGGAAGAGAATAAGAGGAGAGAGAGTATGAATTTTTAGAGAGAGAGAAGAGACTAGAGAGATCTAGAGAGAAAAAGAAAACTCATGACCACTTACCCTAAGTGATTAGGATCGGCCAAAGGAGAGAGCGGCTGGATGGTGGTGGCTGATGTTGTAGTGGCCTGCAAGTTGAGGAGCAAGTCGGCTTCCTCCTCTCTTCTTCTCTATTAACTCTTCCCTTTTTTTTTTTTTTTTTTTTTCGTTTTTGTTTCTTTTCTTCTGACAGAGAGAGAGAACGGTGAAGTGAGGGAGAGGGGTTTTGACGGCTTGGCCAAGTGGCTGGGGACGATGGTGGCAATAGGGGGACGGTAGTGATGGTGAAGCACGGTTGTGCTGTTGGTGAATGGAGGTTGGATCAACGGTGGTGCAGGCTGTAGGGCGGTAGAGGCGGTGGATGGAGATGCTGTCTGTGTGGAGGCGTTGCAAGAGGCAGCAACGAGGAAGGGGAGGGCGAGCTGGGCTTGCACTCCAGCAGGTAGGAGTCCTCTCCTCCTCTCTTCTCTTCTCTTCTCTCTTTCCTTTTTTTTTCTCTTTCTTTTTTTTTTTTTTCTGGTTTTTGAGCAAAACGGACTGGAGTTGCAGGTTGCAACTCCAGCACGTTAGAGAGTGTGGGGGCGGTGGCTGGTGCACACCAGTCCAATGGAGGTAAGTCTAACGGCTTCCTCTCCTTCTTTTCTCCCTCTCTCTTTTTTTTTCTGGTTTTCTTTTTTTTGCTTTGGGGAGAAGAGGAGGGAACGACTGAGGGTTCTTGAGAGGAGAACGTGGAAGAAAGGAGAGGTCTTGAGGGCAGTAGCCTTCTTGAGATCCTTGGACGTGTGGAGAGAGGGAGGGGCGGTAACGATTTAGAGCTGGAATGGTGATGGCGGCAAGGGCTGAGAACGGTGGTGCACCAGTCCGATGGGAGGCGGTGTGAAACGGTGGTGGTAGACGGTGTAGGCAGCAACCGAAGTTGCAATCATGTGGGATCCCCCCGTTGGCTTTTATAAAGGTGTTGGTGATCAGCCTGGGGCAAAGGAGATGGAGAGACGGGGGAAAAATGGAGTTGCAGATGGCCGGAGTGCAACTCCGGCGAGAATAAAAGAGGAAGATGAAAAGAAGAAGGTGGAGAAGAAAAAGAAAAAATGGGGCTAAGGGTGAAGGGATCCGTGCGGGATTGATAGGGGGAGAGAATGGAAGAGATTGGAGGGGGATTAGGGTTCGATCGAACCCCTATCCTTCTCCTTTTAAAGCTTCCCTATTTCCTTTAATGGAAATAAGGGATTTTTGAAAATAAAAAAATAAAAAAAATAAGAAAAATATATATATATATATATATATATATATATATATATATATATTTTAAGTAAAAACCTACTTTTCTATGGGGAATCTCCCCAATTAGTGGACCCCCCATTTAATTAAAATTATTTTTGAAATTCGCGGGGTCCACTAACTGGTCGGACAGCGGGTCGATGATGATGGGCCCGGCTACTGGCCCACATGGACTGATGATGTCCATCGTCTCACAAGATGATGTGACAGGCATTCTGAAGGCGATCGGATGGATGGTGACTTGATTGGGACCCAGATTGGTAGATCGACGGATCTAGAGAGATCCAACGGTCCGATTGAAGATCCAACGGTCCGATGGAAGATCCAACGGTCAGAAAGCTAAGGGAGATGAGATAGAGCCGATGGGCAGGAGTTCTGGGGTTAGGTCAGTAGATTCGAGGACCGAGAGATGAAGAGAGAGAGAATAAGAAGAGATGAGAGAAAAAGTATAAAAAAAAATGGAAAAAAGCACTGGAGGAGGGTCTGGAACCCTGGTCTTCACTGTGACCATCCTCACGCTTCTCCAGTAGAGTCGACTATCATTCTTTGCTGACTCATGTGGCTTTAAACGCTTTGGTCCGTCTCTTGGTCATTGGCTCTCCTGCTCTCTTCGTTCTTTGGGCCGGCTTTTTGGTCCTCGTAGTTGGCCCATATCTTTTAGTCATAGCATGTGGGCTCTTTAAGCTTTGATAATGGGCTTTCCTGATCGATGTGGGCTAGCAAGTCTCGAGAAATGTCCCATCGGGGTTTCCTGCGACAGAAGAAGCGCGTAATGAGACTCTATCAGAATGACTACATGTCTAGACTTCCGAAAATGTGTTTAATGCATGCAAATATACCATTTCGTCTAGAAAAGTGTGTTCTACGCAACACAAGAGACTCTTACGTAGAAAAGTGGATAATTAGAGCAGTTTTACGTAGGAGAGTGCGATAACGCTAACAGGATAAGTGCTTAAAATAAGCACTTTTGAGCGAATATCACAACCCCCAACCAGCATATTGCCAATCCTTGACAATTAGTGCGAAATACATGAGCTTAAAAGGGCTCTGCACATGCTGCACACTTTTTCATATTAGCTCCGGGAAAACACCGTTCATCAAATTATTGAATGGATGCAAAAACAGTTACATGCTAGCGAAGAGTTTGAAAGTTTTGGCAAGACTACAGACTGATAATCATGACCCAGATTAGTCAGACTCTGCGTGTGTGTGTGTGCTCAACATTCTCATCATCCGACAATAAAGATTTCCAGATCACCTCTAAGTTTTTCTGCCTCGACCTCAAATCTCACATGTTTAGCACTCAGAATAGAATCACACAAGAAGGGTTTTCTTCTTTTCTCTCAATTTATATGTGAGGAGATGTATTTAATATAAAGAGGCAAAAGATCTCACATATGTTTTATTTGAAGGAAGGACATCTTTAACAGAAGAATATCTCATGATTGGAATACCACTTCACTCTGGAACGTCAGATCAAACTCTATAGCTTATCTTTCTCCAATCTCTACATTTTATGATCGTACTATCCTAGAATCAAGTAGGACTTTTCTGGGTTGTAATGAGGCTTAGGTCAGGTGTAGAGAGATAAAGGAATACAGGATTTCAAAGATCTTGAGAGGATATTGCCATTTTCTTGAATTTTTCCTGCGACGTAACACCATTATCTGGTTCTTTTTCCTTTTTTCGTATTTTTCTCTTTTTCTTGATATTTCTGAGACTGCTCAATTTCTTTTCAGCTCTTCTTCATACTTTCTTTCTATATTTTGTTTTTGGCTTGAACCACTTTCTTTTCCTTTTGATTCTTCTTCTTTACTTTTCTTTTCACGGTACTCCCACATCAGTTATTTTTTATCCTTCTCAAAAGTAGGGTGGCTAGTAACACTTCGTAGCTGAACTGGGTTTTTGGTTAATGGGCTTACAAAGAAAAGGCTTTTATAGAAGGGTTCAAGGGGTTTCTAGTGAAGTATAATTCAGGTGAGTAAAAAGGCTGAATGGTTCAGAAAAATGGCCTAAATCATTTTCTAGGGTTTGCACTATCATGTATACTGTCTTGACTGGATATAGAGAAGGTTCTGTCGTAGTAATCCAATGTTGATGTCGTTCCGAGTTTTATGATCGAAGCAAAAGATAATGAGATCTCTCAACGAATATTGCGGGCATGAAGAATAGTGAGTCATCTTGTGACTCAGAATTGTTGTATAACACTCTGAATTGATTAAAGGTTCGAAAGCTCACTGGGTTAGGTCTCCACAATTCTTCTCACAGGATCTCTAGAATTTCTAAACTTAGGATGACTCTGATATTGATAGTGTACAATTGTGCCGAATATGAGTTTTTCTGAGTTTTCAAACCTGCTGTAGTCATGCTTGAATTGACTCAACGCTAACTTTAAATAAAAATTGACATCCTCAATACTGACTTAACGGAGGTTTTTAGCTAATCAAAGTCAGGGTATTTGACACATTTTTGAAATTCTAGAAAACTTTTGGAGAATATCGGAAATCACCCCAAAAACAACATTTTTTTTTTTTTTTTTTTTTTTTTTTTTTTTTTTTAAATAAAGACATGAGTTTTGGTAAATACCCACCCCCAACCAAAATATAGCACCGTCCTCGGTGCTCATGACCGGGACATAAAATGATAACAAATCAATGATGATGATGCAAAGATTCAGGAAGGATGTTACCAAGTCGGCAGAAACTCGACAGTGTGTGGTACCTGATGATCGGAATAATGAATGTACCTGCATTTCCAGAGATATAACAGTAATAACAAATGCATGAGACTCATGTACTCTAGGAATACCGGAATTGCCTTTCCGAAAGCGCTAAGTTTTACCTCTTCAGCCAGACATGACGGGGGTGACAGGCACCCCCAACCAAGTTGGAGCTCAGGAGACTGAGTGGATCATCAGTCGACATAGGCAGGATCGAGGAGATCGATCTCAAAAGTCTGAATGAGCGACACCTCAAGTTCATGGAACTGCTTTAGACGCTGGCCATTTACCTGGAATGAGGAGTGATCCTTGGGATCCTCAATAGTGATTGCTCCGAAGGGTGTGGCTGCGGTGACCGTATAAGGACCAGTCCACCTAGATTTCAGTTTACCAGGGAAGAGATGAAGACGAGAATTATAAAGAAGGACCTTCTGTCCTGGATGGAACTCTTTTCTGAGGATGCTCTTGTCATGTATCCACTTCATTTTGGCTTTGTAATTCTTGGACAAGTTGTAGGCATCATTTCTGAGTTCTTCTAACTCATTCATTTGAAGTTTCCGCTCCTCCCCTGCGGAGTCTAGGTCGAAGTTGAGCTTCTTAATGGCCCACAGGGCACGATGTTCAATCTCTACCGGAAGATGACAGGGTTTCCCAAAGACCAGACGATAGGGAGACATATTGAGTGGGGTCTTGTAGGCGGTTCTGTATGCCCATAAAGCATCAGTGAGACGAGTAGACCAGTCTTTACGAGTGGTATTTACTGTCTTCTCCAAGATCTGCTTGATCTGCCGATTAGAAACCTCCACTTGACCACTAGTCTGCGGATGATAAGCTAGGGCAACCTTGTGGGTTACCCCATACTTTTTCATTAATTTTTCGAATATCCTATTGCAGAAATGGGTGCCCCCATCACTAATGATGGCTTTAGGGGCACCGAATCGGGCGAAGATGAACTCCTTTAGGAATTTGACCACTACTTTGTGGTCATTTGTCTTGGTGGGAATGGCTTCTATCCATTTGGATACATAGTCTACCGCAAGGAGAATGTACTCAAAACCATAGGAAACTGGAAAGGGGCCCATGAAGTCGATGCCCCAAATGTCAAATAATTCATCGACCTGGATGGGAGTTAGGGGCATCATGTTCCTCTGGGAGATGCAGCCTAGATGCTGGCAATTAGGACAGGTTTTGCAGTAGATGTGGGCATCTTTGAATAATGTGGGCCAATAGAATCCGCATTGCAGCACTTTTTCTGCAGTCTTCTTAGTGCTGAAATGACCACCACAAGGTTGGTCATGACACGAGGATAAGATATTGAGTTGGTCCGACTCAGGGACACAGAGACGAATGATCTGGTCAGGACAGTATTTATACAAATAAGGGTCATCCCAAGAGTAGTACTTAACTCTTGCTAGGAATTGGCTTTTGTCTTGTTTTGACCAGTGTGAAGGCATTTCTTCGGTGACAAGGTAGTTGACAATGTCAGCATACCAAGGATTAACAGAGATGGCGAACAGTTGTTCGTCTGGAAAGGTTTCAGGGATGGGCTGGGTGTCGAAGGATGACTCTAAAGTCAGTCTAGACAAGTGATCAGCCACTACATTCTCAGTTCCTTTCTTATCCTTAATCTCGAGGTCGAATTCCTGCAGTAAGAGAATCCATCGAATTAATCGAGGTTTGGTTTCCTTTTTCGACATGAGATAACGAAGGGCTGCATGATCAGTGTACACTACTACCTTAGTGGCTAAGAGGTACTGACGGAATTTATCAAGGGCGAAGACTACCGCCAGGAGTTCTTTCTCAGTGGTAGAGTAATTCATTTGGGCAGAGTTAAGAGTTTTGCTCGCGTAGTAGATCACGTGTGACCTTTTGTCAACTCTCTGCCCTAGAACAGCACCTAACGCGTAGTCAGAAGCATCGCACATTACCTCGAAAGGTAGAGTCCAGTCCGGGGGATGGATAATGGGCGCAGTAGTGAGCTCAGATTTGAGACGCTCAAATGCCTTGACACAGTCAGCATTAAAGTCGAAAGGACTATCTTTAGCCAGAAGATGGGACAGAGGTCGAGCGATTTGAGAGAAGTCCTTGATGAATCGCCTATAGAATCCTCCATGTCCCAAAAAGGAACGGATGTCACGTACGGACTTAGGAATGGGCAAGGTCGAGATGATATCGATTTTAGCTTTGTCGACCTCAATGCCCTGATGGGAAATGACATGTCCCAAAACAATGCCCTTCTTCACCATGAAGTGGCATTTCTCCCAATTGAGGACAAGTCGCTTGTCCTGACAGCGGTGAAGTACAAGCCCTAGATGGTTCAGACAGTCATCAAAGGATGACCCAAAAATTGAGAAGTCGTCCATAAAGACTTCGAGGAATTTTTCCACCATGTCAGAGAATATGCTCATCATACACCTTTGAAAGGTTGCGGGTGCATTGCAGAGGCCAAAGGGCATGCGCTTGTATGCAAAAGTGCCAAAGGGACAGGTGAAAGTTGTCTTCTCATGATCCTCAGGGGCGATGGGTATTTGATTATACCCTGAGTAACCATCGAGGAAGCAGTAATAGGAGTGACCTGCTAGTCTCTCCAACATTTGGTCTATGAAGGGTAAAGGAAAATGGTCCTTCCTAGTATTGGTGTTGAGTCGTCGGTAATCGATGCAGACTCTCCACCCTTTCTTCAGGCGCTGGGTGACCATTTCCTTGTTCTCATTTTCCACAACTGTGAATCCTGCCTTTTTAGGGACGACATGAAAGGACTCACCCATTTGCTATTGGAGATGGGGTAAATGATACCCGCATCTAACAGTTTAAGGACCTCGTCCCGGACTACATCCTTCAAGACGGGGTTCAACCTCCTCTGGTGTTCTCGAGAGGTTTTGGATTCATCCTCAAGATAGATGTGATGTTGGCACACCGAGGGGTCTATGCCACGAATATCATCTATAGTCCACCCTATCGCAGATTTGTGCTCGTTGAGTAGCTCAAGAAGTTTCTTACGTTCACTCGCAGACAAAGCGGAAGCAATAATGACAGGGTAGGTTTCCTTAGGACCAAGATAGGCATAGGAAAGATCTGTGGGAAGAGGCTTAAGCTCCAATATTGGAGCAGATGGAGTAGAAATAGGTGTCACAGAAGACACGGATTGAAGAGGTTGGACTTCAGTAGGTAAAGGAAGGATGGGTTCTCTGGCCATGGTTATCAGAGGCTCGAACTCGATGAGAGGAGCGGGGATCTCTATCAGTGGAGCAGTCTCCAAAAGATCATTGAGATCAGAAATAGCTGACTCTGTTGCAAAGTCAGCTCCAAAGTGTTCTAGACACTGCTTAAGAATATCTTCGGTGGAGTCCGGGATTAGACTCTCAACGGCACACATTTCATCGGTCACTTCGCGATCGGCATCTTGTTGCATTAAACGAAAGATGTTGACCTCAGCTTTGAGGTTACCGAAAGCAATGGACATGTTTCCGTCCTGGCACCCGATGTGTGCGTTCGCGGTGGCAAGGAATGGACGGCCTAAGATGACCGGAATGCGGTTATCCTGACACGGCTCGGTGTCTAGAATGATAAAGTCCACAGGATAATAAAAGTCAACGACTTTTACTAGGACATCTTCAATGATTCCTCTTGGAATCTTGATGGACTGATCAGCCAATTTCAGGGTGACATTGGTAGGCTTCATATCTTTCAGTCCTAACTGCTGATATACCGAGAATGGTATGAGGTTAACGCTAGCCCCTAAATCTAGCAAGGCAGTGCAGCTAAAGTTGTCACCAATTTCACATTGGACAGTTGGGCTACCTGGATCCTTGTGTTTGATCACACTGTTGCGTTGAATGAACGCGGTAGCTTTTTCGGCCAAGAAGGCAGCTTTGGGTACATGCGTACGCCGCTTAACTGTGCACAAGTCCTTGAGGAATTTGGCATAGGAAGGGATTTGCTTGATAGCAGAAAGGAATGGGATATTGATCTGGACGTCTTTAAAGACATCTAAGATCTCAGAGAATTGCTGATCCCGCTTATCTTGGACAAGTCTGTCCGGGAAGGGAGGCTTTACTCGACAAATGGATTTGTCTTTAGCCTTAGATTTCTGCACAGGAATATCTGATGTTGGTGCAGAGGTAGAAGAAGCAGAGGAAGGATTTGGACTAGTTTCCACGGTGCGAGTGATGGGTGCTGGAGATGGCACCGGTGGTGGTTGGACTCCCATGTCCACAGTTTTTCCAGATCGTAGGGTGGTTACAGCTTGCACCTCCCCTTGACAGTTCTCATTCTGGCTCTGAGATTGGGAACCGATCTCATATATTGCTCCTTTGGCATTTCCTTTTGGGTTAGCAATGGGTTGGCTAGGAAAAATGCCTTTAGCTTTCTCAGCTTCCAGGTTACCTAAGCGTTGCTCTAGACGAAGCATGGATTGCTGTTGTTGTTGCTCTAGGCGTTGCATTGATTGAGTAATGAGTTGAGCTAGAAGGTCCTCAATACCAGGTTTGGGGACCGACTGTTGGGGAGCAGCTAATGGGAGCTGAGGCACCAATTTGCGACTCGAGCTCATCGGGGCATTATAGTTATAGGCGGAAGAATTAGTTGGGACAATCTGTTGGTTCTGAAAGTTCGGGGGAACTCTTTGCTGATTCTGAAATGTGCTCGGTTGTCCAGAGTATTGACCCTGTTGGAACTGCTGGTTCTGAGTAGATGGGTACTGACTCTGCTGGTACTGACCTTGATTGAATTGCCTAGTGGGTTGATTGAACCCAGGGGGATACATGCCCTGAGGTTGACGCGGAGGTTGAGCTTGAGGTTGAGTAGACTGAGGCCTCCAAGAGAAGTTAGGGTGGTTTCTCGTGTCCGGATGATAAGATTGACTATACGAGTTCTGAGTGGGTGGTTTGTATGTGCTGAAAGCACAAACTTCTTCCTGAAGAGGATTAGACCATCCTTCATTCAAAGGACAATGCTCAGTAGTATGGGAGGGTTGCAGACAGAGGGTGCAGGATTCCATAGGGTTCTCGTGTCCCACATGCATGACTGGGGTAGATTGTTGAGTAGGTTTTTGTACAGACACAGCCAGTGCCGAGACTGACTTGCTCAACTCTTGAATGACTGATCGAAGCTCAGTATCAGCTGTAGCATCATGTCCCTTGGTTGTCCTTTGGACCGAAGTGGTTCGACTGAACTCTGAGTCAGTCGTCCAATGTTGAGAGTTTTCTCCTAACTCTCCCAAGAATTTGTATGCATCGGTCGGAGTTTGGTGCAGGAATTTTCCTTGGCACATTGACTCTACCATGGTCCGGGACTCATCAGTAAGTCCCTTGTAGAAGACATGGACAAGATTGCCCTTGTCGATGCTATGGTGGGGGCACTTAGTCAGGTAGTCTTGGAATCTATCCCACGCTTCAAAAAATTTCTCATCGGACTTTTGTCGAAAGTCCTGGATGAGTTGCTTCATTTGGTTGGTCCGAGTCATGGGGTAGAATTTAGACATGAATTTGCCCACCAACTCTTTCCAACTGCTGATTGAATCAGCGGGTAAGGAGTAGAGCCAATCTGAGGCTCGGTCTTTGAGCGAGAATGGAAAAACTCGCAGACGCACATTGTCATCATCGAGGTTCTGATTCTTGAAAAGTAGGATGACATGTTGGAATTCCCTAATATGAGAATAGGGGTCTTCTCTTGGGAGACCATGAAAGGTTGGCAGCATTTGGATCGTCTGCGGCCTGATCTCAAATTGTACCACCGTAGTAGGTGGGAGAACAATGCAAGTGGGCGGATTGGCAGAGATAGGAGCGAACGTCTCGATAAGAGGTCGTTCGACTGCCATGACTACAAAGGTAGTAGTACTGGGGGAGGTGGGTGGTGAAAGAGATGGGGAAGAATTCAGTGGAGGATCCACTGTAGGGACGTGATTCTCAGATCGAATCAAGCGCTTGTTCGGACGATTCCAAACGGGCATACGCGAATGAGGCAAGCTCTATACTTGGCAAAAAGTTGCCAGAGAGGAACACTATCCTAAATGATGCACACCAAGCACAGATAATCCTATTCTAAGCAATCAGGATATATTTTAGGAATTATCTTTGTTAGTTTTGGGGCTAGAGTAGATTATGACAGTGGGCGGACCACTGGTTTATCTTTTAACCGCCGGACTAACTGTTTTGCACTCAGAGGTTCTCACCAGGCTACACTCTTCAGAGCGAATCCTTTAGTACTAACTCTAGTTAACAACAAGGCAATCCGAAGCCTAGACAGACGTGCGGCACAATGGCTGACTTAAGTACGTCCCAGACTAACCTGATTGGTCAAGTGTATAAGAAGAGTGTTCCCTCGGGTTAAGCTAGGGTTGATGCGTGTTCCTAGTCCACACGCAACTAACCGCCGAATAATCCAAGATGCCACGTCGAGCTCAGTGTACTTGAGTAGCAGGGACTTATGGGTGTGTTAGACAACAGGGACCCGCGCTCGTGGTCTTATTTCGATTGGATGTTAAGCGGGTTCGCTTTGCGTGGATTTTTCCTCGAACACCGGGCTAATTGGCTCTACTTCTTGATTCTTTTTAATTAAATGAAGCCTTGGGATCAAATCAGTTGGAATGATGAGGTGGGTGATGAAATCCCACCAGTTTCAATTTGGAGCTGGGTCTGCTCTCTTAGAGTTGATTGATTAACGGCCACGCCACGCAAGTCGAAGAATATGGATGCGAAAGCAAATAGACAAGCGGCAATGATGCACCCAATATGCTCTGTATCGCACTCAAGGCGAGGATAGAGACTTACCTCCCGTGGGCCACGCCACGGGGTCTCCTCCGTGGGTTAGAGAGGGGTATCCTAATGGGCTTGGGCCCGACTCCACCTCTTTGAGCTTTCGCTCTCTACCCACACTGGATCGTGTTCCTGCAGAAACAGTTAGATCGCACGGTCTAGGTATTTGGGATTCTATTTGGAAGATCCTTGCCTTTTTAGGGTTCACTGAACAAGCACTGGATTTAGGCAAGTTTTTGAATTAATTTCCAAGTTCGAAATGGGTTAAAATTTAGGAATTCCCAGATTGGAAAATACCTAGATTGGAAAGTTTCCCGAACTATGAAGATCTTCCAAGAAAGATTTGATTGCGAGATCCCTTATAATTTTGGGAAATTTCCCAAAATTGAAATTCTGCTAGATTTGGGGTGTTTTCTTTTGCAGACTTTTTCAAATTCGGAAGATTTCTAAAGATAGAAATTCTTCTATAGAGGAAACTTCTAAGAGGGGAAACCCTAATTTAGCAAAGTTTCAAGATTTTAGAATCTTTCCAAAAATTGCAAATCCTTGATTGGTGATTTCTAAAAATCTGCAGAATATGAAACCCTAATTTTTTTGAATTTTGAATTTATTATTTTTTTGGTATTTTTCACTTAATCTAGGGTTTCTAAAAAACCCTAGAACAAGATCTAGCAGTTATATGGAAAGCAGTAAAATTCCTAAATTATTACAAATTGCACTCGGCCTTCCGAGGCATTAAAAATAGTAATTTAAAAACTGCTAAAAATCAACAAAAATAAAAAATAGAAAGTTTCCCGAAAAGGTCAGGCTGGCCAAATTGAGCAGCTTTTCTCTTCAGCAACTTTCCAATTCCGTCTTTACGTCCTTTTTCGCACTCCCGAACACCCGAGCGGCAGCGGCGCCATTTGAAAGTAGGATTTTCCCGCGTCGTTGGTTACGGAAATCCTAGATCTCAACAATATTTGTAATTATCCGATTCTTTTTCACTCAAATCCTGCAAAAATCACAGGGTTGTACAGTGGCTCGTGCTACTTTTCTATGGGGAATCTCCCCAATTAGTGGACCCCCCATTTAATTAAAATTATTTTTGAAATTCGCGGGGTCCACTAACTGGTCGGACAGCGGGTCGATGATGATGGGCCCGGCTACTGGCCCACATGGACTGATGATGTCCATCGTCTCACAAGATGATGTGACAGGCATTCTGAAGGCGATCGGATGGATGGTGACTTGATTGGGACCCAGATTGGTAGATCAACGGATCTAGAGAGATCCAACGGTCCGATTGAAGATCCAACGGTCCGATGGAAGATCCAACGGTCAGAAAGCTAAGGGAGATGAGATAGAGCCGATGGGCAGGAGTTCTGGGGTTAGGTCAGTAGATTCGAGGACCGAGAGATGAAGAGAGAGAGAATAAGAAGAGATGAGAGAAAAAGTATAAAAAAAAATGGAAAAAAGCACTGGAGGAGGGTCTGGAACCCTGGTCTTCACTGTGACCATCCTCACGCTTCTCCAGTAGAGTCGACTATCATTCTTTGCTGACTCATGTGGCTTTAAACGCTTTGGTCCGTCTCTTGGTCATTGGCTCTCCTGCTCTCTTCGTTCTTTGGGCCGGCTTTTTGGTCCTCGTAGTTGGCCCATATCTTTTAGTCATAGCATGTGGGCTCTTTAAGCTTTGATAATGGGCTTTCCTGATCGATGTGGGCTAGCAAGTCTCGAGAAATGTCCCATCGGGGTTTCCTGCGACAGAAGAAGCGCGTAATGAGACTCTATCAGAATGACTACATGTCTAGACTTCCGAAAATGTGTTTAATACATGCAAATATACCATTTCGTCCAGAAAAGTGTGTTCTACGCAACACAAGAGACTCTTACGTAGAAAAGTGGATAATTAGAGCAGTTTTACGTAGGAGAGTGCGATAACGCTAACAGGATAAGTGCTTAAAATAAGCACTTTTGAGCGAATATCAGATGTTTTGGGAGAATCATACCTAGTTTGCCCGATTTGGGAGTCAAGGTCCCGAAATGGACTTCAGTTCTAAGTCTGAATTGCCTAAACCTACATCTGACTTTCTACCTGGTCTTCTAGGTATGAATCTATTCTGCTCAATTTTTTGGGTTTCTAATGGTTGTCTACTACTACTTGGTTTTATACTTTGGTTCTCTAAGGATGCTTGATTTGACTTCGTTTGAGCTATCTATTCTAAAATTTGATCTATGGTTGCTGCTTGTCTAAGTCTTTCTATGGTTTTTGCTCTTGTTGGTTATACATGAATGCTATTTCATAACCTTCTTTCTTTTCCTTTTGCTCTTGGGTTCTACTACTAGATGTTATGTTTTGTTCACCTACTGAACGCTGCATATAGCTCCTTGCTATTTTGCTTAAGTCTACTTGGTAGAATCTTTTGCTAACTTGTGGTTCAAAACTGAGTACAATTTTGTCTTCCGTATCAATCATATACCTAACCTATGTGCTTTCTTTAACTAACTGATGTTGCTTTTTAATTTCCCATGCTTGTTGGAAGATCTTTGTTCTTCCTCTAGTTGTTCTACTATAGGTATTGTTTTCTCCTCCTTGTGCTATAACTAGAATTTGTTCATTGACCTTTCCTACGGGAATATTTGTCCTAATGTTATGCTGGTCTGTTTGGCTAAACTTGACAATTGCTTGGAATGTTATGCTATGGGTTTGCTACCTTTTTTAAAATCTTCGTAGCCTCTGGTTTGTAAGTTGAATGTGGTTTCTAGGCTATCTTCCAATGTCCTTGTCAATGTTGGAATTGCTATTAAGGTTGTTACCTTGCCTCTAATCAATCCTTCGACAATTTTAGTCACGGCTAGAGAGAATACCTAAACAAAATGTAAACTAGACACACACTAATAATTTTTTTTTAAAAGCAACATCCATCTGTAGATTAAATGCGAAGTCAATGAATGGTTAAATAAACAATCACATATACATTCAGATGAAAATAGAGTGAGGTAAATCAAGAACAAAGATGCATCAATGTTATAAAATACTCAGATGAGGCTTATGATGAGAGAGATACCTCAATAAACCTTATAATAGTAGAAACTGATTGGAAACACATTAAACACCACCAATTAGGAAGAAATATAAAAATCTCTAATATGTGAAAAAACTATTCTTATGGTGATGCATATTTTAACTCAATGTGGCTACATCTGAAGGAACTGTTGTCAGGGACCTAGTTGCAATATTTATATTGCACAGGCACCTATTTGTAATTAGTGGGTTTTACCACCTTATTAATAGGAAAGGTGAAATCGTGTAGGCTTTCACTAAGCTCTACACGATTCCCTCTTTTCCCAATCTTTCTCTTCTCTCATTTCTCCCATCTCCCTAATCTTTTAGATCTACTTGCTAGTGTTTACACTCTAAACTACAACATGGTATCAGAGCATGGTTATGAAACCATGGCTCAATCTTAGTGGTTGGAGATAACCCTAGGGATTGATTATTCCGCAAAGAAAGCTTCACCAAAGTAAGAGATCATTTCCCATGGGAAGTTACAGACATTAGAGGTTCCAGTAACCCTAATCGCACCACTCCAAAAGGTTGGAGAAGTGATTCCCAAATTAGTAAGTTCATCCAGAAGAGGGAGAAAACCCTCCAAAACCAAGCCGCACTTGCCAGAAGGAGGATTACATCTCTCCAGAGCAGATCGCACCACTCCAGAAGGCTGGAGAAGTATTTTTAGAGAAGATCGCACCTGTCAGAAGAGGGAGAAACCCCTCCCAGATCTAACCACAGGCTCCTGGGCTTGCTCAGATCCATTCTAGGGGTAACAGCACCCCTCAGAGGCCAGGAGAACTGCTCCCAGGTGCAACCACACCCCCTAGAGGCCAAGAAAATTGCTCCCAGGGGCAACCACACCCTCCAGAAGAGTAGAGAACTGCTCCTAGGTGTAACTGCACCCTCTAGAAGAGAAGAGAATCCCTCCCAAACCCTATTGCAAGCCTCTAAGGGTTCTTCGAGAACCACGGATCTCCTCTCTGCCTCCCTCCGGGCAATGTAAGCCTTTCTGGACATCATGAGTACCTCTGAGGAACATGAGGAAACTTCCTCGGCCAAGTCGGAGATTGTTGTTACTCCTCCGGTTATAGGGAGCCACAACGATCATAACCCAGGCTTACAGATTACTATTGTTCATCAAGATGGGACTAACTATCTCGAGTGGTCTCAATCTGTAATACCCCGAACTTTCGTTCTAGGGTATTATGGTAAATTCACCTAATAAATGAAAACCCGAAACTTTTTTAGACTCTTATTATTGTTTTTATTGTTTAATATCATGTATGAGTATGTGTATTTAATTTGGTTTCGTTCTGACAACTTTGAAAAACCTACTATTTTTGAAACTTGCTCTTTAGGGCTAAATTCTTGCTAAAAATAATGAACCATAATTTGCAGGGGACTTTTTCTTTCCCCAGCTAACATTCCAAAACTTTTATAAAAAAATTATTTTGTGGGCCCGAGACACCAAAAATATTCCTATTTTATCCTTACCAACTTACCTGTGAAATTTGAAACCTTTCTTGAGACATGAAAACCCTAGCGGGAGATTTTGGGAGATTTTGACAAAAATAGTATTTTTATAATTTTTGAACTTCCTACCATTCGCATATTTTTCAAAAATAATATTTAATTATATTTAATTTATTTAATAAGCGTGGGATCCGCAAATCACTTTCGGGTCATTCCGATGTCATTTGACACTTTTCTAAGGTTTTGAACGTTTTTGTGATTTATGTGTGTGACATGTGTCAATACCTTATTGTATGAACTTTTAAATTATATAATATAGTTGATTGAATTAATTAATAATTATTTGTGTTATGATTGTTGGGTGGGCCCTTATGGCCAATCTAGATGTCTTTTGGGCTTAATAATATTTTTAAATGAAGCCTATTTATGTCTATGGGCCTTAGGCCCATTCTTAACCCATTAATAGTGTAAAATATAAGTTTTTGAGGGTTGAAAAAGTCATCCCTTTACTAGTTACGAATTTCAACAAAATAGAAACCCTAATCCTTCCCTAAACCTATTTATTAAAAACCCTAAAGTTTTAGAAGCTTTCACAACCCAACTCCATTGAAGAATAGAGCTAGCTCCATTAAACCTTCATTCGGGGACCGATCGCACTCGAGCAAGAAGGGAGAATTGACGGGGACTCCAATTTGAAGAACATACTCCGAGGAGAGGATGATCCGACGACTTTCAAATTTGAAGAAACTTTTGATTTTCATTAAAGTTCAAGAAACCTTGAGGTAAGTGCGCTTGATCCATCCTATACTTGTTTTTCTTCAAGATTTGTTTTTCTTTCATTAGATAATGGTTGATACTCATTATAAATTAATTTTAATAATATTTACTTTATTCTTATTGGGTTGATCTTTGTTTTGGGCCACCATGATGGGTTTGGCCATGGTCTATTTTGTACCTATAACGGATGATTATGTTCTTATCATTTTTATTGTACTTTTATGATTTAAATATTTTTATATTATTTTTTTCTAAATACCTCTTTAAATCTATTTTTCAAAATCGTTTAGTTTGTATTTTTCTGATTTTTATTGATTAAGTTATGATTTTTCTAAGTTGTATTACTTTAGCAAAAAACCTAGAATTTTAGATTTTACACGGTCCAATTTACCTAAGATTTCGATCCATATTTTTAACCTAAATATTTTTCTAATTATTTTTCATGGATACCTCTATCAATCTAATTTCTAGAACCTTTGAGTTTATATTTTTCTGATTTGTATTGATTAAGTTATAATTTTTCAAACGTGCTGAACTTTTCTGTAAAGCCCAGAATTCCAGATTTTACACGGTCCACTTTACCTGAGATTTTGATCTATAGTTTTAATCTAAATATTTTTTTAATTATTTTTAGCAGATACCTCTATCAATCTAGTTTCTATAACCTTTGAGTTTATATTTTTCTCATCTATATTGATTAAGTTATGATTTTTCAAACGTACTGGACTTTTCTGTAAAACCCAGAATTTTAGATTTTATACGGTCCATTTTACTTAAGATTTCGATATATAGTTTTAACCTAAATATTTTTCTAATTATTTTTCACAGATACCTCTATCAATCTAGTTTCTAGAACCTTTGAGTTTGTATTTTTCTGATTTGTATTGATTAAGTTATGATTTTTCAAACGTACTGGACTTTTCTATAAAACTCAGAATTTCAGATTTTATACGGTCCACTTCACTTGGGATTTCGATCTATATTTTTAATCTAAATATTTTATTTATTTATTTTTCATAGATACTTATATGAATTTAATTTTCAAATTAATTGAGTTTGTATTTTTTTAATAATTAATTATTTAGTTATAACTTTTACAATGTGCGGGACTTTTTTGTATCCCGAATTCTGTCTGGCCCAATTAATTAAAAGTTTTGACCTATATTTTGAATCTGAATATTTTTCTATTTATTTTTCCTAAAAACCTCTATGAATCTAATTTTTCAATCCATTGAGTTTATATTTTTCTAATTCATATTTATTTAGTTATGATTTTTATAATGTAGTACATTTTTATAAAAAAAAACTTATTAATTGTTCGTAGTTCGGTCATGATTATTAACTATTAAGGTTTTAACCTTGTTGTTCGACTAAACCCTAGATGGTTTGACCTATACCTGTATGCATGGGGATCCCACCCATGTGTCTTGGATCTCTCATAGGGTTCGACCTTTTGTCATGGATCCCTCATAGAGTTCGGCCATGACGTGTTGGATTCTCTTCCGATTTTCACTTATATTATTCATCGATGTTGATTGTGATATTTGGTAATGTCTTATTGACTATTATACCTAGATGGTTCGACCTATACTCGTATGCATGGGGATCCCACCCATGTGTCTTGGATCCCTCATAGGGTTCGGCCAAGTGTCTTGGATCCCTCTTTAGGGTTCGACCTTGTGTCATGGATCCCTCATAGGGTTCAGCAATGGTGTGTTGGATTGTCTCGTGATTTCTACTTATATTGTTCATCCGTGTTGATCGCGACCTTCGGTGATTGTTACATGGTATTCATGGTTAACCATAATTCGTTCCTATGTTACCACTTTTGATGATCATGTTTCATTTTGTATTCTTATTTAAATGTTAAATACATGTGTGCTTATGCCATGTAGCCTTGTACTATCTTGTTGTCATACCATGATCATCACGTCATTTCATATAAGGGGTGCATAAGGGAACGGGGTTGAAGTATATTATATACGTTATATTGGTTTTATCAATTAATCAGGGTTCGGTACCCTAGGGTGAAAGGCCCCAGACGTTATTATATCCTGCAGATGGGTCAATGAGACCGCTCCCAGTGCGGGAAGGAGATGGAGACCCTATGTGGTTATGGGTACTAGTTGCATTGGCATCCCTTACTCATCTACATTCATCCTCATATTCATGCCATCCTTATTATACGATTGAGATGCATACCTTGATTAAAAAACTTGTATAGTATGATATCATGCCATGCACACTGTTGTATTACTGGGCCTCGGCTCACGGTGCTACACCGATACCATTTTCAGATTTTGAGGAGCCGGGTACGTGAGATGATTTTGAGACGAAAGACTTCGGTGCATTCGAGGAGATCGGCGAGGATTTGGGAGTCGATCCCACACTTTAGAAAGTTGTATTTGATTATTTTATAACATTATTTATTTATTTTCACGGGCATGTAAGCCTTTGATTGAGAGCATGTTCTCACTTCCATCTCTCCACATTTAGTTGATTGATTGAATTATTTGAATTATTTGTTTCCTACATCTAGACTCTTTTTTTTACTTAGTGGGTTTTCGAATGAACCTTAGTAGTCTAATTGACTTAATTGGACCACTAGGGGACATTCATGGGTCACCTCTGGGTTCGGGTACGGGTCGATCCACGGATTTTCGGGTCGTATTTGGGTATCCGGATTCGGGGCGTGAAAGTAGGATTTTTCCGCGTCGTTGGTTACGGAAACCCTAGAATCAACTAGATTTGTAATTTGATCCGAGCCTCAAAATTCCTGCAAAATTACAGGCTTTGTATAGGGATTCGTGTCGGATGTCGATCCGCACTCGGGGTTAGTGTGCGTAATTCAAAGACATGAAATGACGGATTTTTATCAAGAAAACATGGAGAGGTGAGAATGGTGATGGATTTAAAACATGCTTAGTGATTTTTAGAGAGAGAAATTACCACAAACAATCAAGAACACAAAAGTAAACTAACAAATGGAAAATAACAATAGTTTTTATTCATAAATTCCAAACAAGAATTACAATTCAATCAAAGAAACACATACTAGCAATGAAATGTCTAGAGAGAAAACCAAAATTTTAGAGATAGAAAGGGACTAACTAGAGAGAGAATGTGGGGACACTAGAGAGAGAAATAGCCTTACCGTGGAGAACTTGCTGGAGAATTACTATTGATGGGGTCGCATGGGCATTCTTTGCCAAGTGTGGGAGTGGTTGCCTTGAGATGATGGTGGATCTATGAAGAGCGTGTTGGAGATGACGATCTCCATCAGTGCAGCTCACAGTTGGTGGTGATGACTAGTGAAGATGGGGATGGCGAGTTCCTTAATGGTGGTGGCGGTAATGGAGAAGAACCATGGGGGTTCTCACGGTCTTGAGGCCCGTGAAGGTGAGGTAGGATAGGGGCAGCAAGAAGAGGGGGATCTTCCCTCTTTCTTCTTCTCCTTTTCTCTGTCGTTCTTTTCTTTATTTTTTTTTCTTTTTGACTTTGGAACGGGGAAGAAGAGGAGGAGGGTGACGGTGGCTGGCTGTTAAAGGGGGCAGCGTGGATCGATGGAGGCTAGAAGCTTGGGGATGGCGGTAATGGTGATTACGGCTTGGAGATTGGGGAGTTTATGGGTGGTGGCTGGGTTAAGGAATGGATGGTGAAGGTGGCCGCCGGTTTTAATGGTGCTGGCCGGAGTTGCAACCTGCAACTCCGGTGAGTTCTCTTTTTTTTTTTTTTTTTGGTTTTTCTTCTTCAAAACGTGGGGTTTTAGAGGGGAGAAAATGAGAAAACGGGAGCAGTGGGCCCACCGTTAGATGAGAGAACAGGATTCTGTGCAAGGTGGAGGGCGTTAATGGTTCGTGTGGAGGTTGAGGAGGACGCTGTGGGTGCATCTGCAGGTGGTACCGCCTGAGAGATCTACCATCACCTGCAACTCCGGTGATGGTTATGTTGCTGTTCGGGATGCACAAGTAGTGCACTCGCAGCGGCTGGAGGGAGGCGTGAAGGTGGTAACTAGCAGCTAGGGGGCTGGCAGTGTGCTGGATGGTGCCTTCTAAAGATGGAGGAACAGTTGGCGGTTGCTGTGCGTGGAGATGATGGAGGGGAGGTGAGCTCGTGGAGGAGAAAGAAAGGAAACAAGATGGGGAAAACGTGGAGAGGAAATGGAATGGATGGTTTTGGGTTCTCCCTTGCTAAAACGTTCAAGAGGGGGGTGGTAATGACGGAGTTGCAGATGGCCGGAGTTCTGCAACTCCGGCGAGAAAGATAACGAAAAAGATGAAGAAGAAGGTGAAGAAGAAGAGGGGAAAGTCGCCAAAAATCGAGGGAAAGAAGGAGCAGGAGAGTTTGGAGAGAGAATGGAAGAGAAAGGAGGGGGATTAGGGTTCGAATGAACCCCTATCCTTCTCCTTTTAAAGCTCCCTATTTCCTTTAATGGAAATAGGGTATTTTTTGAAAATAAAAAATACGAAAAATATTTTTTTTTTTTTTTTTTTTTAAGTAAAAACCTACTTTTCTATGGGGAATCTCCCCAATTAGTGGACCCCCCATTTAATTAAAATTATTTTTGAAATTCGCAGGGTCCACTAACTGGTCGGACAGCGGGTCGATGAAGATGGGCCCGGCTATTGGCCCTCATGGATTGATGATGTCCATCATCTCACAAGATGATGTGACAGACAGTCTGATGGCGATCGGATGGATGGTGACTTGATTGGGACTCAGATTGGTAGATCGACGGATCTAGAGAGATCCAACGGTCCGATTGAAGATCCAACGGTCCGATGGAAGATCCAACAGTCAGAAAGTTAAGGGAGATGAGATAGAGCTGATGGGCAGGAGTTCTGGGGTTAGGTCAGTAGATTCGAGGACCGAGAGATGAAGAGAGAGAGAGAATAATGAGAGATGAGAGAAAAAGTATCAGAAAATAGAGAGAAAAGCACTGGCGGAGGGTCTGGAACCCTGGTCTTCACTGTGACCATCCTCACGCTTCTCCAGTAGAGTCGACCATCATTCTTTACTGACTCATGTGGCTTTAAACGCTTTGGTCCGTCTCTTGGTCATTGGCTCTCCTACTCTCTTCGTTCTTTGGGCCGACTTTTTGGTCCTCTTATTCAGCCCATATTTGGCCCATATCTTCTAGTCATAGCATGTGGGCTTGTTAAGCTTTGATAATGGGCTTTCATGATCGATTTGGGCCCACAAGTCTCGAAAATCGTCCCATCGGGGTTTCCTGCGACAGAAGAAGCGCGTAATGAGACTTTAATCAGAACGGCTTAATATTTAGACTTCCGAAAATGTGTTTAATGCATGCAAATATACCATTTCGTCCAGAAAAGTGTATTTTACGCAATGAGATAGACTCTTACATAGAAAAGTGGATAATTAGAGCAGTTTTACGTAGGAGAGTGCGATAACGCTAACAGGATAAGTGCTTAAAATAAGCACTTTTGAGCGAATATCACAGCGTGACACAATCCGCCAGGATGTACAACACTGGACGGGGGAAAGTTGGATATATCACTAGACGAATCAAAGCACCGAAAGAGATGGAGGCCACGTTTGAGAAATGGGAAGCTAAAAATTCGACTGTCATGTCATGGCTCCTTCACTCCATGCATCCATCGATTAGCAAGGGCTTTCTATTTCTCCCGACTGCCAAAGACGTATGGGACTCAGCTTCCCAAACCTATTCCCAAGTTGGGAATTTTGCTCGGATGTATGAACTCCGGCAGGAGATGGCTTACTTTAGATAGGGGGATCTTCCATTAGCCTCCTACTATGCTGCACTACATAGTAAGTGGGAAGAGGTGGATCACTACCAGACCTTTATTTCTGCATGTACCACTGATACCGCGGAATTCCGTAAAATGATTACTCAAGATCGTATTTTTGCCTTCTTCGGTTGCCTGAACCAGATTTATGAGCATGCTCGTGGGAATCTCTTGGGTAGAGATCCACCAGACTCCATTGCGCAGGTGTACTCTTATATTCAGAATGAAGATAATCGTAAATGAGCTATGGGCTCAAAGCAGGACCCTGTTATTCCATTATCTGAGAAGTCGGCCCTTGCCACTCAGAAATGGAATCATCCCGCTCCTAAGAAGGATGGAGACCCCGACGACCATGAGCGTCTTCGGTGTGATCATTGTGACAAGCTTCGCCATACTCGAGAGACTTGCTGGAGTCTTCATGGTCGTCCTGCACAGTTCTCTGGGGGGAAATAAGGCTCGTCTAAGAAGCCTTACAGTGCAAAGCAAGGGACCTCAGGTGCTCATGCTAACTAGGAGACTTTGGATGTGACACCTCAGGATCGACTAGTACCCTCTCTGGTACGGATATTGACCGCCTACGTCAGCTTCTCTCTCAGCTAGATGGCCCTTCCACGTCTATCTGAGCCTTTGCTCAGACAAGTACATCCCACTTGGCCCACTATGTGTCCACAGCACCCACTGGTCCATCCTGGATCATTGACTCTGGTGACTCTGGTGCCTCTGACCATATGACTAGTATGCCCTCCCTTTTCTCCACCTATCACATCTGCTCAGGTAAGGATAACGTTCGAGTGGCAGATGGTACCTTCTCTTCTATCTCAAGGAAGGGCTCTATCTCCACCACCCCGACCTTGTCTTTAACCTCTGTTCTTCACGTGCCTAAATTCACGTCTAATTTGCTTTTGGTTAGTCACCTTACCAAAAACCTTCATTGAAGTGTGACCTTTTTTTCCTACTCATTGTGTGTTTCAGGACTTAGAGACGAGGCGGATGATTGGCAGTGGTCGTGAGGATGGTGGATTGTACCTACTAGACAGCCAGCCTACTTCTTATTCAGTTGCACACCAATCCAGTGCGAGTGTCAGTAAATCTAGGATCAATAAAGACCTATTAATGCGATGGCATAATAGGCTCGGTCATTTACCGATTTCTAGTTTAAGGACCATGTTCCCTCAGTTTATTTCTATTCCCCATTTTGAGTTTCAGTGTGAAACGTGTGTACTTTCCAAGCAATGTCGGGTGCATTTCCCGACCAATTTTAATAAAAGTACTTTTCTACTACAACTTGTGCATTCTGATGTGTGGGTTCCTAACCCTACCACTTCTCTCTTTGGTTTTTGATATTTTGTTGTGTTTGTAGATGATTTACAGTCGTTATTCCTGGATTTACCTTATGAAATCCAAGAGTGAGGTTAGTGCCATTTTTCAGACCTTCCACAAAATGGTGTGCAATCAGTTAGACACCAAACTGAAAGTTCTACGCATTGATAATGGGGGAGAGTACATATATTGTGGCCTTGCTACCTATCTAGAGGAGCATGGCATTCTTCATCAGACTTCTTGTGCCAACACTCCTCAATAGAACGAGACCATTGAGTGAAAACATCGCCATGTCCTTGAGATAACTCGAGCACTCCTTATTGGCACTGGGGTCCCAAAGGGGTATTGGGCTGATGCAGTCCTGACGGCATCTCATCTGATCAATCGTATGCCATCACGTGTCCTGGACAACAAGTCCCCAAAGTCCGTCTTGTTTCCATCCCTTCCTGTGTTCATTGTTTCCCCCAAAGTGTTCGGTTGTGTCTGTTATGTCCACTCTCATCACAAGGAAAAGTTGGACCCTAAGGCAGTTTGTTGTATCTTCCTCGGTTATTCTTCAACTCAGAAGGGATATCGATGATATCATCCCAATACTCGCCGTCGGTTTGTACCCTTGGATGTCACATTCTTTGAGAACCTTCCCTTCTTCTCTGTCAATCTTCAAGGGGAGTTTGTGAGTATTGAAGAGAGTTCGGTATCTCCACAGGGGGAGTTTCCCCTACCTTTGCATCATGAGTTTCCTATTGATGTGTGCTCCAAGTTTCTCACTGACACTCCACCACAGGGACAACAGCTGAAGATGTATGTCAGACGGAATCTGAAAGCGACACAATCCACTGCTCACAAGCCCTGCCAAGAACTCCAACTCAATCTAGGTAACTGTGTTGAACCCCATGATGATATGTCCATTGTTTCTTTTACCATTCCTCCTATTGATATTGACCTGCCTATTGCCCACCGTAAGGGTGTTCGATCGTGTGTCACCAAACATCCGATTTCTCACTTTGTCTCATATCAGCAGCTATCTCCATCTTTTAGAGCATTTGCTACCTCTCTATCTAGTGTTTCCCTAACATCCAGTGTCCTAGAGGCTCTAAGCCAACCACAGTGGAAAACGGCCATGCTAGATGAGATGACGGCCCTAGAGAAGAATGGTACATGGGACTTGGTTCCATTGCGCAGAGGAAAGAAACCAGTGGAATGCAGATGGGTATATACAGTGAAGTACAAGTCAAATGGGAGTATTGATAGGTACAAAGCACGATTAGTCGCGAAAGGGTACAATCAGACATATGGTATTGACTACCAGGAAACGTTTGCTCTGGTAGCCAAGATTAACTCTATTCGAGTCCTAATATCTCTTGCAGCAAACCTGGGATGGCCCCTACACCAGTTGGATGTCAAGAACGCCTTCTTCCATGGAGATCTAGAGGAAGAGGTGTATATGACATGTCCTCCTGGATACAGCTTGACTGGGGGCAAGGATCTTGTGTGCCGACTGAAAAAAGCCTTGTATGGACTTAACCAGTTACCTAGGGCATGGTTTGAGAGATTCAGTTCTACTGTGAAGAAGATTGGCTATTCTCAGAGTCAAACTGACCATACACTATTCATTAAAAGGGGTACAAGACGGATCATTGCTCTTATAGTGTATGTAGATGACATTGTGGTTATAGGAGATGACCAGGATGAGGTTTGCCGACTAAAGACATACTTAGGGAAAGAGTTTGAAATCAAGGATCTGGGTGGCCTTCGATATGTTTTGGGTATAGAAGTGGAAAGATTACAGCAGGGTGTGTTTATCTCACAAAGGAAATACATCCTTGATCTGCTCCATGAGTCAGGGAACTCAGGAGCGAAGCCAGCAGATACTCCGATTAAGCAATAGCTTCGACTCAATCCTACAGATGGGGATCCAATTACAGATATAGGCCATTTCTAGAGATTGGTTGGACGCCTTATATATCTCTCGTTAACACGACCTGATATTGCCTATGTTGTGAGTGTCATCAGCCAATTCATGCATGCACCTCGCTCCACATGCCTTGAGGCAGCCTATAGGGTTCTTCTCTACCTCAAAGGTTCACCGGGAAAGGGCATATTATTTGGAAAGAATGGGCACTTGCAGGTTGAAGCCTATACCGATGCGGATTGCACAGGATTCGTTACTGACAGGTGCTCCACATTAGGATATTGTACCTATGTTGGGGGAAATTTGGTTTCTTGGCGCAGTAAGAAGCAACCGGTTGTAGCCCACTCCAGTGCTGAAGCAAAGTATCGGTCTATGGCTCATGGAGTATGTGAACTATTGTAGTTGAAGACCATGCTCAATGAGCTTGGGTACCCTATCAAGGGTCCTATGCAGCTGTACTATGACAATAAGGCGGCGATCAATATTGCTCACAATCCAGTGCAACACGACAGGATGAAACACATTGAAGTGGATTGTCACTTCATCAAAAAACAACTCGGCCAAGATCTTATCTGTATAACCTATGTCAACACTACTGAGCAAGTTGCAGATGTGTTAACTAAGGAGTCACTAAAGGAGTCCTTGATCATCTTTTGTCCAAGCTGGGCATGATGGATATCTTCGCACTAGCTTGAGGGAGAGTGTTGTTAGGGACCTAGTTGCAATATTTATATTGCACAGGCACCTATTTGTAATTAGTGGGTTTTACCACCTTATTAATATAAAAGGTAAAATCGTGTAGGCTTTCACTAAGCTCTAGACGATTCCCTCTTTCCCCAATCTTTCTCTTCTCTCCTTTCTCCCGTCTCTAAACACTTCTAACCCTAATCTCTTAGATCTACTTGCTAGTGTTTACACTCTCAACGACAACATGAACATCCCTTGAAAACCTTTAAGTTTCTCTAAGGCCATGTTTGATTACCAAGTGGGAAAATTGCATTTTCCTTAGGAAAACACAACTGTCCATTGTTAGATAGCCAATATAAATCTGTATAATTTTCCTTAACAAGCCATTTAAATCTGGATAATTTTTCCTACTAATCCCGGAATTCATTTCCCATCTAGATAGGTGAGAATTCATTTCCACCTGAAAATACATATTTATTTTCTCACATGATTGAAATATGTGTTCTCAGTTGCAATCAATCAACCATTTAAGGCATATCCCAGATGTATTTTCTCGGGAAATTTTTCCGTGCAATCAAACAAGGCCTAAGAAAACTACAAATCAACCTTCAAAAATTACAGAAAGAAAAGGAAGAAATCAATAAAAAGAAAAACATCAACACATACTAAAACCATCCACAGTAGTATACTTGAAGAGTTTGGAACTGGTTCCTGCCTTTCACCAACTGAGGGGAAAATAAATTAAAAAATAAGGCACAAATTCCACATCAACAGTGGGAAAAAAGAACAAACTTTGCAAGAAAACGTATATTACCAAAAGATATAAATAAAGAATCATTGTATATAAGAACCTATTTTGCTTAAAGAATTGGAAAGTTTTTGTTTGATGCAATTAATTCTTATTACTTGTAGAAGGCCAAGTATTATACTTAACAGTCTAAGTTCGCCATGAACAATGTCATTCAACTAGTTTCCACAAAGGCTCAGGCTCTAGTTACTGCCCTAAATGATAGCCTCCGGTTACATGACACAATATGAGCCACATGGCACACTCTTAGAGGACTCTGACCATATGGATGTTTGGCCAATCCCTAAGTGGACCTACAAACCAAAAATCAGCCTGATTAGTTATTTATAGGTGTTGGATTGGACTTATTTTCATGGGTTGATCTCAACTGTGGGAATTTGAGCAGTATTTGAGGTACAAAGATCCAACGCCTAGAAAATATATGCTTTTTCAAATGAACCCAATAGCCTCCACCGTAACATAAAATCCCAATACCCCAAACTTGTAAATGAACAAGATCATGCTTACTAATATTCAGAAATTTGAAACCTTAGACCAGAACCAACTCAATTAACAATAATAAATTAACAAAAAACAAAGAAACATAAGTAAACTTTGAAGTTCGGGCAACTAAACAACTTCAATCCTGTGAGATCAGCATGTTCTTCATCAAGGTAGTAGCACCAGCAGCTGACATCAGATCCTCATGGTATCCCTTGTACCAGGGCATGAAATCACACTGAAATAGAAGTTCGGGCGACTAAACAACTTCAATGCCTGTAGCATAAGTGTTCAATATACAAGTGTTCAATATTCTCTGTTTTGCCAACAATCCAACATTTCAAGATAGTCTAGAAACAAATTTTGAGAAAAGCACAAAACAATAAGAAGCATTTCTAGACAAAAAATTTGGCCAAAAAGATTCTCTCTACTTCTTTGGGCTGCCACATAGTCTTCTGGGCAGACATAAATCCTTCTTTGTCCTTGGAGTAAGTCAAGCGAATCTCCCAATGCAGAGACTTTCCATGTTCTCCACCTCACTGATGGTCTCAACATTGCTGCACCCACATTGTTTACCTTATTCTTTTTAATCACCACCAGTTCCCAGCACATCTTCTTTGTTAGTTCAGACATGGCTGCAATCAATTTCCACAAAAAATAGATTTGTTAGAGTTGATCCAACAATTCTCTCTCTAACACAAACAAACAAAGGAATTAATCTACCTTTCCAGATCCCAACATCTTTTTTTTTTTGGTAAACTACAGTAGCAGACCAAACAAAGTAACCACCAGGTCTCAACACGTGATTAAGCTCTCAGAGAAGTTTACCACCTACATATTTATCTCGCAATGAAATCCCAGAGCAAAAGTGCATGGAAAATTAAAAGTTAAAACGCACCAAAAAGAGATTGTAAGATTTTTTAAAATACCTTAAATGTGCCAGGGGACCCTACAACGTACACATTGGGCAACATTGAAGACCCTACCAGGGAAGGGTAGTCTCTTGGTGCCCATAACAGCTGATATAGCTGGGATACCCCTTTCAAGTGCAAATTGCACTTGGGTTCATGTTCATCCTTGGGAGAAAATGACATGGTGAGCACATCTTTTTCGAAGAGAAATCCTCTACAATTATGAGTGTGCATACTTTGTTTATTTGGCGACCAAGCCACTTTGTTCACTTTTCTCTTTCCCAAAAGATGATTGATGTAGAAATTATGCAGCATACTTGCACATGGATGGTCAACATTTCAGGGTACATACCATCCAATAGTGCTATGTCAACATTAACCTCTCTCAAGCATCTCATCATTTCAAGCTGATAATTAGCCCCATCAGCTTCAATCTCCTCATCTTCCTCTCAAATCTATAGTTTATTGTGCACAAAGATATAGCATGAGCATTGAAAAGAAGAACAAAAAAAGATCCTGTAATTTTTCAGAAGTGAAGCACAAGCAGCGGATAATTGGCAATAAAATTATTAAGACGAAATTGAAAGCCTTCACGTACCAGGAAGGGGAAACAGTTGGTAACTTCAAGAACACTACTAACATCTAACCCAAGAAGTTTGCTCGTAACAAGAGCTGGTGAAAACTCCTTGCAGTGTTTAATTATCTTCAAGATATATAACCTGTTTAATTCAAATTTTAACAATAATATGAGAACTTTGATAATATGGTAATCTTTCACATGAGATCAAAGTAGCACATGGATCACAGTCACACATGCACAAGTGCAAACTACAAGGAGAGGCTTGGAGCTTAAGTGAAAAAATGAACTAAAATGCTTTTTAAAAGGACGGGGTCATCTGATTTTTGGATAGGCAGTATAAAGAAACATATATAAACGCATATCAGCTTAACACTTTATCTGTTTACTTCTCCACTGAATAGTTAATTAACAAAACCTAGAATATTCCAAAGCACTTTCTAATGGTCGGTTCCTCAGATGCACATTATTTACATCAGATGCACAGTATAATGTAGTAGTGCAGCTTGAGCATTATAGATGGTGAGACTACAATAATTCATATAATAATTCACATTTTTACCTGAATAATTCACATAATTGGATGGAGTACTAAGGCACCACTTCGATGTAAGATGCAAATAATAATTCACATAATTACCCAAATATTCAACCATAAGCCCAGTGGTTTAAATTGCAAAGCCACATTTTTAACGGTAAGAACATTGAACAAATGTGAAAGATAGATTAAAATTACGTGATATAAAATTTTTTAACAAGGGCCAACTAAAGCAAGCAATCAACGGGAACTCTTGACAATGGTTATCGTAAAACCAAACACTAAATCCTGATGCTACAAACTAATAACAACAGTGATGTTAGAACTTACCAACTGTTTGAACTGCAAAACATTGGAGCTTACAAAAATCCATCAGATCTGTTAGAACTTAATGACACTACTCGTCCATCCTCCAGGAAGCATTAGTAATTGCTCCATTACCTTCATTCTATCCTTTAGATCTGCTGATAAATCTTCAGAAGAAAATGTAATTATCCTCTCCAAAACTCTGGCATTCTTCAGCAAAAGTTTTACTGTATGTAGCTCCATCTTGTGCCCGACAAATTCCCAGAATTCCACTGCTTTCAGGTATAACAACAAACACTGATGCACCTTTTTATTATCGAAGTATCATTGTTGCATTCACTTGGGTAGTCCCTAAACGAGAATCATAAATCAAAAGTTTAGCCAATTAGCTACCAAAACTATTGATCAGTGACGCGACAACAAACTTTTTAAGTCCAACAGAGTTCTACTAATCAAACAATGAATTTTTGTACTCACTTTCAAATCGATCAAATTATAAAATGTAGGCAGATGGGCTAAGAGATCTTTTGCATAGTAGAGTCTTGTGACAGGGCACAACAAACATTAGTATTTGGCATCAGATACACCATAAAGCAACATATTAAGGAATCAAATAAATCTTAGAACATTAGAGCAGAAATAAGCAATAGAAAGAAGTTCTCTAAACATGCTTTTAATATTTACATGTCATGGAGAAGTAGCACTCTATCCCCAACAGTCATGAACCTCCTTGCTTACTCTGGAGAACAATACAGCCAGTCTCCAAAGTCAAGATTGGGAACAGAGGTCCACAAGTATCTCACGGATACCCACGTTTTTAAAAAAAAAAGTATCTCCATCTTGTTGATAAAGATGTAAAACAAATAGAGAGAGAACCTACCGGAAGACAGATGGGCAACAAGTGACCCGAGAGGAGAGGAGAGGAGGAGAAGCCAGAGCTTATGAAAGTAAAGGGCGAAGTAGGGACGGCGCACGGTAGAGATCGACGCAGCATGGTGGAAATGGCAACGGCAACGACAACGGTGGCGAACATTAACGACAACGGCAACGGCGACGATGATGAACGGCAATGGCAGCGACAGTAGTGTAGTGGAAATGGAGGAAAGAAAAGGGAATAGAGAGAGGAGAAAATAACAATAGGGTTTATTTCTCGAGGGGCTTTTTTATTAGATATTTAGCGGCGGCCGGCATTGGCCGTAGCTAATGGACATATTAGTGGCGGTCACATGCCTGACCGCCGCTATTAGTGCACATATAGACTATATAGTGGCGTCCGCAAAATGACCACCATTAATAGGTCCATTAGCAACGGTAACAAGCTGGCCGCCGCTAAAACTTGTCACTGAAAGGGCAATTTCTCCGTTCAAAATTTTTGTGCTAACCCTTTAGCGACGGTCATCCAATGACCGCCGCTGAAACCCAATTTTCTTGTAGTGCTTGAAAGACAACATCATTATATCTTAGGGACCCCTTCAGGACTCTTCAACACAATGGTGTTTCATAGAGGAGAAACCAAACCCTATTAGATATATGGTTTGATCTATGATAAGCTTCTTAGATTTGCCTATTTCATTTTGGGATTTTGGATTGGAGACTATACTTTATCTTCTGACTAGAGTTCAAACTAAATTTTTTCCTCATACCCCATATGAACTTTGGTCGGACATGAAGCCTAGCCTTGAACACTTGGGGATATGGGGTTGTCCTGCTTGTGTGCAAATTGAGCATAGATAAGTTGGATACCAAGAATGAAAGATGCCTATTTGTAGGATACCCTAAAGAGATAATAAAGAGATAATAGGCTATTACTTTTTTACAATCCTATCGAACAAAAGATGCATGTTAGTCAAAATATAACTTCCCGGCTCTTGAAGAAGATCCAGTCCTCACCAAAGAATGAAAACTTACAATTAGCCTAGAGGAGGAACATAGTGACCATATATATGACTGTGAATGATGTAGAGATAAGGATCTTGCTATAACTATAACTCTTCCACTTAGCCTAATGGTACATGGATACTTCGACATAGTACAAAAATCAGTAGACTGTTAAGACCCAAACCAATACACCAAAGCACCTAGGTGATAGAGGTGCGGAAAGTTTAAGCCTTAACCTTTAGGATCGTAACATTCCACCACGCTTCCAAGGCCAACGTCCACAATGACCCACTCTGAGACGACTTTCACTCTGGTACCCCTATTTTCTCACTTTTTGTTAGCGAGCCCTTAGTATTTTTTCAGTACCCCTATTTTCTCTATTTTGAGCGAGTCCCCAAGTAGCCCTTTCTCTAGGTCGCCCCTCCCGTCACTTGAACCCATGACGTGGGGTTGGTTGCTCTGATACCAAAAGTTAAGACCTAAACCAATACACCAAAAGCACCTGGTGATAGAGGTGCGGAAAATTTAAGTCTTAACCTATAGGATCGTAACATAGACCTCCAGTGAGACTGATATAATTATGAGATCTATTTTATATTTTTGAAGAATCAAAATCGGATCCTAATATGTATCGAGAAACATTAGTTGATATAAATCACTACTGGAAAAAAGAGTTTCAGCGCCGGCCAAAGACCGTCGGTATAAGGTCAAAACCCGTCGCTATATGTTATACCGATGGCCAGACCTGCTGTCGCTACCCATCGCTAGAAAAACATCGCTAAAAGGTATTATCGACAGCCACTAAAAAATGACCATCGCAAAAAACACTCCCGCCATATGGTTAGGTGGAAACATTCATGCACCGATGGGCCTGACCGTCGGTATATTGGCTTTCTACCGACAGTGCTGACCGTCGGTATATATGATTTTTTATTTTTTATATGTAAACCTTTTTACCGACGGTCAAGGCCATCGCTATAAGATACATATAGCGACTACATATTGACTGGCTGTCGCTATAAATACGCTTTAGCGACGGCCAAACCCATCGGTAGAGCTTAATATGTTTTAATTAATACCGAACAGTTTAGTGACGGCCTCTAACCGTCGTTATAACCAATATAACAATGGTAAGTATCCATGGCCGTCGCTACAATACATATATAGTGACGGTAAAATGTATTGACTGTCGCTATATATTGGTTATAACCAAGGTTTAAAGGAGGCCGTTTTAACGGTTAACGGACTGGGGGAGGTACCGTTTAAAAGGCCATTAAAAAGGATTGGAACAGCCAGGGGCAAAAATGGAAAAAAAATGGGAAATATGGAATTTAACGGGTTTTAATGATTTTAACGAATTTTAATGGAAAAAATGGAGCTGAAATTCAAATTTTGAAATTTCAAAATTAAAAAAAAAAAGGATTTTAACGAAAATTAAACGGATTTAACGGCCGTTTTTTCACAAAATTTTTCAAAATTAAACGGCTGTTTAAACAATTTTAACGGCCGTTAAAAAAGGAAAGGGCCATTTTTTCAAAATCGAAAAAACGTGTTTAAACGGTTTTAATAGAAACGGGCTTGGGGCATTACCGTTTAAATGGCCATTAAAACCGTTTAAACAGTCGTTTTTAAAACCATGGTTATAACGATGGTCAGTGGCTGTCGCTAAAAGGTTTTATAGTATGAAATTTTTTATTAATTTTTTTACATAATTTGTTGTACATGTACCTGTAATGTATATAATACCTGTAAACTATAATACCGCATTTCCCTATTCCATTTCTATTTTATCAAAATAGAGTGTATAGAAAATATAAAATTCATGGCCTTAAATACTGAAATTTCTACAATATTGACTGCTCCAAATTTAACAATGTTATAAAAGTTTCAAAAATCAATCTCATAGAGTAGAAGACACGATCAATCAGCATCTAGGCCCTGCAAAACAAATAAAAGTAAAATAATTAATATATAAAATGTTAAGATTAAATGTAAACGAAATAAAAAATTAAAGTTAAACTTAAAAAGCTTAAAATGCCTAACCGGCTACAGATTCCAAACTGGACCACTGTTTTTTACCCCGTCTCTTCCAGCATATTCGATTCAATACAATAGAAGTCTCGTAATATGTTTCGGGAGATTCGGACCTCGTTTGCCTGATTTAAGTGTCGAGGTCCTAAATTTGACTTAACATGAAACGTTTAAATGCCTAAACCTATAACTGACTACAGATTCCTAACTCGACATCTGTTTTTTTACCCCATCTCTTCTAGCATATTTGTTTCAACACAATAGAAGTGTTGTAATAGGTTTCGGCAAATTCAGACCTCGTTTGCCCGATTGATCGTCGAGGTCCTAAATTTGACTCAACTCAAAACCTTTAAATGTCTAAACCTATAACAGATTATAGATTCCTAACCGGACATCTATTTTTTACCCCGTCTCTTTTAGCATATTTGTTTCAACACAATAATAGTGTTGTAATAGTTTCGAAAGATTCGAACCTCGTTTGCCCGATTTGGATGTCGAGGTCCTAAATTTGACTTAACTTAAAACCTTTAAATGCCTAAACCTATAACTGATTATAGATTCCTAACAGATATCTTATTTTTACCCCGTCTCTTCTAGCATATTTGTTTCAACACAATAGAAGTGCTATAATAGGTTTCGGGAGATTCGAACCTCATTTCCCCAATTAGATCGTCAAGGTCCTAAATTTGACTTAACTTAAAACCTTTAAATGCTAAAACCTATAACTGACTACAGATTCTTAATCGGACATCTATTTTTTACCCTGTCTCTTCCAACATATTTGTTTCAACACAGTAGAAGTGTTGTAATAGGTTTGAGGAGATTCGGATCTCGTTTGCCTGATTAAAACTGGACATCTATTTTTTACTTCATCTCTTTCAGAATATTTGTTCCAGCAAAATAATAGTGTTGTAAAAGGTTTCGAGAGATTCGGACCTCGTTTGCCCGATTTAGGCATCGAGGTCCTAAATTTGACTTAACTTAAAACCTTTAAATGCCTAAACCTATAACTGACTATAAATTTTTAACTGGACATCTATTTTTTACCCCGTCTCTACCAGCATATTTGTTTCAATATAATAGAAGTGTTGTAACAAGTTTTGGGAGATGCAAATCTCATTTTCCCGATTTGGGCGTCGCGGTCTTAAATTTAACTTAACTTAGAACCTTGAAATGCCAAAACCTATAACTAACTACAGATTCCTAATCGGACATCTATTTTTTACCCCATCTCTTCCAGCATATTTGTTTCAACACAATAGAAGTGTTGTAATAGGTTTCGGGATTTTCGGTCCTCGTTTGCCCGATTTAGACGTAGAGGTCCTAAATTTGACTTAACTTAAAACCTTTAAAGCCTAAACCTATAACTGACTACAAATTCTTAACCGGACATTTATTTTTTCCCCCGTCTCTTCCAGCATATTTGTTTCAACACAATAGAAGTGTTGTAATAGGTTTCGGGAGATCCGGATCTCGTTTAACCGATTTGGGCGTTGAAGTCATATATTTGAGTTAGCTTAAAACCTTTAAATGCCTAAACCTATAACTGACTCCAAATTCCTAACCAGACATCTGTTTTTCACCTCGTCTCTTCCAGCATATTTGTTTCAACACAATAGAAGTGTTGTAATAGGTTTTGGGAGATTTGGACCTCGTTTAACCGATTTGGGCGTCGGAGTCATAAATTTGACTTAACTTAAAACATATAAATGCCTAAACCTATGTGAGTTAACACAATTCGACCAGAAGCAAAAAAGGCCAAATCTTATGGAGTCGCCACCAATCTTTTTTTAACGGTGTGATTGGTCACCGGGTTTGAAAATAGATAATTCTATACCATTTTTTAAATGAACAAAATGTAAATTAGTGACTCTATTGATTTATTAATCATTTGAGAGATCATTAGGTAAGTGAGTCATTTATAAATTAGGGAAGGTGTTAGGCATCCCAACTTACCTGTATTTAAACGGTTACCTACTCTTATACCCTCAATCATCCTCTTAAGTTACCGAATAAGAAAAAGAAGAATATATATATAAAAGAACATAAAATAAAAATGTGGGAATACCCTACTATACAAGTATTTCGGGTTCTCCACATATAGTAGGGAGAAAAAGAGATAACATAAGAGAAAATGCGAGAATACCTACAATGCAAGTATTTTGGGTTCTCCACATATACTAGAGAGAGAAAGTAAAAAAAGACAATATAAGGGAAGTAGAAAAAACAAACTAAAGTAAAGAACTAACTAATCATACAATAATTTAAAGCTAAGTAAATAGAATAAAAGACAAATAAAGAAAAAAAAAAAGAATAGGGTGGCATAGTGATATTCGCTTAAAAGTGCTTATTTTAAGCCATTATCCTTTAGCGTTATCACACTCTCCTATGTTAAACTTCCCATTTATACACTTTTCTACGGAAGAGTCTCTTTCATTGCGTAGAATACATTTTTTTGGACGAAATGGTATATTTGCATGCATCAAGCACATTTCTAGAAGTCTAGATATGAAGCCGTTTTGATTAAATCTCATTACGCGCTTTTTGTTATTGCAGGAAACCCGATCAGGCTATTCTCAAGACTTGCGGGCCAACGATCAACAATAGGAGCCTAATATCAAAGCTTAAAGAGCCAACAGGCTATGACTAGAAGATACAGGCCAAGTACGGGTCAAGTCAGAGGATCATAGAGCCAGATAAAGAACCAAGAGAGAGGCAAAGTTGAAGACTAAGAGACGGGCCAAAGTGATTAAAAGCTGCACCAAAGGACATAAATTGACGGCTTACGTGATTGGTGAAGCCGACTGAAGATTACATTGAAGATCAGGGTTCAAGACCTTCTGCCAGCTCTGTTGCCTTTATTTTGTATCATTTTCTCGCTCATCTCTCTTCCCTTTCTCTAACTGCCCACATCTCACCACCCGATCATCCATTTGACCATCCGATCATTCGTTCTAACCATCTGATCAACCCGATCTGTCATCCTAACCCTCCGATCTCCATCATCTAACATCTGATCTCCTTTCTTCTAGCTCTATCCCATCTCCCATAACTTTTCCACCGTTAGATCTTTTATCGGGCCGTTATATCATCCATCGGACCGTTGATATCTCAAGATCCGACGGTTCGCTAATCTGGGCCTGACCTAATCATCACCCCTCAATCATCACCATCCTATCTTACTGACCCACTGGCCGACATGTGGCATGCTCAGTATTGGCCCAATCCTATGGCCTCATTAGCAGGCCACGGTCTATCCATAACCCATGGCCCGACACCATTTCTTGGACCGAGCACCACCTCATTTCATCGAATGGTATTAGTTCCATCATCAAAAGGGCCCACTAAATAAACCCACGGTCTTGTCTGAATAGGCCCAATTCATGCTCTAATCCAACGACCTAGATCGACAAGCCTCCAAAACTCAAGTCCATGGCCCATGGCCCACGGTTTTCACCCATTTAATATCCACGGGTTCTCAATAACCCATGTGACCTCATTGGCCCATAGCCTTTAGTACAATCATAGAAGCCCACAGCCTTCATGTCCAATGGCCAAGGCTTCACTTGAATAAAGTGGGCCAAGGCTTAACCTATTAGAAGGGCCCTGAAAGTAGGATTTTTCCGCGTCGTTGGTTACGGAATCCCTACAATCAACAAGATTTGTAATGTGATCCGAGCCTCAAAATTCCTGCAAAATTATCTGATTTAATTCCTGCAAAAGTATGAACTTGGTATAGGGATTCGTGTCGGATGTCGATCCGCACTCGGGATTAGTCGGATTAGCGCGAATAAGAACATAAAATGATAGAAAATTTCCTGAAAATGGAACACAATTTTATTCAAATCAACTTCATTCATTCAAACATGTCTCTTACAATCAAGTAAAAATAACTAAATTATAAAGCTTAAAAAAAAATAAACTCGAGAGAGAAAGAGAGAACTAGATAGAGAAAATAGAGAGAGAACTACCCTAGAGAGAGAGAATGTTAGAGAGAAAGTGAGAAAAACTAAAAAGAGGTAGAGATAGAAAGTGGAAGGAGAAAGAGATTTAGAGAGAATTAGAGAAGGATAGAGATGCCTAACCTAGAGAGAGAAAATCAAAAGATAGAGAAGAAGGCATGCTCACCATGGAATGGGGGTTATACCATGGCACATGGAGGTTGAGATGCACTTTCGGGATGGTGCACAAGTGTAGAGATATGCACCCGACTGGTTCGGATTCAATGGAGGAGATACCATGTGGTGGATGGCCAAGAGAGTAGTGGCCAAAAAGAAGTGACGCACGACCCTAGATGAGGGAAGTGGCTGTGGAGGTTCGCTTGGCAAAAGGCATCAGCAGGAGTACCATTCGGAGAGGTCACCAGCAAGTGAGAAAATCGGTGAGGAGGGCGTTGCTGGTGGTACGGCTTACAGGTGGTCGTGCAAAGGAGAAGGTGGCTAAGGCGCTGCAAAGGCTCTCTCCTCCTATCCCTTTTCTTCCCTCCTACTTTCTTTTCTTTTGTTTGTTTTCTATTCTTTTTTTTTTTTTTTGTTTTTTTTTTGGAAGAGATGGGGGAAGACGGTAAGATAGAGGGGTGGCTTTCACGGTTTGAGGGGATGGTTCACCAGACTGTGGAGTTTCCGGTGAACACTTGCAGGTGGGGCGAGCTGGGCACGCACACAAGCAGCAAGAAGGCGCGGTGCAGTAGCAACGTGATGGAGGTGACTGTTGGGCGTGGTGGAGCGGCAATGGGAGGTACGATCTCCTCTCCTCTTCCCCTCTTCTTCTTCTCTTCTCCTTTTTTTTTGTTTTTTTTTTTTGGTTTGATGAAGAAAATGTGAAAGGGCTGAGGGAGTGTAACGGCTTGGAGATAAGAAAACGTGGGGAGAGAGTGATGATGGCTTGGGGAGAACAGTAGGAGCAGGGCGTTGGAGAAGCAAAAGTCTAGGACGTGGGAGAGGAGATTGGACGGCTGGGAGAGAGAGAGAGGGGCGGTGAAGGAGGAGCACCAGCAGCAGAACGGTGCTGGGTGGTGATGGTGGCTGTGGCAAGGAAGTGGAGTTGCTGTTGAGGTCGCCGGTGTTGCAAGGAGCAGGCGGTGGAGCTCGCAGCAGCAGTGGAGGAATAGCAGCAGAGAAGGAGGAGAAAGAGGAGAAGGAAGGGAGAGGAAGAAGGGGAGATGGCCGGAGTTGTAGACCTGCAACTCCGGCGAGGAACAATGACGAAGAAGAAGGTGAAGAAGATGGAAAACTTGTCAAAAACCGAGGAGAAAGAGGGGGCAACGAGTTGGGGGAGTTTTGGGGGAAGGAGAGGAAGAGATTGGAGGGGGATTAGGGTTCGAATGAACCCCTATCCTTCTCCTTTTAAAGCTCCCTATTTCCTTTAATGGAAATAGGGTATTTTTTAAAATAAAAAAATACAAAATATATATATATATATATATATATATATATATATATATTTTTTTTAAGTAAAAACCTACTTTTCTATGGGGAATCTCCCCAATTAGTGGACCCCCCATTTAATTAAAATTATTTTTGAAATTCGCGGGGTCCACTAACTGGTCAGACAGCAGGTCGATGAAGATGGGCCCGGTTATTGGCCCTCATGGATTGATGATGTCCATCATCTCACAAGATGATGTGACAGACAGTCTGATGGTGATCGGATGGATGGTGACTTGATTGGGACTCAGATTGGTAGATCGACAGATCTAGAGAGATCCAACGGTCCGATTGAAGATCCAACGGTCCGATGGAAGATCCAACGGTCAGAAAGCTAAGGGAGATGAGATAGAGCCGATGGGCAGGAGTTCTGGGGTTAGGTCAGTAGATTCGAGGACCGAGATATGAAGAGAGAGAGAGAATAAGGAGAGATGAGAGAGAAAGTATCAGAAAATAGAGAGAAAAGCACTGGCGGGGGGTCTGGAACCCTGGTCTTCACTGTGACCATCCTCACGCTTCTCCAGTAGAGTCGACCATCATTCTTTGCTGACTCATGTGGCTTTAAACGCTTTGGTCCGTCTCTTGGTCATTGGCTCTCCTACTCTCTTCGTTCTTTGGGCCGGCTTTTTGGTCCTCTTATTCAGCCCATATTTGGCCCATATCTTCTAGTCATAGCATGTGGGCTCTTTAAGCTTTGATAATGGGCTTTCCTGATCGATGTGGGCTTGCAAGTCTCGAGAATTGTCCCATCGGGGTTTCCTGCGATAGAAGAAGCGCGTAATGAGACTCTATCAGAATGACTTCATGTCTAGACTTTCGAAAATGTGTTTAATGCATGCAAATATACCATTTCGTCCAGAAAAGTGTGTTCTACGCAACAAAAGAGACTCTTACGTAGAAAAGTAGATAAATAGAGTATTTTAACGTGGGAGAATGCAATAACGCTAACAGGATAATTGCTTAAAATAAGCACTTTTGAGCGAATATCAGGCCCATTGTGCTTGAGCCCATCCACTCAAAGGGAGGAACAAGTCCTCCCTTATTCCTTTTTCTCTCCTCTATCCTAATCACTCCCAAGCTCTCCCCACGTGTTCTCTCCCTAACAACCCTACTATCTCTCACTTGAACGAGTCTAATTCACGACTCTTTCCCTCTTCACACTCTCTTCTCGCTTGGCCACAAACTATAGAAGAGCCTTGGGCTTCTCTCCATCTCATCCATCCCCGTCATCCACAACCTTGCTGCCCTCATCAAGGTTGATGCTCTCGGCCTGCATATAAGGAAGTATTCCTTTGGAAAAACAAAACTACCGTGCTAGGTTCTCTCCAATAGAACCAGCAATCTCAAAACCTTGCTGCCAAACTGAGCTCCTCCTTCATGGCAGCACCACCATCACCGTGTAACCTCCTCTTTGCTGCCATGCTCATCACGTTGCTGCATTCTATAGCAGCATCTCCAACAACCATCCATCTCCTTCTCTCCACCTCATCACCATTCACAGTACCTGTGCGCACAACCACAGTGCAACCTGCCCGAGCACACCTACAACAACAACGTTGCTCCTTCTCCTTGCATCCACCCTTGCCACGGTTGCAGCCAGCAATACGGCCACACCACCGTCCTCCCTTCTTCACGATTTCTCTATGTTGTAGGTGGGTGGCGACCTCATCTCAACCATCGCCCTTCATCTCCTCTGCCTTCACGAGTTGTAGCCTGTAGATCTTCTACAACACCACAGTCCACCTCAGCACACCAACCTCCCATCCGTCAGTTTGATGCATCTTGATGCACCTCCAGCAAGAACCACCGCCTTCCTCAACCACTACACCGTCCACCTTGCTGTAATGGCTTCCAACTTGCAATACCAGCCAACCCAGATCATCTACATTGGAGTTCTCTTCTCCAATTTCATCTCCTCCCAGCCACGACCTCCTTTCTCCACCAGCAACATCAGCTCACCTGCTGGTGCGCCTTCTTCTTGGCTAACCACCTGTCACACCGTTCTTCTTCCAAAGCTCTCACAGCAACCACCATTTTGGCTGATCCATGCAAGCTCTCCCTCCAACTTGAAACTAACGGCCATGACCTCCATGACAGGCAGGTTTCCCTTGCTGCTCCTCTCCATTCTCTTGGCCGTCCACCTCATGGCATTGCCATCTACTTCACCACCAGAACTTTCAGGCAATGCACAGTCCACTTGCAACTCCAGATCATGCTCCTTGCTTTCCACGGACTGGGTTGTCCATGTGCTGGAGTCCGTCATCCCTCCTCTCCACCACCACCTGAAGTTCCACCCTAGTGCACCACCGTTTTCCCTTCCCCTTCACCACCTGGAAGTCATTTTCCACCACCGTTGTTGCCTCTCCACGGGCTGCAACCACAGTTGCTGGCACCACCATTTCTTCTCCTTCATCTCTTGCTCCTCACTGTTGCACAAGCAATCGTATTCTCCTCTGGGTATATACCACAGTGTTCCCTACCCTTGAAAGAATCCATGATCTGCAGCATATTTTCCACGCCAAGTGAGCACACGTGGTTGGCGTAAGGTGTATGGGAAAACGGTGGAAAAGCTTCACCATGTTGCTGGTTTACTGGAGTGCATGAGAGGCAGCATTCTCCTCCACCGTGTTGAGTTGCTACAACATGGAAGACCAACAAACATGCACCAATACACGTGTGCGTTCCCTTCTCCTCCACGTTGGACTGGTTTGCCCCTCCACGTGGTCATCACCACAGCCTCTTCAACTTTTCAGATCTACGACCTACAAACAGAGGAGACTCATCTCTTTCATTGCTAGCAACGCATGCAAGTTTACGGCCTACACACTTGCAGGCCGTTAACTTCTCCTTGCCAGTGACCAGCTAGCTGCTACACCCTTCTCCAACTTGTTCACCTTGCTGGCCGTTCGACCTGCAACCTACAAGTGCACATCCACCATTGTAGACCAGCACCTCTCTAATTCGGGTGACCTCCTTTCTTCTCCATAGCCCAACACCATGCTCCAGTTCATGCATGTGCATCCCATGTACCCCATATCCACCATGGCAATCTCATGGCCGATCTCCGGCCAATCCGACTCGTGGTAAGTTTACTCCGGTGAGTTTCTCTCTCTTCTCTTACTTTCTCTCTCTAGGATTTTTCCTCTCTAAAAAAATCCTAGTTTCTCTCTCTACATTTCATTTTCTTTCTCTCTTTCTATAACGGACATGGAAGGGACGTCTCATCCTTAAACCTGTGTCCTAACCCTCACTTTCTCTCTCTAGAGCTAGTGACTTTCTCTCTCTACCTAGTTTCTCTCACTTTCTCTCTCTAGACAACATGGAAGGGACGTGACATCCCTAATCCCATGTTCTCTCTCTAGAGTGAGATTTCTCTTTCTAAGTTTATTTTCTCTCTCTAGATCCTCTCACTATCTTCTCAGGCCGATCGCCTATTCACTTGGTCGACTCCTTTCGGCGAGTGAAAAGGTGAGCTTTTTAGGGCACATTATAGTACATTAGCCAATTCACATCTACCTTGTCGGCCGGTAAGAGTCGATGTGGATTCCATGATTGAGCAGCATTCCATGAAATTTGGACGATCCTCTTCTTGATCGGTAGCGCCCTTAGCTCCAAAGGTCATGGGATGCTTCTCTGTCAAAACCCTTCTCCACGATTGAAGCATTCATCGAAGTCTTGGACGATCCTCTTCTTGATCGGTAGCGCCCTTAGCTCTGAGATTTCAATGGACGTTTCTTTCCCTTACCCCTTCTCTCGATTGAGCAGCATTCCATGAAATTTGGACGGTCCTCTTCTTGATCGGTAGCGCCCTTAGCTCCAAAGGTCATGGGATGCTTCTCTGTCAAAACCCTTCTCTTGATTGAAGCATTCATCGAAGTCTTGGACGATCCTCTTCTTGATCGGTAGCGCCCTTAGCTCTGAGATTTCAATGGACGTTTCTTTCCCTTACCTCTTCATCTCTCATCCCTTTACATGCTTTCTTACATGCTTTCTTTATTTCTGTTATTTTGATTTATGTACGCACTCTTTGATGATTAATGAAATTTGATTTTTGACATTTTGGTGTTCTGAATCTCAAATGAATGATGTTTTTAAATCGACTCGCCCTTCTCATCTCTTCACCATTCTCATTTCTCTATGTATATTATTTGTCAGTTTTAATTCCTTATTGTGCTAACTCACACTGAGTGCGGATCGACATCCGACACGTACTGCTATACAAGTTACATTTTGCAGATAATCGGATTTTACAAATATTGTTGAAGTTAGGGTTTTCAAATTGACGACACGGAAAAATCCTTCTTTCACATAGCCTTTCCATGTGGTTACATTGCTAGAGAGAAGAAGTAAAAAAGACAATCATAAAAAAAATAAGAAAAAAGAACTAAAATAAAGAACTAACAAAGCATATAATAGAAGTTAGTTAGAAAAGAAAAAGAACAAATAAAGTAGGATGGCTTAGTCTTCCCATGTGGTTACATTGTTAGAGAGAGAAAAAACTTATGTTGTTTATATTGTACCTTGCAAATGATCCTTCTTTTTTCCTTAGCCTTTTCTTCTTCTTTCTCTTCTTCTTGTTCTTGAAAAAAGGAAAAAATGAAGTGAGCAAGAACAAAGGTTTTTCCTCCTTTCACTTAATCTCTTAAAACAAGAGGGGTCTTTGGAGAATTTTTTAGAGGTTTCTAAGGGTTTTTGGATAGCTAAGAAACTATTTTGTAATAGTTTTTCTAAGCCTAAAGAGAAGACTTGAAGGATTGTGATATTCGCTCAAAAGTGCTTATTTTAAGCAATTATCCTTTTAGCGTTATTGCATTCTCCTACGTAAAATACTCTATTTACCTACTTTTCTACGTAAGAGTCTCTTCTGTTGCGTAGAACACACTTTTCTGGACGAAATGGTATATTTGCATGCATTAAACACATTTTCGGAAGTCTAGATATTAAGCCGTTCTGATAAAGTCTCATTACGCGCTTCTTCTGTCGCAGGAAACCCCGATGGGACGATTCTCAAGACTTGTGGGCCCAAATCGATCATGAAAGCCCATTATCAAAGCTTAAAAAGCCCACATGCTATGACTAGAAGATATGGGCCAAATATGGGCTGAATAAGAGGACCAAAAAGCCGGCCCAAAGAACGAAGAGAGTAGGAGAGCCAATGACCAAGAGACGGAGCAAAGCGTTTAAAGCCACATGAGTCAGCAAAGAATGATGGTCGACTCTACTGGAGAAGCGTGAGGATGTCACAGTGAAGACCAGGGTTCCAGACCCTCCGCCAGTGCTTTTTTCCATTTTTTTTGATACTTTTTCTCTCATCTCTCCTTATTCTCTCTCTCTCTTCATCTCTCGATCCTCGAATCTACTGACCTAACCCCAGAACTCCTGCCTATCAGCTCTATCTCATCTCCCTTAGCTTTCTGACCGTTGGATCTTCCATCGGACCGTTGGATCTTCAATCGGACCGTTGGATCTCTCTAGATCCGTCGATCTACCAATCTGGGTCCCAATCAAGTCACCATCCATCCGATCGCCATCAGACTGTCTGTCACATCATTCTGTGAGATGATGGACATCATCAACCCATTAGGGCCAATAGCCGGGCCCATCTTCATCGACCCGCTGACCGACCAGTTAGTGGACCCCGCGAATTTCAAAAATAATTTTAATTAAATGGGGGGTCCACTAATTGGGGAGATTCCCCATAGAAAAGTAGGTTTTTACTTAAAAAAAAAAAAAAAAAAAAAATGGCAGGTTTGCAACTCCGGCCGTCCTTCTTCTTCTTCCTCTTCTTCTTCTTCTTCTTCTTCTTCTTCTTCTTCTTCTTCTTCTTCTTCTTCTTCTTTCTCCTTCTCTCCTCTGTCTTCTTCTCGTATTTTTAGTTTTCGTTTTTTTTATTTTTATTTTTTTTTATTACCGTTTTTTTTACCGGAGTTGCAGCCTGTAACTCCGGTCAGCGGCCACCATCTTCCCTTCTTCTTCATCGTTTTATTCACTTCTTCTCCTTCCACGTCCCTCTCCCTCCATCTCCTCCATGTTTCTGCCCAAAGACGTGCTTCAACTTGATCGCCATTGAAGCCGTGGATCAACATTGACAACGGCGGACCTGCAACGTAGCAGATCCGTCCGTCTTCCTCATGGTAAGGCGATCCTCACCACCTGCTGTTTTCCAGAAGGACTGGCCTCTCAAAACGAACCAGCAGGTGATCTTACTCCTTGCTGCAATCGCATTGGCGGACCAGCAAATCTGTATTCTCTCCACCACCGTTCTCCTTTCCTTGCCGCTGGATGCAACTCCGACAACCAGCACCGCCTTTCATGACCTGTGCTGCCCCTGAAGTCTCCAACGCCCAGCAACTCCACTCCGGTCACCATTCCAACCGCTGCTAGTGTTGCCTCCCACACTGCCTAGCTGCAAGAACTCATCACAGCCAGTCTTGCCCTCTCCTTTTCTCTCACTTTCAAAAAAAAAAAAAGACAAAAAAAAAAAAAAAGAAGAAAAAAAGATGAAAGAAGAGGGAAGGAGGATGTTCTCTCCTCCCATCCTGGTGCCCCTTCCACAAGCAGCAACGCCCCTACCTCCTGCAATGGCTTGCAAAGGGCCTCCATGTGTTGCTGGTGTACATCTGCTGGTGCTCTCTGCCTCCTCCTCACGGACTGGACCTTCTTCACCGTGAAGCTCAACGGTGTTCTCCACATCTTCACCAACGCTCACCATCCCCTCTCCCATGCTGTGCACACCGTGCACTTCCAAGTGCATTCTCTTCTCCGGGCAGCGACTCATGGCTTGACCGTGAGCCCTCCATTCTCCTTCTAGGCCGACCCATTATTTGGTGAGTGTGGGAAGGTAATCATCCACTGATTCTCTCTCTAGTGATCTTTTTCTTATAGTTTTCTCTCTTTAGTCCATATTTCTCTCTTCATCTCTTCTCTTCTCTCTCTAGATCTCACTTTATATCTCTTTCTCTCTCTACCTACCTTCATCTATCTAGATTTATTTTCTTCCTCTAAAAACCACTTTCTCTCTCTAGTTCTCTATTTCTCTCTCTAGTTTGTTTTTCTTTATGCTTTATAATTTAGTTATTTTTACTTGAGTGTAAGAGACATGTTCGATTGAATGAAGTTGATTTGAATAAAATTATGTCCATTCTCTGCAAATTTTCTATCATTTTATGTTCATTATTGTGCTAACCCGACTAATACCGAGTGCGGATCGACATCCGACACGAGCCACTATGCAAAACTGCTCATTTTACAGGTTAAATGTCTCGGATAATTACAAATCTTGTTGATTCTAGGGTTTCCGTAACCAACGACGTGGAAAATACCTATTTTCAGATTGATTTTCTAAAAGGAGGAATGAGGTATTTATAGGTGAAAAGTAAGGGTTTGGGGTAGTTTGAGAATAAAAAAAATGGTAGTTTAGTCATTTGAGAGTAAAAAAGTAAAAAGGAGTTTGTCTTATATGAATATGTTAAGGAATTTTCTAATTTGTTAGGAAAAAGTTGGGCAATCTAGAAAAGGTAAAAAGTTGTAGGAAATTTATGTGTAAAGAATAAATAAAAAAGGTGTGGATAAAATGGAAAAGTATGGGAGTTTGATGAGTTGGATGGATAAGCTTGAGTAATATCATCAAAGTGTGTCATGATGTATGAACCTTGGTACATTTACATACATCAAGACCATACATCAAGAGTTTTGATCTATCATTGATAAAATGCTCCTTTTAAGTCCAAAATTGACAAGACACTCATTTTAAGCCCAAAATTGACAAGACAAAAATATTTTGAAAGATTTTTCAAAATACTTTTCAATGGTGGACATCTCATTGACACACAAACTATCAAAAATTAAGATCATTAGGAATTAATCCAACAAAAGCCTTGACCTTATGATCGAGCCATTAGATTTTAATGAAATCACTTTTCTTTTAAAAGATGAAGGAGTTAGAAACAAATACTTTTGATTTTGATCAAATTTAATGGTAAAATCAAAGATAAAAGCAATTTTTGATCATTTATCAACAAAAGTTAAACCTTTGATTAAATTCTCATAGCTTATGATAGGGCTTCTTAATGATGGTTTTGGGTTCTAAAAGTGTTATCTAAGGATGGTTGATGCTTCTAATTAGGGCTCTACGATTAGGTAAGAATATCCTAAGGGTTGAGATTCGTAAAGTAATCCCTCGACCAATAAAGAATAAGCTCAAGACCGTCGATCGTCAAGTTAGAAGATAGTGCCAAAATAGGGTGTCTACAACCTATAACTGACTACAGATTCCTAACCGGATATCTGTTTTTTACTCCGTCTCTTCCAACTTATTTGTTTCAACACAATAGAAGTGTTGTAATAGGTTTCGAGAGATACAGACCTCGTTTGCCCGATTTGGGCGTCGGAATCCTAAATTAGACTTAACTTAAGACATTTAAATGCCTAAACCTATAACTGATTACAGATTCCTAACCGAACATCTATTTTTTACCCTGTCTCTTCAAGCATATTTGTTTCAACATAGTAGAAGTGTTGTAATAGGTTTCGGTAGATTCAGACCTCGTTTGCCTGATTCGATCGTCGAGGTCCTAAATTTGACTTAACTTAAAACCTTTAAATGCCTAAACCTATAACTTACTATAGATTTCTAATCGGATATCTTATTTTTACCCTGTCTCTTCCGCCATATTTGTTTCAACACAATAGATGTGTTGTAACAAGTTTCGGGAGATTCGGACCTCGTTTGCCCTATTAGATCGTCGAGGTCCTAAATTTTACTTAACTTAAAACCTTTAAATGCCTACACATATAATCGACAACAGATTCCTAACCAGACATCTATTTTTTACCCCATCTTTTCCAGCATATTTGTTTCAAAACTATAAAAGTGTTGTAATAGGATTCGGGAGATGCGGACCTCGTTTGCCCGATTTGGGCATCGAAGTCCTACATTTGACTTAACTTAAAACATTTAAATGCCTAAACTATAACTAACTACAGATTCCTAACCGAACATCTATTTTTTACCCCGTCTCTTTCAGCATATTTGTTTCAACACAGTAGAAGTGTTGTAATAGGTTTCAGCAGATTCGGACCTCAATTGCTTGATTTGATCGTCGAGGTCCTAAATTTGACTTAACTTAAAACCTTTAAATCTCTAAACCTATAATTGATTACAGATTCCTAATCGGACAACTATTTTTTACCTCATCTCTTCCAGTATATTTGTTTCAACACAATAATAGTGTTATAATGAGTTTCGGGAGATTCGGACCTCATTTGCCCGATTTGGGCGTCGAGGTCTTAAATTTGACTTAACTTAAAACCTTTAAATGCCTAAACCTATAACTGACTACAGATTCCTAACTGGATATTGTAAGGAATATTTTTATATTCAATTTGGCAAAGATTCTGTTTGACATAAAAATATTCTTGTAACCGTTCCTATGAGCACAAGTGTAGTGTGAAGATGTCGTGGTACGCATACTTCGCAAACTACGTGAAGACTATAAGACAAAGACAGCAAGAATCAGATGGTCAATGATAGGAGTCATCTGAGTAACTGCCGATTTGTCAGTAACAATCATGTACGCTCGATTAGGAAGGTAAGTGACTTAGTGGCCATAGGAGTTGATTAAAATGAACAAAATATAATGGTGAGACTTAGTCATTGGACAGACCCGAGTCAAAGTCAATTTTATTGACTAGTGGGTAAGTCCAATCGATTGGACATGTGTCCCCAATCGATTGGACATAAGCCTAATTGATTGGAGACACTGTGTAATCGATTGGACATTTTGAGGTAGAAACATAATTGAGCCCAATCGATTGGAGACACTATGTAATCGATTGGTGACTACGGGACAAAAATCTTTCAGTGTCAAATCGATTGGAGACTCTGATTAATCGATTAGAGCCTTCGAGACAGAAAGTTATAAATGTCAAATCGATTAGAGAACCCTGTGCAATCGATAGGTGCCTTCAAAACAGAAAACTTATTGAGCCCAATCGATTGGACACTTGTCCCCAATCGATTGGACCAAGTGTACAATCGATTGGACTCTAAACAGAATCGATTTTATCAGATCCGAAATTCATGGTTCCATTATCCCACGTTCCACATGACTTAGGGTCTTGGTATTCTATAAATATACCCCTTCTATGCTTTCTCTAAACACACACAGAGACACAGAGTGACTCAATGAAATTAGGGTTTTTCCACTTCGTTGGTTACGGAAACCCTAATTGCAACACATTTATAATTATCTGAGACTTTCAACTTGTAAAATAAGTTATTTTGCACAGTGGCTTGTGTCGGATGTCGATCCACACTCGGGGTTAGTTCGCACAAATCAGGAACATAAGATGATGGGAAATTGCTAGAGCAGGTGGGTAGGTGAGAAGGATGAGTCAATTTTAAAACATTCTTTGATGATTTTAGAGAGAGAATTTATCACAAGAACTAAGAACATTAGGACAAATAAAATTGAGGAATGAACAATCACAACTTTATGAATTAATCAAAAGTTCTTACAATATTGAACTACATTCAAATAACGAAATTAACCTAGAAAGCCATCAAAATGTTATTCTAGAAAGCAAAATATAATTAGAGAGAGAAAAAGATAAGTTTTTAAACTTAGAGAGAGAAAGAAGCGATGAGAAATCCTAGAGGGAGAAAAATGAGAAAGAGAGAGAAAATGAGTTTTAAAGAGAACAATCCTAGAGAGAGAAGGCTAGAGAGAGAAAATGGGATGAAGAAGGAGAAAGTTTAGAAAATTATGTAAAATCTAGAGAGAGAAACTAAGAAGAGAGAGAAAACTCATCATTGAAACTTACCAAGATTTAGAATCGGCCATTAAGATCGAGATCGGTTGGATTTGGCTAATAAAGATTGAGGATCGGCCAAGAGGATGGAGGGGGGTGAAGTGGAACCGTCTAGGAAGTTCACATCTTCCTCTCTTCTTCTCCTATCTTTTCTTCTTCTTTTTTTTTCTGTATTTCTTTAGTGTTGAGAATAAGAGAGAGGTGAGGATGAGGAACTCGTACACGGCCTACGCTCGAAAAAAAAGGAGTTGCAGGTCCGTTATAAGTTCAGACCAGCAAAGGTGGTAGATCGGCCAATGGTGGGACGGCATGTGTGTTGCCCGGAGGAGAGAGCACTGGTCGATAGTGGAGGCGCTAGGTGTTGTTGGTGATCGATGCTCCAAGGATTGTAAAAGCAAGGAGCAATAGGGAGTTGAAGACGAGCCTATCCAGGGATCTGTGGAATTGCAGGTGCATACAGAGGAGAGGAGGATCATGGAGAGGTGGTTCACCTGAAGTTGCAGCCTGATTTGGTGAAGAAAATGCAATCCAATGGTGGGGGTGCTGCAAGCTGACTAGTTGCAACACGAGCAGTTCTAACGAGAGAAGAGTAGGGGGCGGTGATGCCTTGTAGAATAGGAGAAACGGTGGAAATGGATCATACTACAACAAGTGGAACCGTGGGATGAGTTGCAGAGCAGCAGCAACGTGGAGGAGAATAGCTGAACGAGAGGGTGGTTGTGCAGGGCAGCAGCTTGAGGAGCGACCAATGGAGAGAACTATCGGGTTTGAAGGTGAGCAACCTTCCTTTCTGTTGCAGGCTTGGGCGAGAGGGAGAACTTGCAACCAAACCGTTGCTGGTTCATTTTCAGGCGGAGGAGAACTTACAGCAACGGTGGTTAGAGGTGCATGGTGGAGGAGCTCTGGTGGCTTGAGGACGAGGATGTGCAGAGGTTCTGGTGGGCATAGCAGCGTGGGGCGAGGTAGGGGGAGATGTTGCAGGTTCAGGCGGCTGGAGTTGCTGCCTGCAACTCCGGTATTGATTGAAGAAGATGAAGAGGAAGGAGGTGAAAGAAAGAGAAGAAGAAGGGGAAAACGTTGTGGGGGCGAAGGAGAGGAGAATGGGGGAAGGATTTGAAGAGAAGGGAGGGGAATTAGGGTTCCTACGAACCCTTCTCTTCCTCTTTTAAAAAACTCCCACTTTCCTTTAATGGAAAATGGAAATTTTTGAAATAAAAAAAAAATATATATATATATTTTTTTAAGGAAAACCTTATTTTTCTTTGGGGAATTTCCCCATTTAGTGGACCCCCCCTTTTTATTTATAAATATTGATTTAAGGCATTTTAAAATCTCAAGGTCCACTAAATGGCTGGGCCACGGGTCGATGATGATGGGCCCTGCTACTGGCCCACATGGATTGATAATGTCCATCATCTCACAAGATGATGTGACAGACAATTTGATGACGATCGGATGGATGGTGACTGGATTGGGACCCAGATTGGAAGATCGACGGATCTAGAGAGATCCAATGGTCAAAATGCTCAGGGAGATAGGCCAGAGCCAACTGGACAAGAGTTCTGAGGTTAGGTCAATAGATCTGAGGATCAGGTGGTGATGTATAGGAGAGAGATGAGAGAGAAATAGGAGAGAGGAGAGAGAAAATTCTACAGACTACAGAGATAACAGCTGGCGGAGGGTTTGGAACCCTGGTTTTCAATATGTTCTCTTCTCGGGCTTCGCCAGCAGAGTAGATTATCATTTCCTTCTTATTTCATGTGGCTTTGATTGCTTTAGTCCGTCTCTTGGTCATTGGCTCTACATCTCTCTTGGTTCTTTGGACCGGCTCCGTGATCCTCTGACTTGACCAGTACTTGGCCTGTATCTTCTAGTCATAGCATGTTGGCTCTTTAAGCTTTGATATTAGGCTTCTATGGTTGATGCCCACAAGTCTCGAAAATAGCCCGATCGGGTTTCCTACAAGAGAAAAGCACGTAATGAGACTTGATCAAAACATCTTCATATCTAGACTTCTAGAAATACGTTTAATGCATGCGAATATACCATTTCGTTCAGAAAAGTGTGTTATACACAATGAAAGAGACTCTTACGTAGAAAAGTGGATAATTAGAGCAGTTTTACGTCGGAGAGTGTGATAACGCTTAGAAGATAACAGTGGAAAATATGCATTTTTAAGCGAATATCACTCAATCTTTAAGAGAGAGAAACAAAGGCTATATTTAGTAGAGTGTCCATTTCGAAGAGCAAGAAGATTATTTTCATTCACATCTTGTGAGCTTGTTCTCTTCTCGATCAAAGCCAAGAGCTTGATCTTTACTCAGCCTAGGTTTTCCACTTCTATACTTAACCTAGTAAGCCTGAGAGTAGCAGTGTGACTCAAACACCTTTTGAGCAACTTGGGGTTCAGGGTGTACTGAATCCTTCACCTTCTGCAAAGGCGGAAGTGTTGAAAATTATGATTGGAGGAGCCAGTCGAAGTTAGGTTTGGGGTGTACCAAACTGAACAAGCGGATAAGGCTTCTTGGCTGGAATGGTGCGCGTGGATTCGTGGTGTTGACTTAGAGGACGTGAACGCATCGGCAGTGGGCCTTGGCTAAGGTTGGATGCTATATTTGCAATGGTGCTGCGTAGGTAACCTTTATTTCGTTTAACTTTTCAGGTAGTATTACTTTTGGGGATGAAAGTATGGCCAAAGTCATTGGTCAGGGAAGTATTCAAGCTCCAGGTATTCCCAAGCTTGATAATGTTCTCTGTGTTGAGGGACTTAAAGCCAATCTTCTTAGCATAAGTCAAATTTGTGATAATAATCATACAGTTAAATTCACAAGCCAAGGATGTGATGTTATTGATGAATTTGGCAAATGTGTTATGAGAGGTTCAAGAACCTCTGAAAATTGTTATATCATAGGTAAAAATCCCAAGATCATCTGTAATTCTGCCAAATTAAATGATTTTGACTTATGGCACCAAAGACTAGGTCACATGAACCTAAAGGACCTAGTTAAAACACTAATAAAGAATTAATGAGAGGTGTGCCCAAATTGGGAAAACCTACATGCACTATTTGTGGAGCTTGTCAAATCGGTAAACAAATAAAAAGCTCACAGAAAAAAGGAAAATTATTGTGCTACCTCCAAAGTGCTTGATCTGATTCACATGGATCTTATGGGTCCAATGAGGACTGAAAGTTTGGGAGGTAAAAGATACATTTTGGTCATGGTAGATGATTACTCTAGATTGACTTGGATTGCTTTTCTAAGAGAGAAATCAGATGCTTTTGAAGAATGTAAAAAGATATGCCAAAAAATTCAAAATGAAAAAGGTTACAGTATAGTCAGGATTCGTACTGAACATGGAGGAGAATTTGAAGATTATCGTCTCACTGAGTACTGTGATGCCATTGGCATTAAGCATGAATTTTCTGCACCCATTACACCACAGCAAAATAGAGTGGTGGAAAGAAAGAATAGGGTGATTCAGGAAATGGCCCGGGTAATGCTTCACAGCAAAAACTTACCTCAAAATTTATGGGCAGAAGCAGTGAACACTGCTTGCTATACCCTCAATAGAGTTTATTTGAGACTAGGAACTTTGAATACTCCTTATAAAATCTGGTCGAGTAAAAAACCTAATGTCAAATATTTCAAAGTTTTTAGGAGCAAATGCTACATTCTTAAAGATAGAGAATCTCTGAGAAAATTTGACAAAAGAAGAGATTTCTGGGATATTCTACTAATAGTAGAGCTTATCAGGTTCTCAATCAAAGAACTAAAACGATAATGGAGTCTATTAATGTGGTTATTGATGATTTGAATACTGAAGAAAATTCCTCTCAAGATGACAACTGTGATGATATCTGTCAAAGTATTGATGACATTCATGTTACTTCATCTTCTAGTGATTCTCCTACTGATAAATCTATACCCTTATGGGTTAAGAAAAATCACCCTAGTGTTGACATCATTGGTGAGGCAAGGAGTAGAGTTCAAACTAGAAGACAGATTGAAAATGTTGTTAATTTTGTGTGTTATACTTCTCAGATTGAACCAAAAAATATTTCTGAAGCTATTACTAATGAAAATTGGATTAGTGCCATACAGGAGGAACTAAGTCAATTTACTAGAAATGATGTTTGGTATTTAGTGCTCAGACCTAAAGATACAAATGTTATAGGCACAAAATGGATTTTCAAAAATAAATCAGATGAAAATGGAACAGTTGTCAGAAACAAAGCCAGACTTGTAGCTCAAGGCTATACTCAAATTGAAGGCATTGATTTTGATGAAACTTTTGCTCTTGTTGCTAGATTGAATCCATTCATATACTGCTTGCTGTTGCTTGTCATCTTAAATTTAAACTTTTTCAGATGGATGTCAAGAGTGCCTTCTTGAATGGTGTTCTTCAAGAAGAAGTTTATGTGGAACAACCCAAAGGGTTTGAGGATCCAAAATTTTTTGATCAAGTTTATCATCTCAAAAAGGCATTGTATGATTTAAAACAAGCCCCCAGGGCTTGGTATGAGAGATTGACCACTTTTCTGCTTCATCAAGGTTTCATCAGAGGAGAAGTGGACAAGACCTTATTTGTTAAAACCAGTTCAGGAATTTATGTGATTGCTCAAATCTATGTTGATGATATAGTTTTTGGGTCCACATCTGTTGATCATGCTCACATGTTTTCAGAACAAATGAAAAAAGAATTTGAAATGAGCATGGTTGGCGAGCTGAGTTATTTTCTGGGTCTTCAAGTAAAACAGTTGGATGATGGAATTTTTATTTCTCAATCCAAATATAGCAAAGACTTAGTTAAGAAATTTGGTATGGAATCAGCTAAACACCATCGTACTCCCATGAGTACTACTACAAAGCTGAGCAAAGACACTGAAGGAAAGGATGTTGACCAGACCTTATACAGAAGCATGATAGAAGTTTACTCTATCTCACTGCTAGTCGTCCTTACATTTCCTTTAATGTGGGTGCATGTGCTAGATTTCAAGCAAATTCCAAAGAATCTCATATTCTTGTAGTCAAACGTATCATCAGGTATGTTAGTAGAACTGTGGGATATGGTCTCTAGTATTCTTTTGATACTACTGCAGAACTTGCAGGATATTCTGATGCTGACTAGGCTGAAAATGTTGATGATAGAAAAAGCACCAATGGTAGGTGTTTTTATGTTAGGAACAGCCTAATTAGTTGGCAAAGCAAGAAACAGAACTATATTTCTTTATCTACTGCTGAAGCCAAGTATATTGCAACGGGGAGCTGTTGTACTCAACTGCTATGGATGAAGCAGATGTTGACTTACTATGGGATCAATCAAGGATGGATGACTATATATTGTGATAATACTAGTGCAATAAATATATCCAAAAATCCTGTTCAACACTCTAGAACTAAACATATTGACATTTGTCATCATTTTATAAGAGATCTTGTTGAAGAAAAAATTATTACTTTGGAGCACGTTGCAACTGAAAATCAATTAGCGGATATTTTTACAAAACCTCTTGATGTCGTTAGATTCGAATTTCTTCGTAAATCAATAGGTATTAGCTTGATTGATTGATTTTGTAGTCTATATTTTTTTGCTTTCATAAAAATCTATTTGATTATAACTGATTTTGAATAATCTAATTACAGACTTGTTTTTGAGTTCATCAAAATCATATCATCTTGAGATATATATACTTTTGTGTATTGTAATGATTATTCATTTATACCTTCTCTGTGTCAGTGGTTAAAATTATCTCTTGAAATCATGGATTTCGCACACTACACACTGATTGATTTTTCTTCATGGATAGATATGATTTCAGTATTATTTCTAGATCTTATTCTAGGAATGAGGAATAAACTCTACTAGATATGACTTCAAATTAGTAGTGTTCCTGCCTTCAGTTGATTTCGAAATTGCACTATAGTCGACTGTTGGCTTCCCAATGAGAGTTATTATATTAAGGAAACAGGCTACCTCCATTCAAGTTAGAGTGTATGCCGTCTGTATGGCCCCTGTTCGAAATTGAAATCTGATTCTCATTTGCTGCAGAAAAGGGCTACCTACATGGAGAGTGAAAGTTACATATATTCAAAGTGAATAAAAAGGGTGTAAAAGACAGCCAATTTGCTAGAAAAATTCTTATCCATCAGCAAATACCCTATATACATGAGCGTATGTGAGAACCCTTAATAGCTCTGATGAGGATTTCATATCTGGATACAGGATACCTCCAGAATTTCTAGAATTTGATATTTGGAATATTACTGACATTAATTTTCTTATCTTGTGTCGATTTTGATTTCAGCATTGTACATTATACTGGTTCTCAAGAGCAATGATTTTATCACTTTCTTTGACTAAGTATTTTTTATTAAACTGACGAATAAGAATCTCTATATACATATCTTGATCTAGTTGAAATTTTAACTTTCACACTTTCTGTATTTCATGGTAATCTTTGTCAGTATTAATCAAACATGTTTCAATAAAATTTTGTTTTGTTTGCTTCTTAAAAAATTTATCCCAACCAATTCATATTCCAGTCACAAGTCTCCAAAGCTCAGTTTATGCTTCAAGATCTACTATAATTTACTTGATTACTGTGAATTGATTGGTTATGAATGTATATTGCACTTGTTTATCATGATAATCTTTACTGCATGCTTATTATTTACTTATATTTCTGTACCTTTGTCAATTTGTGACAAAAAGGGGAGAGAAAATCATAACGGTTAAAATAAGTGAATGCATGAGATAAGGAAGAAAAACGTTTGATTATTTTTTCAATTTCTCTACTTGTGATGTGCATAATTATACTCACTGCATTTTATATGAATTATTAATTACTGATGATATTACAAGATATGTATTGTTGGTAGAATGTGCAGGGAGCAGATCAAAAGTCATTACACTATAATCTGTTCGATTATCTCCAAGAGAGTGTGAGATAGTGAGTGAATCATATAAGAGGGTGGGATTGTATTTTCTATTTTTTATCTTCTTTATGATTAAATATTTTTTTGTCACGGAATTGTCAAAGGAGAAATTATAAGGAATATTTTCATATTCAATTTGGCAAAGATTCCGTTTGACATAAAAATATTCTTGTAACCATTCCTACAAGCACAAGTGTAGTGTGAAGATGTCGTGGTACGCATACTTCGCCAACTACGTGAAGACTATAAGATAGAGACAGCAAAAATCAGACAGTTGACGACAGGAATCATCTGAGTAACTGCCGATTTGTTAGTAACAATCGTGTACGCTTGATTAGGAAGGTAAGTGACTTAGTGGCCATAGGAGTTGATTAAAATGAACAAAATATAATGGTCAGACTTAGTCATTGGACAAACCTGAGTCAAAGTCAATTTTATTGACTAGTGGGTAAGTTCAATCGATTGGACATGTGTCCCCAATCGATTGGAGACACTGTGTAATCGATTGGACACTTTGAGGCAGAAACATAATTGAGCCCAATCGATTGGAGACATTGTGTAATCGATTGGTGACTACGGGATAAAAATCTTTCTGTGTCAAATCGATTGGAGACTCTGATTAATCAATTGGAGCCTTCGAGACAGAAAGTTATAAATGTCAAATCGATTGGTGCCTTTGGAACAGAAAACTTATTGAGCCCAATCAAATGGACATTTGTCCCCAATCGATTGGACATGGCCCAATCAAGTGGACCAAGTGGACAATCGATTGGACTCTGAACAGAATCAGTTTTATCAGATCCGAAATTCATAGTTCCATTATCCCACGTTCCACACGGCTTAGGGTCTTGGTATTCTATAAATATACCCCTTCTATGCTTTCTCTAAACACACACAGGCACACAGAGTGACTCAATCTTCAAGAGAGAGAAGCAAAGGCTATATTTAGTAAAGTGTCTATTTTGAAGAGCAAGAAGCTTGTTTTCATTCACATCTTGTGAGCTTGTTCTTTTCTCGATCAAAGCCAAGAGCTTGATCTTTACTCAGCCTAGGTTTTTCACTTCTATACTTAACCTAGTAAGCTTGAGAGTACCAATGTGACTCAAACACCTTTTGAGCAACTTGGGGTTCAGGGTGTACTGAATCATTCACCTTTTGCAAAGGTGGAAGTATTGAAAATTAAGATCGGAGGAGCCGGTCGAAGGTAGATTTGGGGTGTACCAAACTGAACAAGCGGATAAGGCTTCTTGGCTAGAAGGGCGCACGAGGATACATGGCGTTGACTCAGAAGACGTGGACACATCGGTAGTGGGCCTCGGCTAAGGTTGGATGCTGTATTTGCAACGGTGCTGCGTAAGTAACCTTTGTTTCGTTTAACTTTTCAGTTAGTAATACTTTCCGTCTAGACGTGGTTTTTCCTTGGCTAAGGTTTCCACGTAAAAATATCTTGTCTTGTGTGATTATTTATCTGTGTTCCGCATTATATCCTGATTAGATCAAACGACAAAAAGTTAATATACCACGGAGGTATATTTGATTTGAGTTGGTTGTAATAATCTTTTTCAAACAACCAAGGCATGAGATTTTATCCCCATACCATAGACCAATAAAACTGTATAGGTATATTTAATTTTAAATACCTAATCAACCCCCCATTCTAAGTATATTAAGTTAAAGAAAACGGACCGGTAGAATTTCAGATATCTTATTTTTACTCCATCTATTCCTGCATATTTGTTTCAACACAATAGAAGTGTTGTAACAGGTTTCGGGAGATTCGGACCACGTTTGCACAATTAGATCGTCGAGGTCCAAAATTTGACTTAACTCAAAACCTTTAAATGCCAAAACCTATAACTGACTATGGATTCCTAACCAGACATCTGTTTTTTATCCCATCTCTTCCAACATATTTGTTTCAGCACAATAGAAATTGTAATAGGTTTCAGAAGATTCGGACCTTGTTTGCCCAATTTGATCGTCGAGGTCCTAAATTTGACTTAACTTAAAACCTTTAAATGTCTAAACCTATAACTGACTATAGATTCCTAACCAGACATCTCTTTTTTACCCCGTCTATTACAGGATATTTGTTTCAACACAATAATAGTGTTGTAATTGGTTTCGTGAGATTTGGACCTCGTTCGCCCGATTTGGGCGTCGATGTCCTAAATTTGACTTAACTTAAAACCTTTAAATGTCTAAACCTATAACTGACTACAAATTTCTAACTGACATCTATTTTTTACCCCATTTCTTCTAGCATATTTGTTTCATTACAATAGAAGTGTTGTAACAAGTTTCTTGAGATGTAGACCTCGTTTTCCCGATTTGGGCGTCGCGGTCTTCAATTTAACTTAACTTAGAACCTTGAAATGCCAAAACCTATAACTGACTACAGATTTCTAACCGGACATCTATTTTTACCCCGTCTCTTCTAGTATATTTGTTTCCACACAATAGAAGTGTTGTAAAAGGTTACGGGATATTCAGACCTCGTTTGCCCGATTTGGGCGTCGAGGTCCTAAATTTGACTTAACATAAAACCTTTAAATGTCTAAACCTATAACTGACTATAGATTCTAACCGGACATCTATTTTTTACCCCGTCTCTTCCAGCATATTTGTTTCAACACAATGAAGTGTTGTAATAGGTTTCAGGAGATTCAGACTGTAACGCCTCAAATTCGGACCACACGAATCTCGAGGTGTTAGCCATGTGTCATGAATCCAAGGCACGCAAAGCATACCCACTCTTACATCTAACCCAAGTTATAAATTTAAAGAAATTTTTTTTAAATGCGGAAGCGCAGACCTACTTGACATTATTCAATAGAGATAATGTGTGAAGTTAATGATATATACTTCTAAACAAGAATCTAAATATAAATACATACTCAATCACGAGTTCATAAATTGAAATCTACTTCACTGCAACTAGACTTCACTTCAAAACAAACCTGAATAAGTCCATAGGTTCTTCTCTGCAAGAGAACTGGAGGGGTATGAGCTTTTTTAAAAAACTCGCAGGTAACCAAGTATCCTTAAAACAATCATCATAAATACAAAATAATATAACAAAAAAATACATTTCATTTTGAAAGAAACAAAAGTGTAAGAACAAAAATTCAAACTAAACAATTTTATTTAGTAATAAATGACAGAATTTAAAACGTACTAATAAAATTAGAAATCAAATAGCATTTAAATATTATATCAATAACATCTATATCTCACCCATCACCAACTAATAACAACACAAGGGGGTAGTCTATTCATCTTAGAGTGAAGAGGTCACGACTAGTATCAGTCCTAGTCTAGCAATTATTTCTCTTGTCCCAATACTTAACCAGTATAGAACCCCACCGTTGGTATCTTGATTTGTGGTCGGACAGATATTTGTCGCTGCATGTGAGGAACACACTACAAGCCCGTGAATTTAGGCTCAAGAGAGGGCCTTTGACCACGACACTGAATACACATGTGAAACACACAACGATGGTCAATCATTCGACGTTTGCAGACATTTCAAGGATCCTTAAACTATCCAGGGACCGACGAACCGTATCTCTCACATCTATCGCCTCATCGAGGCATATAATGTAAACCTCTATCAGATCTAGACTTCCAAGATGTACCACTACAAAGATGATAATCTAGAAAAGAGAAATAGAACTTCTAGATTTGAATAATGATTCAAGTCACAAAGATAGCCCACACAACTAGGAGACAAAAATCATTAGTCATATCTTAGAACAATTCGTCACCTCCGAAAAAAGCATCAAACTATTCTTACAGGAGTTCAACTGATCCTTTTTTAGATCACCTAGTGATATATTATATAATATAAATAATAATTAATGATTTTTAATCAACATAACTTTCTTTCTCTTTCAAAAAAACCTTTGCATACAAATATGTGTGCAAAATTCCTTGTCACATCTTATATGTTCCGTCATCTTGGGACCAGCTTCCCTCATATGGATTATTACGCGTTGAAGCTCATGTGACACACATCATCCAAAACATATATCCCGGTCGATCTATTACCATCACCCGCTCTATCTATAATTAGGTTCTAAGTCCCGGGTGGTCTATCACCATCACCCGTTAACTAAGTTCTAAGTCTCGGGTAGTCTATCACCATCACCCGCTAATTGGAGACTTCACGCAACATATACTTCAATCAACTGGAAACTCCCGTCTCATAACCACTCACAATCCATGTCAAACTACGTACAATCACTATTTTCTTTCATTAAATGAAATATAGAGAGTTGTTTCGATAAAAATCTTCCATAATACTTTTGACTTTCGAAAATTCCCCTTTCAAAAACTCAATAGTGAGAAATTCTAAGTTCTAGGAAATAATTAAATTTTCTAACTTAATTCATAAATCAGATCATATAACAATATGCATAAATTTACAAGATTTCAAAATAAATATGAGACGATTATTAAGAGGATAAGAAGCCACCCACCTTATAAAGCTACTCCAAAAGGTCTTACAATGGCCTACTAATGTGTCTTGCTCTTTCACTAGATGAGCTATATCTCGGATGCTTTAAATCTCAATCTACGCTTTTCTCTTTATGCAATCATCTTTCTTCTCGATTGATGACAAAATACAAAGAGAAGAACAAATTTAACTAAATTAGAAGATTAAACCCTAAGGTCACTGTAGATCTATTAAAATGAACAAAACCTTGTATTTAAACTAAAATAGAACCCTATGGTCAATTTAGATAAAACTTACTTCATCTTACTCATTTTCAAGGACACTAATTTAAGTCAAATAAGATTTATTTCGGTCAATTTGTCTGATTAACATATAAACAACACTATCGAGTCTAATCAACGTAGGTCAAGTCTGTTCAACTAATCCATTTAGTTCCATCCTAATTCGATCAGTCAACTAATCAACATAGTCAGCCTTAGTTAAACTGGTTAACTAGTCAGTCTGATCTAACCTAGCCAAACTAGTCAACTAAGAACTTGGTCAACTTAATAGACTGGTCGTTATAGTCAACCTAAGTCAAACTTAGCAAAACTGGTTAACTAATAAACCTAGTCTAGCCTAGTCAAACTGGTCAACTAAGAACTTTTGTTATCCTAGTAGACTGATTAGAATAGCCATTATAGTCAGCCAAATTCCAACTGGTCAACTAATTAATATGGTTGGCCTAATCGAACTGGTAAACTACTTGGTTTGTCGCCAATCAAACTAGTTAAACTAGTCAACCCAAGTTAAATAGTTACTTAAACTTTATTTGTTCTTTTATGTTTTTCTCTTAAAATGATAGAAGGTAATCATCTTTAACTTATTTTGACCAAGTGTGATTAACCCTAGTAAATTTGACTAAATTAAGTTAAATCTAGCCAGTTTATCATATTTTGGTCAACCTAAATCAAGTGTGATCAGCTTTCCTATTCTGATAAAGTCTAATCCATTTTAATCAAGTCTGTTCAATCTGGAGCCAAGTTAGTCGATTGAGATTATGTTTGATTAACTCAGATCGATACTAGTCAATTGGGGTCAAAATGTGTTAATTGGTCAATATTACTAAATGACCCTCGGTGGACCTACCTACTAACGTTCAGCTTGATTATTAATTTCTATTTGTCAGATTGAAGTCTATTTCACAGTTTGTTATTACTGATGGGTTTTTAGCATTGTTTGGAAGAACGGTATTATTGACGACCACTAACCGTATGATGTTAGGCCCAAATACAGAAAAATCCGAATTTGTTAGTTTATGAACCCATGAAATGTTTGATGTAATTTTGTGGGTCCACAAACTAAAATCAGTCATGATGATTACTCCTAGGTGATCTATCACTTGATGGACCAAATGTGGTCCACCATTTAATGGACCCAATCACACCACAAATCGGGATGTTGGATTTGTTGGATTCTTAAAGTACAAGTGTCACAACTTTATTAGTGTAGAGCATTACAATTATTTTATCTTATTACTATTTATTTATTTCATTTATATATTTATTTATTTTATGGTAGAAGAAATGAGCTAGCCATATGGGTTGTCCATGGCGCTAATGTGGGCCTTCACTTAAAGAGGCCCATAACTCTATTTCTTTTTTTCTTTTTAACTTCATCTTCTTCACGTAAATTTTCTGGTTCAACTTTTGAAATATAACAGGGGCGTCATCCATAACCTCCATTCACAGCCATCAACGGCCTACACTCAGCCTCAATGGGACCACCAAACCGACCACACTTCTCCCATTTTTTAATCTGCAAATTTCCCAACTTCTAATGGCCAATATGCCTGGATTTCACATCCAAAACTTTACAGAAAACACACATAATAGAACCATGTTTTAACTCACAATTACGGACATGGATGGCCTTCAATCCGACCAAGACATCCTTCTAAAACCATATAAACCTACCCCTTTGATTCCTCCATATTCTTGTTTTTAAAAAAAAAGGTTTTATGTCCGATTGTGCAGCCTAAAACACAACAAAAATGTTGCTGAACTAGTAATGTTTTCATCACAGAAAAATTGTCTCCATTTGTAGTCCATTACAAGCTATAAAAAGGTTATAACATGGGGCAATAAAGCCCAATGTTTTGCCAACTGAAATGCCCAAAAATGAACTAGTTTTCCAATATAAAAAAATGCCTCTAACAGTCCATGATTTCTCTATTTAAATCCCACATTTTTAAACTGAAACTACCACTAACTATAAAGAATAAAACAAGAAGCTATAAAGAACAATATATGGAGAAAGAAGGTTAGGGAGACTCACCTCTCAAGAGCTCATGAGACCATCAATGGTTGTCTAATTATAGCTTTTAACTACCCTTAATTTCTTACTTTATTGAGCTCAAAATGCTTCCAACGTCCTTCGCACAATTCGTAAAATTGATTGCTCCAAGTCAAAATTTGCTAACTCCTCTGCAACATTGTTGAAGTCCAGCCCAAAATCTTCTAGAATTCCCCTTTAAATTTCTCCGCTGGTGACTGATCTTGTGTGGAATGGAATGAAATGGAAATACAATTTTTTTTAAGCAAATGTTGATATATAATATGAAATGGCAAAGGGGTAAATTCCCATGGCAAGAGACAAATGCCTCTTTGCATGGAATGATTTGTGCAAGTGGCAACATAAGGTTTTGATACTGTACAATGCAGTGTATTGCAATACAATGCACCAAGGAGATCTAAATCCAAAAGTGGGTCCAGTGAGGTGATTTTCCACGATTCACTCGGATGGATGGAAAGACTAGACATATTACTGCTTCGGGCCGTTACACAGACCTCGTTTGCCTGATTAGATTGTTGAGGTCCTAAATTTGACTTCACTTAAAATCTTTAAAAGCCTAAACCAATAACTGACAACAGATTCCTAACCAGACATCTGTTTTTTATCCTGTCTCTTCCAGTATTTTTGTTTCAACACAATAGAAGTGTTGTAATAGGTTTCGGGAGATTTGGACCTCGTTTAACCGATTTGGGCGTCGAAGTCATAACTTGAACTTAACCTAAAACCTATAAATGCGTAAACCAATAACTGACAACAGATTCCAAACCGGACATCTATTTTTACTCCGTCTCTTCCAGCCTATTTGTTTCAACACAATAGAAGTGTCGTAATAGGTTTCGGAAGATGCAGACCTCGTTTGCCCAATTTGGGCATAGGAATCCTAAATTAGACTTAACTTAAAACATTTAAATGCCTAAACCTATAACTGACTACAGATTCCTAACCGAACATCTGTTTTTTACCCCGTCTCATCCAGCATATTTGTTTCAATACAGTAGAAGTGTTGTAATAGGTTTCAATAGATTTAGACCTCGTTTGCCCGATTTGATTGTCGAGGTCCTAAATTTTACATAACTTAAAAACTTTAAATGCGTACACCTGTAACTGACAACAGATTTCTAACCGGACATCTGTGTTTTACCCCATCTCTTCTAGTATATGTTTCAAAAAAATAGAAGTGTTGTAATAGGTTTCGGGAGATGTAGACCTCGTTTGCCCGATTTGGGCATCGAAGACCTAAATTTGACTTAACTTAAAATATTTAAATGCTTAAACCTATAACTGACTACAAATTCCTAACCGAACATCTGTTATTTACCCCGTCTCTTCTAGCATATTTGTTTCAATGCGGTAGAAGTATTGTGATAGGTTTCGGCAGAATCAGACCTCGTTTATCCGATTTGATCGTCGAGGTCCTAAATTTGACTTAACTTAAAACCTTTAAATCCCTAAACCTATAATGACTATAGATTCCTAACTGGACATTTGTTTTTAACCCCGTTTCTTCCAACATATTTGTTTCAACTCAATAATAGTGTTGTAATAGGTTTCGGGAGATTCGACCTCGTTTGCCCGATTTAGGCGTCGAGGTCCTAAATTTAACTTAACTTAAAACCTTGAAATGCCTAAACCTATAACTGACTACAGATTCCTAACCGGACATCTTTTTTTACCCCGTCTCTTCCAGCATATTTGTTTAAATACAATAGAAGTGTTGTAACAGGTTACGGGATATTCGGACCTCGTTTGCCTGATTTGGACGTCGAGGTCCTAAATTTGACTTAACATAAAACTTTAAATGTCTAAACCTATAACTGACAACAGATTTCTAACTGGACATTTATTTTTTACTCCGTCTCTTCCAGCCTATTTGTTTAGACACAATAAAATTGTTGTAATAGGTTTTGGGAGACGCGGACCTCGTTTGCCCAATTTGGGCATTTGGAATCTCAATTAGACTTAACTTAAAACATTTAAATGCCTAAACTTATAATTGACAACAGATTCCTAACCGAACATCTAGTTTTTACCCCATCTCTTCCAGCATATTTGTTTCAACATAGTTGAAGTGTTGGAATAGGTTTTGGTAGATTCAGAGCTCAATTGTCAGATTTGTTCGTCGGGGTCTTAAATTTGACTTAACTTAAAACCTTTAAATGCCTAAACCTATAACTGACTACAGATTTCTTATCGGATAACTTATTTTTACCTCGTCTCTTCCTGCATATTTGTTTCAACACAATAGATGTGTTGTAAGAAGTTTCGGGAGATTTGGACCTCGTTTGCCCGATTAGATCGTCAAGCTCCTAAATTTTATTTAACTTAAAACCTTTAAATGCCTACTGAGAACAGATTCATAACCGGACATCTATTTTTTACCACATCTCTTCCAGCATATTTGTTTCAAAACAATAGATGTGTTGTAATAGGTTTTAGGAGATGCGGACCTCGTTTACCCAATTTGGGCATCGAAGTCCTAAATTTGACTTAACTTAAAACATTGAAATGCCTAAACCTATAACAGACTACAGATTCCTAACCGAACATCTGTTTTTTACCCCGTCTCTTCGAACAAATTTGTTTCAACACAGTAGAAGTGTTGTAATAGGTTTCGGCAGATATGGACCTCGGTTGCCCGATTTGACTTAACTTAAAACCTTTAAATCCCTAAACTTATTACTGACTACAGATTCCTAACCGAACATCTGTTTTTTACCCCGTTTCTTCCAACATATTTATTTCAACACAATAATAGTGTTGTAATAAGTTTCGGGAGATTCGGATCTTGTTTACCAGATTTGGGCGTAGAGGTCATAAATTTAACTTAAATTAGAACTTTGAAATGCCTAAACCTATAACTGACTATAGATTCCTAACCGGACATCTATTTTTTACCCTGTCTCTTCCAGCATATTTGTTTCAATACAATAGAAGTGTTGTAACAGGTTATGGGATATTCGGACCTCGTTTTCCCGATTTGTGTGTCGAAGTCCTAAATTTGACTTAACATAAAACCTTTCAATGCCTAAACCTATAACTGACAACAGATTTGAAACTGGATATCTGTTTTTTACTTCGTCTCTTCCAGCCTATTTGTTTCAACATAATAGAATTGTTGTAATAGGTTTCGGGAGACGCGGACCTCGTTTGCCCGATTTAGTCGTCGGAATCCTAAATTAGACTTAACTTAAAACATTTAAATGCCTAAACCTATAACTGACTACAGAGTCCTAACCTAACATCTATTTTTTACCCCATCTCTTTCAGCATATTATTTTTAACACAGTAGAAGTATTGTAATAGGTTTCGACAGATTCAGACCTCGATTGCCAGATTTGATTGTCGGGGTCCTAAATTTGACTTAACTTAAAACATTTAAATGCCTAAACCTATAACTGACTACAGATTTCTTACTGGATAACTTGTTTTTACCCCTGTCTCTTCCAGCCTAGTTGTTTCAACACAATAGATGTGTTGTAAGAAGTTTTGGAGATTCAGATCTCGTTTGCCCGATTAGATCGTCGAGGTCCTAAATTTAACTTAACTTAGAACCTTAAAATGCTTAGACCTATAACTGACTACAGATTCTTAACCGGACATCTATTTTTTACCCCGTCTCTTCTAGCATATTTGTTTCAATACAATAAAAGTGTTGTAATAGGTTACGGGATATTCAGATCACGTTTGCCCGATCTGGGCGTCGAGGTCCTAAATTTCACTTAACATAAAACCTTTAAATGCCTAAACTTATAACTGACAACAGATTCCTAACCGGACATCTATTTTTTACTCCGTTTCTTCTAGCCTATTTGTTTCAACACAATAGAATTGTTGTAATAGGTATCGGGAGACGCAGACCTCGTTTGCTCGATTTGGACATCGGAATCCTAAATTAGACTTAACTTAAAACATTTGAAGGCCTAAACCTATAACTGACTACAGATTCCTAATCGACATCTATTTTTTACCCCGTCTCTTCTAGCATATTTGTTTCAATATAATAGAAGTGTTGTAATAGGTTTCAGGAGATTTGGACCTCGTTTATCTGATTTGGGGGTCGGAGTCATAACTTGAACTTAACTTAAAACCTATAAATGCCTAAACCTATAACCGACAACAGATTCCAAACCGAACAACTATTTTTTACTCCGTTTCTTCCAACCTATTTGTTTCAATACAATAAAAGTATTGTAATAGGTTTCGAGAGATGTGGACCTCGTTTGTCCGATTTGGGCAACGGAATCCTAAATTAGAGTTAACTTAAAACATTTTAATGCCTAAACCTATAACCGACTACAGATTCTAACCGAACATCTGTTTTTTATCCCTTCTCTTCTAGCATATTTGTTTCAACACAGTAGAAGTATTGTAATAGGTTTCGATAGATTCAGACCTCGATTGCCGATTTGATCGACGAGGTCCTAAATTTGACGTAACTTAAAATATTTAAATGCCTAAACCTATAACTGACTATAGATTTCTTACCGGATAACTTATTTTTACCCCATGTCTTCCTGCCTATTTGTTTCAACACAATAGATGTGGTCTAAGAAATTTCGGTAGATTCGGACCTCGTTTGCCCTATTAGATCGTCGAGGTCCTAAATTTTATTTAACTTAAAACCTTTAAATGCCTACACCTATAACTGAGAACAGATTCATAACCGGACATATGTTTTTTACCACATCTTTTCCAGCATATTTGTTTCAAAACAATAGAAGTGTTGTAATAGGTTTCGGGAGATGCGGACCTCATTTTCCCGATTTGGGCATCGAAGTCCTAAATTTGACTTAACTTAAAACATTTAAATGCTTAAACCTATATCTGACTATAGATTCCTAACCGAACATCTAATTTTTACCCTGTCTCTTCAATCATATTTGTTTCAACACAATGGAAGTGTTGTAATAGGTTTTGAAGATACAGACCTAGTTTGCCCGATTTGATCGTTGAGGTCCTAAATTTGACTTAACTTAAAACCTTTAAATCCCTAAACCTATAACTGACTACAGATTCCTAACCGGACATCTATTTTTTACCCCGTCTCTTTCAGCATATTAGTTTCAACACAATAATTGTGTTGTAATAGGTTTCGGGAGATTCGGACCTCGTTTGCTCGATTAGATCAGTGTAGTCCTAAATTTGACTTAACATGAAACCTTTAAGTGCCAAAACCTATAACTGACTACAGATTCCTAACCGGACATCTGTTTTGTACCCTGTCTCTTTCAACAAATTTTTTTCAAGACAATAGAAGTGTTGTAATAGGTTTCGGGAGATTCGAACCATGTTTGCACAATTAGATTGTCCAGGTCCAAAATTTGACTTAACTTAAAACCTTTAAATGTCAAAACCTATAACTGACTATGGATTCCTAACTGGACATTTGTTTTTTACCCCATCTCTTTCAACATATTTGTTTGAACACAACAGAAATTGTAATAGGTTTCGAGAGATTTGGACCTTGTTTGCCCGATTTGATCATCGAGGTCCTAAATTTGACTTAACTTAAAACCTTTAAATGCCTAAACCTATAACTGACTATAGATTCCTAACCCGACATCTGTTTTTTACACCATCTCTTATAGGATATTTGTTTCAACACAATAATGGTGTTATAATAGGTTTCGGGAGATGCAGACCTCGTTTTCCCGATTTGGGCTTCGGGGTCTTCGATTTAACTTAACTTAGAACCTTGAAATGCCAAAACCTATAACTGACTACAGATTTCTAACCGAACGTATGTTTTTTACCCCATCTCTTCCAGCATATTTGTTTCAATACAATAGAAGTGTTGTAACAGGTTACGGGATATTCGGACCTCGTTTGTCCGATTGGGGCGTCGAGGTCCTAAATTTGACTTAATATAAAACCTTTAAATGCCTAAACCTATAACTGACTCCATATTCATAACCGGACATCTATTTTTTACCCTATCTCTTCCAGCATATTTGTTTCAACACAATAGAAGTATTGTAATAGGTTTTGGGAGATTCGGATCTCGTTTAACCGATTTGGGCATCAGTGTCCTAAATTTGACTTAACTTCAAACCTTTAAACCCCTAAACCTATAACTAACTACAGATTTCTGACCAGACATTTTTTTATCCCGTCTCTTCCAGCATATTTGTTTCAACACAATAGAAGTGTTGTAACAGGTTTCGAGAGATTCAGACCTCATTTGCCCGATTAGATCGTCGAGGTCCTAAATTTGACTCAACTTAAAACTTTTAAAAGCCTAAACCAATAACTGAAATCAGATTCTTAACTGGAAATCAGATTCCTAACTGAAAATCTATTTTTTACCCCATCTCTTCCAACATATTTGTTTCAACACAATAGAAGTGTTATAATATGTTTCGGGAGATTCGGACCTGGTTTAACCGATTTGGGCGTCAGAGTCATAAATTTGACTTAACTTAAAACCTACAAATGCCTAAACCTATAATTGATGACAGATTCCTAATCGAAAATCTATTTTTTACTCCGTCTCTTCTAGCCTATTTGTTTCAATGCAATAGAAGTGTTATAATAGGTTTTGGGAGATGCAGACCTCGTTTGCCTGATTTAATTAAAGTCATTTGTAGGCCCGAAAAGTCTATAAATTTTTTCTAAAGGCTCACCTTAATAATTATAATTTAACAAACATACAAGTTGCCTGGTTTGTATATATTATGAGATTTTCTCGATCTCCCTTTATTACTATATTTCTGGATTTATACAAAAAAAAAAAAAACTTACAAGTAAACATTAATAGCTAATATAAATAAATAAATGATCATAATATTTTTTTTAATTACACTGAAAAATGTTTAGGGTGTTACAACCTACCCCCCTTAAAATAATTTCGTCTTCGAAATTCAAACCATTGCATTTTCGTAATTTATTATAATGTTAATTAAATTCCTAAATGCCCTATGATGTTTCACCTAGGTGTATTAAATTTTGAAGATAGTGAATTATGCATTTAAGTTAGTAGTTCAATAATAAAGAGTTCAACATATATCACAATATATATATAGATATATCATACAATTCAAAATTTTAACTTAGAATCATTATATGGTTGACAACTAATCGGATACAATCCATTATACATAGACCCATTACATACAAATCCTTAGGTGTCTGAAGCCTATGCTCTGATACCATTCTATCATGCCCCAGATCCAGACACACGGATCCAACCCAAATGCTTGAAAAATGACCCATTTTGCCCAAGATCCAAGATGTGATAAAATAAAAATAAAATAAAATGCTCACAAATAATTTATAAAAATGATCATAATTTATAATAAATCAAAATAAAGATATTTTGTAAAGACATTTTAGTTAAAAACTTCTGTTTGATATACTTTTTGAATTAACTTTTCAGAATTTTAGCGGATAGACGTAAAATTTTCTAAAAATATAACTTAAATAAAAAATTATTTTATTTATTCTATACTATTAAAAATTTATTTTAAGCATCTTTTGTGAAGGCACTTTGCCTAAAAATATAATTTACTATTTTATTTTTATAATTTTTACCCTCAACTTGCCCTATCGAGTTTTGTTGAAAAAAAATAGAATTTGAGTTATGGCAAAAACACTACATGTGGGTCAAATTATATTTTATTGAAATACAAATAATAAAATAATAGTACTAAATCAATCAATTTGGGTTCAAAATAGACAAATAAAGTCAAGATTCAATTTATTATAATAATAAACAAAAATAAATAAATAAAATTATGTGTCTTCAATGAATGCTTCAATATGTTTTAGTACACCATCTTTTAGTCTATCATTTTTTTCATTTCAAATAATCTAAAAAATATTATCGGTTAAACCGTGAGCTTATGAAGCCCAATAAGATTTAATCACTACAGCATATCATGACAGTTCTATCAATCAATAGTTCATACGCAGAGTATAAGTATGAAACAAAGATAACAAGTATTTCAAAATAAATTATGATCCGACATTAATATGTATATGCAACCAATAACTCACCATAGGTCTCCTTCTCCTTCCCACAACAGGAGCAGTTTAACCAAGAACTCTTTTGCAAAGGTTTAGGACTTTGCACCCAAAAGCTCTAGGCCTTTCTTGCTTAAAATTTTCGAACCATTGGGATCAATCCCACACTTCAAAAATGAATGTAATTCAATATCTAACCATTCAATAAATTTCAAAAATTCTAATACAGTCGAATGCAATACATATACAAAGAGTATAACCAAAATTAATTAATCGAAAAATCATAGAAGAGTGTACTTACCTTAATGGAGAGTTGATCCCATTCTTGATCAATGCTTAAGATCCACGACTCTTAATTATTGAAGAGAAATCAAGATGAAAAAAACTCTATCCCACATAAACTTAGAGAATCGACTATTTTTTTTTAGTTTTCTTTCTTGAAAGAGAACGTTTTATCCTCTTAAAGAGGCTCGCAAAGATTTTTGAAATCCGAAAAACCTTATGCCTTTAGTTCTATTTATAGATTTTTAAAACCCTCAACTTTCTTACATATCCGATGTGGGACTAATATTCTTAACAATTAATTAATAATAATTTTCGTCACTTTAAAAGGGATAAGTTTATCAACCTATTAAAAGTCTTATTTTAGGTTAATTATGAGTCAAAAATAGGCTTAAGACCCATAGGTATCAACTAAACTTAATTAAAGTCATTTGTAGGCCCAAAAAGTCTATAAATTTGCCCTAAAGGCCTACCTCAATAATTGTAATTCAACAAACATACAAGTAAATATTAATACCCAATATAAATAAATAAATAATCATAATATTTTTTTAAATACACTAAAAAATGCTAGGGTGTTACAAGCTTAACCCTCTTTTCTTCAACGATCTTCATGTATGCAAAGAACCGTTCGACCTCCAAAAGCCAATCGAGAAATCCTCGATGTCGAGAAGGCCATTGAAGGGAAGAAGGTCTACCTTGAGACGAAAATAACGATCTTGCGATGTATTTCTTCGCCTTCCTTGTTGAAGAACAAAATTATCGATCTCTTCATCGCTAGACTCACTGTCATAGCCTCTATTATTGGGTATCGGTCATTCATTACCTGAATCTGATTTTTGTCGAAGGCCAGAGTTTATTGTGCAATCACGGCATGCATATCCTATAGTGATTGTTCAGTCTCCCATTGGAAGGCCTCAAACGTAGTTGCCGATACGGATCGATTCTCGGGAGTACCATCCACGAGGTTTGTCGAACCGAGTCCATTCTTCGACAGTCATGGAACAAGGAAAATCCTCACTCTGATACCAACTTGACGTAGCGAAAGAGTGAAGTTAATCACGAAAGTGAACTGGGCAGAAGAACAATGTCTTCAACCAGAAACAAACTTTGAATCTACAAGGAAATGAGTAAAAGAAGACTTAAAATAATAATTTCATTGATTCTTCATCCAACTACAACCCTCTTAAATAGGACCAATCAGTAAAGAGACTTAGAAACTTACTAAAAATCTAAAATTGTTAAAATATGAAAAAAGACAAAAAAAAATAGAAATTCCTACTAAGATTATAATGGATAGTCGCCAATCTTAGAAATACGTCAGAATCAACGGGGAGTGATTCTGATTTCCACGACTCAAGTTATTGTCAAAACGAAATACTCCAAAAATAGCTAAAATGCCGTTTTGACCCACTAAATGATGGAATTTGATCAAAATTAGGCGTACATCATGAGCAAAGCTTATGACTTTCGAAGATCTCGTCGTTTCCTTTCAAAGAAGTCCGGCCCCGCACAATTCCGACACTAAAAATAATTACGTTAATGCCTATTACGTCATTTTTAATATTTCTGTAGTGTTAGTGCCCGTTACGTCATTTTTAGCATCGTCTGGAGTTTGGACTTTTGACAGTCCAAACACTCCATGAACTCTTCTGCTGTGTGTTCTACATCATACAATCATCAAATGGACTGGACTTGATCTCCTGTGCTTGCACCAAATATACTTTATATGAGGATGGGGGACCATCTTTTGGTCCATCAAATGGTTTTTCTTTAGGCTCTTCATCCATCTCCATGATTTCTTCCCCTTCAATGAGCCCCCTATAATATCACTCACAAAATTTGCTTTCTTCTAAAGATTAACAATGTAATGTACTGAAATTGGGATTTAATCATAAATTCGATCTCGGAGGTGATAAACATCGTGAACAAACCCTGGATAATTCCACAGATTACAATAAGATCTCAAAGATCTTGTTCAAGCAAGCAAGTCCCACCGATTTAGAAAGATATCTTTGATTCTCTGCATCTTGACAACTCCAGCCACCTAGTAGTTGCAATGATCTCCTTGATTCTCTCCACAAATTCTCTCCCCCAAAAGTTTCCATATCCCATGGATATTTCTTGCCGTAAAACACGATGAACTATTTTCTTTGATAGATAGAATCCCTTAAGATGGAGATTCTAATTGTATATCTCGCGTATAAAACTACTATGTAAGGTAAAGATATGATAAGGAAAAATTAAAGTTTTCAAGAAATGCTAGCAAGTGTCCGTTAGCAATTGATGACCATGTGGCTTATATATGTGCCGGTTGGCAATATGTTTCATAGATAGGGTCAAACCAAGGTTAATTTGTGTTTATAAAATTTCATCAATGTATAATTTTTGAGTCTTCAATTGTGTCGGTGGATGTTTCATATATTCCTTAGCTTTCCAGAGCTTTCGTCAACACTTTACAACCATGCAAAATACATTATACATCTCGCTGTCAATTACTGGCCGGAAGTCCGCTAAGCTAAGAGGGTGCTTTTATTATAGATTACTTTCCCCATTTTCTCCTGAATAAGCTGGATCGAACCCCAAAAGTAGGGGATCAATTTTTTATTTCTCTTTATTATCCCTACTTAACAGAGAAAAAGACTAGTGCCTTAGCTTTATGAGATAGAACCTTCCAGGAGAGAGAGAGAGAGAGAGCAGAGTCTGCGATTCTCAATTTATTTCTTAATCAGGGTAGGAAGGGGCTTTCATCTATGAAAGACTCTCAACCAAACATCAGTTCGATTAGTGATTTCTAGGGTGTTGGATCACAAATCAAGCTGATTTTTGGTTGGTATATCCACCTAGGGATTGCAAAAAATATACCTACTGTCAGAGTCCTCTAAGAGTAATCCCTTGGCTCATGAGTAAAACTTCCGTCACAATGGGATTGCAAATCACACAAAACACGGCCAATGAGTTCTCGGCATTTACACCTAAAAAGCAAAAGCACATGGGTACGTTGCAAAAGTACTTGTTACGTGCCGAGAACTCATTGGCTGTGTTTTGCGCCGCGCCCTGTCATCTGAGTTTTATTCGCCTTTTTGCAGTGACCACTGACAGCTAAAAAGTACGAGAAAGTAGTTGAAATTTAAATAAGCGGATTGTCCAATGTAAGGCTGTAAGCAAGTTACAGCGTACACTAATCAGATGGTGATGGGATGTTATGTCAGCCTCGAGCTGATTCATTATTTCAGATCCCATTTGCGTTCACAAAGGCAAGTACATTGATGCAAATAGACAAACCTGACTTTGCCTGAAGACCCATCAATGGTAGAGGCTCAACGGTAGCCATGCCCGTCAGGAGAGACAGAGTGAGTTTATTTCTTACGTAGGATAGGAAGGAGAAACAAAAATCAGACTGATTAGTGATTTCTAGACGTTGGATCTTGTACCTCAAATACTGCTCAAATTCCCACAGTTCAGATCAACCCATGAAAATAAGTCCAATCCAACGCACACAAATCACTAATCAGGCTGATTTTTGGTTTGTAGGTCCACTTAGTGATTGGCCAAACATCCATATGGTCAGGTCCTCTAAGAGTGCCACGTGGCTCATATTGTGTCTTGTAAGCGGAGCCTGTCATTTTAGGGCGGTAACCGGAGCCTGGGCCATGTTTAAAAGGGACCTTTATAAGGGTATTATGGATTGGGGGAGTTATCGCTTTTTCCGTTATAATAGTTTCTAACGCACATGACCAAAAACAGGAAAAAATGGAATAACAGAAATAATTTATAACAGAATAAGGCAAAGATAATGGAAAATAATGGAAATAACCGCGTTTTCTTTTTAAGATTTTTCATAAAATAACGGTTTTTATTTTAGTTATAATGGCCATTATTTTAAAAAAATGGCTTTTTTGCTTTACCCCCTTACTTTATTGATGCAATTTGTAAGTCACCCAATGTTTTCAAAATATTTGCGTCTCACCCTTTGACCATGGTCAACATAGATGGTCTCCGGATGGACATCCCAATATTTTTTAAATGACTATAATGACCTTGGGAAAGACGCAAATATGTTAAGAACATTGGGTGCGATGCTAATTGCATCAATAAAGTAAGGGGGACAAGCAAAATATCCTTTCTTTTATGTTTTTTTTTTTTTCAGATTTTTTTTTTTAGGAATGTGAGCTCAAAATCTTTTTTTGAGGATTGTGAACTATAAAAGGAACTCACCTTCACGGGTTGTTAAGCAAGCTAGTGTCCCTCATCAATGATGACGAGGGACCACAATATGTGCCATGTTGCACACTCTTAGAGGTCACTTAGGTGGAGTGACATACCAAATATCAGCCTGATTATTGATTTCATACCATTGGATCTTTGTGCCTCAAATAATGCTCAAATTCTACGAATAAAATCAACCCAGAAAAATGACTCTAATCCAATGCTTAAAATTTAATAATCAAATTAATTTTTTGGTCTGAATGTCCACCTTAGGTTGGGTCAAAAGTAAATAAAGAAAGGTATTGAACTCACAATCCTAAAAAAAAAAAAAAAAAAACCTAAAAAAGAAAGGATATTTTGCTTGCCCCCCTTGCTTTATTGATGCAATTTGCATCGCACCCAATGTTTTTAAAATATTTGTGTCTCACCCAAGGTCTTTATAGTCATTTAAAAAATGTTGGGTTGTCCATCCGGGTCTCTATGGTCAACGACGTTGACCATGGTCAAAGGGTGAGACGCAAATATTTTAAAAACATTGGGTGACTTGCAAATTGCATCAACAAAGTAAGGGGGTAAAGCATAAAAGCCCTAAAAAAAAGCAGCCTTTAAAACGACGTTATTTTCTGAACGTTAAAATGATATGTAACGTTACGACTGCTGTTAAACTAACGGACGTTTTTTAAACCATGCTACAAACGTTTTCATTGTATGGCATGTCTCCCTAAAACCTGTCCCAACCCATGTTAAAAATTAATTAAGATTGAAGTTTAGGTAGCTTAGAACAGGTTTAGGGACGTGTGTCGCACAAAGGGGGGAGTTGGAGGAATCCTGATGGACGACTTATCCACTGTGATTGATTTGAAGTGGATTAGATCAAATTTATGGACAATGAACCATCCACTGAGAAGGCCTGGTCCCAAAGATGGGTATTCTGTGAAGAGATCATTTCTTATAAATAAAAGCGGGTCAGATTGTATGACCATAACCATCTGTTCTGTCGAATTTATTCATGACTTATCGTTATTGTTGTTGGACGACTGAGCAAATGAGACAAATCAAACAGTTACAATCATCAAATGGATGGACATGATCTCCTGTGCTTGCGCCAAATGTACTTTATAATTTATAAGAGGGTGGGAGAGAGAGAGAGAGAGAGAGAGAGAGAGCATGAAATCCAGAGAATTAATTCCTAATGGAAAAATTAAGAAAAACAATCTTGTTACTGAAGTTAACAATGGACAGAAAAGCAAGAAACAACCTGGTGATTATCCCCTCCAAGAAACCAAATTCGCCCAAGCACCAACAATGAATCGTGGGCTTCACAATCTCCAAACCACCAACAGACCTATCGACCAACACCCAACAAAAACTGGCAACCCCACAACAGAATTCCGATTGGCAACTGAAAAATATGGGTCAAGAGGATACAAACTCCCCGGTCCCATTATGTAAAAGCGCGGCGGCGGAGGTGGGGGAGGGCAGTATTGCACATATGGATTCTTCGGGGGAGGTGGTGGCGACGGAGGTGGTGGAGGAGGTCGTTGATTACATGGATTCTCGCAAGAAGAGCACGCCGTACACTTAATTCCTGTATCGGGCGCCCCTGGGACTGAAGTTTCGTCCATCTTCTTTGAAATTGAGGAAGTTGTAGTCGGAATTGTGATAGCAACGAATGCAAAAATTAGGACTAGAATTAGTCGAGGAGCTGTTTGACATATATTCGGCGACATTGTAGAACGACGCTGGCCGATCGAACTCTTGATGTTCTTCTTGTTGGCCGATGCAGATCTGATGGGTTCGTTGCAGCTGAAGAAGAGAGAAATGCGATATTAGTGGTCTTAGGCGTTTTGCCTACGTTAGGTGCATGGTAATGTAAAAGGTCGTCTGGTTAGGTAATTTGGTTTAAGAGGGGAAGCAGTCTTGTTTTTATTGTCCACTTTCTATGGTTTTACGAAGGTCATGAAAGCGAATCGCATGTGGATGGTGTAAATGTATGGGTCCCACCTTCTATCGCTTTATAAAAACTTGTGTATTTGAGCAACAACCCCCTGAAATTTGAAAGTAATTTGTAGTAACCCCCTTATACTTTCCGACTTTAGGATTACCCCCCTTGAGCTAGTTTAACGGTGGTTGACTTACGGTTAAAATGGACTTGAATCACACACGGTTAGCATTGTACTTGCTATATTATGATCCTTTCATGGGTTCATTAAGAAGGGCATGATGCATGCCATGTTTTAACGTCAGTCAAATGATGACTAAACTGGGGCATGCAAGGGGGCTAATCCTATAAAGTCTGAAAGTATAAGGGGGTACTACAAATTACTTTCCAATTTTTGGGTGTGTTGCTAAAATACCCAAAAAAAACTTTGGTTTTTATTTTATATTCATCCGTGCTTCCAATAATTGCCTCAATTTATACTTTGTAACGTATGATAATAAATAGAGGCACTACAGGCTGTTTGCAAGGTATACATGAGTGAGGTGCATTCCAAGCAGTGTTTTTTAAACCGGATTTAACAAAAAAATCGGTCCCGTTCATGTTGAAGCTGAAGTTTGAAGGGATACAGCGGGTTTTTTCAAAACCAGTGGTTCAACTGTCAAACCAATTGAACCACGGCTTCATAACCGGTATGTTCTTGTGAACTGTTTGAAACATGAATCCCCACATGTGCAATCCTAAAATTTGGTATTTTGTCTGTAGTCTGAGAGATTATTTTAAGAAACTGAATATGGTTTCCAAATGTTGGAGGATTTCTCCAAAATCTAGCTAAATCTTCACTACTGACCTGATCTTTTTGTAATATCAGACAAACCAGTCAGACCATATCGAACTATGGTCTGATGTCTGTTCGACCAATTCGGCAAAATTTTGGTTCGATGACCGCTTCGGTTTTTAAAGATTGATTCCAAATTTCCAAGTCCTGTTCCACGCAATTTAAGCAAGTAGTAGGCGGCACCTGCATTGCACGTGACTGATTGCGGGGACATTTTTTGGAAGAACAAGCAAAAAATTGGAAGGGCAGTTTTAGAGAGTGGCAAAATAGGGGCAGTTTTGGAAATGGAAATTTTATTTGCACCCAACAAATTGTGAAAGCACCCGATAGTAAAACTTCGCTGACCACTCATGATGACCTCCTAAAATAAGAACCACGGGGCACACTTTTAGAGGACACTAGCCAGTATGGATGTTTGGCTAATCCTAAGATGGGGCTACAAATCAAAAATCAGCCTAATCAGTGATTTCTGATCGTTTGGAATCGAGTCATTTTCATGGGTTGATTTTATCCGTAGGAATTGAGCATTATTGACCATTATTTGGGTACAAGGATCGAATGGTCTGAAATTACCAATCAGGCTGATTTTTGTTTTGTAGGCTTATCTAGGTTTGCCAAACATCCATACGGTTAGCGTCTTCTAAAAGTGTGCAACATGGCTCATACCCCTCCACAAGTTGAAGACGGGCTTTTTCGTCGTTGAAGCCAAAACTTGGGTCAACATTGGTCAAAAGACAGTGGACCGAATCATAGGGGTATGTCAGCTTTTTAAAATTTTGAGGGTAAGACAAATTTCAAAGATTACGTAGGGGGTATGTCAAAAATTTCCTTCTTACTTTTTTTATGGTAAGTCTGCATATAAGTTAAAAGTTATCACCACAAAATTATATACATGTATTTTGATTGGTCCGGCCTCAACCCACAGCTAAAATATCTAGCCCAAGCCCGGCCCAAAGAGGGATGGGTAGGTCTTAAAGACCAGTGGGCTGCCCCAGACAATTTGCAATCTTTGGTTTACGAGGAATGCTAGCAAGCAACGCCTAAAGGTGTTTCTCAATTGCAATCTTTCAAAAAGGCAATAAAAAAGACTTCTAATTCAAATTGTGGTTTAGGAGGTAGCTTTACTTGCCTTCAGCTGGGTTGCTTGCGAGCATTTCTCTTGATAGAGAAAAAATTTGCTGGTCCCGGGGTCCTTCAAACTTTGAAGGTCCCCCTGCCAAAATGTCTGACTCGTACTTTAAGGCCTAAACCCAACCCACGTTAACCCCTTGTTTAGTTGGTTAAGGGTGGTTAACAAAGGGTACGTGTCAAACATTTTGCAGGGGGACCTTCAAAGTGTGAAGGACCCCGGACCAGCAAATTTTTCTCATTGCTACCTATTGCTTAACTGCAAACATAGGCTATTGACCATTGGATTCAAGAGACCAGTTGGGCTCCCACTTGCAATACTGGATATGCAAAGGGACCCTGCCCGTGGCCGTACGTGTTTTTTCTCTACAAGCAAAAGTCTAAGGAAGAAGGCAAAGGGTACAACCAAGCAACGGTTTAAAAAAGGCCGTTTTAACAAAAATAACAGCTGTTATAATGGATTTGAACCTATCCCGGATTCTCGGCCCATTACGTTATATGCCTTATAATGGCTATTTTTTAAAAATAAAGGGCATTATTTTTGAAAAAATTTTGTTTTAAAAAATTTCCATTATAAATTTTATTGAAAATTTGAAATTCAAATTTTGAGTTTTGAATTTTAGCCTCGTTATTTTCGGATTTTTTTTTCCCATTTTGCCTGTGCGTTACAATCCATTATAAGGGAAAAAGGGTAATGGCCCAGTCTGTTATACTGTTATAACGGTCCCTTTTAAACCTTGGGTACAATTATTATAAGGGAAATTCTATTTGCACCCCATTTGGGTGCTTTGTGGCAAAAAATGACCTTAAGACCGAAAAAAAAAAACCCAGCACCCCTCTTCGTCCCTCCCTCTCTCACCTCGAACAAAACCCAAAACAATAGGTAAAAAAAAAAAAAAAGAGGAGGATGTCGTCGGCGTCGCCGCCACTTCCACCCCCACAAGCACGTATCTCTCTCTCTCTCTCAAATAGGCCCCACGGCTGGGCTGGGCGTGGGGACTGTGTAACCCATAGCCGGCCAAGCCGTGGCTACTACAGTCCCCACGGCCAGCCCAACCGTAAGGCCTATTCGATCGAGAGAGAGAGAGAGACGTACTTGTGGTGGTGGAAGTGGCGGCGACGGCGACAGCATCCTCGTCGTCCTCTTTTTTTTTTCGGGGGGGGTTTTGTTCAAGTTGAGAGAGGGAGGGATGAAGAGGGGTGCTGGTTTTTTTTTTTTGTTTTTAGATTTTTTGGTCTTAAGGGCATTTTTTGCCACAGAGCACCCAAATTGGGTGCTTATGAAATTTGTGGGGTGCAAATAGAATTCCCTTGCTATTATTGTTTCAAGGGTCGGGCTCCGTTGACAGATCTAAAATGACAGGGATATAATATAAGACACGTGGCACACTGTTACAGGACTCTGACTGTATAGATGTTTGTCCTATCCCATGGTGGAACTACAAACCAAAAATCAGCCTGATTAGTGATTTATAGGGATTGGACTTATTTTCATGGGCTGATCTTAACTGTGGGAATGTGAGCAGTATTTGAGGTACAAAGATGCAACAATTATAAATCACTAATCAGGCCGATGTTTGGTTTGTAGGTCCACCATGGGATAGGATAAACATCCGTACGGTCAGAGACCTGTAACAGTGTGCCACCTGGCTTATATTGTGTCCCTGTCATTTTACCTGTAACAGTGTGCCACCTGTTTTTTTGGTAGTTAAGCCTGTCATTTTACCTATTATTTTAGATCTGTAAACGGAGCTCTAACCGAGTTACTGATCTCTTTAAAAACAGGCTTAACTACCAAAAAAAAGACCCATTAATCCTGTAACTCTAATTAAAATTTTCTCATTAAATATTAAAATATCCATTAATTAATTATACATTAACCTACAATATTTTTTATTTTATTTTTTTGCTGTTGAAGGGTATCTCCACACCTTTTGGGTGGGACTAATCCACACGGTAGTGCGAACTGACGCCACGGAAGTTTCCCTACACACAACTGGGTAAGTCAAGAGGCCCGTGAGTCTCAGACATACAATCAGAGGGAGCAAACCCCTATCATGGTTCTACCACTGTACCAACACCCCTGGATGTACATTAACCTACATTTTGACATACCCTATCTTATCTTTGAAATTAGACATATACCCCCACAATCTGAAAAAGTTGACACCCCGCCCTATGACCGGGTCCATAATACATTGACTGTTATTGACTCAAATTGACTAACAATCTTTTTCAAATGAAAAAAATGCCCCCTTCTTTAACCTTTGAACAAGTGGGTTTGGATAAAATCCCTAATCCTGTAACACTAATTAGGCATTTGCCATTTATAGACCATTAATCCTGTAACATTAATTAAAATTTCCTCATTAAATATTAAATATCCATTAAATAATTATCCATTAACCTACTTTCTAAACTAAAAATGGGTTAAACCCCACCTTCCAAAATTAGTTTATCCCAAAAAGGAAAGAACCTTCCTTCCGGAATAGGATGTTTCTACAATTGTGCTCACACCCTACCCCTTATATTAATAAATAGAAATCCAAGATACGAATTGATGCAACGTTTGTTTCTTGAAGGTCGTGAGCGAGATGGGTTGCCGATGTTCCAAGAAATCAAAACTTCATGGTAATAACCAACTCCTCATTAGTCTTTTCCCTTTATTTTGAATCTCAATGGTTCCCCTTCCCTGTCTCTCTCACTCGCGCATCCCCATGCTTCTTCGATTGATGCAGAGGACTTTAGATGCCGATGCAGAGGGCTCTCGTAGCTCTACATAGCTCATTATTTGTGCCCATTAACCGTACGGATGTTAGTTTACCCAGTGTTGGATATATATACAAAAAATCAGTCTAATTGGTTTTTTCTACCGGTAGATTTTAGCAATTTTTTTAAGACTGATTCTAGATGTTGGATTCAAAGTATGATTTTTGCATTTTTTGGGTACTTGATCCAATGGCTCGAAATTATCAATCAAGTTGATTTTTGTTATGTAGATACACGAAAGGGTGGGTTAAACATCCATGCGGTTAGTGGGCCACAAAAACAACGAGCTATGTAGGGTCACGAGAGCCCTCTGCATCGACTACATCGAAAATCCTCTGCATCTAAAACTTTTCCAAACTCATGATATCAACATTCTTAAACCTTACAAATTTAGCAGGCTGGCACAGCTTAATCGTTAGTGCCTCCCCCTTTCCAGGGCTGGCTCAACCATTAGGCACCTAATGAGAAATTTTTTGAAGCGGCGTTCATGCACCAAGTACACCTAAGTGTAGGGCAATGATGTTAACGTTGCACCGAGTTAACCCTAGTGTACATGGCACAATATGATTGGGCGCTTGATCGCTGCTTCTAGATTTTCGCCGCTTCAAAAATTTTCCCAATTCCCATCTCTTCACCTTCCCTAAGGCCCCCCCTAGAGTCAACTCTTCAACATTATCTTTCTTAATTAATTCACTTTATTTTTAATAATTTTTTTAAGAAGTTTTTGAAAATAAGAATATAATCATAATAATATTTTAATTAAGTATTATCTATTGAAATGGATATTATGTCAAAACTTGAATACACAAATTAAATTAGTAATTTTGAATATTAAAAAGTAAGAAAACCAAGTTTAAATGAGCATATCTATCAAATTTTAATTATTTCTAATTTATATTAATTTTTTTCTTAAAAAGTATTACAGAAACTTTCATAAACGAAAATAAATTTAAATGAATTTACAAAAACAAAAACAACTTTATCTGACATTTATAAAAAAATTAACGAAACAAAGGGTGTTTCTGCCCGACAAAAATTAAAGTTGGAAAAAAGGCTGCCAATTCTCCCTACTAAAAATTAAAGCTGAGAAAAGCTGACAAATGCCTTGTTGAATGGCGTCCGCACCTGATGACAGACGCCCTTTAAAATGACGTTTGCCCATAGAGACATAAAACTTCTGTCACAATACGAGCCACGTGGCACACTTTTAGTGGACGCTGACCGTATGGATGTTTGGCCACTCACTAGGTAGACTTACACACCAAAAATAAACATCATCAGTGTTTTATAAGTTAGCGTTGGATTGAAGTTATTTTCACGGGTTGATTTTAAGCGTAGGAATTTGAGCATTATTTGAATGCAAAGATCCAAAGGTTGTAAATTACTAATCAGGCTGATTTTTGGTTTGCAGGTCCATCGAGGGACTGACCAAACATCCATACGGTCAGCGTCCACTAAAAGTGTGACATGTGACTCGTATTGTGACAGAAGTTTTATGCCTCTATGGGCAAATGCCTTTTTAAAGGGCCTCTGTCAGATTTTTCCAGTTTAATTTTCGTGAGACAGAGACGCCCTTTCAAAGGGCGTTTAGTTACTTCTTTTCAACTTCGAGAAAGTTGTTTCAGTTTTTGCAAATACATTAAAATTTATTTTCGTTTATGAACTTTTCAGAAAGTATTATTTAGAATTTTCGCCTTTCCCTTCAACTTGTATTGAGAGGTCCCCGCCGTTCTCATCACTAATCAAAACCATGGTTATTACTTCTTATTTTTACACCAGTTATGAAGAGAAGACCACCAAAACCCCATACACCCACCAGTACTGAAGAGAATGAAGACCAACCAGAAGTATCAAATCTACATGAAATTTCTGATTCAGTAGAATCACATCTGCATGAGATTATTGATAGTGAAGATGAAGAAAAAGATACTGCTGACAAAGAAGAGAAACTCAAAGAATCTTCGGAGGCAGAAAAAGATGATTCCAAGAAAGAAGAAAAACCCAAAGATTCACCACAAGAAAAACGCAAAGAATCGTCAGAGGCAGGAAAAAATGATTCCAAGAACGAAGAAAATCCCAAAGAGTCACCAGAAGAAAAACGCAAAGAATCGTCAGAGAAAAGAAAAGATGATTCCAAGAACAAAGAAAAGACCAAAGAGTCACCAGAAGAAAAACGCCAATTATCGTCGGAGAAAGGAAAAGATGATTCCAAGAACGAAGAAAAACCCGAAGAGTCACCAGGAGAAAAACGCCAAGAATCGTCCGAGGGAGGAAAAGTTGAAGCCAAGGATGAAAAAAAATCCAATGAGTCACAAGAAGGAAAATGCGAAGAATCGTTGGAGGGAGGAAAAGAGGAAGAAGAACCCAAAGAGTCAGCCAAAGATCCAACGCATATCGAGAAGAGAGAAGAAGAACCCAAAGAATTGTACGAAGACTCTGAAGAGGAGAATTTGCCCTTACTGGAACCTGACCCATATAACAGAAAATTCAGTGGTGATTTCAACTGTGGTCGGGGATATTGCAACGGCTCCTGCTATTGCGGTTGTTGCGACTACAGCGACTCCAGCGACTCCGATTACATGGATGATCTTACGAATGCAAATTACATCATTAATCTGTTTAGAGATGATAATGCACATGGATGTTGCATCATGTAACATTGTTTATTTGGTAATAACATTGTTTATGAGCATGGTTCAAAGTCTCGGCCGATCCTGGTCTGGATCAAGCATTCCGGATCGGGATTGGAGCCCACCTATCCGATTCAAACCATACTGTCTTGCCCGAGATCTCTGTTTTACAAAGGGTTTTCACATGGTCTTGGGCGAAATGGGCCGATCCTGTTCTGGATCGGAGCAATCCGAATCGGGATCGGAGCCCACCGATCCAGCCTCCAATCCTGAGACTTTCATCCTTGAGTATGAGATCCACTGATTCAAAAGTAAGGTCAGGTTGGTAAAAGTAGTGGACCGTTTAATGGAATTTTTTTGCCTCGCCCCAATGCTTAATACAAATGGCGTCAAGCAAATCAAGGGCTTTCCATCAATACACGGAGAGGTGGCCTGCAGCAATATTTCATAATATTTTCCTGTGACAAAATTTCCTTATTTTTTGTCCTTCTTTTAGTTTATATTTAATTATTTATTTTGGATAGGCAACATGGTTGAGGCAGGCAGGACCACATGACCGAGGCTAAACCGGGCAGGCTGAGCCGGGAAAGGAAATTTTGACTCCGTGGCCAACTCATAGTTAGAAATTCGGAGTGCGGCAAAACTGCGGTGCAGGAAATGTTCGAGTACAATTCAGGTTTATCATTTAAAAATGCATTAAAAAATTCGGCAAAAATAATTTAAAAAATAAATAAAACATAAGAAAACAAAATATTGGCAATTTTCTCTTATAAAATGAATTTTCATGTTCAAAAAAATAAATAATGCGGGAATAATTTGAAAAAGTTTGTGAATTTGATCATATTAAAAAATGCGCGAATTTTCATTATCTTTGAATAGGATGTTGTTCGGTTTGTTTGTTCGGATAATTCATACGGTTCTTGTATAATTCGAGAATTTACTAACCACGCCAGCTGCTCAATATTGGAGGAAGCGGCTAGATTTTCCATTTTTATTTCTAATTTTGTATCTAGAGAACGAAAAACAATTCTTTGGCATTCAATGATTTGGTTTGAAATTAGAAAGATAAATTCACATAGAGATCATGTTGGACAATCCAATTGTTCACATTAAAGAAGGAGCCTATCGAAATGGATTTAAGTTTATCTTAACGCTTTGAATTGTTTCTAACTAGTGGGTGGCCCGTGCCCACAGCACTCAGGTGTGAGCGGCTAAGATCCACCATCCAGTTTTTTTTTTTTTTTTTTGGGTGGGGGATCAACCCTTCTTTATTGAAGCCTATAAGAGGGGGATAAGTGGGGAGACAGCCACTGTCACTTGTGAGAAGAGGAGTTGAAGCGGCGATCCAAAGTTTGAGTGCACGCGAGCGGGGGAGAGACAAACAGAGAGAGAGAAAATGAAAAGGGTGATATGTGTTAGCACACGAGGGTGTGAGTGGTTGAGATCCACCATCCATCTGGGATGATAAGATCTCGGCCATCCTTTGTGAAGCCGACAAGAGGGGTATAAGTGGGGAGACAATTTCCCTGTTTTGTTATAAAGACTAGTGGGTGCCCCGTGCCATCGGCACTCCTCAATAAAGAATTTGCCAAAATCAGGTGAGTGGCGGAGATCCACCGTCCATTTGGGGGAGGATTAGATCTCGACCCTTCTTTGTTAATGCTTATAAGAGGAGGTATAAATAGGGAGACAACCAATGTGTTTTGTTATATAGAATAGTAAATGGCCCATGCCCACGGCACTCTCCAATAAAAGCGTTTGCAAAAATTGGATGCCTTCGGCACTCAAACGGTATAACAGACTGGGGCGTTACCATTTTTTCCATTATAACGGCTGTTATAACAGATTGTAACGCACAGAGGGAGAAATGGGAAAATAACAGAAATAACAAAAAATAACGGTGTTGAAATTTAAATTTTGAATAAATTGAGGTCAAATGAGGCAGATTGAGTGGCTGAAATCTAATCGTCCACATTAAATCGACGGATTTGCTCAAAGAGGAGGACTCGGGCCCAATTCCATTTGGATACCCCTCCCTATCCCACAGAGGCGACCCCATGGCGTGGTCCACGGGAGGTAAGTCCCTTCCTTCGCCTTGAGTGGGATACTGTGCAATTGAGTGAATTAAAGTACTGCATGTTTATTTGCTTTCGCAAAAAGTTAATCGACTTGCGTGGAAGGCCATTAATAATTGAACCATAATTGAGCAGACCCAGCTCCTCTTAAAACTGGTGGGATTTCATCACCTACTTCATCACTCAGCTGCGTTTGATCCCCAGGATCCACAATTAATAAAAAGAATCAAGAGCTAGAGCCAAACTAGATTGGTGTTCTAGGACACCCCTCCGCTTAGTCATTCCTTCGATCCCAGGTCGAATATGTCCACGAGCGCGGGTCCCTGTTATCTAACACACCATAGGTCCCTACTACTCAAGTATACCGAGCTCGCTAGTGGCTTCCCTAGTTCTTTGTTGATCTGCTATTTGTTGGGTTAGGAACACAAACCAACCTTAGCTTATACTAAGGGAAAACTCATCTCCATCGCTTGACAAATCTGGTAAGTCTTGGGCGTATTTAAGTCAGCCGATGTGCCGCACGTCTGTCTAGGCTTCGGATTATCTTGCGATCAACTTGAGTTAGTACTGAAACATTTGCTTTGAAGAGTGTATCTCAGCGAGAATCCAAGAGCGACAAAGTTAGTCCGGGGGGTAACAAGATAAACCAGTGGTCCACCCACTGTCATAATCTACCATACCCCACAAACTAACAAGATAAATTCTCAAACTTATCCTGATTTGTTTTAGCCATAGGATTATTTTGTTCTGCTTTATGTGCATCATTTAGGATCACTACTTCAGTGTTTCCTTGTGGCAACTTTTTGCCAAGTCTAGAGCTATTTTTTCAAACAGAAGCCCAGTTGGACCTATCCGAACCTTTGACTGATTCGATCTGAGAGTCAGTCTACCGCACTCCTCTATCTCCTCTGATGGTAGATGAGCGACCTCTATATAAGACCTACTATACTTTCTATGAGAATCTAGGTGATAACTCCCAGCACTGGAATACCAATTCTACGTGCAGTAGTGACACCCCGGTCTAACGAACTTCTATGGGATATGAGACAAAGGGTGACCCCGAGCCGAGCTACAATCTCTAATCTAGGAACTTACCAAATCTGTCTCCGCCCTTGTTGTCTCGGTCCAAAAACCTATGCATCATTCCAACTCTGTGGGATATTTCCCTTCTATCCAGGAAGAGGTTTGTACTTTTAGTACATTTCAATCTCCAATGCAGACTTCCTACAATAACTCGTATCATCTGGACACTAGGAGTCACCCTAATTTTGTCTGAGAACAACAATATGCTCCCCCGCAGCAACTGCAACAGGGTATGTATCATTCCGAGTTTCATCAACCCAATGGACAATATGATTGGCAGTACTCGCAGTCACAATACCAGGCATACCCACAGACTTACTATTCTAGTCAACAGTGGACCCCTCAGGATTCTCAGAGTCAGCAGATAGTCCCAAACTCACTTTAGTCCTATCACTTTCATACTCAGTCAGACTACGATTAAGAGTTGGTACCTCAACTTCCCTTAGCTGAACCGTCATGGTCTACTACTAAACCTAGTCTAGAGGACCTTCTCTCTTAATTTATCTTCCAACAACAACAATCCATGGAGAGATTGGAACACCATCTAGGTCAGTTAGAATCTGAGAGAGAGAAAGTCAACTTCCGTAGCCAACTTATAGCCTATCAAGAAGGGAATGCCATTGCCACAATCTATGAGGAGGATTCGCATACACTGAACCCGAACTGGAATTTTCAAGAAGAAATAAAAGTTGTTACCACCACTAGATAAGGCCAGAATATTGACGAGCCATTGTCTCCATCTTCGGTGCCCTTAAAAGCACCAAATCTTGAACTTACCTCAAAGGAACCTTCTTTCAAAGCTACCTTTGATGCTTCTACCTCTACACCCGAGGCGGACATTCCTGACACTGAGCCTTGTCTAGAGGGTAGAATCTCAGTTGTCCTGGACCACCCGTTCCTCACTACTGCGGATGCACTCATCGGGTGTAAGGACCATTAGGAAACTGATATTCGCTCAAAAGTGCTTATTTTAAGCCATTATCCTTATAGCGATGTCGCATTCTCCTACGTAAAACTTATCTTTTCGTCGACTTTTTCACGTAAGAGTTTCTTCTATTGCGTATAGCGCATTCTTTAGACGAATATCAACTATTTGCATAAAATATACGCATTTCGGATAGTCTAGATATGAAGCCGTTTTGATTAAGTCTCATTACGCTCTTTTCTCTCGCAGGAAACCCGATCAGGCGATTTTAGAGACTTGCGGTCCCACTATCAACCATAAAAGCCTAATATCAAAGCTTAAGGAGTCAACAAGCTATGACAAGAAGATACCGGCCAAGTACGAGTCATGTCAGAGGATCGTAGAGCCAGATAAAGAACCAAGAGAGAGGCAAAGCTGAAGACCAAGAGACGGGCCAAAGTGATTCAAAGTCGCACCAACTGACATAAAATGACGGCTTACGTAATTGGTGAAGCCGACGGAAGATTACATTGAAGATCAGGGTTCATGACCCTCCGCCAGCTCTTTTGCCTTTATTTTGTATTATTTTCTCTCTCCTCTCTCCTAATTCTCTCTCCATCTCTCCAGACTCTAATATCTAACCCGTAGATCATCTCATCCTACCATTAGATCCCCAGATCTACCATCCGATCCCCCTCTCCATGATCGAATTGCCTATATTTCACCATCTGATCCTTAGATCGATCATCCTAACCCTCCGATCTCCATCATCTAGCCTCAGATCTTCTCTCCTTTAGCTTTATTCAATCTCTCATAGTTCTTCTACCGTTAGATCTTTAATTCGACCATTAGATCATTCATCTGACCATTGGATCTCTCCAGATCCTACGGTCCGCCAATTGTGGATCGAGTCAAACCACCACCTCATCTCATCCAATTATCATAGTTTCATCATCTAACAGCCCACATGGCCTTAGTGGTCCACAAAGCCCATGGCCAAGTGGCCCACAAGCAAATTGGAAGCCCACGGCCTCGTAACCCGTCCTAGAGCCCATGGTGTTTTGGGCTCATTCACCATTTCTCTCATAACATGGCCCACGACCCATTCATTGTGGATCCTCCACGTGAATGCCTATCGTCCACACGGCCTAAATTCTTAAAAGGCCTATGGCCTATTTTCTTGAGTGGCCCATGACCCACTCATTAAGAGAATCCAAAGGTCATTGATGCTTTCCCAAGCCCATTTCCAGAAGCCCACAATAGGCCAATGAGAGAAGTGGTCAACCTTGACCACTTCTCACTTATCTCCTCACTCTCCCCCATTTTCCTCTTTCCATATGGTTTCCAACGGTTGTGGGAAGAGGCCTTCCCTTGTTATAAGAGAGGAGACCGAACCCTTAAAGGTTTGGTTCCCTCCCCCTTCTCTTTTCCCCTTTCTTCTTCCTCTTCTTCTTCTTCTTCTCAGGCCACCTTCTTGGCCGGACTGGTGCGTTTTCTCCGGCGACTGGTTTTCATCTTCTTCTTCTTCTTCTTCTTTCTCCTCTTCTCTCCTTCACGCCGGAGTTGCAGACCAACTCCGGCCAACAGTCTCAGGCATCTAAGCCTACCCCTTTGCTACAAGAACTCCACAGCCATCATCCAACGGTACCACAACCACCAAGCTTACCACCAGCAACAACCGGTGGTGCACCACCACTGGTTTCCCAAACCAGACCGCATTTCCATGTCCAACCCCGTGCTCCTCATGGACTGGATCGCCTCCACCAACGAGCCAGCAACCATGCTACCCCATTAACACCGGTTCCCTCCCCCTTCACTTCTCATTCCCTTCTTCTTCCACTTCTCCTAAAAAGAACGAAGAGTGGGACTGTGTGACAGCCAGCACCCTCTCAATGTTCTCAACCTCTTCTCTTTTCCCCTTCATCCACCAATCGGCCATCTAGCTGCCTTCACCGGTTGTTCTGTATGAAATTCAAGACCGTCTACCTTCAAGGATTGCACCAGCAGCAACCCACGGTTTGGAAGCTGTGCGAACTAGTGAAATTCGCTTAAAAGTGCATATTTTCCACTGTTATCTTCTAAGAGTTATCACACTCTCCTACGTAAAATTACTCTAATTATCCTCTTTTCTACGTAAGAGTCTATTTCATTGCGTAGAACACACTTTTCTGGACGAAATGGTATATTTGCATGCATTAAACGCATTTTTGGAAGTCTAGGTATAAAGACGTTATGATCAAGTCTCATTACGTGTTTTTCTCTTGCAGAAAACTCGATCGGGCTATTCTCGAGACTTGCGGGCCCCACAATCAACCACAGAAGCCTAATATCAAAGCTTGAAGAGCCACATGCTATGACTAGAAGATATGGGCTGAATAAGAAGACCAAAAAGGCGGCCCAAAGAACGAAGAGAGCAGGAGAGCCAATGACCAAGAGACGGACCAAAGCGTTTAAAGCCACATGAGTCAGCAAGGAATGATGGTCTACTCTACTGGAGAAGTGTGAGGATGGTTACAGTGAAGACCAGGGTTCCAGACCCTCTGCCAATACTTTTATCTCCATTTTCTGATATTTTCTCTCTCCTCCCCCTAATTTTCGATCTCATCTCTCCTTATTCTATCTCTCTTCATCTCTCAGTCCTCGGATCTACTGACCTAACCCCAGAACTCCTGCCCGTTGGCTCTGGCCCATCTCCCTAAGCTATCGGACTGTTGGATCTTCCATCGGACCGTTGGATTGTCCATCAGACCGTCGGATCTCTCTAAATCCGTCGGCCTGCCAATCTGGATCCTGATCAAGTCATCTTCAATCTGACCATCAGATTGTCTGTCACATCATCTTGTGAGACGATGGACATCATCAATCTATTTGGGCCAATAGCTGGGCCCATCATCATCGACCCGCTGTCCGACCATTTAGTGGACCCCGTGAATTTCAAAATAATTTCAATTAAATTTTAAAAAAAGGGGGGGTCCACTAAATGGGGAAATTCCCCAAAGAAAAGTAGGGTTTTACTTAAAAAAAAATATATATATATATTTTTCTTATTCTTTATTTTCGAAAAATCCCCTATTTCCATTAAAGGAAATAGGGAAGCTTTTTAAGGGAAGAGAAGGGTTCGTTGGAACCCTAATCCCTCTCCCATCTCCTCCTCTCTTCCCCCATCCTTCCCCCATCCTTCTTCTCCTCTTCTGCCCCTTCTTCTCCGCTTGGTTTTCACCTTCCTCTTCATCTTCTCCCCGCCCCCACTAGAGTTGCAGGTCTGTCAAGCACGCCTGCGCACCATCACTTGCACGTTCCTCCTCTCCTTCTGCCCCTTATCCTCTTCTTCTTCGTCTTCCTCTTCTTCTCCTTCTTTCCATCATCTTCTTGCTGCTGCTGCATGCACCGCTCCTCCTCTTCTCTCGCCGGAGTTGCAGACTGCAACTCCGGCCACCAAGAACTCCATCCCATCTTGCTGGCTACCACGCTCACGACCTCTTCCATCCATGGTTATCTCTCTTTCCTTCCCTTCTCCATTGCTGGGTTGCAGAAGAGGAGGAACGGTGGACTGGTGCAGCTCCACTGCCCAACCTCCTCCATGAACTGCCACCTTCGATTGCTACCGCCTCCCTTCTCCATTGCTGGGTTGCAGCCGACCACCTCACTGCCCATCACCACTATTTCTGCTCTAGCCGTCAACCTCTCCTATCCCCTCTCCAAAACCCAATCAACGCTACCCCCTTCAACAAGAAGTCGCACCCACCTTCCCTTACCCTTTACTTCCAAAAGCCACCATCTCTCAAGACCGTCTCCCTCAGCCCAGTTTCTCAAAAAAAAAAAAAAGACAGGAGAAAAGAGAAGAAGAAACGGAGAGAGCCGCTGCTCTCTCCCTTGGACTGGAGCACCACCGTTCTCTCAAGCATGTTCGTCATCAACACCGGTGGTCTCGAGTCGCTGGTCCTCCATCACCACAGCCTCTAAACGCCTGCCATTTTCAATGTTTTCACGGCCTGCAACATCTTTGCAGGCCGTTATTTATTGGGTTCTCTTGGGCGAACCACTCCACAACGTGCAGCAAGCACCATTAGCTCCTTCTTCAACGTGCTCCTCTCCAACCAACTCTCCAAGCGCTTCCATGCAGGTTTGACTAAGGCTGGTCAACCATATCACCACACCCTTCATCCCTTGAGCAAACACCTAATGGTGCCCTCATAGGCTCTTCCACTAATCAGCAGCCGCCATTCTCATCTTTGGCCACCCTCCGGTAGGATCTCCCCAGTAGGATCTCAACTTTCTCTCTCTAAATCAGTCTCTCTCTCTCTAGAATTTTTAATTTTCTCTCTCTAGTCTCCCTTTTACTCATGCTTTCTAGATTAATTTATTTTTATTTGCTTCAGTAATGGGATCCAGGCATTGTAGACTTTATTTTGTTTGAAGAATAAAAATTGATTTTGGCATGTTTGCTCTTTCTCAATCTTCTTTCATGTTTATTGATTTAGTTTGTAGTTTCGATAATTTCTCACTCTAAAAATCACTAAGCATGTTTTAAATCGCTTCACCATTCTCACCCCACCACAATTTCTGAGATAAATCCGTTATTTCATGTTCATGAATCGCGCGAACTAACCCCGAGTGCGGATCAACATCCGACATGAGCCACTGTGCAAAACTTGATTATTTTACAGGTTGAAAGTCTCGGATAATTACAAATCTTGTTGATTCTAGGGTTTCCGTAACCAACGACGTGAAAAAACCCTAGTTTCAAATGGCACCGCTGAAAGTAGGGTTTTTCCGCGTTGTTGGTTACGGAAACCCTAAAATCAACAAGATTTGTAATTTTTATCCGATTATCCTGCAAAATTGACAGATTTGTATAGGGATTCGTGTCGGATGTCGATCCGCACTCGGGGTTAGTTTGTGCAAGCAGTGAAATGACGGACTTTTTGCTTGGAATATATGGGGTGAGAATGATGGAGTGATTGAAAACATCTTTTGGTGATTTGTAAAGAGAGAAAATTACCCATAAGCAATAAAGAACCATAAAAGCAAAATAAGAAATGCGAAATATCAACTTTATTAATTATCAACGAGTGATTACAAAGAAAACTAAACTAAATTCAACTGATGAAATTAATTTAGAAAGCCATCAAAAATTAACCTAGAAGGTAAGAAATTACTAAGGTAGAGAGAGAAAGTAGAGAGAGATAAGAGACTTTTAGAGAGAGAAAATTGAGGAACACTCACCATTGGTTCGGTTGTAGTCTGGCAAGTAGGCGAAGCGTGAATGGGATGCTGGGTGTCGAAGGTTGCACGGGCAGGTGGTTGATGAGCAGCACAATGTGGTGCTTTGATGGAGGAGATGGGTGTGTGGAGCGGCTATGGTGGTGGAAAACGATTGAGGTAGCGGCTGTAATGGAGTGTAGTGGAGGCGATACAGCAAGTAAAGAAGAACCTTGCTGGTTCGGCCAGCAAGGGGTGCAGCAAATGGAGGATGGCAGCGTGGTTGAGGGGGCCATCCAAGGAAGAGGAGTGGCAAGCCAGCTACAACAGTGGAGATGCAGCAAGGAGGTGATGGAGGGGGCGTTGCTGCAAGGCGGTGGAACTGGTGGAAGAGCTACCATCAACGTGAAGGGCAGCAGGTGCGTTGCCTCCAACGATTTCTCCTTCTTCCTCTTCTTTCTTCTCCTTTTCTTATCTCTTTGTTTTTTTTTTTTTTTTTTTTGGTTTCTCGTTTTTTTCTTTGGGAAAGATCGAGGATGGTTGAGGGAAAAACGTTGGTGGGGACAGCCTGTGAGCGGTGGAGTCTTGTAGTTGCAGACCTGCTGGAGTTTCAAGTCTACCCAAAGTGATGGTGCACCGGCTTGAGGAGAAGCCACCGAGTTGGGTCTTGGAGAAGCAGCACCGTGGAGATCGTATTGGTTGCAGGTCAGGCTAGAGCAAGAGCGCCAGCAAGGCTAGAAACTCCAAGGAGGGGATGGCCGGAAAAATCGTGGAGAGAGTGCAAGGGATGACTGCTTGGAGATGAAGGGAGGCGTGGGAGAGAGGAGGAAGAAGGAGCAGAAGAAGAGAGCAGAAGAGGAAGAAGAAGAAGAAGGAGGACTGGACTGGTTGGGGGGGGCGCTGCCGGCCGGAGTTGCAAGCTGCAACTCCGGTACAAAATGGGAAAACGAAAATAAAAATAAAAAAAATGAGAAGAAGAAAAAGAAGAAGAAGAAGAAGAAGAAGAAGAAGAAGAAGAAGAAGAAGAAGAAGAAGAAGAAGGAGGAGGAAGAGGACCAGATGGCCGGAGTTGCTGCCTGCAACTCCGGTGAAGATGGAGGAGGAAGAAGAAGAAGAAGAAGAAGAAGAAACGGCCACCGGTGGAGGGAGAATGTGGGGGGATTGAAAGGGGGGAAGAGAGGATGAGAGGGGAGAGGGATTAGGGTTCGAACGAACCCCTATCCTTCTCCTTTTAAAGCTCCCTATTTCCTTTAATGGAAATAGGGTATTTTTTGAAAATAAAAAATATGAAATTTTTTTTTTTTTTTAAATAAAACATTACTTTTCTATGGGGAATCTCCCCATTTAGTGGACCCCCCATTTTTTAAAATTTAATTAAAATTATTTTAAAATTCACGGGGTCCACTAACTGGTCGGACAGCGGGTCGATGATGATGGGCCCGGCTACTGGCCCACATGGATTGATGATGTCCATCGTCTCACAAGATGATGTGACAGACAGTCTGATGGCGATCGGATGGATGGTGACTTGATTGGGACCCAGATTGGTAGATCGATGGATCTAGAGAGATCCAACGGTCCGATTGAAGATCCAACGGTCCGATGGAAGATCCAACGGTCAGAAAACTAAGGGAGATGAGATAGAGCCGATAGGCAGGAGTTCTGGGGTTAGGTCAGTAGATTCGAGGACCGAGAGATGAAGAGAGAGAGAGAATAAGGAGAGATGAGAGAGAAAGTATCAGAAAATAGAGAGAAAAGCACTGGCGGAGGGTCTGGAACCCTGGTCTTCACTGTGACCATCCTCACGCTTCTCCAGTAGAGTCGACTATCATTCTTTGCTGACTCATGTGGCTTTAAACGCTTTGGTCCGTCTCTTGGTCATTGGCTCTCCTGCTCTCTTCGTTCTTTGGGCCGGCTTTTTGGTCCTCTTATTCAGCCCATATTTGGCCCATATCTTCTAGTCATAGCATGTGGGCTCTTTAAGCTTTGATAATGGGCTTTCATGATCGATTTGGGCCCACAAGTCTCGAGAATCGTCCCATCGGGGTTTCCTACGACAGAAGAAGCGCGTAATGAGACTTTATCAGAACGACTTAATATCTAGACTTCCGAAAATGTGTTTAATGCATGCAAATATACCATTTCGTCCAGAAAAGTGTGTTCTACGCAATAGAAGAGACTCTTACGTAGAAAAGTAGATAAATAGAGCCTTTTAACGTAGGAGAGTGTGAAAACGCTTAGAATATAACAGTGGAAAATACGCACTTTTAAGCGAATATCAGCTGCTGTCGCTCGGGTGTTAGGGAGTGCGAAAAAGGACGTAAAGACGGAATTGGAAAGTTGCTGAAGCGGAAAGCTACTCAATTTGGACAGCCCGACCTTTTTGGGAAACTTTCTATTTTTTGTTTTTAGTGATTTTTAGCAGTCTTTTAAATTACTATTTTTAATGCCTTGGAAGGCCGAGTGCAAAGTTGTAATAATTTAGAAATTTTACTGCTTTCCAAATAACTGCTAGATCTTGTTCTAGGGTTTTTTAGAAACCCTAAATTAAGTGTAAAATACCAAAAAAATAAAAAAAAATCAAAATTCAAAAAAATTAGGGTTTTATATTCTGCAGATTTTTAGAAATCACCAATCAAGGATTTACGATTTTTGGAAAGATTCTAAAATCTTGAAACTCTGCTTAATTAGGGTTTCCCCTCTTAGAAGTTTCCTCTTTAGAAGAATTTCTATCTTTAGAAATCTTTCGAATTTGGAAATGTCTGCAAAAGGAAACACCCAAAATCTAGCAGAATTTCAATTTTAGAAAATTTTCTAAAATTATAAGGGATCTCGCAATCAAATCTTTCTTGGAAGATCTCCACAGTTCGGAAAACTTTCCAATCTAGGTATTTTTCAATCTGGGAATTCCTAAATTTTACCCCATCTCGAATTTGAAAAATAATTCAAAAACTTGCCTAAATCTAGTGCTTGTTCTGTGAACCCTAAAAAGGCAAGGATCTTCCAAATAGAATCCTGAATAGCTCGACAGCTATCTCGACAGCCAGCACCCTCTCAACGTTCTCAACCTCTTCTCTTTTCCCCTTCATCCACCAATCGGCCATCTAGCTGCCTTCACCGGTTGTTCTGTCTGAAATTCCAGACCGTCTACCTTCAAGGGTTGCACCAGCAGCAACCCACGGTTTGGTAGCTGTGCGAACCAGCAACCGTGCAAGCCTCCACCTCCTTCTGGCGGTCATCTTCTTTGCAGCCACACCTGCAACTTTATAGATTCCGTTCGGGTTCTTCCACCCTCCAACTATTTTCCTCCCCACGTCCAGCACCTCTACAACATCTTCATCACCTTTGTTGGCTTGCTCCTGCAACCCAGTGTTGACCTCTCTTCAATCAACGGCAACACCTCACCACATCATCCGTCTTCTTCTATCTCCCTCCATGCTATTGTGCACACACAGCCAGCGCCTCCACCTTGTTGGTTCACCGTTGCTAGAACTCCACAGCAACTCAACTTAACGTTGTGCACTCTCCTGTGTTGCCAGCAGCCACCACCTGCATCACCTATTCACGTCCTCCACAAACACCAGTTTGCTGTGAACCCAAAAGAAGACCCACCATTGCAAGACGTGGCAAAATCACCTTTATTTTCAATGGTTGCTACACCCATGTGCCCCTCAATCAAACCGTGGTGACTTGCTACCTGCGTTCTGTCTTTTGCAAGTGCAAGTCTGCACATTCTCCTCCTTTGAAGAGTGTACCCAACAGCACCTTGCATTGTTCCTCCTTGCAGCACTCCTCAAGTGGTTCACTCCGTTCATCTCATCCTTCTCAAATCCTCAACTTCTTCTACAGTGCTGGTCCAATCAGCAACCATCGTGTCTGCGCATTGCTCACAGGCCAGCACCTCCACAAGAAGATTGCATGCTGGCACACCATCCATCCAAAGTAGCAAGCAACTCTTTTGCTGCACGTGTACCAATCACTTGATCTCTTCCAACGGTTGGATGAACACCATCACCAACCGTAGTTGCTACCTTTGATCCACCTTATTGGCTGGTCGTCATTCTCACTTGAAGCAAATATTGGTAAGCCCGAAGGTAAAACTCATTCTCTCCATCTTCTCTATCAAGTATTCTATTGTTTTCTCTCTTTAGAATACCCTTTCTCTCTCTAACTTTCTATAAATCTCACTTTCTCTCTCCACCATTTCTTCCTCTATCTCTAATTTTCTCTCTATAATTTTGTCTCTCTTATTATTGCTTTCTAGTTAATTATTTAATTAGCATGTTTTATTCGATTGAAAGTTGTATTTTGACATTTGAATTTAATAAAGTGATTTGATTTCATAATTTCAGTAGTTCATTCTATCTCGTATTTTATTTTTGTTTTCAGTTTAATTTCTTCATCATTTTCTCTCTCTAAAACACGAAAGCTTATTTTAAATCACCGATTCACCATTCTCACCTCTTCCATCATTTTTAGCAGATTTCTATTAATTTGTTATTTATTTGCCCTAACCCTGAGTGCGGACGATACCCGACACGACCCACTGTGCAACCTTGCATTTTTGCAGATTAAGTGAATCAAATCGGAGAAATTACAAATATTGTTGAACTTTAGGGTTTCCGTAATCGACGACACGGGAAAACCTTAATTTCAAATGGCGCCCTTCCGCTCGGTTGACGGGATTGCAAAAAGACGAACAGGAATTCGGAAAGCTGCTTAATATTGAAGATCCGATAAAAAATCGAAAACTTTCTATTTTATTTTTCACATTTTTCACTTATTATTTTAATGCCTCGGATGGCCGAGTGCAAAGTTGTAATAATTTAGGGATTCATTTTCTCTCCTTTTAGAATAACTGCTAGATAATTAACTAATTAAAAATACCAAAAATATTAGGGTCAAACTTCAATTCTGCTATTTCTAGTTAGATCACCATTGGTTATTTGATTCAATTTGAAAGATTTCCAACTCCGGGTAATTCAAAAGTAGATATTTCCGAATCCTAATTCGGGAATAGCTAAAGTTGAATTTCAAACCCTAATTGGAACTAATTCACAATACTTGCCCTAAATCATTGCGTATTTTTTGAAACCCCAAAGGCGGTATACCTTCCAATTCCATACCATAGACCATTGTGGACTAACGTGATTGCGGATTGCGTTTACCAAGTGAGTATGGAGCGAAAGCTCAAAGAGGTGGAGTCGGGCCCAAGCCCATTTGGATACCCCTCCCTATCTCATGGAGGAGATCCCGTGCGTAGCCAACGGGCAGGTAAGTTTCTACACCTCGCCTTGAGTGCAATCTTGATCATTGTGCAAAATACTGTGTCGATTGTCTATTTGTTTTTGCAAACATTATCGGAACTGCTTGGTTTGGCCGTAATAAAATACATTAAAGAGCAAACCCAGCTCTAACTTGAAACTGGTGGGCTTTCATCACTCACCTCGTCATTCTAGCTTTTGTGCAACCATAGCCAAGAATTAAAATCAATCAAGAAGTAGAGCCCACTTAGATCGGTGTTCGAGGAAAACTCTACATAAAGCGACCCCTTCAAAGATCAAGTCGATTAAGTCCATGAGTGCGGGTCCCTGTTATCTAACACACCCATAGGTCTCTACTACTCAAGTATACCGAGCTCGTAAGTGGCCTCCTTGATTATCTGTCGGATTAGCTTAGTATTGGATTAGGAACACGAACCAACCCTAACTCCTCTTTTGGGAAAACTCATCTTCACGCTTGATAAATCCAGTTAGTCTGGGGCATACTTAAGTCAGCCGATGTGCCACACGTCTATCTAGGCTTCGGATTATCTTGCAGTCAACTTGAGTTAGTACTAGCGGATTTACTTTGAAGAGTGTATCCTTGTGAGAACCTACAGAGTGAAAAGTTAGTCCGGCGGGTAATAGAAGATAAACTAGTGGTTCGCCCACTGTCATAATCTACACTATCCCTACACTAAACAAGATAATTCATAATACTATCCTGATTGTTTAGAAATAACATTATCTGTTGCTCTGTGTGCATCATTTAGGCTCATTCGATTTCGTAGTCCTTCGATTTTTTACTGACTCTAGGGCTTGCTTTTACAAGCATATGCCCATTTGGATTTGATCCAACTCAAGACTGATTCGATTTGAGAGTCAGTCTACCGCACTGATCTCTTTCATCTTATCCATCTCCCTCCTGTGAGAGACTCACATCTCTCTGATGGATGCTGAATGGCCTCTATTCGAGACCACAATTTTTTTGAAGATCTAGGAGATAACTCTGAGCACTGGTATACCAATCCTGAGTGTTGTCATGACACTCCAGTCTCACAGAGTTCCATGGGATATGAAGCACAGGGCGATCCAGTGTTAAAATCCCTACTTAAGGATTTGAGAAACTCAATTTCCGCCCTTGATGTTGCAGTCCAGAAGCCTGTTTATCACTCTAAATCTGTGGGATATTTCCCTCATGTCCAGGAAGAGGTCTGTAATTTTAGTACATTTGAACCTCTGCTCCAGACCTCCTACAATAACATGTATTATCCGGACAATGGAAGTCAAAATAACTTTGAATGGGAACAACAGTCTTTTCCCTAGCAAAATCTGCAACAGGATATGTATCATTCTGAGTTTCACCAACCTTCTGGACAATATGATGGGCAGTACTCTCAGTTGCAGTACCAGCCAGATCCACAGACTGAATATTTTGGTCAACAGTGGACGCCGTAGGATTTTCAGAGTTGGCAGATAGTCCCAGACTCACATCCATCATATAACTTTCATACTCAGTTGAACTACATTCAAGAGTTGGCACCTTAGCTTCCTTTAGCTGAACCGCCACAGTCTGCTACTAAACCTAGTCTAGAAGAACTCTTCTCGCAATACATCATCAATAGCACTCCATGGAGAGCTTGGAACACCGTCTAGGTGAGTTAGAATCTGGGAGAGAGGAAGTCAACTTCACTAGCCAACCTATGGCTTATTTAGAGGAGAATACCATGGCCACAGTCCATAATGAGGAGTCGCACAACTGGACCCTGTACCAGCCTTTACAAGAGGAAATTGAGGATATTGGAAACAATGGATCGGACAACAATATTGATGAGCCAGAGTCTCCATCTTCGGTGCACTTGGAAGCAGAGAAGCCAATTTCTCCATCTACCTCTGTTATTTCTATCTGGGACTCAGAAGAAGCTATTAATAACACTGAGATGTGTCTTCACTATAGGATCCCAATTGGACTAGACTTAACCATCCCCACCACCTTTGGATTGTGCAACAATCGTGATGAACCCATGTTTCCATCTATTGTGTCCTTATGGCCAGCTACTTCTGCACCGAGCACAGAGATACCCATATCCATCTCTATCTCTGATGATTCTACATCTGCACTGGATGCAGATATTCCTACTATTGAGCAATATCTAGAAAATGGGATTCCAGCTGCCCTGGACCTACCGTTCCCCACCGAGGATAAACACATTGAGTGCAGGGATTGGAACATCCCTCTCACATTAGGAAACCTTGAGGAAAAGGTCCACAGTTTTGACCCGCCACCATATGTCGATGTTGTCAATAAACAGTGTGCCGTAGAGAATCTAATTCAGGACTCTCCCGAGGAAAAACTCTCCCAGTGTGAAGAACACTTTGCGCCTGACTTCATCTCGGAGTCAGACAATTATGTTATTACTGATCTGCAGGAGTCTACTCCATTCAGATACATTCCCGCTAAACTCAATGAGTTTGCGGCTCTGCTAACCATGGCCAGAGAACCCACTACTACTCTCATCTCAGTCTTTACTGAGAAGCTTCGATTCCTCCCAGCTGAACTACATGTTTTTGCGGGTCTGCAAAGAGCACTCACTATCCTTCTTTCAGTTTACAATGAGAAAGACCTATTCTATACAGGTATACCTAGACAATGGATAGGATAACAGTCTCTGTTCTACCTTAGAAGACTGCAAATTCACTCAGTCTCCATGAGTTTTAACCTAGTTGGGGGTACTTGATATACCCCCATCATGTCTGGCTGAAGACATAAAACTTAGCGCTTTCGGAAAGGCAATTCCGGTATTCCTAGAGTACATGAGTCTCATGCATTTGTTATTATTGTGATATCTCCGGACAAGCAGGTACATTCATTATTCCGATCATCAGGTACCACACACTGTCGAGTTTATTCCGACTTGGTAATATCCTCCTTAAATCTTTGCATCATCATTACCAATTTTTCATCATTTTATATCCCGGTATTGAGCACCGAGGACGGTGCTATATTTTGGTTGGGGGTGGGTTTTTACCAAAACTCATGTTTTCATTTTAAAAAAATATAAAAAAAATAAAAAAGAGAGAAACCTTGTGTTTTTGGGTGTGATTTCATGTGATTTTCGAAAATGCCCTAACTTGATGAGTAAAAAGTTTCTGGAAAGTCTATTTATTGAAAATGATGTCTGTTTTGAAAAATCACTTATTAGCTCTTCATTCAGTTTGAAAGCAAATATTAATACAATGGATTAAAAAATCTTTGAAAACTCAGATTCAGCAAAAATGTTCACATATCAACGTCAGAATTATCCAAAGTTTAGATTATCTAGAGATCCAAGAAGAACAATTGTGGAGACCTAACCCAGTGAGCTTTTCATTATTTTTGAGGGTTATAAAATTATTCTGAGTCACAAGATGACTCACAATTCTTCTAGTCCCCTAATATTTCCATTGAGTGGTTTCATTAACCTTTGCTTTTGTTATGGAACTCAGAACGACATCAAATTCGGATTATCACATAAAGAACCTTCTCTATATCCATTCGAGACATCGAAGATGAAAGTACAAACCCTGAAAAATGATATAGGCCATCTTTCTAACCAATCAGATTTTTTAGCTTCCCTAACATCTATACTGTTAGAAACCATTTTTGAGCCTGTTGATGAAAACCTTTTCTTGTTAACCCATCAACCAAAAACCCAATCACAAAAAGAGTTCAATACGATAACCTACTTCTGAGAGGGATCATAGAGTATTTGGTATGATTACACCATGAAAAGATAGAAACCAAGAAAGGAAAGGAAAAGAAAAGAAAACAAATGGTTCGAGTTGAAAAGAAACACGATCAGAAAGAAAGAATGAAAGGAAAAAGAATTTGAAAAAGGTTGAAGAATATCTAAAAAGACAAAAATTGGAAAAAGGAAAGAAGAAAAGTCAAAGAAATATTATCACTGGGAAAAATTACAAAGAATAGTGAGATACCCTCTCAGAATTTTTGAATACTAGAATATCCTTCTTTTCTGAACCTATCATAAGCCTCAATACAACCTGTGCAAGTCCTATTTGATTCTAGATTTGTACTATCCTCAAGTGTGGAGAATGAAAAAAAGAGAAATTATAGAGTTTGATCCGACGTTCTTAAGTGATATGACATTCCAATCATGAGATCTTCTTAAATCTTCTTATACCCTTCATTCAAGAACTATATATGTGAGACGTTAGCTAGTTTCTATATTCATCTCCTCACATATAGTTTGAGAGAAAAATATAAAATCATTTATGTGTGATTCACTTCTGAGTGGTATATGATATTCATTTAAAAAGTGCAGGTCTGCAACCCTCGTTGCTACCCACGACTTCACACAGCTGCTCCATGCCCGATAGAAATAGCGAAAACCTGCAAGACGCACACGCTTCCTTCAAACCCCGGTCAGATCTGTAATTCCGGCGCCATTACCAGACGTGAATCTCTTCCACACCTTCAGCCAACGTTTCAGGCAGCGATCTCAGGTCTGTCTTCTTCTCCTCCTTCTCTTTCTTCTTCTTCTTCCCCTCCTTCTCTTTCTTCTTCTTCTTCCCCTCCTTCTCTTTCTTCTTCTTCTCCTCCCTCTTCTTCTTCTTCTTCTTCCTTTCTTTTCAACGAAGTTCTGTTCTGCAACTCCAGACTGTTGCATCCAACTTGCAACCATCCTCACCTGCTACAGATCGCACCACCCTCTTGCCCCTCTCCACCACTGCAGCAAGCCCGTGCTCTGGCCACTTCATCACCACATTCTTCACCATAGCCGTCGAAAGTTCCATTGCCACCAGCACCAACCGCCGGTAGATCCATCTTCACCCTCCAGCAGCCCATCTTTCTTCCACAGCCAATACCTCCCAAGAGCGTGCTCCTCCCTCTCATCACTAGGTATTCAACAGTCTTCAAGAGGTCGAGTCAGCAAGGAATGATAGTCTACTCTACTGGAGAAGCGTGAGGATGGTCACAGTGAAGACCAGGGTTCCAGACCCTCTGCCAATACTTTTATCTCCATTTTCTGATATTTTCTCTCTTATCTCTCCTTATTCTCTCTCTCTTCATCTCTCGATCCTCGAATCTACTGACCTAATCCCAGAACTCCTGCCCATTGGCTCTGTCTCATCTTCCTTAGCTTTCTGACCGTTGGATCTTCAATCGGACCGCTGGATCTTCCACCGGACCGTTGGATCTCTCTAGATCCGTCGATGTACCAATCTGGGTCCCAATCAAGTCAACATCCATCCGATCGCCATCAGATTGTCTGTCACATCATCTTGTGAGACGATGGACGTCATCATTCCATGTGGGCCAGTAGCCGGGCCCATCATCATCGACCCGTTGTCCGACCATTTAGTGGACCTCGTGAATTTCAAAATAATTTCAATTAAATTTTAAAAAATGGGGAGTCCACTAAATGGGGAAATTCCCCAAAGAAAAGTAGCGTTTTACTTAAAAAAAAATTTAATTTTTCTTATTTTTTATTTTCAAAAAATCCCTATTTCCATTAAAGGAAATAGGGAGCTTTAAAAGGGGAAGGAGAAGGGTTCGTTTGAACCCTAATCCCCCTCCTTTCTCTTCTAATCTCTCTCCCATCTCCACCTCTCCTCCCCCAAAAAACCGTTCCCGACTTTTTCCTCTCTTTCTTCTTCTTTTCTTCTTCTTCTTCTTCTTCTTTGTCTCCTTTTCCGGCGAGAACCTGCAACTCCGGCAGGTTCATCTTCTTCCGCTTCTTCTTCTTCTTCTTCTTCTTCTTCTTCTTCTTCTTCTTCTTCTTCTTCTTCGTCATCTTCTTCTTCTCCTTCCCTTGCTGCTCATCTTCTTGTTCTTCTTTTTCTTCATCTTCTTGCTAAATCTGTCCGCCGGAGTTGCCGCCTGCAACTCCGGCCGCTTGCTGTACATTCGCTCCACCCTTGGCCACCACCGTTAGACTAGCAACTTGCAGGTGCGCCTCCAGCCATCTGATTCCGCTTCCCCTGCTACCAAGCCGAATAGAATCCTCCTTGTATCAGAACCTACAACTTTCGGCCAGCACCATTGCTGCCACGTCTCACTCTCTTAGATCCACCTGTTGGCTGCCACGCTCACCACCTCCTCTACCGTCTCCACCACAGTAGCAGGTCCACTGCCTTCACCCCTCCATTCCACAGCAGCGTCTCCTTCTTCATTCCCTTGAGTTGCAGGCCGTGATGAGCAAATATTGCAACATTGCTGCATCTTCAACGTGCAGCAACACCCCAAGCCGTTAAACCCTTCATCACCACCGTTTCTGGTGTTGCAGGTGGCAACACCAGTTAATCTCCCTCTTCTCTACCGCCTAGCAACACCTACTGCAACTCCCTTGCAGCAAGCGTGCTCCACCACAACCCTCCATCTTCAAGCCACTACCGTCCATGCTGGCCAAAACCAGTAGGAACGGCCTGCAATTCCTTTCCTACGGCGCTATACAGCTCCTCCATTGGATGTGCTCCTTGCTCCCTTCTTCCACAGCCTGTGTTCTCCAAACCACCAACGTGCAGCAAGCCTTCCCCACCTTCTAGCCACGCCTTCATCATTTTTACCATCCTCCAAGGCACCGGGCAGCATATAGTTAACTCACGGTTAGTCTTCTTCTTGCTGGCCAATCCTCATCCCCGTAGGTAAGATGTCCGAAGGTATTTCCTATCTCTCTCTTTTCATTGTTCCTCTCTCTCTCTCTCTCTCTAGATCTCTTTAGTCCTTTTCTCTCTCTACTACTCTTCTCTATCTTCTTTCTCTCTCTACGGTTACTGCTTTTATGTTTATCTTATTAGACTCTTATTTCTCTTGCATTGTAAGTTACAATCATTTGAATAAAAGTTGATTTTTGATTAATTGGTTTCATGTTTGAGCTTTGCATCTCAATTGATTGCAACATTTTGTACATAATGGATTTATGATAATCTTTTCTCAAAATTATATATGTTTTAAATCTCGATATCCACTATTCTCACCTCTCCATCAATTTTTATAGCATTTTTCTGTGAAAAATTCATCATTTTATGTTCCTTGCTTGCGCTAACAAACCCCGAGTGCGGATCGACATCCGACACGAGCCACTGTGCAAAATTTCCCATTTTACAGGTTAACAGTCTCGGATCAATTAAAAAATATGTTGAAGTTAGGGTTTCCGTAACCAACGACGCGGAAAAACCCTATTTTCAATATGCCCAAAACTACGACACTTAGCTGCAGTTGTATTATATACGAACGTTTTTCCCGTCCCAGCTGCTCCATTAAAAAAGAATAGCATTCCTTTATTGAGTGATAGAATCGATCACTACACTATAAGCATAATTTTGTGACTCATTAAGACGATCAACATTAGCAAGTGCTTGAGCATGTTGTCCTTCATGTTGAAGTTATTGTTGCTCTCATATAAGTCTATTGTCAACTACTACACTCTGTATTTCTATTGGTTGTAGCATTAGCGGAAAGTCTGCAAGACTCTTACTTGATTCCAAAAGGATTTGATTTAACAGATATAAACCATAATCTGTAATCTGACTATCGGTTGGATTAGGAATATGAAATAATATGCGAATCTTGTATGATAGATCATCACATATGTTAGCTGAAAACTGAATCCATAATTCATGTGGCCGTACAGGGTAACATTGCAAGAGAATAATACTGAATAATCTTTTCAACTGATATCCACTTTTCATTATGGCAGTCTCTTGTAAATATTCTATCCATTCTTGATCGTCCTCTAACAATCAACGTGCAACACATGCCGCTTTGAACCAAGAGAGAGGCAAAGCTGAAGACCAAGAGACGGGCCAAAGTGATTCAAAGTCGCACCAACTGACATAAAATGACGGCTTACGTAATTGGTGAAGCCGACGGAAGATTACATTGAAGATCAGGGTTCATGACCCTCCGCCAGCTCTTTTGCCTTTATTTTGTATTATTTTCTCTCTCCTCTCTCCTAATTCTCTCTCCATCTCTTTAGACTCTAATATCTAACCCGTAGATCATCTCATCCTACCATTAGATCCCTAGATCTACCATCCGATCCCCCTCTCCATGATCGAATTGCCTATATTTCACCATCTGATCCTTAGATCGATCATCCTAACCCTCCGATCTCCATCATCTAGCCTCAGATCTTCTCTCATTTAGCTTTATTCAATCTCTCATAGTTCTTCATTGCCTATCGTGCGTACACATTCAAAGGAATGTGGACCTTTAACAACGGTCCACATGGCCCATGAACCATACACTTTTTCAAAGTTTGGAAAAGAGCAGGATTAATGTTTGGGTCTGAAAATTTGACGCACATTACCTGATCAACTTGAGCTGGCCCACGAATTTTGTCTTCATGGCGTAGAAAGAAAAGTGCGTGCATATGTGGAAGCCTACGTTTTTGGAATTCAATAGTAAAAACGTGTGCGACAATTTTACCGAAAACATGTTTGTCCTTTATTATCTTTAATAAAGCTTTACGCTTTAACTCAAAAACTCGAGAAACCAAATCAGGGCGATCTGTGGCATTTCGATGTGGCAGAAGCACATTTTGAATTTCTATCCAATTAGGATTTGCTGTCATTGTAAGAAATATATCTGGGTGCTTGTTGTAGCGCGTGATGGCCATTGAATCTTGGAATATTTCAAACATTTGTCTTGGGTCACCAGTGAACGATGATGGTAATATAACTCGTTGACCAACTTCGTTAGGATTTAGACCTTCTGATTCAATATCTGTCAAACCTTGATATAATTCAGCGCGAAGATCATCTTGGTTGTTTCTGAAGTAATGCAAGCAATTTTGCTCAGTTGCAGCCCAAGCATCTATTAAAAACTCTTGAAACAATTTACCTCCACACAGAATGGGTGAATATTCTGTAGGGCGTTGAAAAAGACGATACGCATAGAATTCCATTTGAGTTAACCGTTGAGTCATACTAATGTTATTGACAACATCCCAATGCTTAAGATCAGGTGCCCATCCAAGTTCTCCATGAGGAAACATGAGAACATAATGCAAAGGTAGATAAGCTGGGTGGCACTCACTTATCCGCATCAATTCTTGCCCTCCTCTTAAATGTATAACAATATCTCACGTACTGCTTACCTCACTCCCACCTCTTGGTAATATAACTGCAATCTCATCCGTCGTTGGAAGATTGTAGTGACGTCGATCCTTTGCAGAACTATAATGTAAATAAGCTAGCACATTGAAGTTGTGACCTTCCTCAGTTGCTGCATTCAACACCTCATAGACATGGTGATATATTTTGGAGAATGGGTTATAATGCAGCATAGTCTCTTGAATAATTTTTAACACTTCCTTATCCAAATGTGGATTACATTGATGGCGAATATCTAATGCTGCACCCGGATCATAAATGTAAAGTTGTGCATATACTGCTGTTTGCCCTAGATCTGGTATCAAAGCTCCAATTTGATGTCGCAACTCTCCATGGACGGTGAATGATGTAAGACCTCGTCCAGTTAGTATCCTTGGATCAATTGTGGCACCAAGACTCGTAAACACATTAGATGCATTATACTCTTGAATGTATTTTTTAAAAGACTTTGCTTGCTGATTGGTGCCATCATATAATCCTTGTAGCGTTGGAGGCAACGGAGAAAGCAAAGGAAGCTTTATTTTCCCTTGCAAGCAGCATGTTCCAAAAAGAGGGCGAACTAGTGATGATTTTGATAACCGCTCGTCTCTCCAATGAAGCGCTGAGCAGAAGCAACACTTTACATCCATATTTCCTAAAAAATGACCCCCATCCCCATACGTATTAATCGAAATATACCCTTGTTTCGCAAAAGAAATGGGTTGCAAATCATTTTCATCATCTTGTATGTAAATATTTTCTTCAGTAAAATGTTGGAGTGTCTGTATTCTGTACATGAGTAGAAGTTAAGAGATAATTAAACTTATTTTAAAGTAATAGGGAGAGATATAGAAAGTTGTGGTATGACGCATGGAGTTAAAGACTTACTGCATAAGCTTTCTTCGCTTTGGTTCTCCTTGAGTTCTCGCAGTTGAGTGGGCAGTACTCTAGACGACGATGAGATGCATGGATTTGGTGCGATTGATGTGATCTTGTTAACTTCAACCGTACTGACAGTGTTTTGTACAATTCAAGTTCAAGGAAAATTTTTAAAGATAACTCAAAAAAGATTGAACCAAATAGAACAAATGATGTGGTACTTTGCATGGGAATAGAAGCTTACTGTGTAAACTTTCTTCGCAAGGGTTCTCCTTGAGATTCTCCCATTTGGATAGGCGACGGCACAGCATGAACAATTGATGTAAGCTCGCAGACTTCAGCACCAAGAATTTCATCTTCTATGCTTCGTGCACGGATAGGGAATTCAGGTCGCGCTAAAAGATTTCCTCCAAGGTTTCGCATCCTGTTATCCATAGTAAGTGGAGTCATTTCTGCTTGACAGATGTCCATTCGATTTGGTGTTTCTAGAATCATCCCTATTGTTGAAGATTGTGCGACATACTGTGTAAGCTTCATTTTCTTCAGTTCTCCATGAGATTCTTCCGACTGAATTGGCATTGCCGTAGATGAGGATACAACATTTTCTCTTTCTCTTTGAGCCTGTTGTGATATTGTCCGTCCATTGGGGTAAGTGTTTATCACATTTGGGCTGATGGTTCTTTCATTTGAAGCATTCCGCTCTCTTTCTCTTCTCAGACGTTGCGATAACACGTTGTGATATTTCTTGGTTGCTTAACATGCATACTTTCAAAGTCGTGTTATCTTGTTCGCCAGACAGGCTAGTTTCAGTTGATTTATTTGTCTTTATGTTCAAATTTATAGAATATTAGATATTAATTTTCAATTAATAGAATTTGAGTTGAAGAGCACCATTGAATTAGTAAACCAAAAAGCAATAAAGTATATTGTACACATTAAACAATAATGTATGAAAACATATAGATCTATAAAATTGTAGTCCAGTTTGTGGAAGAAATCGTACATCAAAACCACACTCTAAAGCCTAAATAGAACATTACACATAAAAGAACTTTTGAATGTCTCTGAGATTAAGACATAATAAGAGTTGTGAACACTATACAATTGTGGGAGAATTGCAGATTAAAGAAAAAAAAGGAAGTATGCAGATGAACGCCATAGTTATGCCAAGATCGTAGGGATTAGCATGAACAACAATTGTCCTTCCAAGAATTGAATGCTTCGCCCACTTAGCAGAATCTGTGAATTCAGAAAAAAGGATTAAACTAACCTTACATTTATTTAAATGACCTTAGAAGAGAACACCTGAAAGCTACATCAGATTTGTGGGTGCCTATTTTTTGTGACTTTATATATGTTTCTGAAGACAACACACTCATTTAAGTAACTATTAATCCATAAACCTGGCAAACTATAATATCAGAAAGAAGCCTCTTGTAGAGATTATGTGATAAGACCACACAAATACAATGGATTTGCAACAAAACTGAGGAAAAAAGAATTGATGGTTCACCGTTGAAGGCAAGTATAAAAGGACAATTGATCCATTAAATATCAATGAAGATTAAAGAAACAAAATCTCCTCACCATATCTGCAATCACCTTGTTGTTCGCCATGTGTGAAACACAAAGAACCTCAAACTGCAAGAAGGGACTCTATATCATCACACAAAGAACCTTAAGTTTTGAATTCACTTTCATCAATTCGAACCCTGGACTGCGAGAAGGGATTATACACATTCAGTAATAATGTATGAAAACATATGCATCTATAAAATTGTAACTATTCAATTTATGGGAAAAGCCACACTCTAAAGCCTAAGAAGAACATTCCAGTTGATTGACCTATCACGCCAACAAAACCAAAATTTAAAACCCAGATCATTTCTTTTCCAAGCAACAATAATACTATGGTGGTTCAAAAATCTAAAAATGCATGAATCCACCAATTTGACATCTAAGCAACAAATAAAAATGATGATGATGATGATATGATAGTAGACCAAATTTGACATCCAACAGAACTCGTAATAACTTCACAAAATTTGTTTGCAAATGCACAATCGATCCTAACTTACAGTAGTTGGAAAGCCAATGTTATCATGGTAATCTCTAATGTCTTCCGAGAGTCCAAGTATCCCACATCTATCAAATAACAGTCATTTAGAGGGAGAAAAATAAACTAACAACACATGGCAATTGAGGACAGTAATCGATACCAATTTGATCTACATCCATGTCATCTAATGAAATAGCACACAGAGGCATTACAACCTTAATCAAAATAAAAGCACAAAACATGTATACATTGGTTTAGGCATTACAACCTTCTTAATCCTAGGTTTGTTCATCTGCAGTTCTACCACCAACATGTATTCAAACATATATATGGTGTATAGCCTTACATCATCTACTTAGTACTTACAAATATTTATTACCAATACTTACAACATCTAAAATAAAGAAATGAAGAGAAAAGAAAAACCAACCTTATAGTTTCGTTGCAAGCTCAACACAATTATCCATCATATCTTCTTGCATTGCAAGCTCAACACAATTTCTCCATTTTGAGACCTGCAAATGAAGAAAGTAGATATATGGTTAGACATTTGGAGAGCATAAGTAATCATCCAAATAAGAGTTAGGGCATTCATACATGCTGAATTAAAGTAATGCTTTGGAAAGGCATTAGTAAAAATCAGTGAGAAAAGCCAAAAGTTAAGGGTGGGCCAAACCAAAAATTTGCATGATTGGCCCAGTTAACACGTTTTGTAGGCCATGTGCAACACAATCAACATGTACAATCAGCAATCAAGGATTGTAAATCAACAAAAAAATTAGTAAGGAAATCAACTCAAGACATCAAAGCAAAATAGAGGAAGAAGCATTTATATCATCCAAATCCACCAATATCTACATGCTGCTTGGCATCAGAAACTGAACAAATGACCTGAAAATATCTATTTAAATGGTCGGATATAACGTTGTAATGTTTCTGTTATGACAGCCTAGTAGTTAGTACTTACAAATGTATGTAGCATAGCCACTATTAGAGAAGTTGTATTAGAATATTAGATTTGTCAAATTTATATGTATCCCAAGTTAGAAAGTTAAAAGAGGACACAATAGCCTTTACAGTTTTGATATAAAGTTGCTCATTAACCTATCCAATAAAGCAGACACATGCCCACCAAAGAAAAATAAATAAGGACTTAGGACATAAGGCTTGGCCAAATCTTCGACAGCTTACTCCACAAAATGGAAAAAAGTGAGCGTGTTTGAGAACTTCAGTTTCAAGCAACTGAGCAAGACCACTCCAAGTTAAAAAAATAATTGCATTCTAAGTACACTATGCAATCCCCATCTACTACATTCACACATGGTCAAAAGGGAAGTATTTATTAATCATGCAAATAATTAGTGCAATAACTGACACGGCAACCACAATGTTCGTATCCTCCCAGCTCAAAATAATGCTCGAACCCATGTTTCAAGGGTTCCATGTCAAATGAAATATCTCCTTACAGCTTGATACAGTGGTGGATTGCTCCTGAACCTCATCCCCAAACCTCAAACAACCCATTCACTTCAAAACTCCCAAACCCAAAAACCATTCCAAAACCCCAATCCTCAAACAACCCACTGTTGCCAGCCATCTATTATCAATTTCCCCATCTCATGAGAAGCATGAAAGACACGAAAAGCATGAAGATGAAGGATTGCTACCGAATCTCATCCCCAAACCTCAAACAACCCACTCAATTTAAAACCCCCAAACCCAAAAACCATTCCAAAACCATGAAAGACATGAAAACCATAAACATTGCAGCACGTACATAGCAATAGTAAAAAGAATACACGCTGAACAGAAAATAGATTTAACAGTCAAAAGGATCGCTAACAATTAAATGTTGCTTGAACTCTTTTAATAATCTAGACTCCAGCCAAAAGGATCGCTAACAATTAAATGCTACTTGAACTTTGTCTGAGAAAGCATTTCATACACATTTAATCGAAACAAATTATAGATAAACCATAAACATTGCAGCACATACATAGCAACAGTAAAAAAGAACACACGCTAAACAGAAAATATAGATGCAAGTAACGAAGCAAACAAATCTAGATGTAAGTCTGGCTGAAATCCAAATGGTTTGAAATAAAAGAGGGCTTGGTCATTTCAGGGTACGCCTCATAAATGGCTCAAATAAACCCAAAACAATTTGCTTTGTTTGATCTGTATAACCAAACGAATCAAACTGAACATGCCAAAGCCAAACCCATTTTTCCCAAACCCTTCACAGACCAAATCCCTTTCACAGATCAGAACCCAAAACCCCTTTCACAGACCAAATAAATAAGAAAATAAAACCCAAAAGGCATGGTCTGAAGGTTATGCCTCAGAAATGGGTTGAAATATAGAATGGTGTAAGGTTTCAGGCGTTGGAAAGAGGATTTGGTCATTTCAGGGTATGCCTGAAACTCAAAATACGCCTAAAAAATGGGCTGAAATAAAGAATGGTGTAAGGTGAAATAAAGAATGGTGTAAGGTTTCAGGCGTTGGAAAGAGGGTTTCGTCATTTCAGGGTACGCCTGAAACTCAAAATCTGACGCCTGAAACTAAAAACCCACACCTAAAAGAGCTAAAATGGTAAAATAAGATAGGGTTGGAGCACCACTAAAACCAACGTTTGAAACCCAGAGAGAGATTTCAGGTGTTGGATGTGAGGACCACCAAAACCAAAAACTCAAACCCCATCCTTCAAACTCGAACCAAACCCAGAAAGAGAGGTTTCAAGCATTGGATCTGAGGACAGCTAAAACTCAAGAGGTTTTGACAATTTGACCCCAAACTCGAACCAAACCAACGTCTCAAACTCAAGACCGCAGAGAGAGAGAGAGAGAGAGAGAGAGAGGGGGGGGGGGGGAGGGAGGAACTGACCTGAGAGAGACGACAGAGAGGGGAGCTTCAGTCTTCACTACGACGGAGAGAAGGTCTTCACTACGGAGGAGCTGAAAGAGACGACACAGAGGGGGTCTTGAGTCTTCACTACGGCGGAGAGAGGGCTGTTCATTCGTGTCTGTCAAAGAGTGTGACAACAAATATGTGTCTGTCAAAGCCCAAAAAAATAGGCACGAAAAATGAGCGTGGAAGACGTCGTTGAATTTTTTTTTGCCCAGAACAGATTTAACCATTTAAAAGAAGCATAGATCTCGGCCGCTAGTTATGGGGGACAACTGTCCTGTTTTGTTATATAGATGGGTCAGGATCGGGAGACAACAAGTTTAACAACATTTTCTACAACAAAAAATTGGCGTGAACCAATATATAAATTATAAGTTTTGGAATTGGATGATTTTTGGCGAGAATGGTCTCTATGGCGAGATCATCCTCACAAAAGTTCAAATCACTCTGACATTCGTAGACTTGTTTAGAAGTTGAAGAATTATGGACCGTCTATTTTTACCGTTAACTTTAAGACTACACTTGATGGGGTTAGAAATTTCAGAATGGGCTATTTTTTGTAGGAGTGATATATATGGTGAGGAGATCATCCTCACCAAAAATCAGCTATTGATTCATCTTCCATTTGGGTACGTCAAAATTGTTGTAGAAAATGTTGTGAAAATTGTTGTCTCCCGATCCTGATATATACTATTATAAAGCAACAACCGGGGTTGCCACACATGTGACACCATTAGAGGCTTGACTACTTTCAAAGCTAAAACCTTCCCTCATTAAAATGTCCCTTCATAGTTCAAGTTGTCTGGCACGCCCACATCCCTCATCAATGATGATGGGGGACAATAGTATATAAGCCTGGTGGCACACTCTTAGAGACCACTGATCTTATGGATCTTTGTCCCATTTTCTAGGTAGACCTATATACCAAATATTAGTCCAATTAGTGATTTCAAACCTTTGGAACTCAGTACCGCAAATATTGCTTGAAATCTATGATTAAAAATCAACCCATCAAAATGACTCCAATCAAATCCTTAAAAACCCCTAATCAGGCTGATTTTTTGCATATAGGCCCACCTAGAAACAGGCCAAACATCGATACAGTGAGTGATCTCTATGAGTGTGCCACGTGTAAGGTGCTTCCATGTGTAAGGTGGAGGTGCATCACACGTTGCGTTCCCCTAGTATATATATATATATATATATACAAGTCTCTATTTATACTATTGAAGGCCATTTTTACCTTTTTTTGGCCCTAATTTCATCGAGCCCATGGGCAAATGTGACTTTTTCAACTTTATCCTATTCCTTTCTAATTGTGCCTTTTGTTACCATAATTTTCAAATTTGCCCCTTTAAACTAATCTTCCCAAATTGCACTTTGAACAGAAACGTTCCTGATTTTGCCACTTCTTCCTAAAAAGACCCTAGAGTCGTTACGTGATGATAAAATAATGCAAACGGTGGATAGGGTGCCTGTGTATTATACTAGCAATTAATCTATGAAATTGCATATTACAACGAAGAAAGCCCCCACACTACAGTGGACCTACAAACCAAAAATCAGCTTGATTAGTAATTTCAAACCTTTGGATCTTTGTACCTCAAATACTGCTCAAATTTACACAGTTGAGATAATTAAACCCAGGAAAATAAGTCCAACCCAAAACCTACAAATCACTAATTGGGCTGATTTTTGGTTTGTAGGTCTACCAAGGGATTGGCAAAACATCCATACGGTCAGAGTCCTCTAAGAGTGTGGCACGTGGCTCATATTGTGTCCTGTAACGGGAGCCGGTCACGAAAGGCTGGTCCCTGGAGCCCAAGCCAAGATAGTATCAATGATCTTCTCGCCAATGAACACCATTTACTTCTTTTGATGGTTCATAACTTTCATCTTTATAATTTGTCTAGAAAACATTCGCTGACCCCGGGGGACTTCAAACTTTGAAGTCTCCCCACCCAAAATGTCTGACAAGTACCCCAATCCCTTAACTCAACCCTGGTTAAGCCCTTGGTTAGTGGTCAAAAAGGGGTACTTGTCAGACATTTTGGGAGGGGGACATCAAAGTTTGAAGTCCCCCCGGGGCCAGGGAAAATTTTCTCTAATTTGTCCTCTTATGTCAACATTTTCTTCAGGTTGCTGAGAAGACGGCTTTCCTACGGCCTATGCACTAGCATACTTGGTTGAGGGGAGTAACACTTCTGTCACAACACACAATATGAGACACGTGGCATACTCTTAGTGGACGCTGACCATATGGATGTTTGGCCAGTCCCTCGGTGGACCTACAAACCAAAAATCAGACTGCCTAATGATTTCTATGCAATTCGATTGAAGTTATTTTCATGGGTTGATTTTAACGGTAGGAGTTTGAGTATTATTGAGCGTAATTTGGGTGCAAAGATCCAAAGGTTGTAAAACACTAATCAGGTTGAGTTTTAGTTTGCAGGTCCACCGAGGGACTGGTCAAACATCCATACAGTCAACGTCTACTAATAGTGTGCCACGTGGGTCGTATTGTACGTTGTGAGAGAAGTTTAACTCGGTTGAGGATATATGTGATATCTGGTCAATTGAGAATCAAAAAACGAAGAGCACCGAGTAAAACTTTGATGACAGCCGACTGTCATCGTAGTAGTCCGTCACTGCCAATGGGTTCTTGGCACGTACCCCAAATGTTTTTGCCACGGCAAAAAAAAGAAATCTTAAATAACACTTGCGTGCGTGGGTACGTGGCAAAAACCAATTGACGGGCTTCGATGAGCGGCCTTCGTCCGTGGGGCCACAAAGGTAAATATAAACTGTAATAGAAAATTTCATCCTTAAATATAAACTGCAAAGGCCATCATGGAAATAATATATCTTTGCCTGTAAATAAAACACGTAAATGGAAAGAATTTCCATAATGTTATTATTCCTAATTACAGCGCTATCTAAAACTACCATCACTTCTTGCCATCCAAAGCTGCTGAAGAGGGATCAGAGTTGAGAATTAATAGTAAAACCGTTGTGATAAGGGATATGCAGCCCATTAAATGGCCAATTACAAAAGTCCTTACGTCGAGCGATGTTAATGTTAATAGAAAAGGTCACATGCGTCTCGTTTTGAATTAATAGTGCCGTGACCTCGACGACCTCTGGTGCAGCATTTTCGGCAGCTTGAGCAAGGGCAGTTAGACCATCGGCCGGCTCATCAACGGTCATCGTCGGCTGAGGAGTCGGCAGAACGTCATAAGTCTTCAAAAGCTCATTGATCTCATCCCGGGCCTCGTCCCGTTGGCGCTTATACTTTTCAGCATGCGCGGCCCATTGGGCGATGATGTCGTTAGCACGAGCCTCGAGCTCGGCTCGGAGCGCGGCTTCGACCTTTGCCTTCTCGGCTTCGAACTCGGCCTCGAACTCCTTTCGAAGGTTGGCCTCCTTCTTCTCGAGCTCTTGGATTATCCCCGATAGTCGATGCTTCTCGACATTAGCGTCGTTGAGCTCTTTACAGGCATGCTCGTTTTGAGCCAAGAGGTCCTTTTCGGAGGCCTTTACAGCCGCCAGCTTGGTTTGAAGGGATTCCTTTTCGGCCTATAAGGCCCTGATCTCTTCGGAGAGCCGAGTGAACATTGTGGGGAAGGAGTTAAGAGTTTGAAAGATTAAAAAGAATGTTACAACTAATAATTGTTAAGATGATAACGATAACGAAAAGAAAAGCTGACATAATGATGGAGAAAGTTACCATTAGAAGTTATCTACCACAAAGTCCATGGGGGCCCGCATGAATGTGCGATCATCCGCCGGGGTGCGGCTGATGTTGCCGATGATCCGAGCAATAGCCGGGTCCTCCACTATGCTTTCGTCGGCTTTAATCGGCACGCCGTCTCCAGATTTGTAGACGGGCTTCCAGTCAGGGGCTGCCCAAGGCCCAGAGGGTGGTGGGGGAACAGTTGATGACCTCCCTGCCTGTCGGGAAGTCAGAGCCATTGTTGGAGCTGGTACAGCCTAGACCACCTGAGGAGGGGTCGGCCGAGAACTTGAGGCCCCGGCATCTCGGGGATGTTTGGCAGCAGCCCGAGGAAGTGCCTCCCCTTGCCATTTCTGGGAGCTGAAACCTTCGTAAGGGGGAGAGGAGTTGGCTGCAGGTCCAGAGAGATTCAATCTCGCCATCTCTTGGGCCAGAAAAAGGTCCCGAGAATACTGCTTGAATAAAAGAGGCTCGGCAGTTGGGTTACTCCGATAGAAATATCCAAGAGACTGCGCCAAATAAGAGAACTCAGGAGGTGTGATAAAATGGGCGACCAGGAGATCCAGACGAAGACGAATCAGAGTCTATAGTAATAATATTCTGAGTTGGATGTACCTCAGACACATCTTCGATGGTGCGTGGATCAGTCGGGGTACCGAAAAATCCCGGAGAAAAGTTGGCTTCGGGGGAGGCCTGGGGAATCGGCTCCTCGCCTTGAGACCCCGCTCGATCCTCTACCTCTCGAGCTTAGTTCTCGAGGATGAATCTTCACCTCTCGGCTTTGGAGAGGAGTCGGTATGTCAGCTCAGAATCGGGCACGCTCTCCTACAGCTCTTCCTCGGAAGGGGGTTAAGTCTCGAAGTGGTAGCCTCGTTCGTCAAGTCTGACAAGACGTTGATAGACGTCGGACGGGAGCGTTCGAAGAGCAATACACAGGGGAAGTATGGCCTTGGGGAGTCCCCTAGTCGAGCTGTCGGTGCGAGCTGCATGAAAACAGAAGTTATTAGTCAAGATCTTGTATTCGATATCACTGAGAAAAACAGAAGAGAGGTTCGGCGAGTACCTCGAACCCCAAAGTTCCTATTGGCAAGTGGGGGCCTATGGTCGCCAGGCCTTCTTTCCCATGTGCCCGAGACAAAGAGAGGAAAATGTTGCCACCCCTTGTCACTATCTTGGATAACCTCTAGAATGGGGACCCTGCCTGGCCTAGTGGCCAGGAAGTATAGAGGAGACCCGCAGGTCTCGGAATCACCCCTCTTGGACTTTGGAACCACCTTGATGTAGTGTTGACGACGGATGTCGTCCAAGGTGATTTCTCAACCCTAGTACGTTCGTATACGATCAAACGGCCGAAGAGCATGCCAAAAGTTGCCAGACATTTAGCCTAGGGCTACCCGATAAAAATTTAAGAGTTCATGGGCAAACGACGAGAGAGGCAGGGAGAGACCAGCATCAAGCTGGCCGACTGTAATACAGATGGTGTCGGGATGTATCACTGTGTGGTGAGAATAGCGAGTACAATAAGGGACATAACGAAGATTAACATCACCGGGAATTCTATAACATTCCCGGACGTACTCCAAGTCGGGACTGACTTGAGACTCATCGTCGGAGTCTCGGAAAGACAGACTATCGGAGGATGATGCAGCCGACATGACGACAAGTTTACTAAGTGAAAAATAGTACCTCAGAGCAAGATATCTGACTAAAAAGATATGGGATTCGAGTGATCTGAATAAAGGTGCCGAGTAAGCCGATAAGGTCGACAACAAGAATAAAAGGTAAATCGCAAGAGAAAATTTTACAACAAGTGAAAGTAAGAATGAACAGTGGAGACCTATTTATATTGGTGGGGTAATTATGGCTTCCGGCAACACTTGTGGGTATCAATGGGACGTCTGCAGAACCGCCCGTACGAACCAATGAAAGATCGACAGGTGGCATCTGCATTTAATGCCTCGTCAAATTGAAGAGACGTCGCCAAAATGCGAAACGACAGAGGAAGGATAGCATGACACATGTGAATCTTCTCGGGATTCGTGTAGTCAGCCCATAGTCGGTCATTCCACAAACCCTGAGAGGGAGTGATTGTAAGGGGTATTGTTAGATGGTACACGTGGGTTCCTATGATGATGACACGTGTCCCATAAAACGTTGGCCGAATAGATGACGTACACACCGACGACATGACCGACATGATGATGATGAATGTATTTGGTTGGCCAACTGTACATGTTTGGTTGACTGTATTTGGTTGGCTGACTGTACATGTTTGGTCGACTGTATTTGGTTGTTCGACTCTATCACAACGACAGGTCGGTCGAATAATATTTGATGGAGATTTGGTCGACTTGGCCGACTCGTGCACAAGAAAAGTTGGTCAACGTTGGAATTAGATAGTGGTAATCGACTAGAACATAATGACTGACTGGCCGACTAGGCCGATTACCATTATACCACGGCTAGTCGGCCCAAATGGAAAGTAGGGCCTGAGCAACGAATGGAAAACAGCTACCTATTGTACTTCCCCAGCAAAACACAATCTACGACATGTCACATATAAGACAAAGATGTCCAGATTGATTGGTACGACCTCTATCGTGCTCTTGGACACGTAAGAGGTCTCATACCCTATAAATAGAAAGCTACAGTAAGAGGAAAAGAAGGAGGGAAAGGTTTTTTGAGGTTTTCTAGAAGGATTTTGACTCTATCGGAGGCTCTACGGTGGATTTCCCACCAACGGAGTTATTTTGCAGGTAACCTCGGATGACTCGGATAAGAAGATGGGCGTGTCGGCAAGCTTATCAGATCGCACGGGAGTAAAGACGATCACCTCGTGCCAGACATCAGCTTGGTCGGCGGAGCAGTCAGATTAGGCGGATCTTTGGGAAACCTGATATAGTGCGTATTTTAAAGGGGGGTGTGGGATTTTTCCCCTACAGTCTACAAGGATTTGAGAACCTAATAACAAAGGCTTGCAGTCAATGGATGTGTGAAAGCATTCAAAGATAAATATTTCCATGCTGCCCCCAGTGCTGGTGAGGTTGGAGTGATAGAGGATCTTTTACATTTGAAGGATCTTTGCAAAAAGTTAATGCCAGTGTAGAAGATTAAAATACTAAAGCAAAGTGCAAGTCCAAGTATATAAGGTAAAGCACGTATCAGTTTTCTTAGGATATTACTACAAAAATTACCCAATATTTATAAAAGAGGCACACTTGTGCAGTTAGACTTAGACCCATTGTTTTACAAATCCTATGATTATCGATTTAATAGTGCATTGGGTCCTTAACTAGGGCTTTGGTCAAACAATTTAGAAATTGAAATATTGTGCATCTTAAGAATCTATGATCGAATGGAATCAACCTAATGATCACTATGATCCTCCTAACCAACTTTTAACTATCGTATCTGAAAAATCTATCCAGAGGTACAATGCATGGGGAGATACCTTTTTTTTGTAATCAACTATTGAAAATAAGGAACAAACTACACGGGATCCAGCACCCCATCTGCTTGTGGGATGTCTCGTTCCACAAAACATTATACAGAAAAGATTTAGCCTTATTGGCTATAGTATGGGCCACTCCATTGGACGAAAAATGAGTATAAACAAACGAGATCGAAGAAAATAAGTTCAGAATAGCCAGAATATCCATAACTACTAGAGCTATCACCGTCCTTCCTAATGCCAAAGAACAGATGGCGCTTAATGTTTGGTCCAAGGACGCCATGGATCAAACGTCCAAGGATAAATTTTTTTTCTCAGTACTGTTGCACATCATCCCTTTGAATATAAGATCAAAAATATTTGCAAGAATATCCATAGGATTTATATATTGTTCAGCATGCACCATACATGGGGAGAGATACCTGCCTCTCCCCCAAAGAGGGAACAAAAATAGATAAAATTAAAAATTGCCTGGGCAATACTTAGATACAAAGGACATCGCACAAATCTAGGGCCGCCATCAATACGTGGGACGGGGATGGAAGGTCCTTCATCAATTGTGCGATTCACTTTCCGTCAACGCGTGAGTTTTGCCATTTACAATGTTCGACGAAAAAAAGGTCATGGAGATGGGGTCCACAACACTTTTGGTAAGTGCTTGAATGAATAATAGTGGTTGAGCGATTCAGTAAACTTCCCTTAATTAATTCTAATCTAAAATAGAAGATTGACGATTGGGAATTTGTGATCTTATATTTCCCGAATATTTCTTACCAAGTTTCAAAGAAACAGACCATAAAGAAACTTATCAAAAACGACTAAGTTTGCTAAGATCTATTGATTATAGGTATACCATTTGATTATGGTGTACATTGACAAGTACGACTCGCGCAAATATTACATAAAATCCTTGAAATACAGCCGAGGATTATTCCCTCATTAATTACAAGTGAACTATAAAAATTCCTAGAAGATAAAAATGTTAAAGGTTACTGTTTAAGTGGCTACCATTACAAGTTAGAACAGTAGCAAATTAGCAATTGCAAGTGAGAGAGATGGGTGATTCGAAGCTGTCAAAGTGGTATTCCAAATTTCATGGTAATCTCTCTCTCTCTCTTTCTCTCTCTCTCTCCATGTTCAGAGGAATGCTAGTAAGCGACGGCTTAATACCGCATAGGTGCATGTGCAACCCGGCAAAAGGCAATGAAAGCTGCATCAAAAACCACAACAAGAATTAAAATATGTATTTTTTCTTGTCTTTTTGCTGAGTTGCATCTGTGCAACTCCTTTGGCACTTTTTGATTGCGTAGTTTGCCCCTCTCTCTCTCTCTCTCTCTCTCATTTATTAACTTTTTTATCCAATCAAAAATACCTTTTAACTTTAACAAGTCTAGCTACTTAACCGTAACTGTTTATTTTAGTTCTTAATATCATTCTTTTTTGTTTCTGATTCTTATTCTTATACCAGTTAAGAAGAAGAAAAGACGTCCACAATCCCAACCCGTTACTAAAGAAGGAGCTACTGCTGGTGAACAAGAAGAACAGACAACTGTTGTTGAAGAAGAAGAAGAAGAAGAACATGCTACCAATGAAAAAGGAAAGGAAGCTCTCCCTTCTTCACCTGCCAAGGCTACCAACGAAAAAGAAAAGGGAACTCCCCCTTCACCGCCGGAGACGGAGCTACGGCCAGAGACAGAGACAGAGCCAGAGCCAGTGCAGGAGCCAAAAACATTCAATGGCGATCACGACGTTGGATACTCGTGGGGAGACTCGATGTACGATAACTCTTGTCGCTACAAGAATGACTGCTATAATGAAGTTTGTGAAAATATTAAATGGCTTACAGACGGCAATCACATTGACGATATGTTTAATGACTACAATGCAAATGGATGTTACATTATGTAAGAGTTCCATTAGAGGGACAGAAATCAGGGACAGAGAAATCGAAGGAACGAACAAAAAGCAAAGACCGTCAATTCATCTTCTTTTATCTTTCCAAATACTAGGGAGGGGATTACAAAAAAAAAAAAACAAAAAGTAGGGAGGGTACGTACGTGCAATGCTCATGATGCTCAAGTAATACAAGTTTTGCTATAAGGTCACCAGTGGTTTGACTCAAAGGAGTACCGTGGGACCCACATGGGACAGCCCCTGGGGCTGATTTTGAGTGAGGATGATCTTGTTCGTCACCACCGAAGATATTTTCGTAGTGCGAAAATTCATGATAATTAAGCAACCTCACAATCCGTTAGATATTTTGGTTGCAGTGAATTCGTATATATATTCTGTCTGGGGAGGTCTAGAAACCAAAATGTTCAATCAAAGTTTGTTGGACTCTACCCTCCATGGGACTTCTAAAAGTCAATTGTGATGCTTCGTGGAATCCTCATTCTGAATGTGCAGGCTTTCAACCTTCGTGATTCCAACTCTAAATTTTTATTGGCAGGAGGAACCAGATCCACGTCCAAATCAACCGAAGAAGCCGAGGTGCGTGCTCTGAGGTGGTGCCTATCCCAGATTGCCCTTTTTTTTGTGCAAGGGATATAGTGGTAGAGCTGGATGCTTGTACGGTGGTGACCAGCCTCAACAATGGTTCGCTGGCCTGATCTTACCGCTATATAGCTCCTGCGACTGATATTTTGAACTTCAGACGTTTAATTTCTTCTCTCAGTTTTATGTACATTCCAAGATCTGCTAGCTCTGTAGCACATACCATTGCCTCTAAGGCTTCATCCTTTTTGGTTCCTTATAATTGGACATCTGATCTCCCTCATTGGCTTAATGTTGTACTGAATAGTCAGGGGTATCAAGTGGCCTTGTAGCTCCTAATTTTTGTTTTATACTAGTGGGTGCCCCGTACCATCGGCACTCATCGACAAAGAATTTGCCAAAATCAGGTGAGTGGCGGAGATCCACCGTCCATTTGGGGGAGGATTAGAGGAGGTATAAGTAGGGAGACAACCAATGTGTTTTGTTATATAGAATAGTAAATGGCCCATGCCCACGGCACTCTCTGACAAAAGCGTTTGCAAAAATTGGATGCCTTCGGCACTCAAACGGTATAACAGATTGGGGCGTTACCGTTTTTTCCATTATAACGGCTGTTATAACGGATTGTAACGCAAGGGAGAAATTGGAAAATAACAAAAAATAAAGGTGTTGAAATTTAAATTTTGAATAAATTGAGGTCAAATGAGGCGGATTGAGTGGCTGAAATCTAACCGTCCACATTAGATCGATGGATTTGATCTCAACCACTCTTTATCTAACCGTCCACATTAGATGGATGGGTAAGATAAGAGAATACAACTGAGTTGTCTTGATATATGCGTATATGAACGGGTGGCCCGTGCCCGCGGTACTTTCCAACAAAGTATTTGTTAAAATCGGGTGGGAATTAATCTCAGCCATCAATATGAAGCATAGTACTGGATCTCAGCCACTCATTATTGAAGCCATATAAGATAAGAGGGGTATAAGAAAACCATTAAATTTTCGTTAAATTCTATCTTTTTTTAAAATTTTCAACTTTCAAATTTTGAATTTTGATTTCAGCACTACTTTTTTCCGTTAAAATCATTAAAATCCATTTTTTCTTCTTTTTGGCCTGGCCGTTTCAATCCGTTTTAATAGTAACACCCCTCTCAAGGCATAAAAAGTGGGGCTCTTGAGCCTGACCCTTGGGCTAGCTATATGTAAATTCAACCCATTTCATTTCTTATATGTAGGTAAATAGTAGGTGACCCGTGCCCACGGCACTCATCGACAAAGCGTTTGTCAAAATTGGGTGTGAGTGGCAGAGATCCACTGTCCATTTGGTGTGATAAGATCTCGGCCATCCTTTATGAAGCCGGATAAGAGGGGGAGACAACCGTCGTGTTTTGTTATATAGATAGTGGGTGGCCCATGCCTACGGCACTCTCCGACAAAGCATTTGCCAAAATCGGGTGTGAATGGCTGAGATCCACCGTCCATTTGGTGTGATAAAATCTCGGCTATCCTTTATGGAGCTGGATAAAAGGGGGAGACAACCGTCATGTTTTGTTATATAGATAGTGGGTGGCCCGTGCCCTCGGCACTCCCCTACAAAGCATTTGCCAAAATCATGTGTGAGTGGCTGAGATCCACTGTCCATTTGGGGGATAAGATCTCGGACCTTCTTTGTTGAAATAGATAAGAGGGGGTATAAGAGGGGAGACAACTTCCTTGTTTTGTTATATAGGTATATTTCTGATTTCAAAAAAACCATTAGGTGATTTCCATTCCAACCAAACGCACTACACACTAAAGTGAATTCAAAATTTCCAATCCAAGTATATAAATAGCATTTAATAGTCCAAATGAACATTGAGATTAAATAGCTAATAGTGACGATTGAGATCGGCTTACTAAGATTATCCATCCAATTGTTGAGAAGGAACAAAACCACATTCAAATACGGAAACCCTGCACGTCCCGCCAAAGATAGGAACACTAAACCAACATGGAAACCACTTCCATACCCATGTTCATCTTCCATATTAATCAATCTCTCTCCTATGCCTCTGCTCTCTCACAAAAGGCCATTATAATGGAAGGAAAGTATTTTTATATTCCAAAAATATGCTTCTATTATAATGGAAAATAACAGAAAATAAGCGGACATTATTTTAACACTTTTGTTTTTCAGAAAATAACGGTCGTTAAACTCAAGAATAATGGAAAAATAACAAAACTATAGTGGCCGTTATTTTGAGTATTAAAATGGTACATAACATAACGGGGAGGTCTGATTTCTAGCTGTTGGATTGGAACAGTTTTTCAAGAAATCGAATCACACCGAAAGAAAACACCAATCAATCAAGCTGATTTTGGGTGTGTAGGTTCATGATGCCGTGGGCCAAACATAGACCACGTGGCAAGATCTTAGAGGACTCTGACCGTATGGATGTTTGGCCAATCCCGATTAGTGATTTCTAGGCATTGGGTTGGAATTATTTTCATGGGTTGATTTTATTAGTGATGTCTAGGCATTGGATTGGAATTATTTTCATTGCTTCATTTTAACCAAAAATCAGCCCAATTAGTGATTTCTCTAGGTGTCGGGTTGGAATTCTTTTCATGGGTTGATTTTAACCAAAATTCAGCGCCCTCTTAGATTTCTAGGCGTTTGGTTATGGTGTCCACCGTAGGTTCACATCCAACGTTCATGATGGATAACAGTATAAGCCACGTGGTACACTTTTAATTAGAGCCACTGACCGTATGAATGTTTGGCCCATCGGTAGATGGACTTACATACCAAAATTCAACCTGAATAGTTTTCCATGTACATTTTTAATGGTTGGATTGAAGCTATTTTTTGGGTCGATTTTAATCGTAGGAATCTGTGCATTATTTGGGAACAAAGATCCAAGGTTTAAATCACTAATCAGGCTGATCAGTGACTTCTAACCGTTGGATTGAAGGTATTTTCATGGGTTGATTTTAACCGTAGGAATCTGAGCATTATTTGGGTACAAAGATCAAAAGGATTGAAATCAGTAATCAAGGCTGATTTTTGGTAGGTGGGTCCACCTAGGGATGGATTAGAATAAATTTCATGGGTTGATTTTCACAAAAAAATCAGCCCGCTTAGTGATTTCGAGGCTTTGGGTTGGAATTATTTTCATGGATAGATTTTATGTTCTAATGGTCTAATCAGCGGACGCTTTGTAAGGGATTGCCATCGGCACGTACGGGTCATCCCCTAGTATATGTATATATAGAGAGAGAGTCTGTCTAGAGCTACCTATTTCTTACATCCACTTCTTACACCTGGTGGTGGGGCCCACATGTAGATCATGTTGGTCAATCCAACCGTATAGTGAGTTTTACACATGGTTTAAAAAATGGCAGTTATAAGGAAAATAACAGCAGTTATATCGGATTCGGACCTCCGCCGTTACGTTGTGTACCGTTAAAAAACTTTAAAAAATGACAGTTATTTTCTCAGAAATTTCGTGAAAAAAGGTTGTTATTTCTGTTATTTTCCATTTTCTTCTATTTTTTCGCTTCTGAAATTTGAAATTCAAATTGAAATTTTGAATTTCAGTGCCACTATTTTCTTTTTTCCATTTTTTCCGTTATTTTCCATTTTTACCCCTACACATTACAATTCGTTATAATTGAAAAAACAATAACACCCCCAGTCCATTAATTATACCGTTATAATGGTCCCTTTTAAACCTTGGTTTTTCATACTATGGCTACCCTTCTCACAAAAATCAGGACATTTCAACATTCCTAACCCCATGAAACTATGACTTTAATTTTAAAAAATCCAGACCATCCAATTAAACCTTTATTTCCAGTCAATTTTTATATGGTTAGCAATGTCAAAGTGAACTGATTTTTTGGCAACAGTGATCGTCATGGCAAGGACAACTCAATGTATGGTTGGATTGTCCAACATGATCTCCATGTTCCCCAACCTCGGGTGTAAGAATTGGAGGTAAGAAATGGGTGCAGCTCTAGACATATATATATATATACACACAAATCTATTTATGCTATTAAAGGCTATTTTTACCTTTTTTTGGCCCTAAATTCATCAAGTCCATGGGCAAATGTGACTTTTTCAACTTTATCTTATTCCTTTCTAATTGTGCTTTTTGTTGCCATAATTTTCAAATTTGCCCCTTTAAACTAATCTTCACAAATTGCCCTTTGAACAGAAAACTTTCGTTATTTTGCCACTTCCTAAAAAACGTCCCTAGAATCATTACGTGATCAAATAATGCAAACGGTTGAGGGCGCCTGTGTATTATATATACGGACAATTAATGTATTAAACTAGTAATTACCCGTGCTAACGGCACTCCTTGACAAAGCGTCCCCAAATACATATCCGAGTGCTTTCGACATTCTAATCCCCATGCCTACGTCACTCCCCGACAAAGCTACATCACATCGAACAAAAGGCAATAAAGTGGCATATTTAGTTTCATAAATACCAACAATTAGAACTCAAATCAATCAGACTTATATAAATACTATAATCCAATGGCTAAAAATCATTAAGGAAGCTGATTTTTGGTATATAGGCATCCTAAACATCCATATGGTCGGGGTCTCTAAGAGTGTGGTAGGATGTGCCACGTAGGTCCTACTGTGGTGTCTGAAATTTCACCGGTCCATTCTCTTTAACTTAATATACCTAGAAGGGGGGTTTATTTGGTATTTAAAATTAATTATACCTACACAGTTTTATTGGTCGATGGTAAGGGGATAAAATCTCATGCTTTGGTTGTTCGAAAAATGATTATCACAACCGACTCAAATCAAATATACCTCCGTGGTATATTATCTTTTTGTCGTTTGATCTAATCAGGATAGATTGCGGAACACAAACAAACAATCACACAAGACAAGATATTTTTACGTGAAAACCTTAGCCAAGGAAAAACCATAGGACCACATCCAGACGGAAAGTATCACTAACTAAAAAGTTAAATGAAACAAAGGTTACCTACGTAGCACCGTTGCAAATACAGCTTCCAACCTTAGCCAAGGCCCACTGTCGATGCGTCCACGTCCTCTGAATCAACGCCACGAATCCACGCGCGCCCTTCCAGCCAAGAAGCCTTATCCGCTTATTCAGTTTGGTACACCCCAAACCTACCTTCGACCGGCTCCTCCGATCTTAATTCTCAACACTCTCGTCTTTGCAGAAGGTAAAGGATTCAGTACACCCTGAACCCCAAGTTGCTCAAAAGGTGTTTGAGAGACACTGGTACTCTCAGGCTTACTAGGTTGAATATAGAAGTGGAAAACCTAGGCTGAGTAAAGATCAAGCTCTTGGCTTTGATCAAGAAGAGAACAAGCTCACAAGATGTGAATGAAAACAAGCTTCGTGCTCTTCGAATGGACACTCTAATAAATATATCCTTTGCTTCTCTCTCTTGAAGATTGAGTCACTCTGGGTCTCTGTGTGTGTTTAGAGAAGGCATAAAAGGGTTCTATTTATAGAATTCCAAGACCCTGAGTTGTGTGGAACATGGGATAATGGAACCATGAATTTCGGATCTGAGAAAACCGATTCTGTTCAAGGTCCAATCGATTGGGGACAAGTGTCCAATCGATTGGGCTAAATAAGTTTTTTGTTCCGAAGGCACCAATCGATTGCACAGGGTTCTCCAATCGATTTGACATTTATAACTTTCTGTCCCAAAGGCTCCAATCGATTACTCAGAGTCTCCAATCAATTATACTCAGAAAGATTTCTGTCCCGAAGGTTCCAATCGATTACACAGTGTCTCCAATCGATTGTACTCAATTATGTTTCTGCCTCGTAGTCTCCAATAGATTACACAGTGTCTCCAATCGATTGGGCTATGTCCAATCGATTGGGGACACATGTCCAATCGATTGGACTTTCCTACTAGTCAATATAATTGACTTTGACTCGTGTTTGTCCAATGACTCAGTTTGACCATTATATTTTGTTCATTTTAATCAACTCTTATGGCCACTAAGTCACATACCTTCCTAATCGAGCGTACACGATCATTAACTGACAAATTGGTAGTTACTCAGATGACTCATGTCGTCAATCGTCTGATTCTTGCTGTCTCTGTCATTTAGTCTTCACGTAGTTGGCGAAATATGCGTACCACGACATCTTCACACTACACTGGTGCTCGTAGGAACGGTTACAACAATGTTTTTATGTCAAACGGAATCTTTGCCAAATTGAATATGAAAATATTCCTTACAGTGTCATCAAAGATTTCTTCAAAAGTTTGATCCACCAGTCAGCTCAAATTGATGGTCCATGACCTTTTATGTTTGGCCCACCTCTTGGTAACCTACACACCAAAAACCACCCTAATTGTCGTATAGACATTGGGTGGAAAGACATGACACGTACCATGTAATGTATTCTAGATATGAGAGAAATAAAGAATATGTTCTATATATAACCAAAGATAGACCACAAAGGATTGTAAAATCCAATTGAAATTGACCCAACATCGAAAATAATTGCTACAACCCATTTAATTAAACTATCATTACAATAAATAGACCTTTTAGGGTGTTCAAAACGTGCCATAAATGACTAGTTATGGCGTTCATCGAACATCATAAAAAACGCTGTAAAAAGGCTATGTAGGTTAAGCAATGGCGTTCAATGCACGCCATAAATTAATGAGGTTTTATGAACGCCATAAACGTATAGCGTCTATGGACGCCATTAATAAAATTTGGTGTTCATAGACTACTCAATGGGCTATTGCCGGCAAGCATGACATTTAGTGAACGCCATCATTTTAATTTAATAAATTCATGGCGTTTTATAAACACCATTGTTTTACTTTTTAGTTTTTTAAATAATGCTCTCATAAATCTCTCTATTAATGTAAAAAAATTACCTGTGAAGATTCATATACAATCTAAAATACCTCATTCACATTCCATATAATAAAAAAGTTATAATTATAATATTTGAAGACAAACATAGTATTAAAATATAAAATTCACTGTTTGATTGAAGTGTTAAACACAACAAGAACTCCATTTGCTATCTGTTTTTCCATTAAAATACAAAAGAGGACCCAATGGCTCCTTTCCCAAACCCCCCCACCCCCCCACCCCCAAAAAAATAGTCTAAAAAATGCCCAACTTGGCTCTTTTCCGAGCAAGAACTAACTTGACCCACGTGTTCCCATAAATTTGATGAGTAGGAATCAAAGCAACTCATCTTCTTGAGTTCACGCCTCCTTGTTTATGGCAGAATTAAGATGATTATGCAACCTGAAAGAAAATACATGCAAATCAACTTATATTCTGACAAAATCATAGATCTTTGTGTCCTACAATGTGTCATAGAGACATAATAATTTCTCTTTATGAAAGAAATGCCAATATAATCTAATGTCCACTAATCAAACTAATATGGATCAATAAATATGCTCGTATCTATAAATATGCTCGTAGTTCCAGCAGATCACAATGATTTAATACACTTCTCTCTATTAATGAATCCCATTTGATAAAATATAAAAGGGAAAACAAAAAATGCTACAATGCAAATAATTCCATCTCATATTTTATGCAAACAACTCCCATTAAGCAGTAAGAGTTCACCAAACACATCCAATTCAAACAACTACAAATTACTATAGTATTTAGAAGAATAAAAGGGATTACCCACTACTTCAATTTGTTCAAAAACCAAACCCATTCACTGAATTCTCTAAGTATGCAAAAAGAACCATAAAACATAGATCACCCTCTACTTCAATTTGTCCAAAAATCATAAACACAAGACTGTCCGAGTATTTTAGTAAAACAGAGACTACCCATTACTTCAATTTGGTAGAAAAATCAACAACTTATAGACAATGAAATGTAATTTTCTAGAACAGTTATTACCTATCTTTGATGTAAATATTCATGAAATAATTTGGGATGTTTGGTTTGTATGTATGTAGAAAATGAAAATTCTGAAGAGGTAGAGATGCCGAAATGAAAGTTGGTTTGTAGGTATCCTAGGAAACAATAAATTTGAGAAGGTGGTGAAGATTTTGAATTCATGGCATCTTTAGGTGAGGGTGTGGTATGTTCAAGCCCTTTGAGAGGAGTAAGCTTTAAGATAGAAATGATGAGTTAGATTTGCTTCGTGATGGGAATTTGGGGAATTTTGAGGCTGAAGTAATGAGACCAATATAAGAATGGAATGAAAAGTAAGTTAAGATAGAGTAAGATTTTTGCATCGGAAGTTTTAGTTTGTATGGAAACCATTAGCTCTTTAAAGGGCCTTGGGTTAATGTTGACTAATTTGGATGAAGGTAAGATGGGAAAAGATCAGTGAGGACCTTGTACCTGGTTGCAGCAAGGTAGTTTTCTAGATCTAATGCCTTAGGGAGTATGAGTATGTCGATTATTTCACAAGGGTTCAGTTCGGTAATTTGGTTTAGTTTACAGGAGTTTTTGGGTTTTGCAAGTTACAGGCAAGGCTGTCATGCTCAATGATATTCGCTTAAAAGTCCGTATTTTCCACTATTATCCTCTAAGAGTTATCACGCTCTCTTATGTAAAACTACTTCATTTATCCCTTCTCTATGTAAGAGTCTCTTCCGTAGCGTAGAACACACTTTTCTGGACGAAATGGTATATTTGCATGCATTAAACACATTTTCAGAAGTCTAAATATTAAGCCGTTCTGATTAAGTCTCATTACGTGCTTTTTCTATTGCAGGAAACCCGAGTGGACAATTTCGATGGAATGCGGGCCCACAATCAACCTCTAGAACCAATAATCAAAGCTTAGATAGCCAGTGGGCTTAGGCAAGAAGATATAGACCAAGTGCGGGAAGAGCTAGAGGATTGAAAAGCTTGAGAGACAACCAAGAGAGAAGGAGAAAGAAGCCCCTCCAGCGAAGAGACTAAGGAGATTAAAGCTCAACCAACTAATAAAAGACGAAGACATGTTCAGTTGGTAGAGCCTGCAGAAGACCATGTCAAAGATCAGGGTTCAAGACTTTCTGCTAACATTTTCTCTTTATTTATTTTGTAATATTTTCTCTCTCCTCTCTCTAAATCATCTTTCTCTCTCTACTTTCAATATTAATCATCCGATCCTCTCCCTTCCCGCAATAACTCTACCCTACGGCCTACCGTGGCTGATGTCCACCATCCGATGATCCCAATCCTAATGCTCACATATCTTACACTAATCAGATCATGTGATCAATCGTTCCTAACCAGATCATTCATCAATCGTCGGATCATCTACCAAATGATCGAATCATTCATCATCAGAACCTCCAATCTTATAACTTCTTAATCTAAAATCATCTGATCTGATCTGACGGTCAGAAATTTGGCATTGATAAGGGTCTATTGTAATGTTGGCGCACTGACCACTTACCAATGGTCTAATCGGTGAAACCTCACCTATCCTTCAAGCCCACGGCTTATGGCCTGCTCGAGGGCCCAGCATCCCTCGGGCCAACCCATCTAATGACCACGGCCCTCAAAACTATCAATCTTTATGTGGACCCCACTCATGATTCCATGTGGATCCCACTTGGAAGTTATCCCACGGTTTCTAAAACCATGGGAGAGAGAATATCTTCTCTCTCCATTCTATAATGGTGGACGGTTTTCACTATGGAAACAATCTCTATTGTATTTCCCTTTCTCTCTCTTAGATCCCCTCCCACTTATCCCTAGCCTTAGATTGAAATCCAACGGTTTGGGTTGTTTCAAAAAAAAAAAAAACAAAACCCTAGACTTTTACAGGATGGGGAGAGCACGATCTAGGTTGGTCCTCTCCCCCCTCTCTCCCTTCTTTCCCTTCTCCCCCTCTCCTCCTTTCCTTCTTCCTCCTCTTCTTCTTCTCTTCTGACGAGCCATTACCGGCGAACTGGTGGTGCGCCTCCTTCTCCTTCTCCTTCTCTTTCTTCTTCTTCTTCTTCTTCTTCTTCTTCCCTTTCTTCTTCTTCTTCTTCTTCTTCTTCTTCCCTTTCTTCTCCTTCTTCTTCTTCTTCTTCTTTTTCTTCTTCTTCTCCTTACTTTCATCGTCGGAGTTGCAGAACTCCTGCGGACTGCAACTCATCCTCCACTGTCTTTTTCTTCTCCTTCTTTTCTCCTTCACCCACCTGAATCAGCACCGCCTGGGCGCTCCTTGGACTGACCGCCCAAACCGCTGCTGCCTCTCCCTGCCTTGCCGATTTGCAACACCATTACCGGAGTTGCAAAACCTGCAACTCTAGCCATTGATTCTTCTTCCTTTCTTCTTCTCTTCTACTTTTCTTCTTCTTCAACACCGCTACGCTCATCTCCGTCATGTTCCACCTGGGCGTGCAACTTTCCTCCACCGTCTACCACACCTCATCATCACTAATCTTTTCTTCTTGCTTGGCAAACCAGCAAGAAAACGCAAAATCCATTAACGCCTCTCACATCATTCTCCTTCAACAAGCTCGCGTTCTGCTCCTCCCCACTCTTGGTCGTAACCTCCTCCTCCATTGGAGCCACCCTTGCTTGTGCTGCTGCTTTAGAGCAACTCTCCATTGATCCCGTCTCTTTTTGCTGCCGCTGCAACTTTCGGCCCGCCGCCTGCGGGCGAGAACCATTCGCCTGAACCTACGTGACTGCCTGTTGCATCTCCTTGCTCCGCTAGCCTGCGTGCAGTACAGTACCGCCCTTTATCTCCTCAGCCCCACCTGCAAACCAGCAACCTCATCTCGTCTTGCACATGCTGTGCATACCACCGGAAACCACCAGTAGTTCTGCCTCCCATTTCTAGATCCTCCTCAAGGTAGCACTGTAATCACTGCTCACCATTGGAGAAGCTTCGAGCAACCAGATCTGAAATGCCCCATGGCAACTCTAGCACCTCCTTCTTTAGGTGAGCCATGACCTCTTCCTTCCTGTCCGAACTTGCTGCTATTATCCACCACACCAGCATCATCCCTTCACGAGCAGCCACCCTAAGGCACTCTCCATGCTCCTCATGGACACTTTCCGAGCTTAATATCCAGCCAACACATGGCTGATCTCCGGCCGATCCGTTCAAGGTAAGTCATCAAGGTGACATTCTCTCCTTCCTCTATTCCTCTCTTTCTCTCTCTAGACTTCTCTCCTTCTCTTTTTAAAAATCTCATTCTCTACCTTTCTCTCTCTAGGATAGGTCTTCCTCTCTCTACTTTTCTCAACTTCTTTCTTTAGATATTCTCTCTCTCTCTCTCTACCTTCTCTCGCTACCTCTATTTTATCTCTCTAGGGTTTTTCTACTTTTTCTCTCTAGAATTCCTTCTCTTTACACTAGTTTCTCTCTCTAGGTCTCTTATTTCTCTCTCTAGGTTTTGATATTTTCTCTCTCTACTTAGCTTTCATCTCTCTTCTCTTTCTCTCTCTAATTCAGTTTTACTGCTTTTTAGATTAATTGTTTCATGTTTGAGTTGTAAGTTACATTTGAATTCATGAAATAAAGTTTATTTTGATTCAAGATCGATAAATTTCTGTTATTTTATGTTCCTTATTGCACTGATCCGACTAATCCCGAGTGCGGATACGACTTCGACTTTCCACCGTGTAAGAATTATCTAATTTCGCAGGATTAAAGTCTCGGATAATTACAAATTATGTTGAAATTAGGGTTGCCATAAACAACGACGCGGAAAAAACCTACTTTCACTCAATGAGATCATTAACTATGTACAATCACTGCAATGGCAGGATGAGGTATGGTAGTAAGAATAAAAAATCTCTATGAGTTTTTCTTAGCTTCTTATATTTTAAGAATTTAGCTCCAACGATCAGCCTTGATCCTATTTCTAGCTGTCTGTGTTAGCAATGACTTTAATTATACACATGAGATGGAGATTGGTTTGTGGCTTGTGTATCCAACACAGATTGGTGCCATAGTTGTGTAAACAGGAAGAATTATTCTTTGGTAGAGTTCTGTTTCACCATATGTAATCTCCACCTCCCTTGTATTAGGTCTAGATGTGTTGGACTGCAGGTGCACTCAAACATGAATATATCAGTTTTTATTGTGTAAAAGGTGATTGTTGCCAAAATGGTCGTTCTGTGATTTTCTAAGAACATGAAAAATAAGTAGTTAAAACTCATTTTATTTCTTACAATAGAGAATGGATATTAAGAGGTTCAATACTAAAATATGAAAGAAATAATTTTAAAGTAGTAAAATTTCCTTCAAATCCCTTTTGAACCAATTTTTTTGGAGACAATCAAATTTCATGTCTTTTCACCAACTGCAATATTGTCTATACTATTCTATTTAACTATGATTACCATCTATGATATTCTAGGAGATATCCTTTGTGGAGCTCATTGAATGGAGGGTTCCTCTTCATGCATGTATGCATTAGTCCCAATATTTCAGTCATATGGTGTGAACAATCATGATGCTCAAGATTATGGACTTACCTATTTGATAATATACTGTGTATGTGGTAGGGCTGGCAATGGATCGGGGTTGAGTCAGATTGGTACTGATTTGGTACCGATCCGATAAGAAATCCAATCGATCCGAACCCGATCGGATCAATAAAATTTAATTCTGGAACCGATCCGATTATGATTAGATCGGTTCCAGGTCCGATCTGATCCGATCTCCTATGTATATAATATATATACATTTATAATGAAATTACACCAGTCCGTTCTCTTTAATCTAATATACCTAGAAGGGGGGTTGATTAAGTATTTGAAAATTAATTATACTTACACAGTTTTATTGGTCCATGGTAGGGGAACAAAATCGAATGCCTTAGTTGTTTGATAAAAGATTATCACAACCAACTCAAATCGAATATACCTCCGTGGTATATTTTCTTTTCGTTGTTTGGTCTAATCAAGATAGATTGTGGAATACAAACAAACAATCACACAAAACAAGAGATTTTTACGTGGAAACCTTAGCCAAGAAATAAACCACGGGACCACGTGCAGACAGAAAGTATCACTAACTGAAAAGTTAACGAAACAAGGGTTACCTATGTAACACCGTTGCAAATATAGCTTCCAACCTTAACCAAGGCCTACTGTCGATGCGTCCACGTCCTCTGAATCAACGCTACGAATCTACGGACGCCCTTCTAGTAAAGAAGCCTTGTCCGCTTGTTCAATTTGGTACACCCCAAACCTACCATCGATCAACTCCTCCGATCTTAATTCTCAACACTCTCGCCTTTGCAGAAGGTGAAGGATTCAGTACACCCTGAACCCTAGGTTGCTCAAAAGGTGTTGAGTCACACTAGTACACTTAGGCTACTAGGTCGAATATATGAGTGATGGACTTAAGTTAAGGGAAGGATCAAGCACTTGGCTTTGATCAAGAAGAGAACAAGCTCACAAGATGTGAATGAGAAATAAGCTTATTGCTCTTTAAATGGATACTCTAATAAATAAAACCTTTTCTTCTTTCTCTTGAAGATTGAGTTACTCTGTGTCTCTGTGTGTGTTTAGAGAAGATATAGAATGGTTGTATTTATAGAATTCGTAACTCTAAGTCGTGTGGGATGTGGGACTATGGAACCATGAAATTTGGATCTGAGAAAGACTAAGTTCGAGCAAGGTCCAATCGATTATACTCTGGATCAAATCGATTGGGCCATGTCCAATCGATTGGCCTAAAAACGTTTTTTGTTCCGTAGGCTCTAATCGATTACACAGAGGTCTCGAATCGATTGGACTCAAAAAAGCTTCTGTCCCGAAGACTCCAATCAATTTCACAGAGTCTCCAATCGATCGGGCTGAAATAAGTTTCTGCCTCATAGCTTCCAATCGATTACACAAAGTCTCCAATCGATCGCGCTGAAATAAGTTTCTGCCTCGTAGCTTCCAATCGATTAAGTATAAGTGTCCAATCGATCGGACTCTCCCGTTAGTCAATATCTTTGACTTAGACTCTGGTCTGTCCAATGACTAGGTTTGACCATTATATTTTATTTATTCTAAACCTATTCCTATGGCCACTAAGTCACTTACCTTCCTAATCGAGCGTACACGATCTTTAACTGACAGATGGGCAGTTACTCAGATGACTCCTATCGTCAACCGTCTGATTCTTGCTGTCTCTGTCTTCTAGTCTTCAAGTAGTCGGCGAAGTATGTGTATCACGACATCTTCATACTACACTAGTGCTTGTAAGAACGGTTACAAGAATATTTTTATGTCAAACAGAATATTTGCTAAATTGAATATGAAAATATTCCTTACAATCTTCCCCTTTGGCAATTCCATGACAAAAAATATTTAATCATATAGAAGATAAAAAAAATAAAAAATACAATCCCACTCTCTTACATGATTCACTCACTATCTCACATTCTCTTAGAGATAATCGAACAGACAATAGAATAGCTTTTGATCTATTCCCTGCACATTCTACCAATAATATATACCATGTAATATCATCAGCAATCAATAAATCATTAAAATGCAGTGAGTTAAATATGCACATCACAAGTAGAGAAATTAGAAAAAATATGCAAAATTTTTCTCCCTTTATCTCATGCATCTATTTATTTTTACCTCTATGATTTTTTCTCCTCCTTTTTGTCATATATTGACAAAAGTACAGAAATATAAGCAAATAATAAGTATGCATGAATGTCATCATGAAGAACAAGTGCATCAGTGCAATATGATAACAAGTATAAAGACTAAAAGATAGGCATGACGTATAGTCTAAATACATCAATAGTTTAAATTTTGGTGAAACCATTTAACAAATCATAAGTCTTTTTCAAATGAATTTTAAATTTTTAATCATCTCTGAAAAGATTTACAACTCACAGAACTCAAATCAGATCAATTCGGAAAAGGTCAAATTTGAAGTATGCTAAAATTCATGAAAAATCAAGTTAAATGCAATGCATAATGAGTTTCAATGTGATTGGCACTAACAAATATCAAGCCTAGGATTTTAGACTAAACTACTCAGTTTAATCTTGAATAGTTCAAATGTAGTCAATTTAGGCCATTTATTAGAGCTAGTCAATTAGACTAATACACTTTAGTTGAATTTTTAATTTCTTTCACTTGGGTATACTGTGATTTGACTTTTTACTTCTTAGGATACAAAACAGATATTAGTAAAAATCTAAATACTATACTCAAAATTCGGAGGTATCCTGTATCTAATCATGAAATTCTCATTAGAGCTAATAGGTTCTTACTAACTCTCTATTTATAAGAGTATTTGCTAATGTGATTTCACATTACTTTTGTAGCAAACATGACTATTTCTTACTCACTTGTTTTACTAGATTTTTATTTTTCAAGTTTTCATCTTTTGACATTTGGTCTATTTGGTAGCTTTCACACTCGGTTGGTATGGTATCTTCTGTAGCATTATGTAATCAAATTTTTATATATATATCGGAGCCATACAGATTTTACCACATCCACTTTAGGTAGCTCTTTCCATGGAGAACTATCACATAGGGAGGCCAACAGTCGATTATATTACAATTTCAAAATCAATTGAAAGCAAGAACACAACTAATTTGAAGTCATGAAAAGTATAAGTTTATTCCTGATTTCCATAGAATACTAGATTTATTACCTCAATCAAATCCAGTCCCAACCAGTGCCAGTCAGTGTTCATGTGAAGAACAAGTTAAAACTTATAAACATTCACTTATTGAGAATGAGTAAAATAGACTAATCTTCTAAATTTTCTAGAATTTTCTATAATGATCTAGTCTCAATTTACCTTGTCAAGTCCTGGTTCAAGAATTTTCTAGAGTTAATGCCCATCATATTAAGAACAATTATGCAATGCGAGTTAATGCCCATCATATTAAGAACAATTATGCAATGCACAACTCTAAAATAAAATCTTAAAAAAGACAAAATAATTTTTTATTTTTAAATTTTTGATTTTTGTTTTTGAATATATGAATTCAAAACAATGCAAATAAGCAAAGATCTTAAAACAAATAGAAAACTATGAAGAAAATAAAATTCTAAAACAAAACGACACACCCAACTCACAAAAGATATAAAATCATAAAATAGAGAAGAGTGTAAAGAACCACATTTATTCAATCAATGGGACAAGTGCCACTAGACTTCATAAGGAATTTACTCTAAATTGAATCTAGATTTATCGGTCTTTCCTTTCTCACCCATATGGTCTTATACCTTGTAGGTGTGTTCTTTTTCTTCGCCATTTGTTTAGGCGGTGATGGAGGATTGACATTTCTCTTTTTATCTGTCCTCTTCTTCTGAGCCTTTTGAGTCTAGGTGCCCTTGAGTTTCATAAGGTTTGCAATTTCTCTACTCAAGGCATCCGACTTTTGATGAAAGACTGTCATTTTATGGAGTAGATCTCCTTGGTTCCCATATGATTTTCTCTTGGGAAGAACCATGGTATCTGTCCTCTTTTTGAAACAATTCTTACTCAGGTGACCTCTACCCCTACAGTAATTACAAACATGCACATGTATAACTGGTCTGGGTCTAGGTTGATCAACCTATGGTGTGGAAGGAACTTTGGCTTTTACAAATTTAGTTTCTGAAGACGATGGAGTATTAGTAGTATCAACATATCCAAGTCTCCGCTTGTCTCCACATCTTTGTCCCACACTAAGAATCTCATTTAATTTCTCAGTACTTTGAGAAATATAGGGCAAGTCCTTTTTCAATTGAATTAGATCAAGTTCAAGTGACTTCCTCTTCTCTAGACATTTTTGATACTCAGTTTCAAGAAATTTAACTTTGTCTTGGAGGCTAGCTTTCTCTTCTTCATGCTGTCTAAAAATAGTTTCATATTTTTTATACTTACTTTCAAAAGATATTTTCACATCCGTACAAGTTCGGAACTCACATTTCAAGAGCTTGTTTCTTTCTTGAAGAGATTTCTTCTCTTCCCTAAGTTGACCAATTAGCACAGATAATTCATTATTGTCTAGTTTACAAGCAGAATTTTCAGAGTCAAGAAATTCAACTCTATTAGTCAATTTCTTATTTGCTTTGTTCAGTCTAAAGCTTTCTTTATATAGCTTTCGATAAACAGTATAAAGATCACCTTGATCTTCACTATCTGAGTCACTATGACTATTCAAAGTGAACCCTTCTTTCGGCATCTTTATAAATGAAAAGAATGCACTGGTTTTGCAGGAATCTAAATTCAGGTGATTAAACCTTAAATAGAATAACCCGCTCTGATACCAATTGAAATTACACTAGTCCGTTCTCTTTAATCCAATATACCTAGAAGTGGAGGTTGATTAGGTATTTAAAAATTAATTATACCTACACAGTTTTACTGGTCAATAGTGGGGGAACAAAATTGCATGCCTTAGTTATTTGATAAAAGATTATCACAACCGACTCAAATAGAATATACCTTTGTGGTATATTTTCTTTTCGTCGTTTAGTCTAATCAAGATAAATTGCGGACTACAAACAAACAATCACACAAGACAAGAGATTTTTACGTGGAAACCTTAGCTAAGGAAAAAACCACGGGACCACGTCCAGACGGGAAGTATCACTAATTGAAAAGTTAGACGAAACAAAGGTTACCTACGCAGCACCGTTGCAAATATAGCTTCTAACCTTAGCCAAGGCCTACTGCCGATGCGGCCACGTCTTCTGAATCAATGCAACGAATCCACGCGCGCCCTTTCAGCAAAGAAGCCTTGTCTACTTGTTCAGTTTGGTACACCCCAAACATACCGTCGATCGACTCCTTCAATTTGAATTCTCAACACTCTCGCCTATGTAGAAGGTAAAGGATTCAGTACACCTTGAACCTTAGGTTGCTCAAAAGGTGTTGAGTCACACTGGTACACTCAGGCTACTAGGTTGAATATATGAGTGATGGACCTAAGCCGAGGGAAGGATCAAGCACTTGGCTTTGATCAAGAAGAGAACAAGCTTACAAGATGTGAATGAGAAATAAGCTTATTGCTCTTCAAATGGACACTCTAATAAATAAAACATTTTCTTCTCTCTCTTGAAGATTGAGTCACTCTGTGTCTCTATGTGTGTTTAGAGAAGGTATAGAAGGGTTGTATTTATAGAATTCGTGACTCTAAGTCATGTGGGATGTGGGATAATGGAACCACGAAATTCAGATCTAGGAAAGACTGAGTTCGAGCAAGGTCCAATCGATTATACTCTGGGTCCAATCGATTGGGCCATATCCAATTGATTGGGTATAAGTGTCCAATCGATTGGCCTCAAAAAGTTTCCTATTCTGTAGGATCCAATCGATTACACAGAGGTCTCCAATCGATTGGATTCAAAAAAGTTTCTGTCACAAAGACTCCAATCTATTTCACAAAGTCTTCAATCGATCGGGTTGAAATAAGTTTCTACCTCGTAGCTTCCAATCGATTATATAGAGTCTCCAATCGATTGGGTATAAGTGTCCAATCGATCAGACTCTCCCATTAGTCAAGATCTTTGACTTAGACTCGAGTCTGTCCAATAACTAGGTTTGACCATTATATTTTATTTATTTTAAACTTATTCCTATGGCCACTAAGTCGCTTACCTTCCTAATAGAGTGTACACGATCTTTAACTGACAGATGAGCAGTTACTCAGATGACTCCTGTCGTCAACCGTCTGATTCTTGCTGTCTCTGTCTTCTAGTCTTCAAGTAGTCGACAAAGTATGCATACCACAACATCTCCACACTACACTAGTGCTCGTAGGAATGGTTACAAGAATATTTTTATGTCAAACAGAATCTTTGCCAAATTGAATATGAAAATATTCCTTACATATAATCCTATTGGGCATATATTTAAATAATATATATATTTTAAATACTTTTAAGTAATCAAATATATATTATTTAATATATATTATATATTATAAAGATATCGGGTCTATATCGGATCGGAACAAGGTCGATCCGATAAGAGATCAGATCGACAATCTATGATCCGGTACCGATCCGATACCGAAAAATAAAGTTCCAGACTCGATTTTTTTGGATCGGATCAGATCTCGGGTTTGATCCGATCCATTGCCTACCCTAGTTTGTGGTTTTATGATCTAGGTGCATTGTTTTGCATTTTGTTTGTTAAGATTGATAATATTTGTAATCTGGTAATATTGTTAGATAACTGCAAAGAATTCTTACCTTTTCATGGTTTTTTATGTCCCAACCAAGACACATTTCCTACATTCGTCACATAGGTTCTTGTAGATCTTTACAATTTGTGATCTTTTTACCTTTGACGAGCTGTTGGCCAAAAATAGGAAATATTTTCTTTTCTTGTTTCAGTTTCTATCAATGAAGCTTGCACCTGTTAATCCATGGCTTGAGTTCATGGGGATATAAATTTACGCCCTTTATAGGGATATAAATTTAATGACCTATTTTGTGTTCCCACAAAAGGTGAAGCATGCAAACACCCTGCATTTTTTTTTATAACTGCTAGTGTTTATGTCAGAAAAATAGTACTCTTATTCTTCATAGCTATAGTACTCTTAGTGTTTATTTCAGGTCAATATTTCAGTTCAAAAAAGGTCCTTATCTAGTCCACATATACAATAGAGATTCAAAAGAAGCATACAATACCTTATAGATCTTGTGATAGAAAACCTCAAGCAACCTAAGTTCTGCATTAGGATTAGACAGCTCTACCTGTTTCAAAAAAAATTTGCTAGCATTTTGTTTTACCAAAATAATGCCAAACAAGCATATTCAGAATAAAAAGTTTCAGTTTCTACCTACCATGATGTTGATTAGGTAGGCATGTAGGTTAACCAGTGCTCTACTTCACAAATCTGTTTCTTCCTTCTTTCCTTTCTTAGTTTCTAAAGAAAAAACAATAACAAATTGTATGAGTCTAGTATAGAAGCTGAAAGAACGATAGCAACCCCCAAAGGAGTTGTTAGCTTCTTGTTTTTCTAATCAAACAATCATGTAAGTAAAATAAACAAACAAGCAAAAAAAAAAAATTTGTTAGCTTTTTGTTTTACCATAATAATGCCAAACATATCAAGTCTTCATTGAAGTATCTATTAAACAAACTTACATTGCACATATGCATATTTCTCTATTACAAGGGCCTTTGAAGTCTCTTTACAAAAGAGTACCAAGATGAACAATTTTCCCATAATTTTAAAAGTCATCAATTTGTTGGCTTCTATTAATTTGATGGAGAAATTAATGCTTGCAGCATACCCAAACCAATATATATGAAACAAAAGGATATCTTTATGTGACAGGCATGGGTAAATGTGTACTAGTAGACATTTCCATTCATTGGAGTAAGACCTTTAACTCTGCCTTCAAATTGTTTAAATCTTCCTCAGAATCCATGCCCAAATGGAGCTTGCAGTTTCTCATGTGAGAAAAATAGTTGTAAATAAACTAGCATAGGGGTTGTTGTTGAAGTATCGAGTAGGAAATGTGTGCACTCCTCAAGCAAGTCTGGATGATGATTAAAAAGAGCTGCCACCTACAAAGAAATTAAACTTGATTTTCGAGAACAATGTACGAGCTTCCCACAACGAAGTTCTTCCTAAAAACCTATTAGATGAGAAAAAGATGCAAAGCCCATTGACAATACAAAAGGGAAAGACAAGAAAGGAACTACAAATATACCTATGGTTCTTCTTTGTGTTCCCCCTCCCTTGATTAGCAACAACTAATGAGGAAATAAATATTCACATCTTCTGACGCATGGCCTTCTCATTAGAGCTTCAGCCAATGTGGATTGGGGACATTCCCACCAAAGGGATATCTAGAGAACGTATGACATTGAGAAGAAAGCTTTTAGTGTAATTGGCATCTCATCGTAAGGGATTTGTTTGAAGAAATGACATGACATCTTGTTTATTATTTGTTGTTGTTTTTCAACACGATACTTGAGCTATTTACAAAACATCTTGTTGCGTTGTATACTAGTATATCAAGCTAAAACATGGCTGCAATAATTCAGAGTTCAATTATAAAGCAAAATTGTATTGAATACTTGGCTGGAAGGTAGCTATCAACTTGCAAGTTTAGGGATTCACTTTTTTGAATGAAATTTAAATACATAATGTTAATAGTATATTGTTTGTTTATAAAATGCACAATAAAAAACATACTTTTACTGAAAAACATACAGTTAAAACTATGAATTATTTGTGTTGTCAATCCAATAAAACTATGAATTATTTCTGTTGTCAATCTAAGAAATCTAAAGATAACTTGGTCGAGAGATAATTTCGCAGCATAGATGAGAAACCACATGCTGTTTTGAGGATGCTTTGCATGGAGTCTAAACTTGATTAAGGCAATCAGCCTGCCACATTCACCGTGACTTGCAAGAGATCAGTAACATGTCAATCCTAACCTACACCATTAAGCTTATATACCCCTCTCCTTTAAAAAGTGAATCTTTTCTTCTTTTAAGTTCCTATTCCAACTTCATGCTAGAATACTTGTAATCTCTTTCAGCTTTCAATAAATTTTACCTATATCGAATCTCTTTTGGTCATAGAAAAGAAACACATTGGTATCTTTGGGAACTATTGAATAGTTTATCCCATCTTTCAACAACCTGTTTAGCTTTCTTGTGGTGAAAATACACCAATATGGCAATGCTGGTCCAAAACAATCCATGCCATAATGAACTACCCATAGTATCACAAGAGTAAAACAATGAGCTAGTAAATAAAAAGGCAGGAACTACCTCATTAAACACAGGTCTTGCAAAATGTATGAACTATTTAAAAATAATTATCAGCAACAACAAACTAGCAAACAAGTCTACCAAAGATATAACAACTGGAACAAATAAATGAGTTAATGAATAAAACTAATACCCAACATGTACATGAATCACAAACCTAAATCTCTGTGATCTCTGCATCATATAAGCTATCATCATTAGAAATTGGAACATTACAAATGTCAAGAATATAAATCAAGATACAATTCATGAATGCAGCTAGAAGAATGGAAGGGCAAAGTAAGGGATAAAATTTTGAGTCACTGTTAGAATCAAGATTTGTTTGGGGGAAATCTAGATAAACCTCCTACCAGGTGCGAATCCAAGCAAACCAAAAGTTTTCAAGGAACTAAAACCATACAGTGTGTCACTCACGTTGAGAGCACCAACTGATTCTTTTATTAAGTTATCTACTACAGAGAATGGAGAGACAAGAAGAGTTAGATTTCATATTGAAACTAAAGGTAGTTTGAAACACTTTAAATAACAAGCACCCATTCACCAAGTGACTCATTTCTCCACAACTGTCATAACTATTGGGTCACCATCACAACCAACATGAGGGAAGAACCCTTCTCCCATTCCATTCAAACATTTGAATCACATAGAGACACCTAAGATGTTGTGACAGTTGGTGAAACCAGCCCTTGACCAAAATACCCCTTCCCATTTAACGCTTGGTCAATGGTCAATCATGACCAGCCACATTAAATTGGGCTAACATCTCCTACTTGGGCCCGATTGACCAATTGGTCTACTTTCAATGATTGTCCAAAAATGAGTTAAAAAATTTGGCAAAAAAATTCAAAAAATAAAATAAAATAAAAAAGTAAAATATTGACAATTTTGTCTCATAAGATGATTTTTCATGTTCAAAATTGAATAATCCAAAAATAATTCGAAATATTCAAGATTATTTCGATCATGCTCACAAAGTTTGTGAATTTTTCCAGACCTTTGAAAGGAATGAAGGCATTAGTCATTATTCGTGGTATTAGTCTCAGTAGCATTTATTATTTTGAGCCAATCCCTTACTCTATTCCTTCCCTTTGGTCAATCATAGCGGGACATAGTCGATACGGCCCCAAGGATGTTCAGGCCATTAGATACAAGCACTAAAGAATGGAACTTGGTGTGGGACTCGGCCAATGCTGAAACTGAGGCATGTTACTTAAGCCATTCTTACAAATACATTTTGACCAACTCTATATATCACCACCTTAGCCGGATTTTAAACTATTGGGCATCTTAATCACAGATAAATATCTAAAATGTAATAACACAATTTTTATGTGAACAATTAGCAAGAATGGTATTTTAAAAGAAAACTAAGTTAATGTAAGAAACTTACAACTTCAAGCAATTCAAATTTTCACAGTTACATCTCTTGCAGGCCTCACTTTCTCCTGCATGTTCCATACAGCCCCTACATATAATAAAACGTCAAATTTAAGATCATAATTAAATTTTTTTTTTGATAAGTAAAATTCAAGATCATAATGTAAAATTTGATTTTATTTTGGAGGTGCCTATGATCAATATTCTATTTTACTCTTTAAAGTAGACTTTAGGGATTTTAACAAAGGCTCAATCTATAGGAAGTTCTCCAAAAACATCTATATAGATTTTGCTTGATATATCAAGCAAAATCTTGGAGTTCTACCAAAGAATTGATTAAATGAGCACAAAAGAGCTATACCTTCTCACCCATGTGCATGGCACTTTTGAGCACAGCCTAAGGAGTCTCAAACATTACATGTAAAATTTTAAGCTATTTCCTCGAGAGTGTCCTTGGCATCCTCCAATTCGTCCATCCACTACAATCAAGCAAAGTTGACATGCTTATAATTTTGCTAAAAACAATGATATACAAGAAAAGAAAAGGCACACTTACAATCCTAAAGTAATAAGCAATCCACATTGCTCAAAGTTGTACCAAATCTTGCTTGCGACCTCCCACATGCCAGCCTTTCTACAGATGCTATATTGTGATTTCCTCTTTGGCCTTTTAAATTGTCCTTCCACATGAAAGTAGGATTATTCCACGTCGTTGGTTACGGAAACCCTAGAATCAACAAGATTTGTAATTTGATCCGATTATCCTGCAAAATTTAGAATTCTTGAACAGTGGGAAGTTTCAGATGTCGATCCACACTCGGGATTAGTAGCGGAGACAAGAACATAAAATGACAAATTTTTCCACAGAAAATGATAAAAATAAAGGATGGAGGGGTGAGAGTGATGATCACGAGATTTAAAAATCTATTTTCTTAGAGAGAGAATTTATCAAAAAGCATATAGAATGATCAACAATAACAAATTGCCCAAAGAAAATAACTATTTTATTATTTGAAATAAAAGTTGCTTACATTGCTTGAATGAAAGATTAATCTAATAGAGAGAAAGAAAGCATTATTCTAGAGAGAGAAAGGGAGTGAAAGAGATCTAGAGAGAGACTAAAGAGAGAGAATATCCTAGAAATAAAAGCTCACCGTTTGATCTCACCTTGGCATGGGGAGGAATGGACGATCTTGATGGAGATGCGAATGGTGGTGAAGCGGGTGTTGTTGGTTCTTGCAAGGGTGGAGGTGCAACAGTGAGGATGATCGCCCGAAGAAGAAGCTAACGGCCTGCAAGTGTTGCAGGCCTTTATATGAAGGTAGGACGGCGCTAATGGTAGGTGGTGGTGCTGGGCGGTGAGATGCAGAAGTGGCTTGGCTGGAGATGGGGAAAGTGATGGAAGGCTTTAATGGTGAAGGCTGCAAGGAGAAGATGATGGTTGCTGGATAGAGATGCAAGCAAGTTCAGACCATTTTTGGTTGTAGAACCTACCCTCATTCATTAGGCGATACATGTGGAAGGAAAGTAGCTGCAGCATGGACGAACCAGTAGGTGAGGAGGTGCGTGGAAGCAAGGGGGCAGCCACGTTTTGTCACCAGGGTTGCAGGTAATGGAAGAAGATGGCAGATGGGTTTCCGATCTGCAACTCTAACGGTTTTAAGGTGAGCAACAGGCGTTGAAGTGTTGCTGGTTCGTTGAAGATTGAAGGAGGTTGCAGGTGAAGACGTGGAGTGCAGCTGCAAGGGAAAGAGGATGCAACTTGCAGATCTGTAAGTTCATTTGATGGAGAAGGTGGAGGCGGTCTAAGAGGACAGTAGGTGGGCGGCGCGAGGTGGAGATGATGATGGTGGTGGCACCGGCGAACCAGTCCGGTGGTAGCTCCCGAAGAGGAAGGAGTGGAGGAGAATAAGAAAAACAAGAAGAAGACAGAGGATAGAAGAAAAAGAAGAAGACAGAGGAGGAGACCTTACCAGACGGCCGGAGTTGCTGCCTGCAACTCCGGCGAAGATGGAGGAGGAAGAAAAGAAGAAAAAGAAAAGAAGAAGAAGAAGAAGAAGGGGGCGAGGGAGACGAAAACGTCCGGGAAGTTTTGGGGAAAGATGAGGTGAAGTAAGGAGGGGGATTAGGGTTCCAAAGAACCCTTCTCCTTCCCCTTTTAAGCTCCCTAGTTTCCATTAATGGAAATTAGGGAATTTTTAAAATAAAAAAAAAAAAAAAAATATATATATATATATATATATATATATTTTTTTTTAAGTAAAACACTACTTTTCTTTGGGGAATGTCCCCATTTAGTGGACCCCCCATTTTTTAAAATTTAATTAAAATTATTTTGAAATTCATGGGGTCCACTAACTGGTCGGACAGCGGGTCGATGATGATGGGCCCGGCTACTGGCCCACTTGGATTGATGATGTCCATCGTCTCACAAGATGATGTGACAGACAGTCTGATGGTGATCGGATGGATGGTGACTTGATTGGGACCTAGATTGGTAGATCGACGGATCTAGAGAGATCCAATGGTCCGATTGAAGATCCAACAGTCCGATGGAAGATCCAACGGTCAGAAAGCTAAGGGAGATGAGATAGAGCCGATGGGCAGGAGTTCTAGGGTTAGGTCAGTAGATTCGAGGATCGAGAGATGAAGAGAGAGAGAGAATAAGGAGAGATGAGAGAGAAAGTATCAGAAAATGGAGATAAAAGTATTAGCAGAGGGTCTGGAACCCTGGTCTTCACTGTGACCATCCTCACGCTTCTCCAGTAGAGTAGACTATCATTCCTTGCTGACTCATGTGGCTTTAAACGCTTCGGTCTGTCTCTTGGTCATTGGCTCTCCTGCTCTCTTCGTTCTTTGGGCCGGCTTTTTAGTCCTCTTATTCAGCCCATATTTGGCCCATATCTTCTAGTCATAGCATGTGGGCTCTTTAAGCTTTGATAATGGGCTTTCCTGATCGATGTGGGCTTGCAAGTCTCGAGAATTGTCCCATCGGGGTTTCCTGCGACAGAAGAAGCGCGTAATGAGACTTTATCAGAATGACTCAATGTCTAGACTTCTGAAAATGTGTTTAATGCATGCAAATATACCATTTCGTCCAGAAAAGTGTGTTCTACGCAACAAAAGAGACTCTTACGTAGAAAAGTAGATAAATAGAGTATTTTAACGTAGGAGAGTGTGAAAACGCTTAGAAGATAACAGTGGAAAATACACACTTTTAAGCGAATATCACCACACCAACTTCACCAGGCGGGAAATGCAAAATTAAACTTCTAGTCGACATCATCAACCTCTCTTTCTTATTCAGCAGTCTTGAGACAGGAGTCAAAAAGTTGTTGGTTTAGGGTCTAGAACCATCAGGAAGAAACATCAGAGCAATAAAGTAGGACAAATGGAGCTACTAATTCAAATAACCAAATCCTACATCCTTACATTCCACAATCTTTGTGAGTCTATAACTACAAGCCTTGGAAAATCTTCAACAATGTACATCTTGACCTTATTCAACCTCTTGTGGAAATGAACCATCCTTACCAATCTTCCCCAACATCCACAACTCATTACTTAATGCAGGTGGATAGTGTTTCTTCTATACTGTGAAGAACAAGTAAAAAATGTGTGTACAATCAACAAAGAGACATATAACAGAAAAATAAGACTCTAGAAAAATCCTATAGAAAAGAAATATTAGAAATAAAAATAAGCACCAAGCTCTAGCAAGGGAACAACACGAACTTAAGAATTTCTAGAGTTTAAGCCACAAAATGATGCACACACATACATCCTCATAAAACATGGTCACAATGCACACGCACACATACACTCACTAAGCAACTGTAGTACATAAGATACAACGCATCCGAGATTCACTAAAAGGGGCATCATCATCGTCATTGTCATCGTCATAGTCATCATAGACTAACACAGGTTCACAGGAAAAGGCTTCGGCCCCACTTCTACTGCTAAATGAGTTTGTAGAATCCATGAGGCAAGTGATATTATAAGCATGACAGCAAAAAAATATAATGACCAAGACGTTCTGAATAGAGAAGAGGTTAAAGCACATGCAACACCTTCCACCACCCCTTAATTTTGACTTAACCTCCATAGTTCTCATGCTCAATGCGAAGAAAAGGAAGTAGCATTTTTGGATCATAATCTGCATATAGCTCTATCGATCACAGTAAAATAAGCCATAACTCGATAATCAAACAATTCGGGCAGCATATTATGCAATTACATGCATGCACAACACGCATAGACACACACATATGAACAAGAAATATTAAGAGAACTAGAACAGAAAAATGAAATCTTAACAACCATTAAATAGTAGAGATCTAGGAAATTGTAGACTGTACTAACAATGTAAAAGAAATGGCAAACTAATAAGAATTTTTATTCAATTGAATTACGCTAATTTAACAATTAAAAATCAACTTAAAAACCAATTTACGGGGGATGGCGTGTTTCTAAAACAGTTTTGCAATCAACAACAGTTGCAATCAAACATAAATCAAGGAAAAGAACGAATTGAGACTGAAATTAGGAAGTATTGAGTTCTAAAACACACTCACACACATACACATTCAAGCCAAACTACCTATTCTTAATCGAAAAACCTAAAATCTATATTCTTCTTCTTACTCAAATTTATAGAGAGAAAAATGAGGGACGAGCAGACTCAATAAATGGGAACTTACCATAGATGAGCAAATCTAGGTTTACTAACAGGTTCGTTTTGGACAAAAATCCAACAAAATTGTAGAGACATAAAGATGGATCGTGACCTTGCAAAATCTGGTACTAGGGAGTGAGATCACGAGGGTTAGGGCCAAATCTGGTACTATGGAGTGAGATTGTGAGAGTTAGGGTTGGGGTTGGGGAGGAGAGATTGTAAAATTAGAGATTTAGAGAACATGCTCATTTAAGGTATTTCTGGCAAGCGAGAGAGAAAAGAAAGAAAGACAAGAGAGAAAAAGATGGGACAACGAGAGGGAGAGAGAGGATACTATGCTTTTGTTGTTGATATGCTACACTTCGTCGTTGAGCACTTTGAAATGACAAAGATGAGACGACGACTAACATGAGGATGATGGCAAAATGGTTTAGGGTTTTAGAAATTTAGGGTTGGATATTAGGATGGAAATGGTTTAGGTTTTCAGAAATTGAGGTTGAGAACTTAGGATTTCATAAATCAGGCTGAATGTTGCTCAAATCTGATGGTTAGAAACCATAAAAGATCAGCCTGATTACCACAGGTGAGGTTTGCAGAAGAAGACCTTCGTCTAGTTTCTTCTTAGGGCACGCACAACATAGAAAGAGAGAGAGAGAGAGAGAGAGAGAGAGAGAGAGAGGGGTAGTTGGGAAGGGCTTTTTCATCTGGTTCTTCATCTTCGTCGCCTTCGTCTCCTTCGCACGCGAGAGAGGAGCTGGGTTGAGATGTATTCGACAAGAGTTGAAAGAAATTGGGCAATGAAAAGAGAGACGTCGAGATAAAATACTTATATTAATGACGTTCGTAAACTTGATGCCGTGAACACTATTAATTTTTCACTTTTAACGACGTTCTAGAATAAATGCCATAAAAATAATGTCATTAAAAGTCAATTTTGTTGTAGTGTATAAAATCTATTTATTAAATTAATTGAAAGTTGGAACACAAAATGAGAACCATCCATCTATAAAAAGTATCTAATCTCCCCAAACTCCACACACAAAATCAAAATAAAAAAATGTACCTAATCTCCCCACTCCTTACTGAATGGTAAAATGCTTGAGAAGAATAAAACATTCAATAAAAACAAAAAATCAAAGAACCTGAACATGTGCTTGTCAACGAACTCAACAGCAACTTTTCACGAAAGTTGAAAAAATAACGTATACTATTGAACAACTTCAATCCTCACATTACTAAATTGGTTCACAATGAATATTGAACAATTTTAATTTTCACATGCATCTAGACTCGACATCTAGCTGCAACTTCATTATGATTCGGGTCATCTCTAAAGTTATAAGGCATTTGGAAATTAGATCAAATCATGAAGCCTACTCGCCATGTGCAGGTATCGCAAAAAGAAAGAGTTGCAACGGTAGCGGGGAGAGAGAAAGAGAGTATGTTCACAGGCGAGGGAAAGGGAGAGAAAGCTGCATGTGTGGATTCTTCTTTCAAATTAGTAGGTGCTATTCGCTCAAAAGTGTTTATTTTAAGCAATTATCCTTCTAGCGTTATCACACTCTCCTACGTAAAACTGTCATTTTTATTAACTTTTCTACGTAAGAGTTTCCTTTATTATGTAGAACACACTTTTCTGGACAAAATGGGCTATTCGCTTGAATTAAACGCATTTATGAAATTCTAGATATTAAGTCATTTTGATCAAGTCTCGGTATGTGTTTCTCATTATTGCAGGAAACACCAAGTGGACGATTCTGATGGACTACGGCTCACAATTGACCACCAAGCCAAGAAATGAGTGGACCATCAAATGACCATCAAAGTTGAGATCGATGTACAAGAACAGGAGAGTAATGATGAGCGGTGTAACACGAAAGTCAAAGATGCCTATTATCCATGGATCATCAAAAGAAATGAATCATATCAAGAAAACCCTCAAGATCTAGAATACGGTGATCACTCCACGAAGCACGATTGTGACCCATGGTGGGACACCACATCAACGGAGATGGGCTAGGGAAATTGATGAAAGAGATTTGTGATGACAAAGATCTAAACCGTGCGATACAAGAAGGCCAAGGTAGCAGAAAGTGAAACCATGGTTGACCAAGGATCACAAAGGCTGAACTTTTATAAGTAGCCAAGTTGTGGCTCGACAATGGTCCAACTACAAAAGCTAAGATATATTATGCATGGGGGTGTTATTTGATACTAACAGACAAAAATGGAAAGATATGCGAAAAAGGTTGCTAAGAGGATGCACAAAACATTAACGTTTGTGGTGGATAACAAGGGAGTGTTGATTGATAGCATTGGACTGTCCAGATCGCTTGATGGAATTAAGAAAAAAAGATTTAAGAGAGGAATTTGATTGGCTGGAAATCTAAGCCTATATGGATGTGGTGACTTAATGGTGGGCTCCACACCTTCTCTCCCACAAGCCTACGCACAACCCCAAACCCAGAAGAGAAGAAGAAAGGAAAAGAAAGAGAGGGGCAAAAGAGTCGAGATTAAAGAAGGGAGGAGGGGACCAAACCCTAAAGTCCCCCCTTTATAAGAAAAAAGAGGAAAATAGGATAGCTCTCTTCCTCTTTCCACGTCTTTCTCCTCTCTTCCCTTACACCCCATTTCAGTCCCCACGTTCCACGACTCCCTCTCCACTGTCGCCCCCTCCATCTCTTCTCTCCGCTTGCTGGTCCGTCTTCTCTCTTAAGATGGCAGTCTCCTCCTTGTGAAGGGCGGACTACACATCACCGCCTTGCAACACCAGAGACTATTCTTCACAGACAACAAAACACCACCTGCAAGAAAGTGATCCGAATCCAAGCTGTTGCTCATCCCTCTCCATCACCAAGCCGTCGCCCAGCCACCGTCTTCACCACTAGTTATCACCGCCCCAGCCAAGCCACCACCACTGATCTGTGACTCCAACTGACTCTCCCCTTGCTGCTCATTCCTCAAAACCAAAAATGCCACCTGCCATCATCTCCTCCTTGGGCAACCCTAGCAGCTCCACTCTTCCATCACTACAAGCTGCACCGCCCCATCTTTTCTCAACATTAGAGAATAGGGTGGAAAACCCAATCGTCTCCACCCTCCTTGAACAGATTCGATGGTTGTTCTTCCAACAGCCACCGCTATCTCATCCAAGAAAACCAGAAAAAAATAAAAAAGAAAAGAGAAGGAGAAGAAGAAGAATGAGAAGGGATAACCCTTACCTGCTACTGTTCCCTTGGGCTGGACCACATCCCCTCCCTTGCAAGCTCGGCTTCCACCATCTGCAAGATCTGTGCACCTTGACTGTTTGGCCCACAACTTCTTAAGGCAGGCCGTGGATCACCATTCTCACCACGCTCTAGCTTCTCCTCCTATGCTCCTCCATTGGGAGCAGCACATACCCACAATTAGCAACCATGCAGCCCCTCCTTGGGTCTATCCGGATCCCCACATGCCATTCTCCCCTTATCAGATGTCACTAAGGTCTCCTTGCAGCCCGTACCAAGTCGTGCACCATGCCATGGCCAGCAACCATCACTTGGCTGGACATATTCCCGATCCATCTCTTAATAAGTGGTGAGTTATTTTTCTTTCTCCTCCTCTTTAGACTCTCTTTCTATCATCTCTCTCTAGTTCTCTTCAACTCTTTCTCTCTCTAGGCTTTTATTGTTTTCTACATTGTTTCTAGTTTGATTTTGTAAGCACTCGTTCATGAATAAAGTTGTTTGCATTTGTTAGTTTTTTTTTGTGTTTCTTGGTTGTTTGCAGAAATTTCTCTCTCTAAAATCTTAAAAAAATTATGTTTTAAAAAAGATTCACTTCACCATTCTCACCTCTCCATCATTTTATGTTCTTTACTGCGCGTTCTCTAACCCCCGAATGAGGATACGATATCCGACACGAATCCCTATACAGATCTAAAATTTAGCAAGAATTTTGAGACTCGAATCACATTACAAATCTTGTTGGAATTAGGGTTTCCGTAACCAACGACGCAGAAAAATCCTTCTTTTAGTAGGGTTTCCTTAGCTTCTCCGTGGAAGGTTTCCTTATGTGTTTTGTTAGTTTCTTCGTGGGCGGTGGAAGGTTTCCTTGTATGTTTTGCTACCTTCTTTATGGGAGGTGAATGGTGTAGGTTTCTTTGTGTGTTTTGTTACATACCTTCTACGTGGGTGGGGAAGGGTTTCTTTATTCGTATAGGGTTTACTTCTTCGTAAGTGTGCATTCAAGAGAGAGAGGCGGGAAAAAGTTTGGGTTGTATAATCTTTCAGCTGTTGGATTTAGTTGAATTGGGTTGATCTCAACCACCACTTATGTTACAAAACATAAAGGTTGTCTTTTGTTAAATAGATTGCATATTACAATGAAGAAAGCCCCCACATAGTACGTGGACCTGCAAACCAAAAATCAGCTTGATTAGTAATTTCAAACCTGATCTTTGTACCTCAAATACTGCTCAAATTCCCACAGTTGAGATAAACCCATGAAAATAAGATCAATCCAACCTAAAAATCACTAATCGGCCTGATTTTTTTGGTTTGTAGGTCCACCAAGGGATTGACAAAACATCCATTAGGTCAGAGTCCTCTAAAAGTGTGGCACGTGGCTCATATTGTGTCCAGTAACGGGAGCCGGTCACAAAAGGCCGGTCCCTGGAGCCCGAGCAAAGATACTATCATTGATCTTCTCACCAATGAACACCATTTTCTTCTTTTGATGTTTCATCTTTATAATTTGTCCTCTAATGTCAACATTTTCTTGTCTCCAAGTTGCTGAAAAGATCGACAACTCTCCTACGGCCTATAAACTAGCATACTTGGTTGAGGGGAGTAGCACTTCTGTGTCACAACGTTTTTGTGACAACACACAATATGAGACACGTGGCACACTCTTAGTGGACGCTGACCGTATGGATGTTTGGCCAGTCCCTCTGGTATGTACTGAGGAGTGTTCCTCTTATGTTTGCTGGAACCTATGATGGAATTTAAGATAATAAGAACAATAGGTTAACTGAGGAACCGTTACCTCTGGTACAACTCAAGGTTGAACAATAGAAAAGTTCAGAATACTTTATTCATCTCATCTCTACTTTAAATAGAGTTTGATAGCAACAAAAATCTGTAAAATAGGATCTAAGATCCCAAACAAAATAGGGAAATAGTTACAACTACTTGCTCATACAAAAGAAGATTAATTCTTCCTAGTTTATTACTCCTTATCTAAGTAGATAGACTCATTCAAAAGAGACTGTAACAACTCCTGCCTCCTTCAAAAAAGGACTTGTCCTCAAGGCCATGATTTGGAAACTGCTTCTTCATTGCTGTCAGATCTTCCCATGTCACCTCTGCCGGAGATAACCTCTGCCAATGGATGAGAATTTCTTCCTTCCACTTACGAATTCGACGATCAAGAACTGCTTGGGGCTTTGGATAGAGAGATTCATCATCATCTCTTGTCATAGGTAGCTCGGTCTGAACTTGAATCTTCTCACCAATTTTTTTCTTCAACAAGGAGACATGAAACACTGGATGAATTCGAGATTCCTTCGGTAAGCTCAATTTATAGGCCACAACTCCTATTTTTTAAGAACTTCAAATGGTCCATAATATTTTGGAGATAACTTAAAATTCATTCTCATCGAAAGTGATGCTTGACGATAAGGTTGAAGTTTCAAATAAACCCAATCTCCTTCTACGAATTCTCTTTCTCTATGGTGACGATCATACACCTTCTTCATGCGTGATTGAGCCTCCTTAATGGTGGTCCGTAATTCTTTAATAATCTGATCACGATCCATCAATTCCTTCTCCACAGCTCCTACCTTCGCCATACCTGGAATGTAGGATAGTAATGTGGGTGGTGGCCGGCCATATACAACCTCAAAAGGGGTGGTTTTAATTGTCGAATGCCAGCTGGTATTATAGCAATACTCAGCCCATGATAACCACTTACACCACTCCTTAGGTTGTGAGCTTGTAAAACATCTCAAGTACATCTCCACAGTCCGATTAACTACTTCACTTTGACCATCTGTTTGAGGATGGTATGCCAAGCTGTAATTAAAATCAATGCCATTCAACTTGAATAATTCGGACTAAAATATACTTGTAAAGTTCGGATCTCGATCGCAAACAATGGACCTTGGCACCCCATGTAGCTTGAAGATATTATCAAAAAAAATTTGTGCAACTCCAATAGCCGTGTAGGGGTGTGACAATGAGATGAAATGTGAATATTTTGAGAGCCTGTCAACAATGACAAAAATCTAGTCTTTCCCTTTGACAGAGGTAGACCGTCAATGAAATCCATAGATATATCTTCCCATACCTGATTAGGAATCGGAAGTGGTTGGAGTAAACCTGCAGGAGCAATTTGTTCAGATTTGTGCCTTTGACATACATCACAACCCGCAATAAACTCTCTAATCTTTCTTCGCATTCCTATCCAATAGAAGTTTGCTCTAATTCTTTGAAGAGTTTTTTGGTAGCCTTCATGGGTACTATTGTGAATTTGTCCCATACTATCATGAATTAAGGCAGAGTTTTCAGCAAGATAAATTCTTGCCTTAAAAAAGTATAACACCATCCCTGAATTTCCATGGGTCCACCGTTCGTCATCTTGAATGCGTTGAATCAAACCTTGCAATTCTGAATTGGATTTTACCTCCTCCTTAATAGCGTCCACCCAATTTGGAACTGGTTGACTAATAGCTGCAAGTTTCCCTTCTTCCTCTCCTTTATGCCTTCCGACCTCTTCTCTTCTAGAGAGAACATTAGCCACAATATTTTCTTTTCCCTTTTTGTACTCAATGACAAAGTCAAACCCCATTAACTTATACTGCCACCTTTGTTGAGCTGTAGTAGTAATTTTCTGATCCCACAAATACTTCAAACTACATTGATCAGTTCGCACTAGAAATTGACGCCCCAATAAGTATGGACGCCACTTTTGTACAGCCAGCACTATGGCTATCATCTCCTTCTCATAGGTTGACAGCAGCAAGTTCCTTCCTTATAACGCATGACTGTAAAACGCTATCGGTCGATCTTGCATTAGGACAGCTCCCACGCCCGAACCACTAGCATCGCATTCAACGATAATTTTTTTTGAGAAGTCTGGTAAAGCTAACACGGGGGCCTTTGTCATAACTTATTCCTTCAATCGTTGAAATGATTCTTTAGCGGCTTGTATCCAAAAGAATGAATCCTTCTTCAACATTTTTGTGAGTGGAGCAGCTATTTTACCGAAATTTTGAATAAACTTTCGGTAATAACTTGTCAGCCCCAAGAAATCTCTCAATGCCTTCAATGTGGTTGGTTTGGGCCAGCTTATCATGACATCGATTTTGTCAGGATCCATAGCAACACCTATATCTGAAATTACATGGCCAAGGTATTGCACCTTGCTTTGGCCAAACTCGTTTATCAAAGATTGGAAGGTGGAGGGTATATTGGTAAGACCGAACCGCATTACCAAAAATTCGTAGTGGCCATGATGTGTTCTGAAAGCAATCTTTGATCTGTCCTCTGGCACTACTCGAATTTGGTGATACCCGCTTCGCAAATCAAGCTTTGAGAATATTCTTGCTCCATGTAATTCATCCAATAACTCATCAATAATGGGAATAGGGAATCGGTCCTTGATGCTGATTCTGTTAAGGGTGCGGTAGTCAACGCACATCTGCCAGGATCCATCTTGTTTTTTGACTAAGATGACCGGTGAAGAGTAAGGACTGTTGCTGGGTATGATTACACCCGTACCAAGCATCTCCTTCACTATCCCTTCGATCTTTGCCTTTCGATAATGCAGGTAGTGATAAGGTTTGACACATACCGGCCCAGATCCGGAATGCAATGGAATTCTATAATCATGGCCTTGTGGAGGGGGTAAGCCCATGGGCTCGTCAAACACGTCCCGAAACTGATCCAAAATCTACTGCAATTGGAGAGGTTGACATTCGGTTATTTTATTAGGAAGCGGTGGCCCAAGTGAGAATAATTTGAGCACTACCCCCTTTTTGCACTTTCTAACCTCATGACTGAACCTTAGATCTCCAGTTAACTTATTCTTTGGAGCGGATAGACCTTGGAGAACAACTTCCTGGTTTGCCACCTTGAATCTCATCTGTAATTTATCAAAATCCCATAAAATAGGGCCAAGGGTACGCAACCATTGCGTGCCCAACACAATGTCGTATCCTTCTAAAGGAAGTAAATAGAGATTCACAAAAATAGGCACTCCCTGTAAATTTAATTCAACTTTAGTGCACATACCATGACTAGATAACCTCTCGCCCAACGCCACCATAACTTCAAATCGCCCCCCCTTTTCCAGCTGTAACCCCACCTTGTGGGCAAGGATTTCACTCATAAAATTATGAGTGCTGCCTGAATCCACCAGGACAATAGTAAAAGTGTGCCCTATGTCCCCTCTTACCCTCATCGTCTCTGTTGCACTTGTGCCGGCCATAGCGTGTAGGAAGATCTCTGGCATCATTGTATCATCTTCAAGAATAGCTTCGTCTTTGTCCATCATAACGTCTCCACCTTCTTCCTCGTTACAAACTTCGATCAGGAACAATTTCTTGCATTGATGCCCCGAAACATATTTTTCGTTACAGTTGTAACACAATCCCTTTGCACGTCTATCTTGTAATTCGGTGGGTGACATTTGCCGAACTGAGGGAGTAGAACTGATGGGTGACGCCTCCTTAGTGGTAAAAAAATTTCTTCTTGACTCCCCTATTGGTATAGATCGTTGTTGTGATGCATTTCGGGCTTCATACAAGCGAGCGAGGCCAATGGCAGCCGTCAAGGATGTCGGACGCCTGGCCAATACATCAACTTTAATGGTGCCTTTCAAGCCGCTAATGAAACAACTGATTTGGCGAACTTGGGAAAGGCACCCTACCTTGGATAACAACTTCTCAAATTGGGTTTGATACTCACGTACAGACCCAGCCTGCTGCAACTTGGTTAACTCTCCAAAGAAGTCTTGGAATTGAGTGGGCCCAAATCGAGCATGCAATCTGTCGCAAAATTCTTGCCAATTTACCATGCCCCCTTCTTGTTTTAGCATCTGGTACCGTAACTGGGCTTCTCCCTCCAAATGGAAAGATGCAAGTGCTACACGTTCTTCTTCGGGCGTGTGATGGAATTCAAAAAATTGTTCCACCTGACAAACCCAACTAGTTGTATCTTCTTCGCCACGGAAACGAAGAAAATCAAGTTTGACAACCTTTGGGTGGTAGGACTGTTGTGATCCTTTTGACGGGTCCCATTGGAGTTACCAGGTCTTTCCCCATGGTTTCGGAGCGGAGTCGTCGAGTGACCTCCTTCGTCACGGTCATGGTTGGGTCGTGAACCGAGCTTATTGAAAAGCTCTGTAAGCTTCTCCATAATCTGTTGTTGGCCGGAGCTGAGAGAGCTCACGTCAGCCTCCAACTTCTCCACTCGTGAATCCATGCCCTTGCTCTGATACCACTGTGGTACGTACTGAGGAGTGTTCCTCTTTTGTTTGCTGGAACCTATGATGGAATTTAAGATAATAAGAACAATAGGTTAAGTGAGGAACCGTTACCTCTGGTACAACTCAAGGTTGAACAATAGAAAAGTTCAGAATACTTTATTCATCTCATCTCTACCTTAAATAGAGTTTGATAGCAACAGAAATCTATAAAATAGGATCTAAGATCCCCAACAAAATAGGGAAATAGTTACAACTACCTGCTAATGCAAAAGAAGACTAATTCTTCCTAGCTTATTAGTCCTTATCTAAGTAGATAGACTCATTCAAAAGAGACCGTAACACCCTCGGTGGACCTGCAAACCAAAAATCAGCCTGATTAGTGATTCTAAGCGAGTCGAGTGAAGTTATTTTCATGGTTGATTTTTACGGTAGGAATTTGAGTATTATTGAGCATAATTTGGGTTCAAAGATCCAAAGGTTGTAAATCACTAATCAGGTTGCTTTTTAGTTTGCAGGTTCACCGAGGGACTGGTCAAACATCCATACGTCTACTAATAGTGTGCAACGTGGGTCGTATTCTGTGTTGTGACAGAAGCTTCTGTCCCAACGCTGTGAGAGAAGTTTAACTCGGTTGAGGGTATATGTGATATCTGGTCAACTGAGCAAGTGATTTTTGAGCAAGTGTCTCACGCAACGCTTGCTGCAAAGGCAATCAAGGAAATCACAGGTGATGCTAACATTCCTCTTTTTCAAAAAAAGAAAGAAGGGAGAAACGTAATATTTTTTTTTTCAAGAAAAGGAAACTGTTAAATTCCATACAATTTGCAAGATATATTTGTCTGTAAATAAAACGTACGTAAATGGAAAGAATTTCGGCAGTGGTGAAGAGGTGTCCACTCCACTGTATCTGCTGGATCTTCTAATCCCAAATTTGCAAGATATTTTTGGTTTCTATAGTGTTTATTATTCCTACTCTACAGCTCTCTAAAATAGTATATATAATCTTTTTATTTTATTAATTTCCAAGATATCCATTAAGAAAATTCTCTTAATTATTTCTAATCTAAAATAGAAGATTGACGATAGTGAATTTGTGATCTTATATTTCCCGAGTATCTCTTACCAAGTTTAAAAGAAACAGACCAGGAAGAAACTTATCAAAAACCACTAAGTTTGCTATGATCGATTGATTATAGAGATATACATTATTTGATTATGGTGTACATTGACAAGTACGATCGACTCTCGCAAATATTAGATGAAATCCTAGAACACAGCCGAGGATTCTTCCCTCATTAATTACAAGCTTATCCATTAAAAATCCTAGAAAATAAAATGTTAAAAGTTACTGTTTAAAGGGCTACCATTACAAGTTAGAACAGTAGCAGTTGCAAGTGAGAGAGATGGGTAATTCTAAGCTGTCAAGGTGGTATTCCAAATTTCATGGTAATCTCTCTCTCTCTCTCTCTCTCCATGTTCAGAGGAATATATAGCAACGGCTTAATGGTTGTATAGGTGCAAGTGCAACCCCGCAAAAGGCAACGAAAGCTGCATCAAAAACCTCAACCAGAATTAAAATATGTATTTTTTTCTTGTCTTTTTGCTTGGTTGCATCTGTGCAACTCCTTTGGCACTTTTTGATTGCATACTTTGCATATATATCTCTCTCTCTCTCTCCGTGAACTTAAAGTATCCTTCACCAAACAAAACCATTTATAAACTTTTTAACGAATCAAAAGTCCCTTTAACAAGTCTAGATACTTAAAACTGTTTATTTTAGTTCTTTCATTCTTTTTTGTTTCTGATTCTTATTCTTATACCAGTTAAGAAGAAGAAAAGACGTCCACAATCCCAACCCGTTACTAAAGAAGGAGCTACTGCTGGTGAACAAGAAGAACAGGCTACCAACAAAAAAGGAAAGGAAGCTCTCCCTTCTTCACCTGCCAAAGCTACCAACGAAAAAGAAAAGGAAGCTCTCCCTTCTTCACCTGCCAAGGCTACCAACGAAAAAGAAAAGGAAACTCCCCCTTCACCTGCCAAGAGCGAAACTAAAGATCCCCCGCCGGAGACGAAGCTAGTGCCAGAGACAGAGTCAGAGCCAGAGCCGGAGCCGGTGCCAGAGCAGAAGCCAGAGCCAGAGCCAGAGCCAGAGCCGAAGCCAGCTCCAGAGCCGAAGCCAGTGCCAGAGCCTGAGCCAGAGGCAGAGCTGGAGCAGGAGCCAGAAACATTCAATGGCGATCACGTTGGATACTCGTGGGGAGACTCGATGTACGATAACTCTAGTCGCTACCAGAATGACTGCTACACTAATGAAGTTTATGAAAATATTAAATGGCTTACAGACGGCAATCGCATCGACGATGTGTTTAATGACTACAATGCAAATGGATGTTACATTATGTAAGTTCCATATTAGAGGGACAGAGAAATCCAAGGAACAAACAAAAAGCAAAGACAGTCAATTCATCTTCTTTTATCTTTCCAAATACTAGGGAGGGGCACGTGCAATGCTCATGATGCTCAAGGGTTTGGCTCAAAAGAGTATTGTGGGACCCACTTGGGACAAGGGGAGGAGATCATACTAAAATCAACTAATAGTTGATTGAGTCAACTAATAGGATGTTCAGATATCTGTCTAGAATTTAGTGATCCATATTGATTTGGAAAAAAATTTGAACCCTCCTTTTAAAAAATTAATAAATTTTTACTTTTGGTCCAATAGACTATATATAGGTTGCCATTGGCAATATTTCACCTTAATTGGATGGGCTATATTCCAATAACACGTGGCCCACTAACTCATCCATTTGAATTGCCTAATCGAAGGAAAACAAATTTGATTGGATTGGATGGTCAAAGTGTTCTGATGTATATATACTTTTATGTTGATTATAAATTACTATATGATGGTTTAACTTATGCTATATTCCATGATCGCATAGTTAAGAACTTTTAATCAAATGTGTTTCTATCAATAACCCCATTTCAAGTGTGTTTTCCCAATTGAAGGCTCCAGATTTGTAAATGAGATCAAAATTGCAATCGTACATAGGTGATTTTGATCCGTTGGATTTAAGTGCCACATAAATTCTAGAATCTGATGGCTAGAAATCACACATGAAAAATGCATGAATCCAATAGTAAAAAATCACCCATCATGCTAATTTGTTGGTCCATCAAGGGTTTTGCGAACGTCGATAGGTTAGTGGGTTCAAAGGGTTTGTCACGTGGGTGGGTATGTCAGCTTAGACTGTGAACTGAGCCATGGGAGGGTATGCAAAATTTCAAAAATAACATGGGGGGTATGTTAAAAGGGTCGGACTCCAGGGACCCCCATTTTTTACCCCCACTTTGGCGTACCCACATAGAAGATGAATCAATGGCTGATTTTTGGTGAGGATGATCTCCTCACCATATAGATCATCCCTACAAAAAATCAGCTCATTCTGAAATTTCTAACCCCGTCAAATATGGTTTTCAAGTTACACGGTAAAAATCAACAGTTCATAATTCTTCAACTTCTAAATCAGTTTATGAATATTTGTGAGGATGATCTCCTCACCACACTGATCATCTCACCAAAAATCAGCCATTGATTCATCTTCTATGTGGGTACGCCAAAGTGGGGGTCAAAAATGGGGTCCCTGGAGTCCGACCCATGTAAAAAATTCTCAAAAAAAAAAAGAAAAGTGTAATCCTTGGACATCGCCCGCTCTACCACGAAATGGCCCTCAATTTGATTTGATCATTAGAGTGTAATTGGTAGGTACACCACCCAATCTGGAAGAGATCTTTTGAGGTAAGTAGGCTATCGGACGCACACTATCAAACTTAAGCGAACTCTCTACAGTCTGACTAAGATCCGTTGGGGATCTGACTTTTGAGCTCAAGAAAACTTTCAGTTGGAGCAAACTTACATCAATATTGTTCGTGATCTCAGCATGATCTAAAACCCCAGTGAGCTCCTGATTCATCACAGCCTGTGGATCTGATTCTTCGAGGATCGTGTGACCAGAATCCAACATTTTTCCTCCACAGGCCATACCATCCAATCGCATCTGATTCTCCACAATCCAATTCTAACCTAGCTGCTGTTGCACCTTCTCTCCTTCTGCCTACTGATGATCAACCACTTGATCATCCTCCCCATAATTTCGTTTCTCAGCCGTTGGTTCATTCATCTTCTCAACCCCCTTGCACCCACCACATGATTACAGGTCATCGGTATGGCACTTGTCGCCCCAAGGTGGTGTTATCAATAAAATATCCTCTCTCCATTCTGGACGATCCCACTTCAGAGCCTATGTGTTTCAGCCAAGCCACTAAATCTCCTCATTGGAGACTGGGCATGCACTATGAGTTCAATGCCCCTTTTATGTAACAACACTTGGACTCTTGTTCCATGCATACCCAATATAAACATCGATCGTGGGTTATAAATGGGTTTTCAACATGAAGTGCCTGGCCAATGGGTCTATTGAGCGTCACAAGAATTGCCTTGTGACTTGGCCAAGTTGTCCAAGTTTGAGGGCAACACCTTTGATGATCCGACCCTCTATCGTAGCACAATTAGTGCGTTTTAGTACATTACGTTGACCTGAATGGATGTCTCTTTTGCCGTCAATAAAGTATGCCAATTTATGCATTGCCCTACTATTGATCGTTGGATTTCCATTAAATGAATACTTCATTACTTAAAGCATATATACGTAACTTGGATCATGCATAGTCTTCATTTCTCTAAGTCGTCCATATTGACCTTATTTGCATTTTCAAATGTTGACTGGGTAGGGTGCCCTGATGATAGGAAATCTACCAGTGGTATGCGATGTTTTTGGGTTCTAATATGATATCTTGGAGTGCCAAGATACAACTTTTCTGCATGCTACAGGAAAATTGGGTATTCGCCGCCGCCGCTCAAAGTCAAAAAATCGCCGTTAAAATTTTCAGCAGCAACTTTAGCGGCGGTCGCTAATACCCTGGTCGCTAAAGGTTTTAGCGGCGGTCAGCTGCAAAATGGCCGCTGCTAAAAAGTACCTCACCACCGACACTTAAGTCGTGGAAAAAATCATAATTACCGATGGTTGAAAGTATTAGCGGTGGTCTCGGACCGCTGATAAAAAAGTATTAGCGGCGGTTATTAGAAAACCGTTGCTAATACATACTTTTAGGGGTGATTTTATTTTACGGCCGCTAATACTTACTTTAAGCGGCGGCCATTGCCTGCCACTAGTACAATTTTGTAAAAATTTTTAGCTATTAGAGGCGGTCAGAGACTGCCAGTAAAAGAGGGTATTAGCGACAGTTAGTAAAACCCCACCGCTAAAAGTAACTATTAGCAGCGGCTAGTGACCGCCGCTAATACATACTTTTAGCGGCGATTTATCTGACCGCCCCTGACACTTTTTTTTAAAATAATATTTTTTTTCCCACCTGTACCTGTACCTGTAGCCTATATGCACCTGTAACCTAAAAATCAAATAAATATCACTTTTATTCGACTTTGGAAATAGAGTCGTCCTACTGTTATAAGTGCTTTGAAGATGGTAGATTTAGTAGGAAAAGATGGCGTTGTTTTAGAATTTTCACCTGGGGTCTTCTTATAGGTTTATATATTTGAAGCTCTTTCTAGTTGATCTAATGATATTTTTTTATTTTAAGTTTGGCAATTCATTGGTGCTTTACTATTGTGATAAGTATCCAAATGTGTTCTTGGTTCGCATACTTTGTTAATTTAGCTCTATATAACATCTATGCTACATTGAAATTTTTCTCAATTTTGTTTTCAAGATTTAGAGTCTTGTGTGTTGGATCCATAAAATGCTTACTGAAAATAATTAGCTGCTTATATCATCACTTGTTTTCCCCCCTTTTGGGATTTTTTATTACTATCAGTCTAATTATAAGAAAGTTAAGACAAATGTAGGGCCAGCTGTAGAAAAACTACCAACACAAATTCAAGTGAGACTACTATGAATTAATTGAGTCCAGGGTGGCATGTTCCATATACCGTATGTGTGGAATTATTCTAGAACACAACTAGAACACTCCAAGGCATAAACATTATATAACTTTGTCAAATACTTGTGTGTATCAGTGTTAGCTATTTTTGAGTCAAGCTCGGCATAATATACATAAAAATGCAGTTAATATGTACTTGGATTGGCACATCAGATATACTGTCTAACACGAATACTCAACATGACCATTTTAGAAAGAGAAGTATTTCTTAAGCATGGTGGTTAATGAAGTTGTTTAAAAAGATTCTCGAGCAAACTTCGATCCTTCCAAAATGGTAGCTAGCAACTATTTTGGCCCATTGACCTATGAACATTTGGCCCACTCCTTGGTGGACCTACACACAAAAAGATCAATCTGATTGTTGATTTCAAGCTTTTGGATTCTAGCATTTTTCTTGGGTTATTTCTAGCCGTTAGATTCAAACATTTTTTCAGGTACTCAGATCCAATGGCTAGAAATCACCTATCAGACTTATGTTTGGTGTGTAAGACCACCAGGAGGTGAGATAAACATTCATTAGGTAACTGGCTGAAGAGTGTGCCAAGTGGCTTTTAGGTTATCTACTACAGAGAATGGAGAGAGAATAAGAGTTAGATTTAAGACTGAAAGCAAAGGTGGTTTGATGGACTTTAAATAACAAGCAACTCTTACAAAGATATTTTGACCAACTCTATAAGCACCAACTTACCAGGATTTTAAACTATTGGGCATCTTAATTACAGATAAATCTCTAAAAGGTAATAATACAGTACTTATATGAACAATTAGCAAGAAGGGTAGCCCTTTTCAGTTTAATAGAAAACTAAATTAATTTAAGAAACTTACAACTTCAAGTATTCCAACTTTTTATATAATGACCGAGACGTTCTGAATACAGAAGGGGAAAGCACATGCAACAACTTCCACCACCCCTTAATTTTGACTTAACCTCCATAGTCTTCATGCTCAATGCTCCTTTAGTTGCCTGAGCAATTGTTGCCCCTTTTCTGTCATGTTCGTCTTCTCCACTCCCCAAGTAGATAGCATGTTGTGCTTCCTTGTAATACTTAACCAATAGGTTAACACGGTCCCCCTATTGGTTTCATATGAACATAAAAGGCAGAGGGGAGAAAGATTTCACTCCAGGCAACATCATTTTTTTTCATAGTCTACGGGGAACCATGGAAGATGGCCTTACCTTTAGGATATCATTGCAACCATGTCTGAGAGAAGTCTCTGTCCTGTAATCAGTATTATGCAAATACATGCATGCACTGCACACATGCATAGACACACATATGAACAAGAAATATTAAGAGAACTAGAACAGAAAAGCATTATAAATTAGATCTTATCAACCATTAAATACTAGAGATGCAGAAAATTCTAGAAATGACAAACCAATAAGAATTCTTTTGATTCAATTGAATTATACTATTTTAACGGTTAAACATCAACTTAAAATCCAATTTACAGGGGAAGGTGTGTTCCGGAACAGTTTTGCAACCAACAACAGTTGCAATCAAACATGAAATCAAGCAAAAACTGAGAATGAAAATTGCAGCCTTTAAAATTTACTAACTCTCATACCAATGGTTGATAATAAATCACTTGGTGCTTAGGCCCACCAAGGTGTAAGCCAAACATCCATAGGTTCAATGGGCCCGAAAGAGTGTGCCACATGTACTATATGTTACTAGTCCCAGTGTCTAATTAGGTTGATCTTTGGTTTACAAGATCTAAAGCACATGCTGCTTGTGGACTGTAATTAGAGGAAGTTTAGGACCATTGATCACCTATCCGGATCACAAACCTGAAAATCAAAAACTGCATCATGATGTTGTACATCCAATCATGCCCTTATTTTAACATGCATATTTCAAATATACGTTTTTAATTACTTTATTTTTTGGTATGAGATGATACTTCATCTATGTATCATCCGGTACCTTGAGATGCCCCGACCGAGACATTCTGAGATTAAACAGTACTTTTATCCATCTATATAACAAAACAGGACGGTTGTCTCAGCCTCATAAAGAGCGACTGAGATCAATCCATTTTGGATGGTTGGGATTGTTTACTAAAATAAAAAAAAATTTGCGGTTTTTGTACTCATTTGGGCGCTCATTTTTTTGGACTCACCAAAACCCACTCTATCACCGAAGAACAAGAAGAAGAAGGAACTCTCACTCTCTCTCTCTCTCTCTTTCTCTCTCTCTCTCTTTCTCTCTCTCTCTCTTTGGGTTTGGTTCCTTTGGTTTCTGTTCGTTTGTGATTCGGTATGGATTATTTGGGGTTAAAAGCTTACGGTTGTGTTAATGTGCTGTGATTGGGTTGCTTTAACGCTTACGGTTAAACTTTGGGCATTTTTCAAGTGAGGTATTCTCCCTTTTTCTAGGGTTCTTCTGGGTTTGTTTGTGTTGTGATTGGATTAATGGTGAAGGATTTGTATTCTTTGGTGGTAAATGATTGAAGGTACTCCCTAAATGATTAAACTCAGGGTTTATTTGGGCATTTTTCTCATCTTAGAAAATTGTGCGTCTTTGAAAAATTGGCGAAACCTAATTTCTTGGTGGTTGTGGACCTTCAATCGCTGCTTTTGTGTAGTTTGGTTCTGTTAGATTTGCATTTGGCATTTTTCTTTTGTTTTTCCTAATTTTTGCTCCATTACGACTTCGGCAACACCAATTTGAAGTTTTGAGAAAGTTTTATACTATTACATTTGTTCTATTGGAGTTCTTTTTTGACGTTCTTGTAGGTTTCAGATTGGAATAGGTTTGATCTTAGCCTCGAAGTGAAATGGAAGGGGTCTGAAGGAGGAGGCTAATGCTGAGATGACTAAGGAAGTTACAATCGCTGCTTTGCGCTCTTTGGTTTCCAATGACACAGCTCTTCTTAAGCTACCCTCTGTACAGGGGTATGTTGTTCCCTCCCTTTCTAAACCTTTTAACTTATTTTCTGTACTGGCAAAGCTTATGACTTAAGATGAAAGTTAATTTTAATTTCATAGCATATTCTTTCTGTAAAGTATCATTAAATTATATGAATCTGGGTGTTGTAGAAAGATGCAAATTAGATGATACAGATGTCTCATGACTATTGTTTTTAATTATTATAGTGGGTTTTCGAGTTTTGAATTAATAATGTTAATGATGGGACTGATACCCAAAATTAAGCCTGATTGGTGAGTTAATCAAGCTGATTTTTGGCCCAAAATTCAGCCTGATTAGTGATTTTTAACTGTTTAGTTCCGTGGGATCCAACGCCTTAGCTGGTGCCTAACCGTTAGATTTATTTTTTGCTCATCCCTATGTGGACCTACAGACCAAAATTTAGGCTAATTGGTGAGTTTTGGAAAGAAAAGAGTCATGAGCATATATATTGACATCATCTGAATTTTCGTTAATTTGGCTAAACGCATTGCAATTTAGGTTTCAAATCGAGCTTCTACAAATAGTTTCTGCTCTTCAGGAGGTGATACTTCTGAATGTTATTAAGCATTTGGCAACTGTGGATATTTTTTTATTACTAAAGGGCCTTGCCCTGGAATCTCTATTTATCACCCATGCATATCCTTGATCTCTTGATAGTTTATTTGAATTATGTTTCAAATTTTATGATGGTCTTCTCACCCCTCTTTTCCTTGACATTTTTGTAATATTTCAAGAGGAGTTCATGCATGCAAGTGCTGGCTATAGTGGTAATTTCAATTTCCATGTAACTAAGTGAAAAACCTTTTGGTTGGATTTGTAGAAATCTTTTATTGAGGGGCAGTCATGTAAAGAGAGAGGCAAATGGCATTGTAGTAGGGGAATTTTTTGTCTTTGTGAACAGGAATCAGTGGAAATACTTCCCTTTTGACCACGTGTGATTGTAGCGGACGAGGCTTGCATATTTTATACTTAAACTTTGAATTTAGCTTCAATGTCGTGTTCTCTTTCGCTTATTTTTCAAACGTATCTTGAATCACTTGCTTAGGGTTTTGATTTGGATTAATGATGATGGTCTCATTTGTGTTTGGGAGGGTCTGTTGTTTGAGCTGTTTATTTCCAATTTTTAGGGGTTATTTTGGATTGATCTTTATTGGGTCAAAATTGATTAGGGTAAACATTCCATTTGGAAACATTTATTGATTTCTTTTTCTTATTCAATTTAGCCTGCATTTTTGGTTTAGTTTCCTTCTTTGTTTTTCTTCATAATTTGGATCACTAATTTTTTATTCGATTTACCTTGCATCTTTTGTTTAGTTTCATTCTTTGTTTTTCTTCATAATTTCACTTTGTTGGAAGGTGTTTAATTAGAAACATAAACAAAAAAATATATCATGGAAAAAATAATTTGTAACATATTTGGGTGATCTCGAATAGACCGAGGTATCAAATTTTTTTTTTTTATAGATTCTAGAGTTTGGTTAAGATTTTAGAATTTTTGTTGTCTCTATTGGGAAATTTGAGTTTTCACAAAGGCGATTGGCTATGCCAGATTATGCCTCTTTTCTTTGTTTTCGGCTTGATTTGTAAGGTAGCTTTTTAGTGTGCTTTTTTTTGTGACTTTTTATTTATTGAAAAGAGGAAGAATTTGATCTGTTATGTGATATTCGCTTAAAAGTGCATATTTTTCACTATTATCCTATAAGCGTTATCACACTCTCCTACGTAAAACTGCTCTAATTATCCACTTTTCTACGTAAGAGTCTCTTCTGTTGCGTAGAACACACTTTTTTGGATAAAATAGCATATTTGCATGCTTCAAACACATTTTCAAAAGTCTAGATATAAAGTCGTTCTAATTAAGTCTCATTACGCGCTTCTTTTATCGCAGGAAATCCGATTGGAGAATTTTAGGGATTGTGGGCCCACAACTGACTGCCAGAGCCTTTGATCAAAGCATAAAGAGCCAATGGACTTAGACAAGAAGAAGTAGGCCAAAGACGGGAAGAGCTAGAGAGTCGGAAAAGCTTGAGAGAAAATCAAGATAGAATGAGAAACAAGCCCCCAAAGAAGAGACTACGGAGATTAAAGCTTATCAACTAACATAAGATGAGGACTTACTCAGTTGGTAAAGCATGCAGAAGACCTAGTCAGAGACCAGGGTTCAAGACCCTTTGCTAGCGTTTTCTCTTTAATTTTGTAATATCTTCTCTCTCCTCTCTCTAAATCCTCATTCTCTCTCTGCCCTCAATATCAATCATCTGATCCACTCTCCTCCCACAATCATTTTATCCTATGGACTATGTTGGCCAATTTCTAACCGTCCGATCGCCATCCGATCATCTATCCGATTATCCATCTTCATTCCCCGATCATCCATCTTCATTCCTCGATCATCGATCCAATCAACCACCTAGATCATATAGACCAATCAACGGGCCGATGAACCTAGGGTAGTCCAAGTTGCATGATCATGAACCAAGTATGGGCCTAGTGAATCGAGTGATTGAAACATGCATGCATCTAAAAAGAATTTTTACATTTTGGTATGTTTTACAAAAGTTGCATAATTTCATTTATGCAAAGTGGTTTTCGACGGACATTTAAGATATGTTGTGTCCATTAACTTTCAAAAATAAAATATTTTGAAAATAAATTGTGAAAGTTTTTCTAATGGGTTGGCAACATGGGAATTAGAAACAAAATGTTTCTGGGAACAAATTGAATAGGATGAAATTTTGGAAAGAATAACTTACAAAACAAGAGAAGATTTTTGGAGTATGGCCTAACAAGGAATACATTTTAAATGAAAAAAAAAATTGATTTCCAATATTCTTTGAAAGTAAAAAAGGGAATAAACATGTTTTAGAAAGATGAGATTTTTGGGTATTGAAGAAAACGATTTTGAAGAAATCAAGGGACCCCCACGTCCCTTATAAAGGAGAAAAAGATTACAGCCCCCCCCCCTCCCATTCTCTTCCACGGACTACAACTCTCTTCTATTCTTGACTGCCATCCTTCACACAGCCCGTCTCTCTCCACTCTCCTTTCTCCAATGCCCCTCCCTCTCATTCTCTTCCCAAAAGAGGAACCAAAAAAAAAAAGAAAAGAAAGAAGAAGAGGGAGCATTTCTTCTTGAGAGGATGTCCAGCTCATTACCACCCCTCTCTAGGTCTCTCCTTTCACAACTGTCTCTCCTTTTCCTCTCTTCCACTGCTTCGCCCTCGCCTCTCTTTTGAAAACTAGAAAAAGAAATAAAAAAAAAAAGAGAGAAGTAAGAGAGAAGAGAATGGTGGGTTCCATCTTCCTCAGCCCTCGCCGCCTGCAACTAAAGGAACATCATCCTCTCCATCGTTGGCCTGCAACTTGCTCCATCGCCACCTGGTTCCCTCCCTCATTCTCTAGGACGATCTGCAACTTGCTGCTACCCCGAGAGCACCGCCTACAACTCAAAGGATCCCCAAGCGCCTTGAACCTAGCACGTGCTTGTACCTCCTCTTCTCCACAACCTTACACGCCTTCATCTTCTCTTTTTCTGACCGCCCAAAGCAGCAACCACCACTTGCAGGCAACGGCTGCTGCACATGCTCCTTCTTCACACCAGTGCAATCTCTCCTAGCCGATCTACCACCATGTTTATCAGTCATCGTCTCCAACCTCTCACGAATTAGTGGTATTTCCAACTCCATCCATCATAGCACCATCTCTCCATCAACTGGCAGCACGTGCAGCAACCCTCTCACACGGCTTTGGTTCATGTTCCTTCGAAGCACCTCCATTGCCAACCCACGATCCTACCTCACCTTGCTGCTCATCACAAGGCAGGTGGGGACGATTCCATCACTCTGCATCTCCATAGTTTGGAGCAGCACCAATAGTCCATCTTCACCTTCTCCATTGTCACCTCTACAACAGCCACCATCATTGCCAATTATCCATCTTCATCCACACCGCTCACCACTCCGGACAGCATATCAATCCATGGCCGAGCCTCGACCATTGGCCAATCTCATGGCTGAACCTAGATCTCTCCCTCCTTGAGTCCGATCCTCTCCAAGGCAAGTAACAAAAGGTAAGTTTGAGGGTGAGTTTATCTTTCACCCCTTGTCTCTCTCTCTCTCTCTAATTCTCTTCCTCCTTTTTCTAGTTTTACTTTTCTCTCTCTAAAATCATCTTCTTTCTCTCTCTAGACCACTCTCTAGGACTAGATTTCTCTATCTAATTTCATCTTTCTCTCTCTTCTCATATTTTCTCTATCTAGAATAATCTCTTCTTTCTCCTTCTAGTTTCCTCTTATTTATGTTTTATTAGAATTTTCGTTATCATGTTTAGACTAATTTTCAATCGAGTAGCATTTTGCAACTCAGAATTTTGATTAATAAATTAGAATTTTATTCTGAAAAAAAAAAAAAAGTCATTTTATGTTCTCGACTGCACGTTCCCTAATTCCGAGTGCGGATCGACATTCGACACGAATCCCTATGCTAGAATCTCTAAATTTTATAGGAAATCTCGGATAAATTACAAATCTTGTTAATTCTAGGGTTTCCATAACCAACGATGCGGAAAAAACCTATTTTCACTATGCAAGAGAACTCTTTAATGAGTTTTAGAAATGGTGGCTATAAAGGATTAAAGTGAGTCAATCAGTTCATTGTGGTAATTCAAATTGGTTTTGCTTCAGTGGAAAGAACCAAACCCTTTTCAGTTTTGTGAATCAAAAACATCTTGAAACTGAGACATATAAATGGTTCTTCGATTCTTACTTATAACTTTGCTTCAATCCCTATCATCCTTTCAAATTTATGTTTTTCTAATTAAATTGAAATGGGTGAGAGAATCTCTGATCCAGCAAAAACAGAGAGTAAAATAGAAGTCTAAAAAAAAACATAAAAAGAGAAGTGTATGGATTGTCTATTTTTTTCCTTGTTGTTCCCCCACTTCCACTTCTTCTTCCTCTTCTACTCTTTTTGCTAAAATATGATCTGGATTTGGAGTTTAAAAAGATGGTTTGTGTTTCAAAATATCAACACAAATTTCTTATAGTTTGAACGTGCGTTATGAATGTAGTGCTGGGCTATCCTTCAAACTCATTAATTATTTGCTTTAGGAGTATGCTCAAATAACTGAATTGAAAATGATGTTTGTAATTCCAAAATGTATGCATGAGAACTTATAACTTATTTTCTTACAATTCCATTCTATAATTGTTACTACTTTTTTAGGCCTTTGGTCAAATGATATTAGGAGTGAAGTTGATATTATAGCTCTTATAGGCCTTGCCAGCTAGCTTTAATGGGTAGGTTATGTTTCTTTCTACAAAAATTAAGCTCCCACCCATTACAGCTCTCTTGCATACCCATGTTCTACATTGTCCCTTTGCCATGTGGTGCATTTTTATGCTCCCTCAGTGCCACAATGAGCTTTAACTTCTTCTTAATCAAATAATTTCGTAGGTTGACAGGTCTGTCCTCGAAAGACAAATAAGAAAGCTTTTGTAAAAGGATAATTTCATCCACATGTAAATTTTTTGGATTGGAAGAGATTAAAAGCTCATTGGAAAATTTTAGTTCCCTACTATATCATTAGCTAGAAATCATCTACAAACTGATTTTTGGTGTGTAGGTTCACTAAGGAATGGGCCAGAAGTTTGTCACTTAGTGGGCCTGAAGAGTGTGCCACTTGGCTTTATTTTGGCATACTAACACATTGGGAACCTTTTTTTAATGACCAACACCTCTACTACTCCTGTAATACGTACATGCAGCTATTCCAAAATTATTTAAATATCAACTGTTAATCGTATTCTAATTTTTTTTGTTTGTGTAATCCAAATTATGTTCAATTGGTTGTTTATCAAATCTTTATTCTATTTGTGTTTACGATCATTAGATTCGCGTTTATCAAATCTCTGTACTTTTTTACTTCAAAAACTCTACCTAAAATTAAGATTTATAATTATTGTAAGATTTTGGTCTATTCATATTTTATTCAGTGACGTTAAGGAAACTTCACGATCCCTCTTCGGTCCCAAAAAGTGCCACGATCCCTCTTGGGTTGTGGTTTCTGGGTTTTGATTTTGTTTTTGTGTTTGTTATTGGGGGTTTCTCTCCCTCTCTCTATAACACAAAATCACTTAAGGATTTTTTGTGGAGAACACTATTATTGTTGCAGAAGGTGAGCTGCGCCCAAGTGGTATTTTTCAGTTTTGTTTTTTTTGCCCTGTATATCGCTGCTCACCTACTTTGAGTTTTGTTAGAACATTTGTGGAGAATTTATGATGGTGTAATCTCTTATGGTTGTCCAATTGGTGTCAGGAGTAGGGACGGATTTTCTCCCCCAGTGGTCTTAATTGTTTGGGATTGTTTATTTAGATCTGAAAATGCATAATACATAAAGATATAGAAGCACGTTCTCTTGATTTTCACTATTTTCTTAGTTTTTGTAATCATTCATTGAAAACCAATTTTGTATTTTTTAGAAATTGGAACCATATTTTGAGATTTATTGTAAAGGGTTGCTGATTTTCTTTTGAAAATTTATATTACTAAGTAGTTCTATTAGTTCTAGCTTAGAATACCATACTTCAAAGATTACCAATTTTACTAATCATTTTTTTCTTTTACAACATTACAACCCTTACCTACCTCAGCATATGCAAGTTTTAAATGAGTCTTCATTTCTTTAATATTTAAAGCATTAAAATTTGCATACAACTAATGTTTTTTTCATTTCTTTAATATTGCTTAATTCATTCGTCTTATTTTCCCAATCTTTTGAATCTGGTGATCATTCATATATTATCTATACTGAGAACTTACAGCTTCACAAAAAAATCTTTTTTCATCTTACTCTTTCTGTTCTTCTAGGTTTTTTGAAGGCATCATGATATTGGTAGGTTTTCACACCATATAAAGTTTAGGGCTGTTTTGAAGCAATAAAGATAAAATGAAGAATCTTGACACTGGGAAGGAATTGGAGAGGTGGAGCTTTCGAGTTCGTCAATTGAGGTTTCTTCCAAAGGCATTTGGGAAACTTCTTAGGTTAGTTATGCTCAACCTCTAAAGCAATTAGTTGGAGGTCAGTCTCTTTCTTTCTTTCGCTTCTTAAATTCAAAACCTTTTAATTTAAGTCATAAAATATATCACAGTCTCTTTCTTTCTTTAACTTCTTAAATTCAAAACCTTTTAATTTTAGTCATAAAATATATCATGCTAACGGTGTTATTTGGGCTCAAGCTCACTATTCAATAGGTAACACACTACACTACAACTATGAGGTTGCAAATCAAATCCTAGCCCCCTGAAGGAAAGACTATAATTTGTAACATAATCAAGTAACCTAAAACTCTGAATTAAGTAACCTTTTAATCTCATCATGGAAATGAATAGGTTTTAGTTTTGTTTTCGGAGTTCTTTATTCTTTTCATTGATTGGCAGGAAATATAAGGTGAAACAGAGAACATGATATAGAGGTTTTGTGGGTGGACATTTGGAGTGTTCACAGGTGGTGGGGCCAATGGGTGTTCACTGTTCATCCAGGCTATGCTGGGAACGTGATGTGCCTACATGGCAAAATGCAAGGGATTGAATCCTTAATAATATCAATTTTTATGTTAGTTTAATGGTGTGTGTGTGTGTGTACAATCAAATACCAACCAAGTCATTTGAGTGCCGAAGGCACCCGCTTATTTGCAAATGCTTTGTTGGGGAGTGCCATTGGCACGGGTCATCCCCTAGTACCTAATAAGAAACAAACATTCTAAGGATGCATTAGCAAACAAATGTTTATTTAGATAGCAAGAAAGTGCTATTTCAACAGTTAATCATACTTCATGATAAACTGCTCGCCTCCCAAAGTTTTTACAGCAAGCAAAAAAGTAAGATTATTTTAATGTCAATGATCGATACATTACACTAATCTTACAATTCTCTGCTACCTGACAGTCAAAACTTTGATTGATGATTAAAGAAACAAAGAAAAGGTGGTCCACATGTTAACCTCTGTAAGTCAATAAATAAAACATGTCTATGCATGGCAAGTTAGTAGTAATAAAATAGTGGAATTGTTTAAAAAAAAAAAAATTTGAAAGTTGTGGACAAATTTATTAATACCTATGAGCCACAAAAGGTTTATCGTTATTGCCCTCATTTATATAGTTCATCGCAAGCAATCGATTCTACAAAAGAGAGTAGTTACAAAATAGAATTTGTATAGTTGTATTGAAGAAAGAGCACAATAAATATAGACACTTAACAATTTCAGCTAGCTCTCATAAAAAGGCATATCTCTTCCTCAGACGGTATAATGAGATAAAAGTAATGTGCACAAATTGCAGAAAATAGAAGTTGCAACAAGCAAGATGCATTGTAATTTGCAATTAAAATGGAAAAATCCATTAATATTATTCGAACAATAATTCTTACCGATACATTTTTCATTCCTGAGCAGGGTTTTAACTTTCGACGAAACTGACGAGTGCAACAGTAGCACCCAATCCAGTGTTCTGAGTCCCTCCTAACTGAGAACTTCTTGCCCCCAAACACGATCAGATTATTACCCTAAAAGCTCTGTAGCGCTTCATCATCTGTAAAGATTCGATAACGGTGCCTTCTTTTGGTGGGAGAATTTCAAGGGTTAATTTGTGATACAGAAAGGGGTTAGGATTAACGAACTAAGAGAATAGTAAGAGACGAGAAGGTGAAGGAGGGTGAGAAGGGATAAGAAGAAAGAGATTCATCTCTCCTCTTCTTCTGAGAAGTGAGAAAAAGATAGATGTTGGGGTTTTTTAGGGTTGTGATGCTACTGAAGAAGATAAAGATGAGGCTAAGATGTGTGGCGAAGAAGATTAAATAACAACCAAGACATGGCAGCTCAATGTACGAGAGAGATGTGGTGACGATGGAGAGGCAGCGGTGAGAGAGATCCTCTCATAGCAAGAGGAAGAGAGAGTGAAAACCCCCCAATCAGGCTAAGTTTTTGGTGTGTATGTCCATCTAGGGTTGGGGGCCAAACATCCATACTCAAAAAGGATTTTGCCTTAAAAAACCTTACCTAACATAGGGGAGAAGTACGGGCGGAGTCAGAAGGGGGCAGCAGACAGCAGCAACAATGGACGTTGGATGGCAACAACAGACGTCGGACAGCGAAGTGAAGTTCGAGGGGAAGAGACAAAGAGGATCGGTGAATTTCTTTTTATATATAATAGTTTTAGCGGCGGCCAGGTATTGACCGCCACTATAGAGGTTATTAGTGGCGGTCAGGTAGCTGACTGCCGCCCTGATGATATTCGCTCAAAAGTGCTTATTTTAAGCCATTATCCTTATAGCGATGTCGCATTCTCCTACGTAAAACTTATCTTTTTATCAACTTTTCCATATAAGAGTTTCTTCCATTACGTAGAACGCATTCTTTAGACGAAAATCGACTATTTGCATGAAATATACACATTTCGGATAGTCCAGTATCAAGCCGTTTTAGTTGAATCTCATTCCGCGCTTTTTCACTTGTAGGAGACCCTATCGGGCGATTCTCGAGGACTGGCGGGCCCACGATCAACCACAGAAGACTTCTATCAAAGCTTAAAGAGCCAACAGGCTAGGATAAAAAGATAGAAGACATATACGGGCAAAGCTAAAGGATCGTAGAGCCGGAACAAGGACTAAGAGAGAGAATAGCTGGAGAGCAAGAGAAGGACTTAGGTGTTAAAGGCCACACCAATTGACATCAAAGGATAAGTTTGACTTATTGGTGGAGCGGATGAGATAGAATAAAGAAGACCAGGGTTCAAGACCCTCCAATGCTTTTATTTTTATATTTTTCTCTCACCTCTCTCCTATTTCTTTCTTTATCTATCTATCTTGGCCCATGACATAGGCCTATGACCTAAGCCCATGACCCATGACCCATACCCATGACCCATACCCATGCCCATGACCCATGCCCGTGCCCATGACCCATGTCCATTACCCATGCTCATGCCCATTTGCAACAACAAGAGAGAATTAGTCTCACTTGACCGATTCTTCTCTCCCCCATATCTTTTTATCCTAGTCACTCTCTCTCTCATCTAACTAACCCATTCCCAACCGTTGGATCTCTCTAGATCCAACGGTCATCATTTTTACAACAAGCAAAAAGAAAAAAAAAAGTTTATAAGAGATCTACAATCTCTCCTTCTTGGGTTGGTTCCCTCCCCCTTCTCTTCTTCTCTTTCTTCTTTCCTTCTCTTCTTCTTCTTCACCATTCTTCTCCGGCGAGCTCACCATTAACGCCTCCACCTCGAGGTGCAAAGCGTCAAATAACAATGTCTCCTTGCTGCCCATTCCATCCGCCACAATCAAAGGCTACAATCCTCAATCCTATTGAGGTCGATCCAATCGGAGTTGCACCATCTACCTCTTCAATGGTAAGCTTCTCTTTAATTCATCTCTTTAACCTTCCTACATTCTTTCTCTCTTTTCTTTCCCTCTCTACCTTTATATGATTTCTAGGATAATATTTTAATGACTTTCTAGATTAATTTGGTTTAATGTTATTTCTGTTGTAAAGCATTTGAACAAGCATTTATTTTTAGTTTAATGAACAAGTTTTAAATTCAAGTTTAAGTTATTTTCATTTATTGTATTTTTCATTCTTGTTTCTCTTATGTTTTTTCATTCTAATAGTTTTAACAACAATCACAAGCATATTTTAAATCAACCTCCACCATTCTCACCCTTCCATTTATTCTGAGCATTTTCTGATTATTCTTGTTTCTTATTGTGCTAACTAATCCCGAGTGCGGATGATATCCGACACGAGCCACTGTGCAAGTCTGCTTATTTGCAAATTAAGTTAACCAATTCGGAGAAATTACAAATATTATTGAAATCTAGGGTTTTCGTAACCAACGACGCGGAAAAATCCTAATTTCAAATGGCACCGTTGCCGCTCGGTTGACGGGATTGCAAAAAGTCGAACAGGAATTCGGAAAGCTGCTTAATCTTCAAGATCCGATCCAGATCGAAAAACTTTCAATTCTATTTTTCACATTATTCACTTATTATTTTAATGCCTCGGATGGCCGAGTGCAAAGTTGTAATAACTTAGGACTTTATTTTCTCTGTTTTTAGAATAACTGCTAGATAATTAACTAATTAAAAAAAATACCAAAAATATTAGGATCAGATTTCAATTCTGCTATTTCTAGTTAGATCACCATTGGTTATTTGATTCAAATTGGAAGATTTCCAACTCTGGGTAATTCAAAAGTAGATATTTCCGAATCCTAATTCGGGAATAGCTAAAGTTGAATTTCAAATCCTAATTGGAACTAATTCACAATACCTGTCCTAAATCATTGCGTGTTTTTTGAAACCCCAAAGGCGGTATACCTTCCAATTCTATACCATAGACCATTGTGGACTAATGTGATTGCGAATTACGTTTACCAAGTGAGTAGGGAGCGAAAGCTCAAAGAGGTGGAGTCGGGCCCAAGCCCATTTGGATACCCCTCCCTATCTCACGGAGGAGACCCCGTGCATAGCCAACGGGTAGGTAAGTTTCTACACATCGCCTTGAGTGCGATCGTGATCATTGTGCAAATACTGTGCCGATTGTCTATTTGCTTTTGCAAACATTATCAGAATTGCTTGGTTTGGCTGTAATAAAACATATAAAGAGCAAACCCAGCTCTAACTTGAAACTGGTGGGATTTCATCACTCACCTCGTCATTCTAGCTTTTGTGCAACCACAGCCAAGAATTAAAATCAATCAAGAATAGAGCCCACTTAGATCGGTGTTCGAGGAAAAATCCACATAAAGCGACCCCTTCAAAGATCAAGTCGATTAAGTCCATGAGTGCGGGTCCCTGTTATCTAACACACCCATAGGTCCCTACTACTCAAGTATACCGAGCTCGTAAGTGGCCTCCTTGATTGTCTGTCGGATTAGCTAGTGTCGGATTAGGAACACGAACCAACCCTAGCTCCTCTTCTGGGAAAACTCATCTTCACGCTTGACAAATCCGGTTAGTCTGGGGCATACTTAAGTCAGCCGATGTGCCGCATGTCTGTCTAGGCTTCGGATTATCTTGCAGTCAACTTAAGTTAGTACTTGCGGATTTGCTTTGAAGAGTGTATCCTTGTGAGAACCTACAGAGTGAAAAGTTAGTCCGGCGGGTATTTGAAGATAAACTAGTGGTCCGCCCACTGTCATAACCTACACTATCCCTACATTAACAAGATAATTCATAATACTATCCTGATTGTTAGGTTAAGATTATCTGTTGCTCTGTGTGCATCATCTAGGCTCATTCAGTTTAAAAACCTCTTGCCGACTCTACGGGCTTGCTTCTTCAGCATATGCCCGCTTGGACTTGATGTAACCCGAGACTGATTCGATCTGAGAGTCAGTCTACCGCACCGCTCTCTTCCACCTAATCTATCTCCCTAATCTGAGAGAGTCACATCTCTCTGATGGATGCTGAACGGTCTCTATTCGAGACCTACCACAATTTTTTTGAAGATCTAGAAGATAACTCTGAGCACTGGTATACCAATCCTGAGTGTCGTCATGACACTCCAGTCTCACAGAGTTCCATGGGATATGAAGCACAGCGCAATCTAGTGCTAAAATCCCTACTTAAGGATTTGAGAAACTCAGTTTCCACCCTTGATGCTGCTGTCCAGAAGCCTGTTTATCACTCCAAATCTATGGGATATTTCCCTCATATCCAGGAAGAGGTCTGTAATTTTAGTACATTTGAACCTCCGCTGCAGACCTCCTACAATAACACATATTATCCGGACAATGGAAGGGAACAACAGTCTTTTCCCCAACAGCAACTACAATAGGATATGTATCATTTCGGGTTTCACCAACCCTGTGGACAATATGATTGGCAATACTCGCAGTCGCAGTACCAGCCCAATCCACAAACTGAATATTTTGGTCAACAGTGGACCCCGTAGGATTTTTATAGCCAACAGATAGTCCCCGAGTCACTTCAATCCTATAACTTTCATACTCAGTCGGACTACCTTCAAGAGTTGGCACCTCAGCTTCCTTTAGTTGAACAGCCACAGTTAGCTACTAAACCTAGTCTAGAAGAACTCCTCTCGCAATACATCATCCAATAACAGCACTCCATGGAGAGCTTGGAACACCGTCTAGGTGAGTTAGAATCTAAGAGAGAGGAAGTCAACTTCACTAGCCAACCTATGGCCTATCTAGAGGGGAATACCATGGCCACAGTCCATAATGAGGAGTCGCACAGCTGGACCCAGTACCAGACTTTACAAGAGGAAATTGAGGTTGCTACAAACAAATGATCGGACTACAATATTGATGAGCCAGAGTCTCCATCTTCGGTGTCCTTCAAAGCACCGACTTCTGAACTTAGCTTAGAGGAATCATCTACCTCTGTTATTTCTATCTGGGACTCTGAAGAAGTTATTCATAACATTGAGCTGTGTCTTGACTATAGGATCCCAATTGGCCTAGACTTACCCATCCCCACCACCCTTGGATTGTGCAACAATCGTGATGAACCCATGTTTCCATCTATTGTGTCCTTACGGCTAGCTACTTCTGCACCGAGCACAGAGATACCCATATCCATCTCTATCTCTGATGATTCTACATCTGCACTGGATGCAGATAATTCTACTATTGAGCAATCTCTAGAAAATGGGATTCCAGCTGCCCTGGACCTACCGTTCCCCACCGAGGATAAACACATTGAGTGTAGGGATTGGAACATCCCTCTCACATTAGGAAACCTCGAAGACAAGGTCCATAGTTTTGACCCGCCTCCATACGTCGATGTTGTCAATAAACAGTGTGCCGTAGAAAATCTAATTCAGGACTCTCCCAGTGTGAAGAACACTTTGTGTCTGACTTCATCTCGGAGTCAGACAATTATGCTATTACTGATCTGCAGGAGTCTGCTCCATTCAGATACATTCCCGCTAAACTCAATGAGTTTGCGGCTCTGCTAACCATAGTCAGAGAACCCACTACTGCTCTCATCTCAGTCTTTACTGAGAATCTTCGATCCCTCCCAACTGAACTACATGTTTTTGTGGGTCTGCAAAGAGCACTTACTATCCTTCTCTCAGTTTACATTGAGAAAGACCTGTTCTATATAGGTATACCTAAACAAGGGATAGGATAATAGTTTCTGTTCTACCTTAGAAGACTGCAGATTCACTCAGTCTCCATGAGTTTTAACCTAGTTTGGGGTATTTGATATACCCCCGTCATGTCTGGCTGAAGACATAAAACTTAGCGCTTTCGGAAAGGCAATTCTGATATTCCTAGAGTACATGAGTCTCTATATTTGTTATTACTGTGATATCTCTGGACATGCAGGTACAGTTATTTTTCAGATCATCAGGTACCACACACTGTCGAGTTTATGCCGACTTGGTAACATCCTCCCCGAACCTTTGCATCATCATTACCGATTTTTCATCATTTTATGTCTCGGTCATGAGCACCGAGGACGGTGCTATATTTTGGTTGGGGGTGGGTTTTTACCAAAACTCATGTTTTCAATTTGATAAAAAAAAAAAAAAAAAAGAAAAGAAAAGAGAGAAACCTTGTGTTTTTTGGTGTGATTTCATGTGATTTTCGAAAATGCCCTGACTTGATTAGTGAAAATCTTCCGAAAAGTCTATTTATTGAAAATGATGTCTATTTTGAAAAATCACTTATTAGCTATTCATTCAGTTTGAAAGCAAACATTACTCAGTGGATTGAAAAATCTTTGAAAACTCAGATCTAGCAAAAATGTTCACATATCAACGTCAGAATTATCCGAAGTTTAGATTATCGAGAGATCCAAGAAGAACAATTGTGGAGACCTAACCCAGTGAGCTTTTGAGCTTTTCATTATTTCTGAGGGTTATAAAATTATTCTGAGTCACAAGATGACTCACAATTCTTTTAGTCCCCAAATATTTCCATTGAGTGATCTCATTAACCTTTGCTTTGGTCATGGAACTCAGAACGACATCAAATTTGGATTATTACATAAAGAACCTTCTCTATATCCATTCGAGACATCGGAGATGAAAGTACAAACCCTAGAAAATGATATAGGCCATCTTTTTAGCCAATCAGACTTTTTAGCTTCCCTAACATCTATACCGTTAGAAACCATTTTTGAGCCTGTTGATGAAAACCTTTTCTTGTTAACCCATCAACCAAAAACCCAATCCCAAAAAAGAGTTCAAATACGATAACCTAATTCTGAGAGGGATCAAAGAGTATTTGATATGATTACACTATGAAAATATAGAAACCAAGAAAGGAAAAGAAAAGAAAACAAAACAAATGGTTAGAGTTGAAAAGAAAGATGATCAGAAAGAAAAAAAAAAGTTGAAGAATATCCAAAAAGCCAAAAATTGGAAAAAGAAAATATTACCCTTGGGAAAAGTTGCAAAGAATAGTGAGATACCCTCTCAGAATTTTTGAATACCGGAATATCCTTCTTTTCTAAACCTATCATAAGCCTCAAATACAACCTACGCAAGTCCTATTTGATTCTAGATTAGCACTATCATCAAGTGTGGAGAATGGAGAAAAGAGAAATTATAGAGTTTGATCCTATGTTCTTAAGTGATATGACATTCCAATCATGAGATCTTCTTAAATCTTTATATACCATCCATTCAAAAACTATATATGTGAGATGTTTGCCAGTTTCTATATTCATCTCCTCACATATAATTTGAGAGAAAAGTATAAAACCATTTCTGAGTGATTTACTTCTGAGTGGTATACAAGTGAGGATTGAGGTCGAGGCATAGAGTCTCTAAGGAGATCCAGATATCTCTACTGCCAAATAAGGATGATGTTGTATACACACACACACTGAGTCTAAGTAATCTTTTGTTTGAAGGTCCATTTGTAGAAGTGTTGCATTTTGCTGATTAGTTCTAATTTGTGAATGATTTCTTGCATCCTTAAAATAATCTGACAAAACGGAGTTTTTTCTGAGTAATGCAAATAATTTTTCTAGCATGTTATGCCTAGCCCTCTTTCATTCACTTATTTCGCAATAATTGCCAAGGATTGGCAATATGCTAGTTGGGGTTGTGATATTCGCTCAAAAGTGCTTATTTTAAGCCATTATCCTTATAGCAATGTCGCATTCTCCTACGTAAAACTTGTCTTTTTGTCAACTTTTCCATATAAGAGTTTCTTCCATTACGTAGAACGCATTCTATAGACGAAAATCGACTATTTGCATGAAATATACGCATTTCGGATAGTCCAGTATCAAGCCGTTTTAGTTGAATCTCATTACGCGCTTTTTCACTTGTAGGAGACCCTATCGGGCGATTCTCGAGGACTGGCGTGCCCACGATCAACCACAAAAGACTTCTATCAAAGCTTAAAGAGCCAACAGGCTAGGATAAAAAGATAGAAGACATATACGGGCAAAGCTAAAGGATCGTAGAGCCGGAACAAGGACTAAGAGAGAGAATAGCTGGAGAGCAAGAAAAGGACTTAGGTGTTAAAGGCCACACCAATTGACATCAAAGGATAAGTTTGACTTATTGGTGGAGCGGACGAGAGAGAATAAAGAAGACCAAGGTTCAAGACCCTCTAATGCTTTTATTTTTATATTTTTCTCTCACCTCTCTCCTATTTCTTTCTTTATCTATCTATCTTGGCCCATGACATAGGCCTATGACCTAAGCCCATGACCCATGACCCATGACCTATGCCCATTACCCATGCTCATGCCCATTTGCAACAACAAGAGAGAATTGGTCTCACTTGACCGATTCTTCTCTCCCCCATATCTCTCTATCTTAGTCACTCTCTTTCTCATCTAACTAACCCATTCCCAACTGTTGGATCTCTCTAGATCCAACGGTCATCATTTTTACAACAAGCAAAAAGAAAAAAAAAAGTCTATAAGAGATCTACAATCTCTCCTTCTTGGGTTGGTTCCCTCCCCCTTCTCTTCTTCTCTTTCTTCTTTCTTTCTCTTCTTCTTCTTCACCCTTCTTCTCCGGCGAGCTCACCATTAATGCCTCCACCTCGAGGTGCAAAGTGTCAAATAGCAACGTCTCCTTGCTGTCCATTCCATCCGCCACAATCAAAGGCTACAATCCTCAATCCTATTGAGGTCGATCCAATCGGAGTTGCACCATCTACCTCTTCAATGGTAAGCTTCTCTTTAATTCATCTCTCTAACCTTCCTACATTCTTTCTCTCTCTTCTTTCCCTCTCTACCTTTACATGCTTTCTAGGGTAATATTTTAATGACTTTCTAGATTAATTTGGTTTAATGTTATTTCTGTTGTAAAGCATTTGAACAAGCATTTGTTTTTAGTTTAATGAACAAGTTTTAAATTCAAGTTTAAGTTGTTTTCACATATTGTATTTTTCATTCTTGTTTCTCTTATGTTTTTTCATTCTAATAGTTTTAACAACAATCTCAAGCATATTTTAAATCAACCTCCACCATTCTCACCCTTCCATTTATTCCGAGCATTTTCTGATTATTCTTGTTTCTTATTGTACTAACTAATCCCGAGTGCGGACGATATCCGACACGAGCCACTGTGCAAGTCTGCTTATTTGCAGATTAAGTTAACCAATTCGGAGAAATTATAAATATTGTTAAAATCTAGGGTTTCCGTAACCAACGACGCGGAAAAATCCTAATTTCACCTGACCTGACCGCCGCTGATATCACACATATAGCGGCGGTTTTCTATCTGACTGCCGGTGAAAGGACTATTAGTGGTAGTGTTTTTACTGGCCACCGGTAAAAGGACCCCAAAAATTTCCCTCAAATATTATTAGCAGCGGTATATCTTTGACCGCCACTAAATCTTACCTATAGCGGCGGTTTTTCCTGGCCGTCACTAATGCTCCATTTTCTTGTAGTGCTCTAGCACTAAATCTGAGTATCGATCTTTGGTTGACACAACAACAAAATTCACTTGATTAGATTTAGGGCTATCAACGGATACCTATCGAATCGAATATAGGTATATCCAAATTTTATTCAAAAAAAAAAAAAATTGTATCCTAATAGAATTTGAAATCCAACTGATATTCTAACTACTATTCGAATTCAATTTGCTTATCGGATATATGAAAATATCTGATTCGTCTAAAAACCCCCCAATTCATCTTCTATTGAAACCCTAATTTCATATTTGAGATCAAAATTTCAGTTCTGAGACCAAAAACCCCCAATTCATCCTCTTAATTTCAGATCCGAGACCAAAAATCCCCAATTCATTCTACAAGAACAAAAGTGAAAAAAAAAACATCCAAAAACCTCTAATCTATTTTTTTACTTTTCTACATAAGAGTCTCTTCTGTTGTGTAGAACACACTTTTCTAGACGAAATGGTATATTTGCATGCATTAAACACATTTTTGGAAGTCTAGATATAAAGCCATTCTGATTAAGTCTCATTACGCGCTTCTTCTGTCGCAGGAAACCCTGAGTAGATGATTCTCAAGACTTGCGGACCCAAATCGATCATGAAAGCCCATCATCTAAGCTTAAAGAGCCCACAAGCTATGACTAGAAGATACAGGCCAAGTACAGGTCAAGTCAGAGGATCACAGAGCCAGCCCAAAGAACCAAGAGAGAGGCAAAGCTGAAGACCAAGAGACGAGCCGAAGTGATTCAAAAACCGCACCAATTGACCTAAAATGACGACTTGCGTGATTGGTGAAGCCTACTGAAAGATATGTTGAAGATCAGGGTTCAAGACCCTTTACTAGCTCTTTTCTCTGTATTTTCTAGTATTTTCTCTCTCGTCTCTCCTAATTCTCTCTCTCTCTCCTCTCCGCTTCAACCAGTCGATCATCTGATCAACCATCCTGTTATTCTCACCACACAATCTCTCCCTCGTCATCCATCTAATCCCTCACTAGGCCAATCATCATCTATCCATGCCCTCAATTCAACCATCCGATCAATCAATTGGCCATCAAATCGATCAATCGATCATCAGATCTCTCCACTCTCAAAATCTAGCCATTGGATCCCCTCGATCTCATCCACTCATCATCCGATCGGTCAATCACTGTCATCTCAACCCTTGATCACCACGGCTTATGATCATCCCATTTGTGTGGACCCCACTCAGAGACATTTAGGCTGTGTTTTATTACACGAAATGTTTTTCCGCGAAAATACATCTGTGATATACCTTATATGGCTGATTGATAGCAACTAAGAACACATATTTCAATCGTGCGAGAAAATAAATGTGTATTAGGTGAAAATCAATTCTCACCAATTTGGATGGAAAATGAATTCCAGGTTTAGTAGGAAAGATTATCCAGATTTAAGTGGCTTGTTGGGGAAAATTATACAAATTTATACTGGCTATCTAACAATGGACAGTTGTGTTTTCCTCGGAAAAATGTAATTTTCCAACTGGGTAATCCAAACAGGGCCTTAGCTTTATTCTAATCTCTTTAGATCTCTTGATCCAACGGTTGAGGCAAGAGGAGCCTCACACGTATTTAAGGAGGAGAGGCCGAACCCTAAAGAGGAGCCTCTCCTCCCTCTCTTTCAGCTCTTCTTGCTTTCTCCCTTCTCTTCTTTCCTCTTCATTCTCTTCTTCTCATCTTCAGCGCCGCCTCTTCCTTCCCTTCTTCTTCCTTTCTTCTTCCTTTCTTCTTCTTCTTCTTCTTCTTCTTCTTCTTCTTCCTCTTCCTTCCTTCCTTCTTGCTGTCACGACCACCACGCTTACAAGCACCTCCGCCTCGTTGCAGCACCGCCTCCAGGCAGCACCTCCGTTAAAACTGGTGAAAACCTCTTCCGTTTGCATCTACGTCACCAGCCAGCACACCAGCACCTCCATCGTTTCCTCCCCCTCTCCTTCTTCCCTTGTCTTCTTCCTCATCTTCTTCTTCCTCCTTCTTCGTCTTCTTCATCTTTTCCGGCCGGAGTTCTGCAACTCTGGCCGTCTACAATCTTCTCTTCTTCCTCCTCTCACTTCCTCCACTGCTGTTCCACCACCTCCGCCTGCGCACAGCAGTTCCTGCCCGTATAACACCACATGCAGCATCACTGTGAAGCACGGTCAACACGATCTGCATTGCACCGCTAGCCACCAACAGCTGCTCACGGGCTGGACTTTTGTGCTTCTCACGGCCTACTCCAGTGAGCACTTCACCATCTACACTCCTATTTTCCTACTCTTCTTCTTCTTCTTCTTCTTCTTCTTCTTCTTCTTCCTTTCTTTTACTCACCGGAGTTGCAGGTCTGCAACTCCTGCCACCTGCAACTCTGGTTGCTATTCGGGTTCTTTCCTCTCCTCTTTCCTCCTGCCATTCCTCCATGCACAGACCAGCAATCCTTTTTTGTGGCTGGCCTATCTCTTGGCCAGCCCGTCTCCTTCCACTATTTTCTTTTCTAGCAGCCACCTTCACCAGAAAGTGAACTACCTCACAGCCACTCCTCCTTCTCGTCTTTTTCTCCCACGGCCAGCAACTCAGCAACACCTCTCCCTAAGCCACTGATTCTCACTTCCTCTCACAACCTGCAAGTCTCCTTGCTGGTTTGCAACAACCGCCGGCCACCTCCCCTGCAACTCCGGCGACAAACCTCTGCTGCCCTCTTTTATTCACCCACGATGAAACCAGCAACTATCGGAGAAAGTTCACACCACCCCCTTCTGCATCCTCCATCGCAATGTACGCTCAGGCACTCTCGAAACCTGCTGCCTACGAATTGTTGATCTTCTATTGGACGGTCAAGTTCCTCCACGGTGCTACAAACTAGAGCACGTCTTTTAATGGTCAGATGCTCCTCTTCTCCGCACACATCTCCACCTGCCTCTCCACAGAACCAGCATGATGAGCATGGTTCGGCTCCTCCACCAACTTCCAAGCTTCATCGTTGCACCACCGTGATCATCTTCATCCCTTGGCCAATGCAAAAACCTCCGGTAAGTTCTTGTCTCTCTCTACTTTCTCTCTCTTAATTTCACATTTTCTCTCTCCTAAACCTCTTTTTATCTCTACAATCTCCTTTCTTCTTTCTCTCTCTAAAAAGCCTCTATTTCTCTCTCTAAACTTCCATTTTCTCTCTCCAAAATGCCTCTCCTGTCATCTTCTCTCTCTACCTATTCTCTTTCCATTTTTCTCTCTCTAGAATGCTTTTTTAGTCCAGTTTTGATTATTACTAATTCAAATATTGTAAGGACATTTTGAGTAATGAATTCTGAAGCTTATTTTTATCTATTAATTCTTGTAATTTTTTTCGTCATTTCATGTGTTCTTTAATGTGCTAATCCGACTAATATCGAGTGCAGATCGACATCCGACACGAGCCACTGTACAAAATTGCTAATTTTACAGGTTAAAAGTCTCGAATAATTACAAATGTGTTGAAATTAGGGTTTCTGTAACCAACGACGTGGAAAAACCTACTTTCAGCCTACTTCAACATTTAGGTACAAAATGTAGCGACAATGGTGAGATAGCGTTACAAGTAGCGACGATATCGAGATAGAGAAAACCTTGGATGTGCCTCCGGCGACGATCCAGATCTCCACTAGTGTCCCCAAAAGAAGCCTTATCATCGTCACACCCATCAAATCCAAGAAATGGAAGCATAACATCTCAGGCGATCAAAAATAAAGGAGGAGATATAAAGTTGAAATGAGTTCGTGGAAGAGTGACTAGGGTTTTTGCGTTTATGAAATAAAAAAGGGTCACTCTACGGGCACCCACGTCTTTAAGCTGGGCACCCCACTTGGACCAAAATACCTCCCAACTCTTCCTCCTTCGTTTGGGCACCCATACCATCTCTCCCTTCCTCTCTCTCTCTCTACTGTAATTTTCTCTCTCCCTTCTCTCTCTCTCTCTCTACCTTACTCACGGTACCGTATGCCACATAGTCCCCACGGTGGTTCAGCACCGTGGGTAAGGCCGAGAGAGAGAGAGAGAGGGGGAGTGTCACGCCCCGAATTCGGATACCCAGATACGACCTGAAAATCTGTGGATCGACCCGTACCCGAACCCAGAGGTGATCCATGAATGTCCCCTAGTGGTCCAATTAGGTCAATTAGACTATTAAGGTTCATTCGGAAGCCCACTAAGAAAAAAAAGTCTAAATGTAGAAAAAGAATAATTAAAATAATTCAATCAATCAACTAAATGTGAAGTTGAAGGAGGTGAGAACATGCTCTCAATCAAAGGCTTATATGCCCGTGAAAATAAATAAATAATATTATAAAATAATTAAATACAGCTTTCTAAAGTGTGGGATCGACTCCCAAATCCTCGTCGATCTCCTCGAGTACACTGGAGTCTTCAGTCTCAAAATCATCCCACGTACCCAACTCTTCAAAATCTTAAAATGGTATCGGTATAACACCGTGAGCCGAGGCCCAGTAATACAACAATGTGCATAGTATGATGTCATATTATACAAGTTTTTAACCAAGGTATGCGTCTCAATCATATAATAAGGATTACATGAATATGAGGGTGAATGAAAGTGAGTACAGGATGCCAATGCAACTAGTACCCATAACCACATAGGGTCTCCATTTCTTTCCTGTACTAGGAGCGGTCTCATCGACCCATCTATAGGATATAATAACGTCTGGGTCCTTTCACCTTAGGGTACCGAACCCTGATTAATTGATAAAACCAATATAAACGTATATAATATACTTTAACCCCGTTCTCTTATGCACCCCTTATATGAAATGATGTGATGATCATGGTATGACAACAAGATGGTACTAGGGTTACATGGCATAAGTACAGATGTATTTAACATTTAAATAAGAATATAAAATGAATAGATGATCAAAAAAAGTGATAACATGGGAACGAATTAGGATTAAACATGAATAACATGTAACAATCACCGAAGGTCACGATCAACACGGATGAACAATATAAGTAGGAATCGCAAGAGAATCCAACACACCATGGCTGAACCCTATGAGGGATCCATGACACAAGGTCGAACCCTAAAGAAGGATTCAAAACACTTGGCCGAACCCTATTAGGGATCCAAGACACATGGGTGGGATCCTCATGCATACAAGTACAGGTCAAACCATGTAGGGTTTAGTCAAACAACAAGGGCTAACCCCTTAATAGTCAATAAGTCATGACCGAACTACTAAGGGTTCTCAAGGCCATTAATCGTCCAAAATCTAAGAAATAGGTCTTTTGTAGAAAATATCTTTTATTGTAAAAATTATAACTAAATAAATATAAATTAGAAAAATACAAACTCAATGGATTTGAAGACCATATTCATTGAGGTTTTTATGAAAATTAAATTCAAAAATATTTATTTCTAAAATCAAAGTCAAAATTCTTAAAGAAGAGGACTTCACAGAATCTAAAATTTAGGGTTTTGTAGAAAAGGTTAGTACCTTAGAAAATTTACAACTAAATAAATAAATATTCTAAAAATACAAAATCAATGGATCTGAAAAATAGATTCACATAGATTTATAAAAAAAATAAATAAAAAAATATTTAATTTCAAATTATATATGTAAATCCTTAATCAAATGGACCGCACAAAATATAGAATTCTGGATCTTGCAGAAAAGTCCAACATATTATAAAGATTATAACTAAATAAATAAATATTATAAAAATACAAACTCAACTAATTTAGAAACTATAAATATATAGGTATCTATGAAAAATAATTATAAAAATATTCCAATTTAAAATATAGAGCAAATCTTTAATGAACTAGACTGTACAGAATCTAAAATTCTGAATTTTATAGAAAAGTCTGGTACCTTTGAAAAATTATAACTTAATAAATAAATATCCAAAAATTATAAACTCAACGTATTTGGAAAATAGATTCATGGAGGTATCTACAAAAATTAATTATAAAAATATTTAAATTTAAAATATAAATAAAAAACTTTAATGAAATGGACTGTACAGAATTTAAAATTCTGAGTTGTGAAGAAAAGTCTAGCACATTAGAAAAAGTAAAACTAAATAAATACAAATCATAAAAAATATAAACTCAACTGTTTTCAAAAATAGATTCATTAAGGATTGTAGCAAAAATAATTAGAAAAATATTTAAGTTCTAAAAATACCACAAAAATTATAAAGAACATGGCTATCTGTTATGGGTGCCAAATAAGTCATGGCCAAACCCATCATGGTAGCACCAAACAATGATCAACTCAAGAACAATATACTAAATCATGCCCAAATTAATTTATAGTAAAGATCTACCATTATTAATGAACGAAAAGTAATAACTTGAAGAAGAACAAGCATATGATGGATCAAGCACACTTACCTTAAGGTTTCTTAAACTTTAATGAAAATTAAAAGTTTCTTCAAATTTGAAAGTCGTCAGATCATCCTCTTCTTGGAGTATGTTCTTCTATTCGGAGTTCTCGTCAATTCTCCATTCTTACTCGATTGCGATCTGTAAAACTCGAGAAAATCACAACTATCGGATTTATTCTCATAGGACTAGATCATCGGGATTTGAACCCTAAACAAGTGAGAATATTAAATTCAGCATTAGTTTAAGGCTTTTAACTTAAGACAGATTTTTGAATAAAATTGTGTGATTATTAATAATTAAAATTACTATAAAGAAAATGAAGTTGATTCTCAAAAAAAAAAAAAAAAAAAAATTAATTTGGTTTGGTAAATAAATTAATAACCCTTCGGGTTTTATGTTGATCAGTTGTCCCAAGGGAGTGCCAACACCTTAGGCACACCGATCGGGTAGTGGTCGGAACCGATCGACCCATAGATACACGTGTAACCCAATCGTCATTATTGACATATGTCGATTTAGACAAGTCCACTCAAAATTTGGTCAAACGGGACCGTTAGATTTGTCATGTCAAATGTCCCCAAGAGGACCATTTTCATGATTTTTGGTCCATACCCAAACACCACAAATCGACCCGTCTGTGTCATCACCATATGCATTGTCATGGGACGCCGCTACACCGTAGCATCTCCAAGAGAAGCTTGGGAACCAAGCTAAAAAAATTAGATGGTGGCACGTGGGTTAAATGGTAGCCACATGAGTGACATCACCCATATGATGTCATGGACTTCAAAACCTTTTAAAGTTAATTAAATATATAATATATATAGATTAAGACAAAGGGAAATCAGCCAAAACCAACTTTTGTAAGAAAATCTCTAGAAAGTTAGAAGAGAAAGAGAAGAATCTAAAGAGAGGGAGAAGATCTAGAGAGAAGAATTAGAGAGAGAATTGAAGGAACGAAGGAGATTGAGGAGAAGGATTAGAGGGACCAAAGAAGCAAATCTAAAAAGGGAATTGCTGCCAACGACTCCATGCATGTAGGTGGTTTAAATCTTACACAGAATTTCATTTCATTATATTTCTATTTCTTTCTTTGGATTATCATTAGTATAATATGCCTAGTTTTCACATGTTATTTTGAATGAATTTGATTTTCCAACTTCCATGAAACTGGAATTTTGTAGTGTTCTTCTTACTCCTTATAGACCATTTCTTTTTCACCGATTTACATTGATCGTTGGACATCAACCACACACCTTTTTATACTATTTTCAGTCAGTCCGAAAATAAGGGCAACTACAGATCCATAAATATATCAAAACTTAGGGTAAAATAGCACACAAATTGGACTGAAATTATCACCAAATTTCAGCCCTTAAACATGGTATAAGATTTGGCAGAATAGAGGTTGCACTCCACTAGTTGCACTCCTAAATAGCAGTCCTAAACTAACTCAGTTGCTTCCTAAAACTTACCTCAAGTCCTACCCGAACCCTCACCCTATGTCAGCCTCAAACCACCACTCATCATCACCACCATTCTGAGTTTCAGAAACCAAAAGTTCAGACCTCAGGACAGGGGCTACGCCCACCATTCTTTTAGTCTCTCTAATCCCTAAACTTTAACCAAAATTTACCCAAACCTCAATCCATCATTAGACTAAAAGAAACAGACAAAAATCCTCTCAAATTTCACCCAAAAACCCATAAAAACATGGTGAATCAGTGGCTGCACCTCAACTTTTGCAGCCCCTGCAAACGCCCACTAAACCTCGACCTATTTCTTTCATACCCGACCCAAAACCTATCTCCAAATACCTAACCCAAACTCCGACCCATGCAACAAGCAAAATGGGGGTGTCGCCCAAGCCTAACCCCACTTGTACACCGTCTAAAATAGTATCCCAAAACAGGGGTGCCGTTAAAAAAAAAAAAAAAGAAAAAACTCAACCTAAAACTCAACTAAAATAGGGACTACATCCCTCATGTTGTAGGCCCGGAAAGTGGGCTCAAAACTTACCCAAAACGCTCCAAGCCTGACCCACAATTAGGCCCAGAACTCATTCCCGAGCCCAGACCCGAGCAACACATAATAATAATAATAGTATTGACAATGGGCTGGACTTGTAATTAAAGGCCCATAAGAGTTTAAATGAAGGAAATAATGATACTAATAATATGGGTCCATAGGGCGCAACATCCTTATGGTCAATGGTTTGTCACCATACCAATGACACTCAAATCCACGGTGAAAAACAACACTTGGAAAAGAGACTAATCTAACCGAAGGAAATCACAATAAGAATTGAACTTTGGTACTTAGGTCCACTTAGAAATGGGCCCAACACCCATTCAGCCAATAGTTTCTTCTAGGGTGCAAGTTCACCCAAATAGTGCATATCCCATGGCCTCAAATAAGTCACGGGAAGGACCCAAACGCAATGGTTAGAGAATCACCAATCAAGCTATGCTTAGTATATAGGCCACCTAGGAATGGACCAACATCCACATGGTCAATGGTCACGATTAGCGGGCCCAATAGCCACCGAATCAATGACCACCATTAATGGGCCCAACATCCATACGGTCAACGATCATAGTTCATGGGCAAAACAACATATGGTCAATAATGATGGGCCAAACAACATGTGGTCAATAGTGATGGGCTGAACAACATGTGATCAATGGTGATGATCATCATCCACCCGGCCAAGGGTCCCAAACCATGGGCCACAACAAGAAAGGAAAATATGTTAATAAAATAAAACAAGGCATGGGCCTTGTGAAGGGCCCGGCCCGTGTGCGCCTAAGTGCAATAATGCATATTTTGGATTGGACCCACAAAAAAATGGATATAATAATAATAATAATAATAACAACAACAACGCAAGGAAGCCCATGTGGGATCATCGCCCACTCGATCAATGGTCTTAGATGGGCCACTTCTCCCAAAAGAAAATGCTCAAATCCTACGACTATACATAAACCATGTAAAAGACTCTAATCCAATGGATAGAAATCACCAATTAGGTTGAACCTAGTAAGTAGGTCCACTTGGGGATATGTTAAACATTATACGGTTTATAATCTCTAAGTTTGGGCCACATTGTCAACAATCAAAAATAACCTGATCCAAAGGTTAGAAAAAAACACCAATAAAGTCGGAACATGTTCTGTAGGACCACTTAGGATCGGACACTAATAAATGTACCACATTTTTCAAATAATGTTTAAAACCCACAATTACAAACCAATCATGAAAAATGTGTGAATCCAACAATTAGAAAACATAAATCAAGCGGAAACTTGGTATGTAAGTCACTTAGGGTATGGGCTAAACATCCTAATTGGTCACATCGACTTATGTTAACTTTATTGGAGCAAACTACACTTTGAAATTATGCTTTAAACCTACCTTGGAATGAAATTCCTATTACAAACATTTTTGGCTTCATTTATCAAAATTCTTATTTTATTTTATTTTTAATTCTAAAGGCGAATTTTCGATTTTGACTTTGTTTTGCTTTGACGAATCACTAAGTTTTGTCATCTCCTGAATTTATTGAGTTTTAATTGATTTTCAATGATTTATCGAACCTTGTTTTGATTGTTATTAACTATTTTTAAGGCGTTGGATTTTTCATGAACTAATTATAGGATGAGTTTTATCAGATTTTGGGGATTGATTTAGAGTGCCTGATCACTAGTACGTCTGAAGGTGTGGGATGCTTAGGCTACCTCAGATTGTGGAATTGTGGATTTAGGTTTTGGACATTGTTTGGGTGCCCGAGTGGACCCGTGGGTGCCATTATGGACCCGGTTCTTTCAATTGATTTCAGATGAGATTTGGACAGATGGATTACGAGGTTGGGGCCCCTACTGGCATACACACATGTCAGAGTACTAAGTAATCAAATAAATTAATGAAATGGAAAAAGAAGGTTTTCTGAAAGTAAATAAAGAAATTTTAAACTAGAAATAAAAGCTTTAGCAAGTTTAGGATTATATATATTATATGTAGCAGGGTGAATTAGAAGGGTTAGTAGATTCTTAGATAGAGGCGGTACCTATGTGTTATCTTGATAGTATGGGATATCATTAGAATCATGGGATATTAGCAGCTATTCAAGAGTCTCGATTCTTCTGAGGAACTCAATATGATGCATTATTTATGGGTAGATCAGCCGAGGGTTACACTGTACGCCTGATAGGCATTTAGATGCAGGGCATGATTGAACTCTGTCCGGACGTTCTTCGGATCCATAGAAATTCTGCAGTCATCGAACATTTAGCCGATGTAATAATGTAGGCCAATGGTGACCTGAGCCAGAAACATGGGGTGCAGTGCAGGACCAACGCCAGACGAGTTCGATGGGTGTCAAATGGCAGTTTTCAGGCCAAAAAATCAAGACAGGTGAAGACCGCGCAGCCCACGTTAAGGGGCTAACGATGGTGTCCCACATCGGTGAATTTTGGGATAAGCCTCGACCGGGGTAGGTATACCGGTCGTAGCCTAAGGTGAAATCTCTTTAAATTCTGCATCATCAAAATTATTATCTATACGTTATTGTGGTTACATGTTGGCAGATTTGAGTATTAAAGTTACATGATTTTGACGTCATATATTCGGATTTTTATTTGCAATATATTATCATTATTTAAAATACAAGTTCTGGTATTATTATTTTCCGAATACTGTAACCGTATGTCAATGGACTATGCATGTTACTGCTTTATGATTTTTGTTTCATGTTTTTATCGGCTGTTTTTCCCTGAAATCATGAGTAGTTTAAACTACATCCCCACTACTGGGCTTTTCCCAAAAGCTCACCCACCCCCAGACCTTTTGCAGAGGATCGAGGATATTCAACAAATAAAGCAATTGATTGGAGCATGTCAGTTGAAAAGAATTACTAAGATTTGTCAGAGAAAGGCGGCATGTTAGGTATTGCTTCTATATAGTTTTGTTGCGTATTTTTGGCTCTGTACTTATTTAGAAATATCAGATACTCATTTATTATATAAATTATCACTACTGAGATCATTATCATTTCTAGATTCTGAATTCTCTTGATTAGAGTACATTTTATCCCATTATCATTTTAATTATTTTTGGAGAATAGAAATACCGTCACATATAACACTGGAGACCCTATTTCAGCTACTTACTAGCGTCTAGAGTTATCATTATAACTCTGGAGTGTAGTGATTGTATGGATAAGAAGACCATTAGGTGAACCGCTCACACCTCGAGATCTATGTTAGATTTGGGACGTGACACGATCGGTGCCCGGATAAAGGTTTAATAGAGATTTCTCTATTCTTTAATAGAGTTTAGGTTTGTGAAAGCTTCTAAAACTTTAGGATTTTCATAAATAGGTTTAGGGAAGGATTATGATTTTTATATTAGTGAAATTCGTAACTATCAAAGGGATGACTTTTTCAACCCTCAAAAACTTATATTTTACATTACTAATACGTTAAAAATGGGCCCAAGGCCCATATATATCAACTAGGCTTCATTAAATATTATTATTAAGCCCAAAAAGTCTCTAGATTGGCCATATGGGCCCACCCAACAATCATAACATAAATAATCATTAATTAATTCAATTAAACTATATTTTATATTTTAAAAGTTCATTCAACAATGTATTGACACATGTCACACACACATAAATCATATAAATAATCTAAATATACAAAAATCATAAAAAATTTAAAACCTCGAAAAAGTATCAAAATGAACTCGGAATGATCCAAAAAGTGATTTGCGGGTCCCACACTCCTATTAAATAAATAAAATATAATTAATATAATTTTTAAAAAAAATATAAGAATGATAGGAAAGTTCAAAAATTACGAAAATACTATTTTTGTCAAAATCTTATAAAATCTTCGACTAGAGTTTTCATGTCTCAAGAAAGGTTCTAAATTTCACAGGTAAGTTGGTAAGGATAAAATAAGAATATTGTTTGTGTCTCCGGCGCACAAAATAATTTTTTTATAAAAGTTCTGGAATGTTAGTTGCGGCAAGAAAAAGTCCCCTACAAGTTATAGTTCATTATTCTTAGTAGGAATTTAGCCCTAAAGAGCGAGTTTCAAAAATAGCAGATTTTTCAATTTTTTCAGAATAAAACCAAATTAAATACACATACTCTAGCATTATATTAAGGGTCGGGCTCAAGGGATCTCTATTTCTTACCCCATTTTTTGACCCTCATCTTGGCGTACCTGCATAGAAGATGAATCAATGGCTGATTTTTGGTGGGGATGATAACCTCACCATATAAATCACCCCAACAAAAAATCAGCCCATTCTGAAATTTCTAACCCCATCAAATGTGGTTTTAAAGTTACACGGTAAAAATGGACGGTCCATAATGCTTCGCTTCTAAACCAGTCTATGAATATCAGACTGATTTGAACTTTTGTGAGGATGATCTCCTCACCATAGAGATCATCCTCACCAAAAATCAGCCATTGATTCATCTTCTATGTGGGTACGCCAAGATGGGGGACAAAAAAGGAGGTCAGAAATGGGGGTCCCTTGAGCCGACTCTTATATTAAACTATAAAAATAATAATAGAAGCCTGAAAAAGTTTCAAGTTTTTATTATTAGATGAATTTACCATAATACCCTAAAACGAAAGTTCAGGGTATTACAGTCAGAATGAAACCAAATTAAACATACATACTCAACAATGATATTAAATCAAAACAATAATAGAAGTCTGAAAGGAGTTTAATTTTCATTATTAGGTGAATTTACCATAATACCCTAGAACGAAAGTTTAATGTATTACAGGGAGGGGAGCAGCGAGAGATTGAGAGAGAGGGAGTGAGAGAGAGATTAAGTGAGTGAGAGAGACAGATGGAGGGAGAGAGAGAAAATTACAGTAGAGAGAGAGAAGAAGGGAAGGAGAGAAAGAGAGAGAGGAGACGAAGAGATGGTGTGGGTGCCCAAACGAAGGAGGAAGGGTTGGGGGGTATTTTAGTCCAATTGGGGTGCCCAGCTTAAAGACGTGAGTGCCCGTAGAGCGACCCAATTAAAAAGAATAAAAAGACTAAGACGTCCTTAGTAAAGGGTAGATTGGTAAATTGGACCGTATATTGTCTAAGCGGATAGTGATATATCCGAATTCGTATCCGATAACTATTCGACTACCCAAAAAGTTTCCAAATCCGAATTCGATATCTGACATTTTCAAATATATCCAATTTTTTGAAGACGTATTTGAATTTGGATTCAAGACTATCCATTGACAGCCCTAATTAGATTCTCTTTTACGGGAGTTGCACATTCATCTTCCTAATCCTCCAATTCTTTGGTGTGATAATATCAGTGATACCTATTTGACGGCCAATCCCGTTTGCATGCTTGCACCAAACATGATGAAGTAGACTTTTATTTTTTTTTGCAATGGTGGCCAGGAAAGCTCTCGATGATTGCTACATGTACACCGTTGATCAACTTCTAGATTGTCTTACCAAGAGCCTATCATCACCAGGTTTTCATCTTCTCAAATCCAAGCTTAATTCTTACCACCGTTGAACTTGAGGGGGTGTGTAAAGGAAGATAATGCACAACAACGTGTATATGTTGCTGAAACCCATGCACACGTGGCTGCATGTCCTGCTTTGTCGCAACAAATCCATACTTATCTATGGTCCCCATCATGGGATTGTTCCACGTATTAAAGTTGGGAAAGGACAACTACTTTTGCTAGCTCGTAGCACTACAAATGTCTGCACACAAACGTTTGCAGCATTTGCGTGTGCTTGGTGATTCAACATCCAACAAATATTTGCATTAGACTGAATCATTTTTTACCTAAAAAATGTAATATAATTTTGCAGCCAAAAAGTGGCTGCAGCAGCTGCAAACAATAAACAATAGGCAAATGACTCTCTCATCCCGTTGGTCTCCCCCAACAACTCTTCCCTCTCCAAGTTCCAGCCATATTTTCCAACAAATATTTGTCTTTGCAAACATTTGATTATCAAATATTTGCTTACGAAAATTTTCCTGCAAACTACAGACAGGCTAGGGTACCAAGCTGGGACTTCTTTTTAAATTTTGAAAAGGTATTTTGATCAATGTTTTAAAACTCGAAACTCGGACTTGACTCAGAAGTCCATCAGGTCTAGTCACCTCGATGACTCAGGAGTCTACTCTGCAAGTGATTAAATTAACTTTTAAAATTATAAAAAATAATATTTTCCAAACAAAACTTTGAAAATCATAAAATATAGAAAAATACTAAAAACATTTAGATATTACAAAAAAAAAACATTGAGCTTGGAGTCAACTTGGACTTTAAACGGTTGTCTCAGCAGAGTTTCGAGTCGATCCAGGAGAATTTTCAATTCAACTCGGCGAGGCTTGCAAATCCGAGTTTGTATGCTAGGAATACGATCTAGTCAAGTTAACTCGGCCAAGTCCCAAGTCGGCTTGACGAGTTTTAAAACATAAATTTTATAAGTAAAGGGAACATAGCCAATGTGAAAACCTCCTCGCCACCATTGACTACTCCTACCACGGCCGGCCACACCCCGCCTATTATCATTTACAAAGGGACAGAACTTTTTATTTTTATTTTTTTTTATGAATGTTAGCTTTCAAATATGATCAAAAAGTTCTATATTCATTAACCGCTGCCATCTGGGCCCACTGACCGCATGGATGTTGAGCCCACCCCTTAGTAGACATTAATAGAAAAAATTAGCTTGTTTGATGATTTTTAGCCCTTGGTTTTAGCACTCCAAACAATGGTTCAATTCAACGGCTATATTAAGCATGCCTTAAAAGTACTAAAATCTAATGGTTAGAGACTACCAATCAAGGTGAGTTTTGGTGTGTATATCCACCAAGGGGTGGGATAAACATCCATGCGGTCAGTGAGCCCAGATGACCAAGGTGAGTAACATAGTTCTATTAAAAAACACGTTATATGTTTAAAAGCCGTCGTTTGCCACTCCGTTGGCTATGGACTTTGATGCCCATCGCGAGATTCATGACAAGCCATCATCAACGTTGATGACAGATCATAATATGAGTCATGTGGCACACTCTTAGAATCACTGACTGTATGTATGTTTGGCCCATCCCTAGGTGGACCAACAGACCAAAAATTAGCTTGATTAGTCATTTCTAATTATTGGATTGGAGTTGTTTCATGGGTTGATTTTTATCCGTGGGATTCGAGCATTATGATGTGTGTGTGGTAGATCCAAAGGTTTGAAATCACTAATCGGGATGACTTTCAGTATGTAGGTCCACTTAGGGATGGGCCAAACACCCACAAATTCAAAACGATCTATAAGGATGTGTCACTAAAAGGAGATGTTGAAGTCCACCAAGCCAATGAACGAGCTTGGTCATAAGGAGATGTTCACACTCGAGCTCAGGCACTGCATCTCATTGCGCCATGTTTAGGCTCAAGGCTGATTTTGAGGCCCAATAAATAAATAATTAGGGTTGGGCTTGGGCTGTACATCTTAGTCTACAGATCATTTTCAGAGCTGATTTTAAAGCTCAACGAATAAATAGATATACAATCCTACGTCCTTCGGCCTAACGTTTGACAATAATAGGCTTTAGAGGGTGCTGGTAAAACTTTTTTTTTCAGACCTCAAGTCTGAAATCACTTATTTTTAGTAATTTCTAAAAATTGAGATTGTTTTTAAAACTTATTTTCAATGCTTAATTTCCAAAATTTGCTTAAAATAAGTGAGTTTTTCATTGTGCCTCTCTACTATTTCTTTTAAGTGGCAAATCACTTATTGCTGTAAGTGATGGGATTTTTAAAAGATTATAAGATCCATTCATAAAATACCTAGTATACTCATATAAGCTTCTTAGCTAGGGGGTCAAGATTAGTCTCAGCCTGAAGCTGCTTTGGCCCAAATAGGAATTAGCTAGGGGGGTCAAATTTCATTCGTGGGTCAGGCTGAGGCTTTATAAATTTTTGTTGGTAAAATAAAGCCAAGTGTCATTGATCCTCAATGGGCCAATATGCACTTAGCCCAAGCCCTTAGCTTTCGGTTACGTCAAGATGAGACTTGGACCGTTTTTCACCCCAATCATGCCCATCACGACAAGCCTCTTTTCAGATAATCACTAGCGAAGTTTAAGTTAAATAGCATGCTTGTTGGGAGTGATATTAATTTGCATTTGGGTTGGAATTGTTAACAGATGGTGTGTTCCCGCGCACGTATCGTGTTGGCCCAACGACCCGTTGGTATAAAATTCATCATGAATCGTGCCCTATGCAGAGTATTATGTTAACTTGTTGAATATATCAGAAAATTGATGTTTCAATTAGACACATTCAAGTTTAAATTTGTTCTGAAAATGAAAATAAAACTATAAATAAAATCAGAAAAATAAAAAGATTGCAAAACAAAAGAAAAAATAATCAAAAGAAGAGAAACTATGCCATCCACAAGATTCTTGTCAGCTGCCTTGTTTGCTAAGTCTACCATTTCTTAGCTTTCCAAGATAAAATCCACAAAGTTTGGAAGGCTAAAGATGAGAAGAGAATGAGCAATTAGGTGAGGGTCACAGGAGCATGACAAGATGTATCCCGAATTATGTTTTTGCATGGCTTGGTTAATTTGTGAAGGTAATTTATTTGTAATGTCTCTTTCAACGCACCAATGGTCAGAGCCAGGCCATGGCTTGTGTCGGTTGTTCACCAAACAGAGACCATTACTCCCCCTACGTCTCCCTCTCCCTCTCTTTTAATAGTGATTTCTTGTTGTTATGTATTTATTCTCATGCGGATCACGGCTTAAGATTTCTTGTCCCAAGCATCACAACATCACATTTTTGCCCAAAATTAGATTCCATGAAACTCTTGTTATTGTTATTCTATCTTAATCATGAGTTCGTCATGTACCACAAATTCGAGATTTCAACCAAGGAATTTAAAAAATATAAATGAATACTGCAAAGTCAAGATTAGGAATGTCACGTCACCTTTTCAAAATTCGATCGATTTCAATCTAGATGGTTCAAATCATTCAAATTAAAGTCACTTTTTCATGAGGTTATGAATATTGTCAAAAGTATACTCCTTGTGTTGTCAATTCCAAAACAACCCTAGGTATTTATATAACTTCTATCGATCTATTACCGTGGACTTGGGAGTGTGACTCGATGATTCCGAGAACGGCAATGAAGCGATCCTTGATGCACAACGGGGATTGAAGAATCGTGGACTGAAGAAAAATCCTAAGAAGTCCACTTGACATAATTGAAGCCCCCCCACCCAGCCTAGCATGAGAAACTTATATAATTAAGCAGGACCCCCAAATGTGTCAAACTAACAGACGGGTCAACTGGCCTTAAAGACGGGGCGATCGGTAGGAAAATGAACGGTCGACCGGTCAATGAGACCAGACGACTAGTAGTAAATGACCGGTCGACCACCCTTAGTGATCCTCGAATCACAAGCGTGCATTTCCCCTCTCCCTTTTCCTCATAACTCACCAATTCACTTAACATTCTCTTGAGTTCTTCATCTCCAAGAGAATTGTTCTTCCTCCCTTGCTTTAGTGCTTGCTTTGGTGGTTTTGCTTGCTAGTCTTGTGGGAGATCGATTTTGGTGTTTTGCGCTCTTCCGATGTAAGGCTATTTGGATGATTGGTCTGGGTTGCAGTTCTGAGTGACAGCCTCGCTTGCGCTTCAACAACATCGAAGCTATGTTCTTACTCAATCTCAATTGAGAGATAACTTGTTTATTAGTAGATAGTTTATCCTAGAAAAATTCTCCTGATCATTATATCATCTTTTATACTGTTGTGCTGCTCAAGTCAAGAATCTAGACTGAGAAGGAGTTCAATTGCGACCTTACTTCATTCATATCGATTGCGATCGAGACTGGGTCCTTGATTCAATATTATAAGACTTCTTAGATAGGTGTTGATACACCGAACTACTATAAATACTTGTGTTTGGATTATTGTCTATTTACTATTATTGTCTTTAGTTGATTAATTTATTCAAGCATATTATTAACCAACCTAGGCTAAAATTTAATGGACCTATTCACCCTAATGTAGGTCATTTTTTATCAGTATCAAGGGAAATCTAATTAGTATCAGAGCCTAATACTTGTACAAAAGTTCTAATCACCTAAGTGAGATCATTTTTCTTTGATATGGCTATGAGAGAAGAGGGTAAATCTGTTTCCCGACCACTTTTATTTGATGGTTCAAACTATGTATATTGGAAGGTTAGGATGAGCATCTTCCTAAAATCTCTTGATGGAGAATTGAAATTAGGGTTTTTTCGCATCGCTGGATCGGAAACCCTTGATTTCAACAATATTTGTAATTTCTCCGAATTGGTTCACTTAATCTGTAAATAAGCAGACTTGCACAGTGGCTCGTGTCGGATATCGTCCGCACTCGGGATTAGTTAGCACAATAAGAAACAAGAATAATCAGAAAATGCTCAGAATAAATGGAAGGGTGAGAATGGTGGAGGTTGATTTAAAATATGCTTGAGATTGTTGTTAAAACTATTAGAATAAAAAAATATAAGAGAAACGAGAATGAAAAACACAATAAATGAAAATAACTTAAACTTGAATTTAAAACTTGTTCATTAAACTAAAAACAAATGCTTACAATGCTTGTTCAAATGCTTTACAACGAAAATAACATTAAACCAAATTAATCTAGAAAGCCATTAAAATATTACCCTAGAAAACATGTAAAGGTAGAGAGGGAAAGAAGAGAGAGAAAGAAGGTAGGAAGGTTAGAGAGATGAATTAGAGAGAAGCTTACCATTGAAGAGGTAGATGGTGCAACTTCGATTGGATAGACCTCAATAGGATTGAGGATTGTAGCCTTTGATTGTGGCAAATGGAATGGGCAGCAAGGAGATGTTGTTGTTTGACACTTTGCACCTCAAGGTGGAGTCATTAATGGTGAGCTCGCTGGAGAAGAAGGGTGAAGAAGAGAAAGAAAGAAGAAAGAGAGGAAGAGAAGGGGGAGGGAACCAATCCAAGAAGGAGAGATCGTAGATCTCTTATAGACATTTTTTTTTCTTTTTGCTTGTTGTAAAAATGATGACCGTTGGATCTATAGAGATCCAACAGTTGGGAATGGGTTAGTTAGATGAAAGAAAGAGTGACTAGGATAGAGAGATATGGGGGAGAGAAGAATCGGTCAAGTGAGACCAATTCTCTCTTGTTATTGCAAATGGGCATTAGCATGGGTAATGGGCATGGGTCATGGGTCATGGATATGGGTATGGGTCATGGGTCAAGATAGATAGATAAAGAGAGAAATAGGAGAGAGGTGAGAGAAAAATATAAAAATAAAAGCATTGGAGGGTCTTGAATCCTGGTCTTCTTTATTCTTTCTCGTCTGCTCCACCAATAAGTCAAACTTATCCTTTGATGTCAATTGGTGCGGCCTTTAACACCTAAGTCCTTCTCTTGGTCTCCAGCTATTCTCTCTCTTAGTCCTTGTTCCGGCTCTACGATCCTCTAGCTTTGCCCATATATGTCTTCTATCTTTTTATCCTAGCCTGTTGGATCTTTAAGCTTTGATAGAAGTCTTCTGTGGTTGATCGTGGGCCCACCAGTCCTCGAGAATCACCCGATAGGGTCTCCTACAAGTGAAAAAGCGCGAAATGAGATTCAATTAAAACGCCTTGATACTGGACTATCCGAAATGCGTATATTTCATGCAAATAGTCGATTTTTGTCTAAAGAATGCGTTCTACGCAATGGAAGAAACTCTTATATGGAAAAGTCGATATAAAGACAAGTTTTACGTAGGCGAATGCGATATCGCTATAAGGATAATGGCTTAAAATAAGCACTTTTGAGCGAATATCACAACCTCCAACTAGCATATTGCCAATCCTTGGCAATTATTGCGAAATAAGTGAGCGAAAGAGGGCTAGCCATAACATGCTAGAAAACTTATTTGCATTACTCAGAAAAAACTCCGTTTTGTCATTTTATTTTAAGGATGCAAGAAATCATTCACAAATTAGAACTAATTAGCAAAATGCAACACTTCTACAAATGGACTTTCAAACAAAAGATTACTCTGACTCAGTGTGTGTGTGTGTGTGTTCAACATCATCCTTATCTGGCAGTAGATATATCTGGATCTCTTTAGAGACTCTATGCCTCGACCTCAATCCTCACTTGTATACCACTCAGAAGTAAATCACTCAGAAATGATTTGATACTTTTCTTTCAAATTATATGTGAGGAGATGAATATAGAAACTAGCAAACGTCTCACATATATAGTTTTTGAATGGATGGTATAAGAAGATTTAAGAAGATCTCATGATTGAAATGTCATATCACTTAAGAACGTCGGATCAAACTCTATAATTTCTCTTTTCTCCATTCTCCACACTTGAGGATGGTACAAATCTAGAATCAAATGGGACTTGCATAGGTTGTATTGAGGCTTAGGATAGGTTCAGAAAAGAAGGATATTCTGGTATTCAAAAATTCTGAGAGGGTATCTCACTATTCTTTGCAACTTTTCCCAGGGATAATATTTCTTTGACTTTTCTTCTTTTTTTTTTTTTTTTTTTTCCAATTTTTATCTTTTTGGCTATTCTTCAACCTTTCCTTCTTTCTTTCTGATCATGTTTCTTTTCAGCTCGAACTGTTTGTTTTGTTTTCTTTTCTTTTTCTTTCTTGTTTTCTATCTTTTCATGATCATACCAAATACTCTTTGATCCCTCTCAAAAATAGGTTATCGTATTGAACTCTTTTTTGGGATTGGGTTTTTGGTTGATGTGTTAACAAGAAAAGGTTTTCATGAACAGGCTCAAAAATAATTTCTAACGGTATAGATGTTAAGGAAGCTAAAAAGTCTGATTGGCTAAAAAGATGGCCTATATCATTTTCTAGGGTTTGTACTTTCATCTTCGATGTCTCGAATGGATATAGAGAAGTTTCTTTATGTAATAATCCAAATTTGATGTCGTTCTGAGTTCCATGACCAAAGCAAAGGTTAATGAGACCACTCAATAGAAATATTAGGGGACTAGAAGAATTATGAGTCATCTTGTGACTCAGAATAATTTTATAATCCTTAGAAATAATGAAAAGCTCAAAAGCTCACTGGGTTAGGTCTCCACAATTGTTCTTCTTAGATCTCTAAACAATATAAACATCGGATAATTCAGACGTTGATATGTGAACATTTTTGCAAAATCTGAGTTTTCAATCCATTGTAGTAATGTTTGCTTTCAAACTGAATGAAGAGCTAATAAGTGATTTTTCAAAACAGACATCCTTTTCAATAAATAGACTTTACGAAAACTTTTTACTCATCAAGTCAGGGCATTTTCGAAAATCATATGAAATCACACCCAAAAACACAAGGTTTCTCTCTTTTTTTTTTTTTTTTTATCAAAATGAAAACATGAGTTTTGGTAAAAACCCACCCCCAACCAAAATATAGCACCGTCCTCAGTGCTCATGACCGGGACAAAAGATGATGAAAAATTGGTAATAATGATGCAAAGGTTCAAGGAGGATATTACCAAGTCGGCATAAACTCGACAGTGTGTGGTACTTGATGATTTGAAGAATAAATGTACCTGCATGTCCAGAGATATCACAGTAATAACAAATATAGAGACTCATGTATCTAGGAATACCGGAATTGTCTTTCCGAATGTGCTAAGTTTTATGTCTTCAGCCAGACATGACGGGGGTATATCAAGTACCCCCAACTAGGTTAAAACTCATGGAGACTGAGTGAATCTGCAGTCTTCTAAGGTAGAACAGAGACTGTTATCCTATCCATTGTCTAGGTATACCTGTATAAAATAGGTCTTTCTCAGTGTAAATTGAGAAAATGATAGTGAATGCTCTTTGCAGACCCGCAAAAACATGTAGTTCAGCTAGGAGGGATCGAAGCTTCTCAGTAAAGACTGAGATGAGAGCAGCAGTGGGTTCTCTGGCCATGGTTAGCAGAGCCGCAAACTCATTGAGTTTAGCGGGAATGTATCTGAATGGAGCAGACTCCTGCAGATCAGTAATAACATAATTGTCTGACTCCAAGATGAAGTCAGGCGCAAAGTGTTCTTCACACTGAGAGAGTTTTTCCTCGGGCGAGTCCTGAATTTGATTCTCTACGGCACACTGTTTACTGACAACATCGACGTATGATGGCGGGTCAAAACTGTAGACCTTTTCCTCAAGGTTTCCTAATGTGAGAGGGATGTTCCAATCCCTGCAATCAATGTGTTTATCCTCGGTAGGGAACGGTAGGTCCAGGACAGCTGGAATTCCATTTTCTAGATATTGCTCAATAGTAGGAATATCTGCATCCAGTGCTGATGTAGAATCATCAGAGATAGAGATGGATATGGGTATCTCTGTGCTCGGTGCAGAAGTAGCTGCCTGTAAGGGCACCATAGATGGAAACATGGGTTCATCACGATTGTTGCACAATCCAAGGGTGGTGGGGATGGGTAAGTCTAGGCCAATTGGGATCCTATAATCAAGACACAGCTTAATGTTATGAATAACTTCTTCAGAGTCCTAGATAGAAATAACAGAGGTAGATGATTCCTCTAAGTTAAGTTCAGAAGTCGGTGCTTTGAAGGACACCGAAGATGAAGACTCTGGCTTATCAATATTGTAGTCCGATCCTTTGTTTGTAGCAACCTCAAGTTCTTCTTGTAAAGTCTGGTACTGGGTCCAACTGTGCGACTCATTATGGACTGTGATTAGGGTATTCCCCTCTAGATAAGCCATTGGTTGGCTAGTGAAGTTGACTTTCTCTCTCTCAGATTCTAACTCACCTAGTCGGTATTCCAAGCTCTCCATGGAGTGTTGTTGTTGGATGATGTATTGCGAGAGGAGTTTTTCTAGACTAGGTTTAGTAGCAGACTGTGGCGGTTCAGCTAAAAGAAGCTGAGGTGCCAACTCTTGAATGTACTCCGACTGAGTATGAAAGTTATATGATGGATGTGAGTCTAGGACTATCTGCTGACTTTGAAAATCCTGCGGGGTCCATTGTTGACCAAAATATTCAATCTGTGGATCTGGCTGGTACTGCGACTACGAGTACTGGCCATTATATTGTCCACAGGGTTGGTGAAACCCAGAATGATACATATCATGTTGCAGATTCTGCTGGGGAAAAGACTGTTGTTCCCATCCAAAGTTATCGTGACTTCCATTGTCCGGATAATACGTGTTATTGTAGGAGGTCTGCAGCAGAGATTCTAATTTACTAAAATTACGGACCTCTTCTTGGACATGAGGGAAATATCCCACAGATGTGGAGTGATAAACATGCTTTTGGACCGCAACATCAAGGGCGGAAACTGATTTTGTCAAATCTTTAAGTAGGGATTTTAGCACTGGATCGCCCTGTGCTTCATATCCCATGGAACTCTGTGAGACTAGAGTGTCATGATGACACTCAGGATTGGTATACCAGTACTCAGAGTTATCTCCTAGATCTTCAAAGAAATTGTGGTAGGTCTCGAATAGAGGTCGTTCAGCTGCCATTAGAGAAATGTGAGTCGGTCAGAGGAGGGGATAGATTAGATGAAAGAGAGCGGTGTGGTAGGCTGACTCTCAGATTGAATCAGTCTTAGGTGGGATCAAATCCAAATGGGTAATGATTGAAAAAGCAAGCCCCTAGAGTCGGCAAGAGGTTATGAAATCGAATGAGCCTAGATGATGCATACAGAGCAACAAATAATCTTAACCTAAACAATCAGGATAGTATTATGAATTATCTTGTTAGTGTAGGGATATTATAGATTATGACAGTGGGCGGACCACTGGTTTATCATTAAATACCCGTCGGACTAACTTTTCACTCTGTAGGTTCTCACCAGGATATACTCTTCAAAGCAAATCCGCTAGTACTAACTCAAGTTGACTGCAAGATAATCCGAAGCATAGACAGACGTGCGGCACATCGGCTGACTTAAGTACGCCCCAGACTAACCGGATTTGTCAAGCGTGAAGATGTGTTTTCCCAGAAGAGGAGCTAGGGTTGGTTCGTGTTCCTAATCCGACACTAGCTAATCCGACAGTCAATCATGGAGGCCACTTACGAGCTCGGTATACTTGAGTAGTAGGGACCTATGGGTGTGTTAGATAACAAAGACCCGCACTCATGGACTTAATCGACTTGATCTTTGAAGGGGTCACTTTATGTGGAGTTTCCCTCGAACACCAATCTAAGTGGGCTCTACTTCTTAATTGATTTTAATTCTTGGCTATGGTTGCACAAAAGCTGGAATGACGAGGTGAGTGATGAAATCCCACCAGTTTCAAGTTAGAGCTAGGTTTGCTCTTTATGTATTTTATTACAGCCAAACCAAGCAATTCCGATAAATTTTGCAAAAGCAAATAAACAATCGGCACAGTGTTTGCACAATGATCACGATTTCACTCAAGGTGAGGTGTAGAAACTTACCTGCCCATTGGCTACGCATGGGGTCTCCTCCGTGAGATAGGGAGGGGTATCCAAATGGGCTTGGGCCCGACTCCACCTCTTTGAGCTTTCGCTCCCTACTCACTTGGTAAACGCAATCCGCAATCACGTTAGTCCACAATGGTCTATGATATGGAATTGGAAGGTATACCGCCTTTGGGTTTCAAGAAACACGCAATGATTTAGGGCAGGTATTGTGAATTAGTTCCAATTAGGGTTTGAAATTCAACTTTAGCTATTCCCAAATTAGGATTCAGAAATATCTACTTTTGAATTACCCGGAGTTGGAAATCTTCCAAATTGAATCAAATAACCAATGGTGATCTAACTAGAAATAACAGAATTGAAATCTAACCCTAATATTTTTGGTATTTTTTAATTAATTAATTATCTAGCAGTTATTCTAAAAGGAGAGAAAATAAAGTCCTAAGTTATTACAACTTTGCACTCGGCCGTCCGAGGCATTAAAATAATAAGTGAATAATGTGAAAAATAGAATTAAAAGTTTTCCGATCTGGATCGGATCTTGAAGATTAAGCAGCTTTTCGAATTCCTGTTCGTCTTTTTGCAATCCCGTCAACCGAGCGGCAACGGCGCCATTTGAAATTAGGGTTTTTTTGCGTTGTTAGATCGGAAACCCTTGATTTCAACAATATTTGTAATTTCTCCGAATTGGTTCACTTAATCTGTAAATAAGCAGACTTGCACAGTGGCTCGTGTTGGATATCGTCCATACTCGGGATTAGTTAGCACAATAAGAAACAAGAATAATCAGAAAATGCTCAGAATAAATGGAAGGGTGAGAATGGTGGAGGTTGATTTAAAATATGCTTGAGATTGTTGTTAAAACTATTAGAATAAAAAAATATAAGAGAAACGAGAATGAAAAACACAATAAATGAAAACAACTTAAACTTGAATTTAAAACTTGTTCATTAAACTAAAAACAAATGCTTACAATACTTGTTCAAATGCTTTACAACGGAAATAACATTAAACCAAATTAATCTAGAAAGCCATTAAAATATTACCCTAGAAAGCATGTAAAGGTAGAGAGGGAAAGAAGAGAGAGAAAGAAGGTAGGAAGGTTAGAGAGATGAATTAGAGAGAAGCTTACCATTGAAGAGGTAGATGGTGCAACTTCGATTGGATAGACCTCAATAGGATTGAGGATTGTAGCCTTGATTGTGGCGAATGGAATGGGCAGCAAGGAGACGTTGCTGTTTGACGCTTTGCACCTCGTTGTGGAGTCATTAATGGTGAGCTCGCTGGAGAAGAAGGGTGAAGAAGAGAAAGAAAGAAGAAAGAGAGGAAGAGAAGGGGTAGGGAACCAACCCAAGAAGGAGAGATCGTAGATCTCTTATAGACTTTTTTTTTTTTTTTTTGCTTGTTGTAAAAATGATGACCGTTGTGTCTAGAAAGATCCAATGGTTGGGAATGGGTTAGTTAGATGAGAGAGAGAGTGACTAGGATAGAGAGATATGGGGGAGAGAAGAATCGGTCAAGTGAGACCAATTCTCTATTATTGTAGCAAATGGGCATGAGCATGGGTAATGGGCATGGGTCATGAGTCATCGGTCAAGATAGATAGATAAAGAGAGAAATAAAAGAGAGGTGAGAGAAAAATATAAAAATAAAAGCATTGGAGGGTCTTGAACCCTGGTCTTTTTTATTCTCTCTCGTCTGCTCCACCAATAAGTCAAACTTATCCTTTGATGTCAATTGGTGTGGCCTTTAACACCTAAGTCCTTATCTTAGTCTCCAGCTATTCTCTTTCTTAGTCCTTGTTCCGGCTCTACGATCCTCTAGCTTTGCCCGTATATGTCTTCTATCTTTTTATCCTAGCCTGTTGAATCTTTAAGCTTTGATAGAAGTCTTCTGTGGTTGATCGTGGGCCCGCCAGTCCTCAAGAATCGCCCGATAGGGTCTCTTACAAGTGAAAAAGCGCGAAATGAGATTTAACTAAAACGCCTTGATACTGGACTATCCGAAATGCATATATTTCATGCAAATAGTCGATTTTCGTCTAAAGAATGCGTTCTATACAATGGAAGAAACTCTTATATGGAAAAGTCGATAAAAAGACAAGTTTTATGTAGGAGAATGTGATATCGCTATAAGGATAATGGCTTAAAATAAGCACTTTTGAGCGAATATCAAGAATTTGATAAACTATTAAACTGGGCTAGAACTGGCCTACAAAAATTGTCACTGCTGGTGAAGTCACCACCGTGAATTTGAAAAATAAGTCTATTTGCTTTGTTTTAGATAAAGATGAGTATAATGTTAACAATAGGACCTTGAATGCCATTTACTACTCTTTATCTTCTAATGAATTTAAATGAATTATTATTTGTAAAACTACTAAACAAGCTTGTAATATTTTTGAAACTACTCATGAAGGAACTAACTCTGTTAACAACTCAATTTAAAACCATTATGATGAATGAAAATAAAATGTTGTAAACTTTTATACTGATCTTAATGACATAGTAAACTCTATGTGGGGTCTTGGTAAGGCGAGAAAATTTTCGCTGGCCCCGGGGCACTTCAAACTTTAATGTCCCCCTCCCAAAATGTCTGACAAGTTGAAAATAGGTTTTTTTCCGCGTCGTTGGTTACGGAAACCCTAATCTCAACAATATTTGTAATTATCCGAGACTTTTAACCTGCAAAATATGAACTTTTGTATAGGGATTCGTGTCGGATGTCGGTCCGCACTCGGGGTTAGTTAGCGCATGCAAGAACATGAAATGACGGCTTTCTTTATAGAAATTGCTCTGAATTCAATGCAGGGGTGAGAATGGTGGAGAGCGATTGGATTTAAAACAATTTTTTTTTTTCTTGCGAACCATGAAATTTAACAAGGAAGCAGATACGTCAACACTAAGAAAATTAATTCTACAATAGAAATCAACACAAACAATTAACTTTTATTAAAAATTTCATAAATAACAATGCTTTTGAATAATCAAATTACATTAGAAAGTAGAAAAACTATCTAGAAAACATGTAAAACCTAGAGAGACGAAGATGAATCTATCCTAGAGAGAGAAACTAAGGGAGGAGAGAGAAAAATAGAGAAAAGACTTACCCACTTACCAAATGTTCAACCCATAATGTTGCTGCCCAAAGAGCAATGAATCGTGGTTGAAAGGATGGCTTGTGAAGGTGCATGCCCAATAGGTGGGGATGGAGATGAACATGAAAGATGAGGAGAATGGTTTACCCTTGACATACTAACCCATCACAGGAGTTGTTCGGCCCAAGAGTTGGTACCCTTTGTGATGCTTGGAGAAGATTTGCATGTGGTGGAGAAGAGTACCGGTGGTGATGTTCGATCCCAGGTAGACCAGCTTGCAAGGCATCGGTTAGAGGGATGAGCTCGTGGGTTCCTCTAAGGATGGATAGGTGTTGTAGGTTGACGAGGTGATGAAGGAGAAGGGAAGGGGTGGTGAAGTTGTGGTGGAGCTCTAGGCGGTATGCGCAGGAGGTGCGCTGGTGATCGGAAAAGAGAGAAGAAGAAGGAGGGCGGCGGTGCTCATGGGCTGGTGTTGCTGGTGCAACACCAGCAACTGCAAAGCAAAAAGATGACAATGGAGTTGCACGGTGTTGGTAGCAGCAGTGCACAGCGTGGAGAAACAGGTGAGAGGTTGCTGGAGAAGATCAATGGTGTGCAGGCCGTGGAAGAACAGCCACAGGTGGCGGCTTTAATGGAGCTTGCCGGACTGGTTCACCAGTCCGGCGTGGGGAGGAGCAAATGGTGGAAAGGGTTGCTGGGTTTGAAGCTAGGGGGTTTAAAGAAGAGAAGAAGAAGGAGAAGATAAGGAGATGCAGGGGCGATAGAGAAGAAGAAGAAAGAAGAAAAGGAAAGGGAGAGGAAGAAGGGGAGATGGACGGTCTTAATGGAGTTCGCCGGAGTTGCAGGTTGCAACTCCAGCAAGAGGAAGGTACAGGCGGTGTTCCTGTGGTGCTGCTTGCAAGCACCGATGCAAAGAAGAAGAAGAAGATGAAGAGGAGAAGAAGAAGAAGAATAAGAAGAAGAAGAAGAAGAACGGCCGGAGTTGCAAACCTGCAACTCCGGCGAAGAATGGTGAAGAAGACGAAGAAGAAAAGAGGAAGAAGAGGAGAAAGAAGTCGCCGGGAAGAAGGGAAAGGATAGGGGGAAGGAGAGGAGAAGATTTGAGGGGGATTAGGGTTCGAACGAACCCTTCTCCCTCCTCTTATAAAGCTCCCTATTTCCATTAATGGAAATAGGGTAATTTTGAAATAAAAAAAATATTTTATTATTATTATTATTATTATTATTTTTTTTTTTTATTTATTTTTTTTAAGTAAAATGCTACTTTTTTATGGGGAATCTCCCCAATTAGTGGACCCCCCATTTAATTAAAATTATTTTGAAATTCGCGGGGTCCACTAACTGGTCGGACAGCGGGTCGATGAAGATGGGCCCGGCTATTGGCCCACATGGACTGATGATGTCCATCGTCTCATAAGATGATGTGACAGACATTCTGATGGCGATCGAATGGATGGTGACTTGATTGGGACCCAGATTGGTAGATCGACGGATCTAGAGAGATCCAACGGTCCGATTGAAGATCCAACGGTCCGATGGAAGATCCAACGGTCAGAAAGCTAAGGGAGATGAGATAGAGCCGAAGGGTAGGAGTTCTGGGGTTAAGTTAGTAGATTCGAGGATCGAGAGATGAAGAGAGAGAGCGAATAAGAAGAGATGAGAGAAAAAGTATCAAAAAAATGGAAAAAAGCACTGGCGGAGGGTCTGGAACCCTGGTCTTCACTGTGACCATCCTCACGCTTCTCCAGTAGAGTCGACTATCATTCCTTGCTGACTCATGTGGCTTTAAACGCTTTGGTCCGTCTCATGGTCATTGGCTCTCCTGCTCTCTTCGTTCTTTGGGCTGGCTTTTTGGTCCTCTTATTCAGTCCATATTTGGCCCATATCTTCTGGTCATAGTATGTGGGCTCTTTAAGCTTTGATAATGGGCTTTCATGATCGATTTGGGCCCACAAGTCTCGAGAATCGTCCCATCGGGGTTTCCTGCTACAGAAGAAGCGCGTAATGAGACTCTATCAGAATGACTTCATATCTAGACTTCCGAAAATGTGTTTAATGCATGCAAATATACCATTTCGTCCAGAAAAGTGTGTTCTACGCAACAAAAGAGACTATTACGTAGAAAAGTAGATAAATAGAGCATTTTATGTAGGAGAATGCAATAACGCTAACAGGATAATTGCTTAAAATAAGCACTTTTGAGCGAATATCACAAGTACCCCTTTTTGACCACTAACCAAGGGCTTAACCAGGGTTGAGTTAAGGGATTGGGGTACTTGTTAGACATTTTGGGTGGGGAGACTTCAAAGTTTGAAGTCCCCCGGGGCCAGCGAATGTTTTCTCAGGTAAGGCTATCCCTGAACCAAAAAGTATTAGAAAAATCTTAAGATCCTTATTTGAAAGATTTCACCCTATGGTCATTGCTATAGAAGAAACCAAAGATACAAATGCCATTAAGTTTGACGAATTAATAGGTTACATCCAAAATTTTGAACTTAAACTTAAACCACCTAAGAAGAATATTACTTTAAAAACATCAAGAAGAGAAGATAGTAATCTAGAAGAATTTGATGATTTAGATGACAAAGTTGCCTTAATGGCCAAAAAGATTTAAAAATGTTTTTAGAAATAAAAGAAATTTCAAAACAAAAAGAAGAAAATCCTTTGAAAAATTTAATGAACAAATCAAATGCTACAAATGTAGAGGTTTTGGTTACATTGCACGTGAATGTGCAAATAATAAAAAAAGAGCAAATCTAAAGCAATGAAAGTCGCTTGGGATAACAATAGTAATAAATCTGATAATAAATCAAACTCATCTTATAAAAATGAAGAATATGATCGAATGAAAAATTTAATGATTAAATCCAACTATAATAAAATTCCTCACTTAACTTTAAACCTCCCACTTTCCTTTAATGGAAAATGGGGTTTTTAAAAATAAAAAAAATATATATATATTTTTTTTTATTTTAAGGAAAACCTTACTTTTCTTTGGGGAATTTCCCCATTTAGTGGACCCCCCTTTTTTATTTAAAAACAATTAATTTAAAGCATTTGAAAATCGCGAGGTCCACTAAATGGTCGGGCCATGGGTCGATGATGATGGGCCCGGCTACTGGCCCATATGGATTGATGATGTCCATCGTCTCACAAGATGATGTGACAGACAATTTGATGACAATCGGATGGATGGTGACTTGATTGGGACCCAGATTGGTAGATCGACAGATCTAGAGATATCCAACGGTCCGGTAGAAGATCCAACAGTCCGATTAAAAATCCAACGGTCAGAAAGCTAAGGAAGATGAGACAGAGCCAATGGGCAGGAGTTCTGGGGTTAGGTCAGTAGATCCGAGGATCGAGAGATGAAGAGAGAGAGAACAAAGAGAGATGAAATAGAAAATTAGGGGGAGGAGAGAGAAAATATCAGAAAATAGAGATAAAAGTATTGGCAGAGGGTCTGGAACCCTAGTTTTCACTGTGACCATCCTCACGCTTCTCCAGTAGAGTAGACCATCATTCCTTGCTGACTCATGTGGCTTTAAACGCTTTGGTCCGTCTCTTGGTCATTGGCTCTCCTACTCTCTTCGTTCTTTGGGCCGGCTTTTTGGCCCTCTAATTCAGCCCATATTTGGCCCATATCTTCTAGTCATAGCCTGTGGGCTCTTTAAGCTTTGATAATGGGTTTTCATGATTGATTTTGGCCCGCAAGTCTCGAGAATAGCCCGATCGAGTTTCCTGCAAGAGAAGAGCACGTAATGAGACTTGATCATAACGTCTTCATACCTAGACTTCGGAAAATGTGTTTAATGCATGCAAATATACCATTTCATCCAGAAAAGTGTGTTCTACGAAACAGAAGAGACTCTTAAGTAGAAAAGTAGATAAATAGAGCATTTTACGTAGGAGAGTGCGATAACGCTAAAAGGATAATTGCTTAAAATAAGCACTTTTGAGCGAATATCACATACTGGTTCATTTCTGGAGGGAGAAGGAACGGTCGAGAGCAGGTTGCCTCTTGGAGGAATTGTAGATCGGTGTACAACCGTGGAGGAGTAAAAACAACCACCACAGTTGGTGGTTAGCTTCACGGTGGAGCTTTAATGGAGGGAGAGCAGTTGCCGTTCCTTATGGTAGGTGAGGAACAACACGAAGGAGATGATAATCTCCATGGTAGAGAGGTTCCGGTAATGATAACGGCCGGCAACTACTTGCAGGTCGTGAAGTTGGTGGAGAGGGTTGAGAGGAGTTGTCGTTCAATGACCAGCAAGGAGGAGACATTGCTGGAGATCTTGGCAGGTGCGTGGAGGAGCTCATCGAGTTACAGGTTGAGAGAGAGGACAGTGAAGACAAGAAAGAGGGGAGAAGAGAATTAGGGTTTGGTGGTGAGAGAGTGGGGTGAGATGGGAGAGAGTTAGGAGAAAATAGAAAGTGAGAGAGAGAGCTCCCCCAATGAAATTAGGGTTTTCCATGTCGTCGGATCGGAAACCCTAGATTTTAACAATATTTGTAATTCTAGTTCACTTTAAATCCTACAAAAATGCAGACTTTGTATAGCGATATGTCGGATGTCGAATCCGCACTCGGGGTTAGGGAACACAATTTATCAGAACATAGAACAATAGAAAGTGCTTGAAAATATGGATGGAAGGGTGAGAGTGGTGATTAATGATTGAGATTTAAAAAAATCTTTTTGGAGAGATTTCTATCAACTACTTAACATAAGTAAAGAGAAAGAAACACCATAAGGGGAAAAGAGAAACTTATTTATTAAAATAATGTAAGTTACAATGCTTGAATCTAATTTATTCATAAAAGAAAATAAAAAAAAATAACCATCACTTTAGAAAGCATTATAAGAGAAGAAATATAAAGAGAAAGAACAAGATTTTAGAGAGATAAAATGAAAGAGAAGATAGAAAATGGAGTTTACCTTGGTGATTACAAAGAGAGAAGAGGTTTGCACAGCTGTGTTATTAATGGCTTTTGGAAGAGAACCGAACCAAGGAAATGAGAGATATATAGAGGTTTAGAGAAGAAGGGGATAGGGAACCTAAAGGATTGTAGGTTATGACAGGAGGGAGAGAACCAACCCAAGAAGGAGAGATCGTAGATCTCTTATAGACTTTTTTTTTTTTTGCTTGTTGTAAAAATGATGACCGTTGGATCTAGAGAGCTCCAACGGTTGGGAATGGGTTAGTTAGATGAGAGAGAGAGAGTGACTAGGATAGAGAGAGATGGGGGAGAGAAGAATCGGTCAAGTGAGACCAATTCTCTCTTGTTGTTGCAAATGGGCATGGGTATGGTCATGGGTCATGGGTCATGGGCTTAGGTCATGGGCATGGGCCAAGATAGATAGATAGATATAGAGAGAAATAGGAGAGAGCTGAGAGAAAAATACAAAAATAAAAGCATTGGAGGGTCATGAACCCTGGTCTTCTTTATTCTCTCTCGTCCGCTCCACCAATTAGTCAAACTTATCATTTGATGTCAATTGGTGTGGCCTTTAACACCTAAGTCCTTTTCTTAGTCTCCAGCTATTCTTCTATCTTTTAGTCCTTGTTCTGGCTCTATGATCCTCTAGCTTTGCCCGTACATGTCTTCTATCTTTTTATCCTAGTCTGTTGGCTCTTTAAGCTTCGATAGAAGTCTTCTGTGGTTGATCGTGGGCTCGCCAGTCCTCAAGAATCGTCCGATAGGGTTTTCTGCAAGTGGAAAAGCGTGTAACAAGATTCAACTAAACGGCTTGATACTGGACTATCCGAAATGCGTATATTTCATACAAATAGTCTATTTTTGTCTAAAAAATGCATTCTACATAATGGAAGCAACTCTTACGTGAAAAAGTCGACGAAAAGACAAGTTTTACGTAGGAGAATGCGACATCGCTATAAGGATAATGGCTTAAAATAAGCACTTTTGAGTGAATATCACAACCCCCAACTAGCATATTGCCAATCATTGGCAATTACTGCGAAATAAGTGAGCTAAAAAGGGCTTGGTATAATATGCTAGAAAACATATTTGCATCACTCAGAAAAAAACTCCGTTTTGTCAGATTATTTCAAGGATGCAAGAAATCATTCACAAATTAGAACTAATCAGCAAAATGCAACACTTGTACAAATGGACCTTCAAACAAAAGATTACTCAGACTCAGTGTGTGTGTGTGTTCAACATCATCCTTATCTGGCAGTAGAGATATCTGGATCTCCGTAGAGATTCTATGCCTCGACCTCAATCCTCACTTGTATACTACTCAAAAGTGAATCACTCAGAAATAGTTTTATACTTTTCTCTCAAACTATATGTGAGGAGATGAATATAGAAACTGACAAACGTCTCACATATATAGTTCTTGAATAGAGGGTATAAGAAGATTTAAGATCTCATTATTGGAATGTCATATCTCTTAAGAACGTCGGATCAAACTCTATAATTTTTCTTTTCTCCATTCTCCACACTTGATGATGGTACTAATCTAGAATCAAATAGGACTTGTATAGGTTGTATTGAGGCTTAGAATAGGTTCAGAAAAGAAGGGTGTTCTAGAATTCAAAAATTCTGAGAGAATATCTCACTATTTGATATTCGCTCAAAAGTGCTTATTTTAAGTAATTATCCTTTAGCGTTATCACACTCTCCTACGTAATATTACCATAATTATCAACTTTTCTATGTAAGTGTTTCTTCTATTGCGTAAAACACACTTTTTTGGTCAAAATGGTATATTCGCATGCATTCATGCACATTTATTTGAACCACATGCGAAGTTGATATTCGCTCAAAAGTGCTTATTTTAAGCAATTATCCTTTTAGCGTTATTGCATTCTCCTACGTAAAATACTCTATTTACCTACTTTTCTACGTAAGAGTCTCTTCTATTGCGTAAAACACACTTTTCTGGACGAAATGGTATATTTGCATGCATTAAACACATTTTCGGAAGTCTAAATATTAAGCCGTTCTGATAAAGTCTCATTACGCGCTTCTTCTGTCGCAGGAAACCCCGATGGGACGATTTTCGAGACTTGTGGGCCCAAATCGATCATGAAAGCCCATTATCAAAGCTTAACAAGCCCACATGCTATAACTAGAAGATATGGGCCAAATATGGGCTGAATAAGAGGACCAAAAAGCCGGCCCAAAGAACGAAGAGAGTAGGAGAGCCAATGACCAAGAGACGGACCAAAGCGTTTAAAGCCACATGAGTCAGCAAAGAATGATGGTCGACTCTACTGGAGAAGCGTGAGGATGGTCACAGTGAAGACCAGGGTTCCAGACCCTCCGCCAGTGCTTTTTTCCATTTTTTTGATACTTTTTCTCTCATCTCTCCTTATTCTCTCTCTCTCTTCATCTCTCGATCCTCGAATCTACTGACCTAACCCCAGAACTCCTGCCTATCAGCTCTATCTCATCTCCCTTAGCTTTCTGACCGTTGGATCTTCCATCGGACCGTTGGATCTTCAATCGGACCGTTGGATCTCTCTAGATCCGTCGATCTACCAATCTGGGTCCCAATCAAGTCACCATCCATCCGATCGCCTTCAGAATGCCTGTCACATCATCTTGTGAGACGATGGACATCATCAGTCCATGTGGGCCAGTAGCCGGGCCCATCAGCATTGACCCGCTGTCCGACCAGTTAGTGGACCCCGCGAATTTCAAAAATAATTTTAATTAAATGGGGGGTCCACTAATTGGGGAGATTCCCCATAATAAAGTAGGTTTTTACTTAAAAAAAAAAAAAAAAAAAAAAAAAAAAAATTTTTCGTATTTTTTTATTTTAAAAAATACCCTATTTCCATTAAAGGAAATAGGGAGCTTTAAAAGGAGAAGGATAGGGGTTCATTCGAACCCTAATCCCCCCCCTTTCTCTTCCATTCTCTCCCCCTATCAATCCCGCATAGATCTCTTCTCCTTCTGGCCCCATCTTCCCTTCTTCTTAATTTTTTTTTTTTTTCTTCTTCTTCCTCCTCATCTTCGCCGGAGTTGCAGGCAGCAACTCCGGCCATCAAGGTCTTCCTCCCCCTCCTCCTCTTCTTCTTCTTCTTTTTCTTCTTCTTCTTCTTCTTCTTCTTCTTTTTCTTTTTCTTCTCATTTTTTTTTTTTTCGTTTTCGTTTTCGTTTTTTTTTATTACCGTTTTTTTTTTAACGCCGGAGTTGCAGACCTGCAACTCCGGCCGTCAGTGCTCCTTCCTGCTGGAGCGCCTGCACCAGCACGTCGTCCTCCCCCCTCTCCTCCTATCCGTCTTCTGCCTCTTCGTCTTTTTCTTCCTCGTCGTTTTCTTCTTGTTCCTCTTCGTCTTCTGCTACGTCTTCTTCTTCATCTTCTTAGCTCGCCGGAGTTGCAGACAGCAACTCCGGTCGTCATCTCCACCGCCAGTCACCTCTACATGCTCCACCGCCACCTTCTTCTCCCTTTCCACCATTCTCCCAACCCCTACAGCCGGCAACTTTGTTGGTGCAACCTCCATTCACCTTGCTGCCCTCGTCTTCTACCTGCAACCAAGCCGTAACCTCATCACGTGGAGACTAGATCCACTACCACGCCTCCATCAATGGCTGGAGAACCAGCACATCTCGTGGCTGGCCATACCACCGCTCCCACCACCATCTAAGCACCACAGCATCGCCCACCATTAAAGCCGGTAGAGATCTACAACTCCGGCGAACTTGATCGCCGGACTGGTTCTCCTCCCTTCACCGCCCCTCTATTCTCTCTCTCCTGGTCGTCATCCTCCTACCCAAGGTGCTGCCACTAATGGCCATCGACTACAAGTGCAACAGGGGTAGCGCCTCAGCCACCTTCTTCCTATCTTAATCACCACCATCGTGCAGATCACTACCACGAAACCAGAAACCTCAGGTCGTTGGCTCTCCTCCAACACCCAACTCCAACTGGTTCTCTACGTGTGCTCCACCTTACACCGATTGCAACCAACGACAAGGACACCTCCATGTCATAGATCTGCAACTCTCAACTCTGCTGGATACCTCCACGCTACCCACCTCACCATCATCACCACCGTCACCAATCTAGCTCAAGCACTTGCTCTCAACGGCCAGCATCTCTTTCACTTGTTGACCACGTACCAAGGCTCCACCACGGTTTCATCCCTGTGCTTCTCTTCCAAGGCACCATCATCTTGTGTGAAAGGTAAGCACAATGGTACAATTTCACTTTCTCTCTCTTAATCTCTCTCTCTACTTTTCTCTCCTAAATTTTCTCTTTCTCTCTCTAAAGAGCAATCTCTCTCTCTAGAGATCTCTTTCTCTAGGTTTTTCTCTCTACCTCACCTTGTTCTCTCTAGGCTTTAGATAGTTTCCTTAGCTTTCTCTCTCTGAGATTTTTGACTTTCTCTATCTAAACCATCTTTCTCTCTCTAGTTCTCTCTTTCTCTCTCTAGTTTATTTTGTTTTTTTTATGCTTTATAATTTAGTGATTTTTACTTGATTGTAAGAAACATATTCGATTGAATGAAGTTGATTTGAATAATATTATGTTCCATTCTCTGCAAATTTATCGTCATTTTATGTTCATTATTGCGCTAATCAGATTAATCCCGAGTGCGGATCGACATCCGACACGAGCCACTATGCAAAACTGCTCATTTTACAGGTTAAATGTCTCGGATAACTACAAATTGTGTTGAAGTTAGGGTTTCCGTAACCAACGACGCGGAAAAACCCTACTTTCAAATGGCGCCGCTGCCGCTCGGGTGTACGGGAGTGCGAAAAAGGACGTAAAGACGGAATTGGAAAGTTGCTGAAGCGGAAAGCTGCTCAATTTGGACAGCCCGACCTTTTCGGGAAACTTTCTATTTTTGATTTTTAGCGATTTTTAGCAGTCTTTTTAAATTACTATTTTTAATGCCTCGGAAGGCCGAGTGCAATTTGTAATAATTTAGGAATTTTCCTGCTTTCCATATAACTGCTAGATCTTGTTCTAGGGTTTTTTAGAAACCCTAGATTAAGTGGAAATTACCAAAAAAATTAAAAAATCAAAATTCAAAAAAATTAGGGTTTTATATTCTGCAGATTTTTAGAAATCACCAATCAAGGATTTGCGATTTTTGGAAAGATTCCAAAATCTTGATACTCTGCTTAATTAGGGTTTCCCCTCTTAGACGTTTCCTCTTTAGAAGAATTTCTATCTTTAGAAATCTTCCGAATTTGGAAAAGTCTGCAAAAGGAAACGCCCCAAATCTAGCAGAATTTCAATTTTGGGAAATTTCCCAAAATTATAAGGGATCTCGCAATCAAATCTTTCTTGGAAGATCTCCACAGTTCGGGAAACTTTCCAATCTAGGTATTTTCCAATCTGGGAATTCCTAAATTTTAACCCATCTCGAATTTGGAAACTAATTCAAAAACTTGCCTAAATCTAGTGCTTGTTCTGTGAACCCTAAAAAGGCAAGGATCTTCCAAATAGAATCCCGAATACCTAGACCGTGCGATCTAACTTTTCTGCAGGAACACGATCCAGTGTGGGTAGAGAGCAAAAGCTCAAAGAGGTGGAGTCGGGCCCAAGCCCATTAGGATACCCCTCTCTAACCCACGGAGGCGACCCCGTGGCGTGGCCCACGGGAGGTAAGTCTCTATCCTCGCCTTGAGTGCGATACAGAGCATATTGGGTGCATCATTGCCGCTTGTCTATTTGCTTTCGCATCCATATTCTTCGACTTGCGTGGCGTGGCCGTTAATCAATCAACTCTAAGAGAGCAGACCCAGCTCCAAATTGAAACTGGTGGGATTTCATCACCCACCTCATCATTCCAACTGATTTGAACCCAAGGCTCCATTTAATTAAAAAGAATCAAGAAGTAGAGCCAATTAGCCCGGTGTTCGAGGAAAAATCCACACAAAGCGAACCCGCTTAACATCCAATCGAAATAAGACCACGAGCGCGGGTCCCTGTTGTCTAACACACCCATAAGTCCCTGCTACTCAAGTACACTGAGCTCGACGTGGCATCTTGGACTATTCGGCGGTTAGTTACGTGTGGACTAGGAACACGCACCAACCCTAGCTTAACCCGAGGGAACACTCTTCTTATACACTTGACCAATCCGGTTAGTCTGGGACGTACTTAAGTCAGCCATTGTGCCGCACGTCTGTCTAGGCTTCGGATTGCCTTGTTGTTAACTAGAGCTAGTACTAAAGGATTCGCTCTGAAGAGTGTAGCCTGGTGAGAACCTCTGAGTGCAAAACAGTTAGTCCGGCGGTTAAAAGATAAACCAGTGGTCCGCCCACGGTCATAATCTACTCTAACCCCAAAACTAACAAAGATAATTCCTAAAATATATCCTGATTGCTTAGAATAGGATTATCTGTGCTTGGTGTGCATCATTTAGGATACTGTTCCTCTCTGGCAACTTTTTGCCAAGTATAGAGCTTGCCTCATTCGCGTATGCCCGTTTGGAATCGTCCGAACAAACGCTTGGTTCGATCTGAGAATCACGTCCCTACAGTGGATCCTCCACTGAATTCTTCCCCATCTCTTTCCCCACCCGCCTCCCCCAGTACTACTACCTTTGTAGTCATGGCAGTCGAACGACCTCTTATCGAGACGTTCGCTCCTATCTCTGCCAATCCGCCCACTTGCATTGTTCTCCCACCTACTACGGCGGTACAATTTGAGATCAGGCCACAGACGATCCAAATGCTGCCAACCTTTCGTGGTCTCCCAAGAGAAGACCCATATTCCCATATTAGGGAATTCCAACATGTCATCCTACTTTTCAAGAATCAGAACCTTGATGATGACAATGTCCGTCTGCGAGTTTTCCCATTCTCGCTCAAAGACCGAGCCTCAGATTGGCTCTACTCCTTACCCGCTGATTCAATCAGCAGTTGGAAAGAGTTGGTGGGCAAATTCATGTCTAAATTCTACCCCATGACTCGGACCAACCAAATGAAGCAACTCATTCAGGACTTTAGACAGAAGTCCGATGAGAAATTTTTTGAAGCATGGGATAGATTCCAAGACTACCTGACTAAGTGTCCCCACCATAGCATCGACAAGGGCAATCTTGTCCATGTCTTCTACAAGGGACTTACTGATGAGTCCCGGACCATGGTAGAGTCAATGTGCCAAGGAAAATTCCTGCACCAAACTCCGACCGATGCATACAAATTCTTGGGAGAGTTAGGAGAAAACTCCCAACATTGGACGACTGACTCAGAGTTTAGTCGAACCACTTCGGCCCAAAGGACAACCAAGGGACATGATGCTACAGCTGATACTGAGCTTCGATCAGTCATTCAAGAGTTGAGCAAGTCAGTCTCGGCACTGGCTGTGTCTGTACAAAAGCCTACTCAACAATCTACCCCAGTCATGCATGTGGGACACGAGAGCCCTATGGAATCCTGCACCCTCTGTCTGCAACCCTCCCATACTACTGAGCATTGTCCTTTGAATGAAGGATGGTCTAATCCTCTTCAGGAAGAAGTTTGTGCTTTCAGCACATACAAACCACCCACTCAGAACTCGTATAGTCAATCTTATCATCCGGACACGAGGAACCACCCTAACTTCTCTTGGAGGCCTCAGTCTACTCAACCACAAGCTCAACCTCCGCGTCAGCCTCAGGGCATGTATCCTCCTGGGTTCAATCCACCCAATAGGCAATTCAATCAGGGACAATACCAGCAGAGTCAGTACCCATCTACTCAGAACCAACAGTTCCAACAGGGTCAATACTCTGGACAATCGAGCACATTTCAGAATCAGCAAAGAGTCCCACAGAACTTTCAGAACCAACCGATTGTCCCAACTAATTCTCCAGCCTATAACTATAATGCCCCAATAAGCTCGAGTCGCGAATTGGTGCCTCAGCTCCCTTTAGCTGTTCCCCAACAGTCGGTCCCCAAATCTGGTATAGAGGACCTTCTAGCTCAACTCATTACTCAGCAACAACAATCTATGCAACGCCTAGAGCAACAGCAACAGCAATCCATGCTTCGTCTAGAGCAACGTCTAGGTAACTTGGAAGCTGAGAAAGCTAAGGGGATCTTTCCTAGCCAACCCATTGCAAACCCTAAAGGAAATGCCAAAGGGGCAGTATATGAGATCGGATCCCAATCTCAAAGCCAGAATGAGAAGTGTCAAGGGGAGGTGCAAGCTGTAACCACCCTACGATCTGGAAAAACTGTGGACATGGGAGTCCAACCACCACCGGTGCCATCTCCAGCACCCATCACTCGCACCGTGGAAACTAGTCCAAATCCTACCTCTGCTTCTTCTACCTCTGCACCAACATCAGATATCCCTATGCAGAAATCTAAGGCTAAAGACAAACCCATTTGTCGAGTAAAGCCTCCTTTCCCGGACAGACTTGTCCAAGATAAGCGGGATCAGCAATTCTCTGAAATCTTAGATGTCTTTAAAGACGTCCAGATCAATATCCCATTCCTTTCTGCTATCAAGCAAATCCCTTCCTATGCCAAATTCCTCAAGGACTTGTGCACAGTTAAGCGGCGTACGCATGTACCCAAAGCTGCCTTCTTGGCCGAAAAAGCTACCGCGTTCATTCAACGCAACAGTGTGATCAAACACAAGGATCCAGGTAGCCCAACTGTCCAATGTGAAATTGGTGACAATTTTAGCTGCACTGCCTTGCTAGATTTAGGGGCTAGCGTTAACCTCATACCATTCTCGGTATATCAGCAGTTAGGACTGAAAGATATGAAGCCTACCAATGTCACCCTGAAATTGGCTGATCAGTCCATCAAGATTCCAAGAGGAATCATTGAAGATGTCCTAGTAAAAGTCGCTGACTTTTATTATCCTGTGGACTTTATCATTCTAGACACCGAGCCGTGTCAGGATAACCGCATTCCGGTCATCTTAGGCCGTCCATTCCTTGCCACCGCGAACGCACACATCGGGTGCCGGGACGGAAACATGTCCATTGCTTTCGGTAACCTCAAAGCTGAGGTCAACATCTTTCGTTTAATGCAACAAGATGCCGATCGCGAAGTGACCGATGAAATGTGTGCCGTTGAGAGTCTAATCCCGGACTCCACCGAAGATATTCTTAAGCAGTGTCTAGCACACTTTGGAGCTGACTTTGCAACAGAGTCAGCTATTTCTGATCTCAATGATCTTTTGGAGACTGCTCCACTGATAGAGATCCCCGCTCCACTCATCGAGTTCGAGCCTCTGATAACCATGGCCAGAGAACCCAACCTTCCTTTACCTACTGAAGTCAAACCTCTTCAATCCGTGTCTTCTGTGACACCTATTTCTACTTCATCTGCTCCAATATTGGAACTTAAGCCTCTTCCCACAGATCTTTCCTATGCCTATCTTGGTCCTAAGGAAACCTACCCTGTCATTATTGCTTCCGCTTTGTCTGAGAGTGAACGTAAGAAACTTCTCGAGCTGCTCAACGAGCACAAATCTGCGATAGGTTGGACTATAGATGATATTCGTGGCATAGACCCCTCGGTGTGCCAACATCACATCTACCTCGAGGATGAATCCAAAACCTCTCGAGAACACCAGAGGCGGTTGAACCCCGTCTTGAAGGATGTAGTCCGGGATGAGGTCCTTAAACTGTTAGATGCGGGTATCATTTACCCCATCTCCGATAGCAAATGGGTGAGTCCTATTCATGTCGTCCCTAAAAAGGCAGGATTCACAGTTGTGGAAAATGAGAACAAGGAAATGGTCACCCAGCGCCTGAAGAAAGGGTGGAGAGTCTGCATCGATTACCGACGACTCAACACCAACACGAGGAAGGACCATTTTCCTTTACCCTTCATAGACCAAATGTTGGAGAGATTAGCAGGTCACTCCTATTACTGCTTCCTCGATGGTTACTCAGGATATAATCAAATACCAATCGCCCCTGAGGATCACGAGAAGACAACCTTCACTTGTCCCTTTGGCACTTTTGCCTACAAGCGCATGCCCTTTGGCCTCTGCAATGCACCCGCGACCTTTCAAAGGTGTATGATGAGCATATTCTCTGACATGGTGGAAAAATTCCTCGAAGTCTTTATGGACGACTTCTCAGTCTTTGGGTCATCCTTTGATGACTGTCTGAACCATCTAGGGCTGGTACTTCAACGCTGTCAGGACAAGCGACTTGTCCTCAATTGGGAGAAATGCCACTTCATGGTGAAGAAGGGCATTGTTCTGGGACATGTCATTTCCCATCAGGGCATTGAGGTCGACAAAGCTAAAATCGATATCATCTCGACCTTGCCCATTCCTAAGTCCGTACGTGACATCCGATCCTTTTTGGGACACGGAGGATTCTATAGGCGATTCATCAAGGACTTCTCTCAAATCGCTCGACCTCTGTCCCATCTTCTAGCTAAAGATAGTCCTTTCGACTTTAATGCTGACTGTGTCAAGGCATTTGAGCGTCTCAAATCTGAGCTCACTACTGCGCCCATTATCCGTCCCCCGGATTGGACTCTACCTTTTGAGGTAATGTGCGATGCTTCTGACTACGCGTTAGGCGCCGTTCTAGGGCAGAGAATTGACAAACGATCCCATGTGATCTACTACGCGAGCAAAACTCTTAACTCTGCCCAAATGAATTACTCCACCACTGAGAAAGAACTCCTGGCGGTAGTCTTTGCCCTTGATAAATTTCGTCAGTACCTCTTAGCCACTAAGGTGGTTGTGTACACTGATCATGCAGCCCTTCGTTATCTCATGTCGAAAAAGGAAACCAAACCTCGATTAATTCGATGGATTCTCTTACTGCAGGAATTCGACCTCGAGATTAAGGATAAGAAAGGAACTGAGAATGTAGTGGCTGATCACTTGTCTAGACTGACTTTAGAGTCATCCTTCGACACCCAGCCCATCCCTGAAACCTTTCCAGACGAACAACTGTTCGCCATCTCTGTTAATCCTTGGTATGCTGACATTGTCAACTACCTTGTCACCGAAGAAATGCCGTCACACTGGTCAAAACAGGACAAAAGCCAATTCCTAGCAAGAGTTAAGTACTACTCTTGGGATGACCCTTATTTGTATAAATACTGTCCTGACCAGATCATTCGTCTCTGTGTCCCTGAGTCAGACCAACTCAATATCTTATCCTCGTGTCATGACCAACCTTGTGGTGGTCATTTCAGCACTAAAAAGACTGCAGAAAAAGTATTGCAATGCGGATTCTACTGGCCCACATTATTTAAAGATGCCCACATCTACAGCAAAACCTGTCCTAATTGCCAGCATCTAGGCCGCATCTCCCAGAGGAACATGATGCCCCTCACTCCCATCCAGGTCGATGAAATATTTGACATTTGGGGCATCGACTTCATGGGCCCCTTTCCCATTTCCTATGGTTTTGAGTACATTCTCCTTGCGGTAGACTATGTATCCAAATGGATAGAAGCCATTCCCACCAAGACCAATGACCACAAAGTGGTGGTCAAATTCGTAAAGGAGTTCATCTTCGCTCGATTCGGTGCCCCTAAGGCCATCATTAGTGATGGGGGCACCCATTTCTGCAATAAGATATTCGAGAACTTAATGAAGAAGTATGGGGTAACCCACAAGGTTGCCCTAGCTTATCATCCGCAGACTAGTGGTCAAGTAGAGGTCTCTAATCGTCAGATCAAGCAGATCTTGGAGAAGACAGTCAATACCACACGTAAAGACTGGTCTACTCGTCTCACTGATGCTTTATGGGCATACAGAACCGCCTACAAGACCCCACTCAATATGTCTCCCTATCGTCTCGTCTTTGGGAAACCCTGTCATCTACCGGTAGAGATTGAACATCGTGCTCTGTGGGCCATTAAGAAGCTCAACTTCGACCTCGACTCTGCAGGGGAAGAGCGAAAACTTCAAATGAATGAGTTAGAAGAACTCAGAAATGATGCCTACAACTTGTCCAAGAATTACAAAGCCAAAATGAAGTGGATACATGACAAGAGCATCCTCAGGAAAGAGTTCCAGCCAGGACAGAAGGTCCTTCTTTATAATTCTCGTCTCCATCTCTTCCCTGGGAAACTGAAATCTAGGTGGACCGGTCCTTATACGGTCACCGCAGTCACACCCTTTGGGGCAATCACTATTGAGGATCCCAAGGATCACTCCTCTTTTCAGGTCAATGGGCAGCGTCTAAAACAGTTCCATGAACTTGACGTATTGTTCATTCAGACTTTTGAGATCGATTTCATCGATCCTACCTATGTCGACTGATGATCTACTCAGTCTCCTGTGCTCCAACTTGGTTGGGGGTGCCTGTCACCCCCGTCATGTCTGGCTGAAGACGTAAAACTTAGCGCTTTCGGAAAGGCAATTCCGGTATTCCTAGAATACATGAGTCTCATGCATTTGTTATTACTGTTATATCTCTGAAAATGCAGGTACATTCATTCTCCCGATCATCAGGTACCAAACACTGTCGAATTTCTGCCGACTTGGTAACATCCTTCCTGAACTTTTGCATCATCATCACTGAATTTTTTTCATTTTATGTCCCGGTCATGAGCACCGAGGACGGTGCTGTATTTTGGTTGGGGGTGGGTATTTACCAAAACTCATGTCTTCATTTTGATAAAAAAAAAAAAAAAAAAAAAAAAAATGTGTTGTTTTTGGGGTGATTTCCGATGTTCTCCAAAAGTTTTCTAGAATTTCAAAAATGTGTCAAATACCCTGACTTTGATTAGCTGAAAATCTCCGTTAAGTCAGTATTGAGGATGTCAATTTTTGTTAGCGTTGAGTCAAGTCAAGCGTGACTACAGCAGGTTTGAAAACTCAGGAAAACTCAGATTTGGCACAATTGTACACTATCAACATCAGAGTCATCCTAAGTTTTGAAACTCTAGAGATCCTATAAGAATAATTGTGGAGACCTAACCCAGTGAGCTTTCGAACCTTTAATCATTTCGGAGAGTTATACAATAATCCTGAGTCAATGCATGACTCACTATTCTTCATGCCCGCAATATTCGTTGAGAGATCTCATTATCTTTTGCTTCGATCATAGAACTCGGAACGACATCAACATTGGATTACTACGACAGAACCTTCTCTATATCCAGTCAAGACAGTATACATGATAGTGCAAACCCTAGAAAATGATTTAGGCCATTTTTTTCTGAACCATTCAGCCTTTTTACTCACCTGAATTATACTTCACTAGAAACCCCTTGAACATTTCTATAAAAGCCTTTTCTTTGTAAGCCCATTAACCAAAAACCCAGTTCAGCTACGAAGTGTTACTAGCTACCCTACTTTTGAGAAGGATAAAAAAATCACTGATGTGGGTGTACCGTGAAAAGAAAAGTAAAGAAGAAAAATCAAAAGGAAAAGAAAGTGGTTCAAGCTGAAAACAAAATATGAAAAGAAAGTATGAAGAAGAGCTGAAAAGAAATTGAGCAGTCTCAGAAATATCAAGAAAAAGAGAAAAATACGAAAAAAGGAAAAAGAACCAGATAATGGTGTTACGTCACAGGAAAAATTCAAGAAAATGGCAATATCCTCTCAAGATCTTTGAAATCCTGTATTCCTTTATCTCTCTACACCTGACCTAAGCCTCATTACAACCCAGGAAAGTCCTACTTGATTCTAGGATAGTACGATCATAAAATGTGGAGATTGGAGAAAGAGAAGCTATAGAGTTTGATCTGACGTTCCCGAGTGAAGTGGTATTCCAATCATGAGATCTTCTTCTGTTAAGGATGTCCTTCCTTCAAATAATACATATGTGAGATCTTTGCTTTCATATATCAACACATCTCCTCACATATAAATTGAGAGAAAAGAAGAAAACCCTTCTTGTGTGATTCTATTCTGAGTGCTAAACATGTGAGATTTGAGGTCAAGGCATAAAAACTTAGAGGTGATCTGAAAATCTTTACTGTCGGATGATGAGAATGTTGAGCACACACACACGCAGAGTCTGACTATTCTGGGTCATGATTATCAGTCTGTAGTCTTGCCAAGACTCTCCAACTCTTCGCTAGCACGTAACTATTTTTGCATCAATTCAATGATTTGACGAACGGTGTTTTCCCGGAGCTAATATGAAAAAGTGTGCAGCATGTGCAGAGCCCTTTTAAGCTCATTTATTTCGCACTAATTGCCAAGGATTGGCAATATGCTGGTTGGGGGTTGTGATATTCGCTCAAAAGTGCTTATTTTAAGCAATTATCCTTTTAGCGTTATTGCATTCTCCTACGTAAAATACTCTATTTACCTACTTTTCTACGTAAGAGTCTCTTCTATTGCGTAAAACACACTTTTCTGGACGAAATGGTATATTTGCATGCATTAAACACATTTTCGGAAGTCTAAATATTAAGCCGTTCTGATAAAGTCTCATTACGCGCTTCTTCTGTCGCAGGAAACCCCGATGGGACGATTTTCGAGACTTGTGGGCCCAAATCGATCATGAAAGCCCATTATCAAAGCTTAACAAGCCCACATGCTATAACTAGAAGATATGGGCCAAATATGGGCTGAATAAGAGGACCAAAAAGCCGGCCCAAAGAACGAAGAGAGTAGGAGAGCCAATGACCAAGAGACGGACCAAAGCGTTTAAAGCCACATGAGTCAGCAAAGAATGATGGTCGACTCTACTGGAGAAGCGTGAGGATGGTCACAGTGAAGACCAGGGTTCCAGACCCTCCGCCAGTGCTTTTTTCCATTTTTTTGATACTTTTTCTCTCATCTCTCCTTATTCTCTCTCTCTCTTCATCTCTCGATCCTCGAATCTACTGACCTAACCCCAGAACTCCTGCCTATCAGCTCTATCTCATCTCCCTTAGCTTTCTGACCGTTGGATCTTCCATCGGACCGTTGGATCTTCAATCGGACCGTTGGATCTCTCTAGATCCGTCGATCTACCAATCTGGGTCCCAATCAAGTCACCATCCATCCGATCGCCTTCAGAATGCCTGTCACATCATCTTGTGAGACGATGGACATCATCAGTCCATGTGGGCCAGTAGCCGGGCCCATCAGCATCGACCCGCTGTCCGACCAGTTAGTGGACCCCGCGAATTTCAAAAATAATTTTAATTAAATGGGGGGTCCACTAATTGGGGAGATTCCCCATAATAAAGTAGGTTTTTACTTAAAAAAAAAAAAAAAAAAAAAAAAAAAAAATTTTTCGTATTTTTTTATTTTAAAAAATACCCTATTTCCATTAAAGGAAATAGGGAGCTTTAAAAGGAGAAGGATAGGGGTTCATTCGAACCCTAATCCCCCCCCTTTCTCTTCCATTCTCTCCCCCTATCAATCCCGCATAGATCTCTTCTCCTTCTGGCCCCATCTTCCCTTCTTCTTAATTTTTTTTTTTTTTCTTCTTCTTCCTCCTCATCTTCGCCGGAGTTGCAGGCAGCAACTCCGGCCATCAAGGTCTTCCTCCCCCTCCTCCTCTTCTTCTTCTTCTTTTTCTTCTTCTTCTTCTTCTTCTTCTTCTTTTTCTTTTTCTTCTCATTTTTTTTTTTTTCGTTTTCGTTTTCGTTTTTTTTTATTACCGTTTTTTTTTTAACGCCGGAGTTGCAGACCTGCAACTCCGGCCGTCAGTGCTCCTTCCTGCTGGAGCGCCTGCACCAGCACGTCGTCCTCCCCCCTCTCCTCCTATCCGTCTTCTGCCTCTTCGTCTTTTTCTTCCTCGTCGTTTTCTTCTTGTTCCTCTTCGTCTTCTGCTACGTCTTCTTCTTCATCTTCTTAGCTCGCCGGAGTTGCAGACAGCAACTCCGGTCGTCATCTCCACCGCCAGTCACCTCTACATGCTCCACCGCCACCTTCTTCTCCCTTTCCACCATTCTCCCAACCCCTACAGCCGGCAACTTTGTTGGTGCAACCTCCATTCACCTTGCTGCCCTCGTCTTCTACCTGCAACCAAGCCGTAACCTCATCACGTGGAGACTAGATCCACTACCACGCCTCCATCAATGGCTGGAGAACCAGCACATCTCGTGGCTGGCCATACCACCGCTCCCACCACCATCTAAGCACCACAGCATCGCCCACCATTAAAGCCGGTAGAGATCTACAACTCCGGCGAACTTGATCGCCGGACTGGTTCTCCTCCCTTCACCGCCCCTCTATTCTCTCTCTCCTGGTCGTCATCCTCCTACCCAAGGTGCTGCCACTAATGGCCATCGACTACAAGTGCAACAGGGGTAGCGCCTCAGCCACCTTCTTCCTATCTTAATCACCACCATCGTGCAGATCACTACCACGAAACCAGAAACCTCAGGTCGTTGGCTCTCCTCCAACACCCAACTCCAACTGGTTCTCTACGTGTGCTCCACCTTACACCGATTGCAACCAACGACAAGGACACCTCCATGTCATAGATCTGCAACTCTCAACTCTGCTGGATACCTCCACGCTACCCACCTCACCATCATCACCACCGTCACCAATCTAGCTCAAGCACTTGCTCTCAACGGCCAGCATCTCTTTCACTTGTTGACCACGTACCAAGGCTCCACCACGGTTTCATCCCTGTGCTTCTCTTCCAAGGCACCATCATCTTGTGTGAAAGGTAAGCACAATGGTACAATTTCACTTTCTCTCTCTTAATCTCTCTCTCTACTTTTCTCTCCTAAATTTTCTCTTTCTCTCTCTAAAGAGCAATCTCTCTCTCTAGAGATCTCTTTCTCTAGGTTTTTCTCTCTACCTCACCTTGTTCTCTCTAGGCTTTAGATAGTTTCCTTAGCTTTCTCTCTCTGAGATTTTTGACTTTCTCTATCTAAACCATCTTTCTCTCTCTAGTTCTCTCTTTCTCTCTCTAGTTTATTTTGTTTTTTTTATGCTTTATAATTTAGTGATTTTTACTTGATTGTAAGAAACATATTCGATTGAATGAAGTTGATTTGAATAATATTATGTTCCATTCTCTGCAAATTTATCGTCATTTTATGTTCATTATTGCGCTAATCAGATTAATCCCGAGTGCGGATCGACATCCGACACGAGCCACTATGCAAAACTGCTCATTTTACAGGTTAAATGTCTCGGATAACTACAAATTGTGTTGAAGTTAGGGTTTCCGTAACCAACGACGCGGAAAAACCCTACTTTCAGAAGTCATTCTCATTAAGCGATTTTTTATCATAGGAGCACTAATCGGATAATCTTAGTGGAGTGCGGGCCCACAATCAACATCCAGAGCCTTTGATCAGAGCATAGAGAGCCAATGGACTTAGACAAGAAGATGTAAGCCAAAAACAAAAAGAGCAGGCGGATCGAAAGAGTCGAGAGATGACCAAAAGAAAAGGAGAGACCACCTCTCAAAGAAGAGACAAGGAGATTAAAGCTTACCGACTAACACAAGATGATGACTTGCTCAGTTGGTAAAGCTTGCAGAAGACCAAGTCAAAGACCAGGGTTCAAGACCCTCTTCGAGCATTTTCTCTTTATTTTGTAATATTTCTCTCTCCTCTTTCTAAATTATCATTCTCTCTCTACTCTAAAATCTGAATCATCCAATCCTCTCACTCAATCCTACGACTGACCTTGGCCAATCTCCACCATCTGATCATCACCATCATCGTCTATCATCCGATCTTCAATAGTTCATCCATCAGATCTTTCCCCCCTGGTCATCAATCCGATCAACCACCAGATACCCATCATCATACGATCAACGTATCCACCACTTAGAGAAGTGGACCATGTGTGGGCCAGGGGAACCTTGTGATTAAAAACATGCATGCATTTTAAAAGATTCTTTATCAAAACATTTTGGTAAGTTTTACAAAAGAGGCATCATTTTATGAAAAGTGGTTTTTGGAAAGTGTCTAAGTAGAGACAAAATATTTTTGGGAATGAATTAAAAGGAAGAAATTTTGGAAAGAATAAACTTATACAAAACAAAGAAAGATTGTTTTCTTTGAAAATAAAATTTCTTAAAGAAGAAGGTTATGGTGGATCTTTAAGAGAATTGGAGAATATTTTTGCATGGGATTGGGACCCACTTCTTTAACATAGGCATAAATAAAATGGTTTTCAAAATAGAAGGGGAAAGGGAGAAGTCTTTAAATTAGAAACCGTGGGTTTCTATATTAGGAACCCACGGTTCCTATACAAAAAGAAAAACATGTTTACAAAAAGAAAAAAATATCCTCTCTCTTACGATTCACAAAACCCAGCCATCTCACCCTCTCTTCCTCCTTTTCACCATTTTCTTCCAAGCCAAGCCGTTGGAATAAAAAAAAAAAAAAAGAAAGAAAGAGGAAGAAGAAGGAAAGAAAAAGAGGAACACCTCCTACCTGTTGGTGTGCAAGCCCAGCTCGCCCCCCCTTCATCTCCTTCACCATTGCTGCTGCCTCTACTCACAGACCATTTCAACATCACCATCAGCACTTCTTTAGCCCCCACATTCCTCGCCAGCCACCACCACGTTGATGCCTCCATGGAGTAGCAGATCTGGAGTTTCAAGGTTTCACTTGCTGCATCACTCCACCACGCTCCAACAGTTGCCTCCACCATCTCCCCTACCGTTGTTGCTCATCAAAGCAGCACCGGTAACCTTCGCCGTCTCCTTTGATCTCTCTTCCCTCTTTCTCTTGTTCAAAAAAAAAAAAAAAAAAAAAAAAAAGAAGAGAAGAAGAAGAAGGAGAAGGGAAGACCACCCTACCTGGTCCTCCACCTCCACTGCCTCCCCTTTCATCAATTGCTCCTAATGAGCCTGCTGCCATCTCGTTCATCTCTCCTCCTTTGGAAAACTGCTCCGCCTCTATCAAGGATTGCTACAAACCGTCACTGCTTCAGCCATTACTGCCTGCACCATCATCATCATTCCCTCATCAAGAACACTATTCTTCGCAACTTTTCCCAGGTATAACATTTCCTTGACTTTTCTTCTTTTCTTTTTCTAATTTTTTTCTTTTAGGATATTCTTCAACCTTTTTCAGATTCTTTTTCCTTTCCTTATTTCTTTCTGATCATGTTTCTTTTCAGCTTGAACCATTTGTTTTCTTTTATTTTATTTTCCTTTATTGGTTTCTATCTTTTCATGGAGTAATCATACCAAATATTATTTGATCCCTCTCAGAAGTAGGTTATCGTATTGAACTCTTTTTTGGGATTGGGTTTTTTGGTTGATGGGTTAACAAGAAAAAGTTTTCATCAAAAGGCTCAAAAATGGTTTCTAATGGTATTGATGTTAGGGAAGCTAAAAAGTTTGTTTGGTTAGAAAGATGGCCTATATCATTTTTTAGGGTTTGTACTTTCATCTTTGATGTTTCGAATGGATATAAAGAAGGTTCTTTATGTAATAATCCAAATTTGATGTCGTTCTGAGTTCCATGACCAAAGCAAATGTTAATGAGATCACTCAATGGAAACATTTGGGGATTAAAAGAATTGTGAGTCATCTTGTGACTCAGAATAATTTTATAACCCTCAGAAATAATGAAAAGCTCAAAAGCTCACTGGGTTAGGTCTCCACAATCGTTCTTCTTAGAATTCTAGATAATCTAAACTTTGGATAATTCTAACGTTGATATGTGAACATTTTTACTGAATCTGAGTTTTTCAAAGATTTTTCAATCCACTGTAGTAATGTTAGCTTTCAAACTGAACGAAGAGCTAATAAGTGATTTTTCAAAACAGACATCCTTTTCAATAAATAGACTTTCCAGAAACTTTTTACTCATCAAGTTAGGGCATTTTCAAAAATCACATGAAATCACACCCATAAACACAAGATTTCTCTCTCTCTCAATTTTTTTTCTTTTTTCAAAAGTAAAACATGAGTTTTGGTAAACACCCACCCCCAACCAAAATATAGCACCATCCTCATTACTCATGACCGGGACATAAAATGATGAAAAATCGATAATGATGATGCAAAGGTTCAAGGAGGATGTTACCAAGTAGGCATAAACTCGACAGTGTGTAGTACCTGATTATAGGAAGAATGAATGTACCTGCATGTCCAGAGATATCATAGTAATAACAAATGCATGAGACTCATGTACTCTAGGAATATCGGAATTATCTTTCCGAAAGCGCTAAGTTTTACGTCTTCTTCTAGACATGAAGGGGGTATATCAAGTACCCCAAACCAGGTTAAAACTCACGGAGACTGAGTGAATCTGGTGTCTTTCGATTCCAATGGTGGAACAGAGACTATTATCATATCCCTTGTCTAGGTATATCTATGTAGAACAGGCATTTCTTAGTGTAAACTGAGAGAAGTACAGTAAATACTCTGAACAGACCTGCAAAAACATTTAGTTCAGTGGGGATGGAGCAAAGCTTCTTAGTAAAAACTGAGAGAAGAGTAGTAGAGGGTCCTCTGACCATGGTTAGCAGAGCCACAGACTCATTGAGTCTAGCGGGAATGTATCTGAATGGAGCAGACTCCTACAAATTAGTAATACCAAAATTGTCTGACTCCGAGATGAAGTCAGGCTTAAAGTGTTCTAGATACTTAGGTAAATTTTCCTCGGGAGAGTTCTAAATTAGACTCTCTGTGGCATACGGTTTATTGACAACATCGACGTATGGTGGCGGGTCAAAACTGTGGACCTCTTCCTCGAGGTTTCCTAATGTGAGAGAGATGTTCCAATCCCTACACTCAATGTGTTTATCTTCGGTGGGGAACGGTAGGTCTAGGGTAGCTATAATCCCATTTTCTAAATATTTCTCAATGGTAGGAATGTCTGCATCCAGTGCAGATGTAGAATCATCAGAGATAGAGATGGATATGGGTATCTCTGTGCTTGGTGCAGAAGTAGCTGCCTGTAAGAGCACCATAGATGAAAACACGGGTTCATCATGATTGTTGCACAATCCAAGGGTGGTGGGGATGGGTAAGTCTAGGCCAATTGGGATCCTATAGTCAAGACACAGCTCAGTGTTATGAATAACTTCTTCAGAGTCCCAGATAGAAATAACAGAGGTAGATGGAGAAATTGGCTTCTCTGGGATAGGTTCAAGATTTGGTGCTTTTAAGGGCACCAAAGATGGAGACTTTGGCTTATCAATATTGTTGTCCGATCCATTGTGTGTAGCAACCTCAATTTCCTCTTGTAAAGTCTGGTACTTGGTCCAGTTGTCCGACTCCTCATTATTGCATGTGGCCATGGTATTCTCCTCTAGATATGCCATAGGTTGGCTAGTGAAGTTGACTTCCTCTCTTTCAGATTCTAACTCACCTAGATGGTGTTCCAAGCTCTCCATGGAGTGTTGTTGTTGGATGATATATCGAGAGAGGAGTTCTTCTAAACTAGGCTTAGTAGTAGACTGTGGCGGTTCAGCTAAAGGAAGCTTAGGTGCCAATTCTTGAATGTAGTCCGACTGAGTATGAAAGTTATATGATGGATGTGAGTCTGGGACTATCTGCTGACTCTAAAAATCCTGCGGGGTCCACTGTTGACTAAAATATTCAGTCTGTGGATCTGGCTGGTACTGCGACTGAGAGTACTACCCATCATATTGTCCACGGGTTGGTGAAACCCAGAATGATACATATCCTGTTACAGATTCTGCTAAGGAAAAGACTGTTGTTCCCATTCAAAGTTATTGTGACTTCCATTGTCCGGATAATACGTGTTATTGTAGGAGGTCTACAGCAGAGGTTTAAATATATTAAAATTACAAGCCTCTTCTTGGACATGAGGGGAATATCCCATAGATTTGGAGTGATAAACAGGCTTCTGAACCACAACATCAAGGGCATAAACTGATGTTTTCAAATCCTTAAGTAGGGATGTTAGCACTGAATCGCCCTTTGCTTCATATCCCATGGAACTCTGTGAGACTAGAGTATCATGACTACACGCAGGATTGGTATACCAGTGCTTAGAGTTATCTCCTAGATCTTCAAAGAAATTGTGGTAGGTCTCGAATAGAGGTTGTTCAACATCCATCAGAGAGATGCGAGTCTCTCAGAGGAGGGAGATAGATTAGGTTAAAGAGAGCGATGCGGTAGACTCACTCTCAGATCGAATCAGTATCGGGTTGGTTTAAATCCAAATGGGCATATGCTTGAAAAAGCAAGCCCCTAGAGTCGGCAAGAGCTTATAAAATTGAATGAGCCTAGATGATGCACACAGAGCAACATATAATCTTAACCTAAACAATCAGGATAGTATTATGAATTATCTTGTTAGTGTAGGGATAGTGTAGATTATGATAGTGGGCGGACCATTGGTTTATCTTCAATTACCTGTCGGATCAACTTTTCATTCTGTAGGTTCTCACCAGGATACACTCTTCAAAGCAAATCTGCTAGTACTAACTCAAGTTGACTGCAAGATAATCCGAAGCCTAGACGGACGTGCGGCACATCGGCTGACCTAGAAGAGGAGCTAGGGTTGGTTCGTGTTCCTAATCCGACACTAAGCTAATCCGACAAACAATCAAGGAGGCCACTTACGAACTCGGTATACTTGAGTAGTAGGGACCTATGGGTGTGTTAGATAATATGGACCCACACTCATGGACTTAATCGACTTGATCTTTGAGGGGGTCGCTTTATGTGGAGTTTTCCTTGAACACCGATCTAATTGGGCTCTACTTCTTGATTGATTTTAATTTTTCGCTGTGGTTGCACAAAAGCTGGAATGATGAGGTGAGTGATGAAATCCCACCAATTTCAAGTTAGAGCTGGGTTTGCTCTTTATGTATTTTATTACGGCTAAACCAAGCAATTCCGATAAGTGTTGCAAAAGCAAATAAACAATCGGCACAATGTTTGCACAATGATCACGATCGCACACAAGGCGAGGTGTAGAAACTTACCTGTCCGTTGGCTACGCACGGGGTCTCCTCCGTGAGATAGGGAGGGGTATCCAAATGGGCTTGGCCCGACTCCACCACTTTGAGCTTTCTCTCCCTACTCACTTGCTAAACGCCATCCACAATCACGTTAGTCCACAATGGTCTATGGTATGGAATTGGAAGGTATACCGTCTTTGGGGTTTCAAGAAATACACAATTATTATGGCAGGTATTGTGAATTAGTTCCAAGTAGGGTTTGAAATTCAACTTTAACTATTCCCGAATTAGGGATCGGAAATATCTACTTTTGAATTACCCAGAGTTGGAAACCTTCCAAAATGAATCAAATAACCAATGGTGATCTAACTAGAAATAGCAGAATCGAAATCTGACCCTAATATTTTTTATATTTTTTTAATTAATTAATTAATTATCTAGCAGTTATTCTAAAAGGAGAGAAAATGATTCCCTAAGTTATTACAACTTTGCACTCGGCCGTCCGAAGCATTAAAATAATAAGTGAATAATGTGAAAAATAAAATGAAAAGTTTCCGATTTGGATCAGATCTTCAAGATTAAGCAGCTTTCTGAATTCCTGTTCGTCTTTTTGCAATCTTGTCAACCAAGTGGCAACGACGCCATTTAAAATTAAGGTTTTTCATGTCATCGGATTGAAAACCCTAGATTTCAACAATATTTGTAATTCTGATTCACCTTAAATCCTACAAAAATATAGACTTTGTATAGCGATATGTCGGATGTCGAATCCACACTCGGGGTTAGGGAACACAATTTATCGGAACATTAGAACAATAGAAAGTGTTTGAAAATATGGATGGAAGGGTGAGAGTGGTGATTAATGATTGAGATTTAAAATAATCTTTTTGGAGAGATTTCTATCAACTACTTAACATAAGTAAAGAGAAAGAAACACCATAAGCGGAAAAGAGAAAGTTATTTATTAAAATAATTAAAGTTACAATGCTTGAATCTAATTTATTCATAAAAGAAAATAAAAACAACTAACCATCACTTTAGAAAGTATTATAAGAGAAGAAATATAAAGAAAAATAACAAGATTTTAGAGAGAGAAAATGAAAGAGAAGATAGAAAATGGAGATTTACTTTGGTAATTACCAATGGAGAAGAAGTTTGCACAGCCATGTTCTTGATGGCTTTTGGAAGAAAACCAAACCAAGGAAATGAGAGATATAGAGAGGTTTAGAGAAGAAGTAGAGATGGAACCTAGAGGATTATAGGTTATGAGAGGGGGAAGAGAACCAACCCAAGAAGGAAAGATAGTAGATCTCTTATAGACTTTTTTTTTTTTTTGCTTGTTGTAAAAATGATGACCATTGGATCTAGAGAGATCCAACAGTTGGGAATGGGTTAGTTAGATGAAAGAGAGAGTGACTAGGATAGAAAGAGATGGGGGAGAGAAGAATCGGTCAAGTGAGACCAATTCTCTCTTGTTATTGCAAATGAGCATGGGCATGGACATAGGTCATGGGTCATGGGTATGGGTATGGGTATGGGTCATGGGTCATGGGCCTAGGTCATGGGCCAAGATAGATAGATAGAGAGAGAAATAGGAGAGAGGTGAGAGAAAAATATAAAAATAAATCATTCGAGGGTCTTGAACCCTGATCTTCTTTATTCTCTCTCGTTCATTCCACCAATTAGTCAAACTTATCCTTTGATGTCAATTGCTGTGGCCTTTAACACCTAAGTCCTCTTGGTCTCTAGCTTTTCTTCTCTCTCTTAGTCCTTATTCCGGCTCTACGATCCTCTAGCTTTGCCCGTACATGTTTTCAATCTTTTTATCCTAGCCTGTTGGCTCTTTAAGCTTCGATAGGAGTCTTCTGTGGTTGATCGTGGGCTCACCAGTCCTTGAGAATAGCCCGATAGGGTCTCCTGCAAGTGAAAAAGCATGTAATGAGATTCAATTAAAATGGCTTGATATTGGACTATCGGACTATCCGAAATGCGTATATTTCATGCAAATAGTCGATTTTGGTCTAAAAAATGCATTCTACGCAATGGAAGAAACTCTTACGTAGAAAAGTCGATGAAAATACAAGTTTTACGTAGGAGAATGCGACATCGCTATAAGGATAATGGCTTAAAATAAGCACTTTTGAGTGAATATCACCTAATGGGGTGGACGGCTTCTCCATTTTAAGAGGTGGGGGCATTAGGGTCTTGTGAAGAGATATGGGTATGGGGTTTTTGTGACCGTTAGATTAGAGATGAGGGATTTGGGAGAGAGTGGGGACATGCCTTCTTTTATTAAGTGCCACCTCATGCTTTCCCCACACAACTCTCCATATTTATTCCCTATGGTTGCACATGACCATACTTGCCTTCTCTTCTTGCTTTCCTTTATACATTTCTACCCTTCCCTTGTGTACGCCCCAACGTCTTTGCCATGTGGCATTCAAAACGATCATCGATGATCAAAGGTCTTCCATACATCCTTGTGTTTCCATCGTGCGTGTCACTTTGATGACCATAGATCTACATAAATTTCCTCCCATTTTATGCTGGCCTATCTTGGCTCGGTCGACCATCGGTGTCTATCAATGTGGTCAATTCTTGCGCCACTTCACATGCTGCTAACTTGGTCCAACTATGGTCCACATCTTGGCCTACTCTACACCTTGGATCACCTTCTGGTTGATTGTGCAACTATTGGCCTACCCCACGAATAGTCTAGTTAGTGTTCCTTTTCTTCTATGTGCACTCAAGCTATCCACACCCATCATTCGTGGTATGAAATGGCCACGATTTTTGTGAAAACCATAGTTTATAACCTTTTGGCCACATTTTCAAAAAAACTAGGGCTTATAGTGAATAAGCTAACACGCAAACATATACCCCGCGCACACCATTCACCCTAATCCTCTCATCTTTCTCTCAATCTCTCCCAAGATCTCTCAATCTTCTCTCATTCTCCTTCTCAGTGTTCTCGAGAGCCACCACCAATGCCAGAAGCCCCTCACCATAGTTGTCGTGAGTGCCACCGTGCATGTGTGGGTGTGGCTGTTGCAGAGGAGGCCACTTCTCTTTCTCTCTCTTTGTTTCTCTTGAAAAGTTAGGGTTTCTTCCTCTCAAGATAAAGTAGTCCTTTTTTTAGCATCTTGTTCTTGTGCGAATGGGAACACAAACAGAGCAAAACCTAATTTCTAACCTCCTAAAGTCCTCTCATTTTGACCTTAAAGGTGTACGGACCACCCATGTCCATTGTTGTGGTGTTGTGGCGTGGTCTCCTTGAGCAAGAGGTCAACTTTCAGCACATCAGTGTCGACATGGCCAAGAGAGAGCACAAGAAACCCAATAATCTCAAGCTTCAAGTACAACAAAAAACTAGATTTTAGTGCCCCCCTTCTACTACATAATATTGCTCACTTCCTCTCAACTTCTCTCATTCTCTATCTCAAACCCCTCCCCCCTTCTCACTCACCGTTGGTCTGCTGCCGCTCATCCACCGTTCGCTGGCTACTGCTGCTGGTCTTCTACCGTACGGCACTGTTCCTCATCCGCCCAACAATGTTGTTGCTCCTCCACCGGTGAATTTTCTCATTCCCCTCCTTCCCTTGGATCTTTGTGCCCCAAATAATGGTCAACAATGTTTTTCCTCCCATTTTTAGGGTTTTTTTTTTTTTTGGGTTTTATCTTTTTGTGAGGAAGAAATCAATATCTCTGTGATGGGTTTGAAGGAGTGGATCTGTTGAACAAGAAAGTGGGTGAAGTCTTTGGTGGGTCTGGTCTGATGAGTTTGTAAGGCATCCAATGAAATCCTGAGAACAATTCTTGTGTGGGCTTCGACTCATGTTGTTCAGTCTGGAGATTGTATAATGCTACTGGTGGTAGTCCCTACACAGAGTTTGGGTACCCTTCTCTGCATTCTTGGATTTTTTCTTTTTTAGCCAACATATTTTGATTATCCTATTTGATGTATGCCTTCAGGTTTTTCTTTTGATGACTCAAAGATGGATTGGCATGTTTATTTATCTCTACCTTGATTGTTCTCCTCATGCTCACGCTCTCTTTTTATTACTTATTTCCACCTTCTCTTGAGAAGGGCAAAATGCTTTCCTCTATCCACATGTCTTTTGTTTTCCCTTTATAGTTGATTAGTGCTCCAATTTCCATCTTGAACTAAGTACATTATGTAGGTTAGAAGTAGGAAAAAATGATTTCCTCTATTTTAATGTATTTGGTTTCCCTTTTTAGTGAATCAGTGCTCCAAGTTCCATGTTGGACTAAGTACTATCTGTAGGATCCTGATTGTAATGTTGTGGGAAATGAGAAAAATTTGAGCTAAGAGAAAAGCAATCATAGAAAAGAAAACACAAAAATTTATGTGGTTCATATCCATGAGAGAGGTACATCTTAGGAAATTGTGACCTTAGAGATTTCACACTGTGGAGACCAATAAACTTTCTCACCCAAAAGGCTTGTTCCTGAGGATTGTTCCTTCCGAATCATAGGTTGTGGGGTCGCTTAGAGTCTCTAGTGGGTGAGGGGAATTGAGGAAGGCCCTAAGGGAGCTTCCGATCCCTGCTAGGGAACTACGTTGAGTCTCGTCCTAAGGCACTCCCCGAAGGGAGTAAAGGGTGAGGAGGAGACGACTTCTCATCTGGTTGTAGAATGAGCAACTTACCCAATAGAGAATACAACATTTTCTGCACAAACACCCACACATTGGAGAAACTAGTTGGAAAACTCACTAATCATCACCTTTTAACGTAGTATTATGTTAGGGCAGTTCATGGAAGGCCCTTCGTTTGATGATTTTCTGTTCTTGCCTTCAGATTTTGTATCAAATAATATACTTAGTCCTGTTTGATGTATATCAGCATTGGATGAAATAAAATGCATTCATACTTTAATTCTTTCTCAACTTCATTAAACTTGTTCTTATAAAGCTCATTCTAGTTAGATATATAGTTCTGAAACTAGCCTATAGGTAGCACAGTCACAATTTGTTTCTTTTTTTTGGGAACTTCCGGCAAAATCATTTCTTAAGATTTGTGGATGATTGAGCCTTCTCCATTGCACAACATGTTTCGTAGGGTTCTATTATGCTTTTCCACAATGCTATTCTAATTTGACCTCTCGAGAGTGGTGTATTGCAAAACTATTTCTTATTTTATGAGATATTCTTAAACTTTTAATTATGCCCCACCTTCTTGACCAGTCCTCCCATAATGCTCACTACCCTTTTGCCTCAATAATCATTATTTCTAAACATTTCTCCACTTGTGCCTTATATTTTTATAACCACCACATGCACAAGTAAGGAATGACCACAAATGTCAGTATGAATGACTTCTAGCATACACATAAGCCTATTAATAATCTCTTCATCTGTTTTGTCAACTTTCCTTAATAAAATTCATACACAACTCTCTTGCATTCAGTAAATTCTACATTCCCTAACTAGTACATGTATCCTCTTATGCAAGAACCGACAAGTTCGGTTCTATTTTTGTTAACTGGTGATGCCCCTCCTCATTTTGCCATCAGATGATGGTAGATTTATCTAGAATTTAATGTTTTGAATATCATAAGTTCCGAATGACAGTATGCTTAAATTGTAATTAAATATGTAAACATTTAAAGAACCAATTAAATATGACAAAAGTACACAAAAAGGAAAATGTTTTTCTGGTATGTCCTAGGATTGTATACTATAGGTATGAGAATTTTTGTTTTTTTATGCAATGAAGTTAAGATGCAAATAATCTGAGCAAGGAAATGAATTAAAACTCAAATGCACTTTTGATCCTAGAGGATAAATTCTTTATCCCAATTCCAATTGAGATATCATATCTTTCATCAAATATAGGCTGGGCAGCTAAAAATAATAGCACTTGAGAAGGCGCTGAAGGAGGCTATGGTTCCTGCTGGGAATGCTAGAGAGGTAAATGCCATATCAAACTCCAATCAATTGTTGTATTGGCACACTAGTTTTTCTTTTTTCTGGAAATGTTACTGATATCATTTGTTCTCAAATGAAATGCAATAATAATTTCCTTGCAACATTTAGAGTGAATATGGAAGGGAGGTCTCTTTGTTTGAGGTGGATACAACAGTCGTGGAGCCCGTATTTCAGAGGTTGTATTCTTCATATTTGACATGGTGGATAGACCTGTCCCCACTGCAATATTTGTTGTCAATTTTGATAAGGTATGTCTACCAATCTTCAACATCCATTACTATGCCATGATTTTGTGCTACTAGTAATATGAATATATTCATCTAGTATAGAATTATCATGCCGCTTGGCCAAATGCTTATGTTAATTTGCCAAAATCTTGTTGAATTTATGCTGTCACTGGTTTAGTGGAGTCCCTATTGGTGTACTATTGTGATTGCTATGTGCTACCTCTACTTCTTTTGCAGGTCAGAATGGATCCTAGGAACAAGGAAATTGAGACAGTTTACTATATGGCAGACTTACCGGGCTTACAGAGGAAGAAATGAAGATACATGAGGGAGACTATATTTATCATTAGTGTTACAATGGAAGGGGGAATATCAAGTTTGGTTAGGCCCTGGCAGGTATATTTGACATGTATTCATGTATCGGAGCAGTTTGGGTAGATGGAATAGATTTTTATTGAGGTGTTATTTCTTTTCTAGTTACAAGCACATCATGGAACTATTGAGTTGGAAAAACACTATGTTGTCAAAATGATGGTTAGTCATTTATCATTAGGACTGTTTGCTTTTGTAATAAATGATGACATGTTTCCTGATTTTGTTTAACAGCCAGAGCACCAAAAATGTGCTGATTACTAATGTATTCAAACACCTGAAGTGTAAAGAATATCCAAAATATACCTCAGAACTTCCTACTGTGAGCCCAAGAATTTTGCTCTTTGGTCCCACATGTGAGTGGGTGTTTTCTACCTTCCATTAGTAGGTGAGTGGGTTAAAACCCTTGCTTCCTATCACTTGTAGTATCAAAATCTTTTACAGCACACTTTTAAAAATATAAGCTATTCTATGGTTCAAAGGTAAATCAAAATATCTTATTGAATAGGTATTGGGATATGGGGCTCTGTGGTGGTATAAAAGTGTACATAAGCCGACATGTTTCTCATCACCAAAAGAGTATCCCTCGGTATTTGTTTTGTGTGAAGATAGTAAGATATTGTTCCTTATAATCAATATGAGAGACTGAATTGACAAATTAACTTGCTGGAAAACCCCAATCAAATATGCCCTTGGCAAACATCAAGAAGGTAGAGCTGTTGTCACAAATTTGCAGAGATTTTGAAATTCTCTAGCAAATATTATGATGATTTTTGAAACTTGATCCAAACTTCGAATTCTCGTCCCTTCTTATTATATTCTCCATTTCTGTTTCTCGTCAGCATGTAGTTTTTGGATTAGTGACAACGTCTGTAACTTTGAAATTGATCCTATGTTAGTGTTAGACCAGATATTGGATGCCAGACATCAACTCCTAGAGGCCTTCGTTGCCAGCATGTAAACATGTGTATACAAGTATGCATGTTTTGTGTATTAGGTTGGGTAATGTTTTATTTGCAGATTAGGATTGCTTCTTTGTCCTAATTTTTGTAGTTTTCTAAATGAGGAATGCTAGCAAGCTACGACGTAATGATGTTGAATAGATGCAACACCATAAAAGACAAGAAAAACTACGATGAAAATAAAACATACATTGCGTTAGAACAAATATATTTTTCATGTCTATTACAACGTTGCTTGCTAGCATTTTGGGCTTAACTTGTATTTTGGCAACCTCCTTTTACACATGACATTCAGGACTTCTTTTTCTTTGATTAAATAGTTTTTTTATAAGTATATTAAATAGTTTATTGCTTAGAGAAACTACAAATATAGTAAATAATTGAACTATATGGCAATGAATCCCAATGCTCATTGAACCCATCTTCTGCCAAGATGTTCAATAACTCATTATTCTCACCAAAACATGATGAAATGAAATTCTGAAATATTACTAAAATGAAGAACCATATTTAGGGCATCTACTAGCCTTCATGGATTCTCACCTGTACAAGTTTCTCATATAATAACTTCATTCGACTATTTCATCAGCAAGGATGGAATTGCTGCTATCTTAGGGAACAAGCCAATGAAATTTGTTCACATTAAAATTAGCAGAGATCCTCAAGGAGGATTGGCCTCATGGAACAAAACAACCCATTTCTGCATGCCACATTCTTAAACCCTCTAGTTTCACTTGAAAAACTCATAGGAAAACTTCCTTTTAGTTCAATTTTTGCTAAAACCCTTAGCACCATTCACTAAAATAATTGCCTTATAAGAACCTACCCTTCATTTGGGAACCTTTCATCACTTGTTGATTTTGTTCTTTGCTACTTTATTTGCAGGAAGTATTAAATCGTGATGAGATTTGCGAACTTAGAAGCCCTACTTATATGCTCAATCCATCTGTCAGAATCATTATGATATTCGCTCAAAAGTGCTTATTTTAAGTAATTATCCTTTTAGCATTATCGCGCTCTCCTATGTAAAATGCTCTAATTATCTACTTTTCCACGTAAGAATTTCTTTTGTTGTGCAGAACACACTTTTCTAGAGGAAATGGTATATTTGCATACATTAAACACATTTTCGGAAGTCTAGATATAAAGTCGTTCTGATTAAGTCTCATTACGCGCTTTTTCTGTCGCAGGAAACCCTGATTGGATGATTCTCGAGACTTGCGGGCCAAAATCAATTATGAAAGCCCATTATCAAAGCTTAAAGAGCCCACATGCTATGACTAGAAGATATGGGCAAAATATGGGCTGAATGAGAGGACCAAAGAGTCGGCCCAAAGAACGAAGAGAGTAGGAGAGCCAATGACCAAGAGACAGACCAAAGCGTTTAAAGCCACATGAATCAACAAGGAATGATGGTCTACTCTATTGGAGAAGCATGAGGATGGTCACAGTGAAGACCAGGGTTCCAGACCCTCTGCCAATACTTTTATCTCTATTTTCTGATATTTTCTCTCTCCTCCCCTTAATTTTCTCTCATCTCTCCTTATTATCTCTCTCTTCATCTCTCGGTCCTCGGAACTACTGACCTAACCCCAGAATTCTTGCCCGTTGGCTCTGGCCCATCTCCCTAAGCTATCAGACCGTTGGATCTTCCATCGGACCATTGGATCATCCATCAGACCGTCGGATCTCTCTAAATCAATCAACCTGCCAATCTGAGTCCCAATCCAGTCACCATCCATCCAATCGTCAGCATATTGTCTGTCACATCATCTTTTGAGACGATGGACTTCATCAGTCCATGTGGGCCAGCAGCCAGCCCATCATCATCGACCCGCTGCCCGACCATTTAGTGGACCCCGTGAATTTCAAAATAATTTAAATTAAATTTTAAAAATGTCAGGGGGTCTACTAAATGGGGAAATCCCCTAAAGAAAGAAAATAAGTTTTAAAAAAAAAATATATATATTTTTAAAAAAAATCTCTAATTTCCATTAATGGAAACTAGGGAGCTTTAAAAGGGAAGAAGAGAGGGTTCAAAACGCTAATTCCCTAATCTTCAAACCCCTCTCCTCCTCTCCTTCCTCTTCTTCCTTCAAACCCCTCTCCTCCTCTCCTCTCCCTTCTTCCTTCAAACCCTTCTCCTCCTCTTCTTCTTCTTCTTCTTCTTCCTCGCCTCCGGCCAGCAGGTGTGCAACTCCGCCTTCATCAATCCCTGCACCACCTACTGCTCCACACAACGGCCAAGACCATTTTCTTCAACCCCGGCAACACCTTCCGCGACTTGCCATGGTGCTGCCCTCCCCATTCATGTTACGTGCTCTGATATTCGCTCAAAAAGTGCTTATTTTAAGCAATTATCCTTTTAGCGTTATTGCATTCTCCTACATAAAATGCTCTATTTATCTACTTTTCTACATAATAGTCTCTTCTGTTGCGTAGAACATACTTTTCTGGACGAAATGGTATATTTACATGAATTAAACGCATTTCTGGAAGTCTAGACATTAAGTCGTTCTGATAAAGTCTCATTACGCGCTTCTTCTGTCGCAGGAAACCCCGATGGGATAATTCTCGAGACTTGCGAGCCCACATCGATCAAGAAAGCCTATTATCAAAGCTTAAAGAGCCCACATGCTATGACTAGAAGATATGGGTCAAATATGGGCTGAATAAGAGGACCAAAAAGCTGGCCCAAAGAACGAAGTGAGCAGGAGAGCCAATGACCAAGATACGGACCAAAGCGTTTAAAGCCACATGAGTCAGCAAGGAATGATAGTCTACTCTACTAGAGAAGCGTGAGGATGGTCACAGTGAAGACCAGGGTTCCAAACCCTCTGCCAATACTTTTATCTCCATTTTCTGATATTTTCTCTCTCATCTCTCCTTATTCTCTCTCTCTTCATCTCCCAGTCCTCGAATCTACTGACCTAACCCCAGAACTCCTGCCCATTGGCTCTGTCTCATCTCCCTTAGCTTTCTGACCGTTGGATCTTCAATCGAACAGTTCCAGGTCCGCCTGCGACCTCCTTGCTCCGCCACTGGTTCGCCAGTGAAACCAGCGCCACCAGTCCACCGTCGTGCTGTTCTCCATCTCCACCACGAGGCGTGCTCCTCTTGTTGCCCCTGTTTCGATCCACCAGCGATCCTCCATCGTTCTTCAGCCACCGAACCACCATGTGCACGGACTGGTGCAACTACCAGGCCCTTCTCTCTTACCGCCATCTTCTCCTCTCCCCAGCCGCTCTCCACCATCTCTTTCACGTCCTAACCTACAACTTCCCAAGTTGCAAGTCTGCAACTTCTCTCCCTCAATGCCCCTTGCTCCATCTTTTTCCCACGATCTTCTCTAACGTGTCTGCTACCTCTTCACGGCTACCGCCTACAAACTCCCTTGAAACCGGATAGAAACTCCAGCCCATCTTCTCCAACCTGCTGAACGTGCCATTCTTCTCTGAACAACTTGCAAGTCACCGACTCTTCCACCTTTAAACCACCAGTAATCAAGCCAAGGTGCAGACTGTGCAAGAGAACCTGCAACTCTGCTGAGAACCTACAACTAACTAGACCGTGGGCTTCTCCTAAGCTCCTCTTCATGGTCGCTGCAATTTCTTCTAGCCGGTGCACTTTTTAATGATTAACGGCAACTTCCATTGACGCCGACACAAGCAACACCTCCCTCTACCATGCTCCGTCTCTTTCAACGGTCGAGTTTTCCAGCCCTTGCGTGATCTCCTACAGGCTTCTCACCTCCATCATACCAGCTAGCAAGTTTTCAACTTGCTGCCCCATTGGTCCACTCCACCTCTATACTCACCATCCATTCCCTTGGCCGAATACCACTTGGCTGATCCATCACTACGGGCAGCCACAGAGATTGCCTTCATCGTCTGTCCACCTCTCGGTAAGTCACGTAGGTATTTCTCTCTCTACTTCCACTTTCTCTCTCTATTTTCTTCTTTCTTTCTCTAAAATAACTTTCTCTCTCCATTCAATTCTTTCTCTCTCTAAATTCTTGTTTTTGCCACTTTCTCTCTCTAACTTCCCTTTCACTCTCTATTCTCTATCTATCTAGTTTTATTTCACGCTTTGATAACTAGTTTGAATCATGCAATTTCATGTAAATGACAATTTGAATTAATGTATTTTATTATTCTTAGTTGATTTTATTTCATGTTAGCAGTAGTTTCGTTCAATTATCTCACCAAAAGTATGTTTTAAAAATCGACTGGCTTCTCTCACCCCTCCATCCTCTTTGGTAGAAATTTCTGAGAAAAATCCGTCATTTTATGTTATCTACATGCGCTAACTACCCCCGAGTGCGGATCGACATCCAACACTGTCCACTTTGCAAAAATTGCTCATTTTACAGGTTATAAGTCTCGGATAATTACAAAAAGTGTTGATTTTAGGGTTTCCGTAACCAACGATGCGGAAAAACCTACTTTCATGCTCCACCACCACTCACGGCTAGGCCGTGATCTTTTTCTTTCTCCTTTATTCTTCTTCTTTCTACCTTCTTCTTCTTCTTTCTTCTTTATTCTTCTTCTTTCTTCTCTTCCTTTTTTTTTGCAGGTTTGCTGTCACGACCTGTTGCCGCCCTTAACCGCTGCAACTTGCTGGCCACCGCTGCTGCAACTCCGGTCGTTGCTTGCGCCTGCTCCACGCCCCTCTAGTTAGCGACTTTGTGGGGTTTTCTCGTTGAACTCCACCGCCGTCACACACATCTTGCGGGTCAACACTAAACAGATCTACATCACGAGCAGATCTGTTTTCCTCCCCCTACCGCCTTCTCAACCACCGGACTACCCTCCTCCAGCTGCTCTCCTTTCCAACACCCTCATCCGTTTGCTGGTTGTCGCCTACAACAGCCCCCCCCAACGTGCAGCATCACCATTGCTGCATAGCATCACCATGAAAATGGTCTGAACTTGCAGCCTTGCAAGTTGCATCTCGAACTCCGGTCAGAACACTCCGGCCAACAACCTGTGCTCCTCCTCGTTCTCCATCAGGCACTGGTACTCTTGCTCTACAGCAACCTCTAACCTACAACGCGTCCCTTGAAAGTAGGATTTTCTGCGTCGTTGGTTACGGAAACCCTAATTCCAACAAGATTTGTAATTTTTATCCGATTATCCTGCAAAATTCAGAGATTCTAGCATAGGGATTCGTGTCGGATGTCGATCCTCACTCGGGATTAGTCGGATCAGCGCAATAAAGAATACATAAATGACAAAATTTTCAGAGACTGCAACATGCTCATATTTAAATTAATTCCATTTATTCAAAATTGTCTCTTACAATAAAATAATCTGATAAAAATACTAACTAAAAAGCATTAATCAAGAATAGTCTAAAGAGATAAAGCATAAAATTTAAATGATCTAGAGAGAGAAAGTGATATTCGCTCAAAAGTGCTTATTTTAAGCAATTATCCTTTTAGCGTTATCGCACTCTCCTACGTAAAACTGCTCTAATTATCCACTTTTCTACGTAAGAGTCTATCTCATTGCGTAGAACACACTTTTCTGGATGAAATGGTATATTTGCATGCATTAAACACATTTTTAGAAGTTTAGATATTAAGCCGTTCTGATTAAGTCTCATTACGCGCTTCTTCTGTCGCAAGAAACCCTGATTGGATGATTCTCGAGACTTGTGGGCCCACATAGATCATGAAAGCCCATTATCAAAGCTTAAAGAATCCACAGGCTATGTCTAGAAGATATGAGCCTATTACGGGCTGAACAAGGGGATCGAAGAGCTGGCCCAAGGAACCACGAGAGCGGGAGAGCTGATAACCAAGAGAAGGACCAAAGCATTTAAAGCCACATCAAATGATGGCCTGCTCTACTGGCAAAGCTCAAGTGAAGAACAATGGAAAACCAGGGTTCATGACCCTCTGCCAATACTTTTTCTGATATTTTCTCTCTCATCTCTCCTTATTCTCTTATTTACCAAAACTCATGTCTTTAATAAAAAAAAAAAATAATAAAAAAAAAAATAAAAAAAAAAAAAAAAAAAAAAAAAAACTCATTTTTGGGGTGATTTCCGATGTTCTCCAAAAGTTTTCTAGAATTTCAAAAACGTGTCAAATACCCTGACTTTGATTAGCTAAAAACCTTCGTTAAGTCAGTATTGAGGATGTCAATTTTTGTTTAAAGTTAGCGTCGAGTCAAGTCAGGCGTGACTACAGCAGGTTTGAAAACTCAGAAAAACTCAGATTTGGCACAATTGTACACTATCAACATCAGAGTCATCCTAAGTTTTGAAACTCTAGAGATCCTGTGAGAAGAATTGTGGAGACCTAACCCAGTGAGCTTTCGAGCCTTTAATCGTTTCAGAGAGTTATACATTAATCCTGAGTCACAAGATGACTCACTATTCTTCATGCCCGCAATATTCGTTGAGAGATCTCATTATCTTTTGCTTCGATCATAAAACTCGGAACGACATCAAAAATTGGATTACTACGACAGAACCTTCTCTGTATCTAGTCAAGACAGTATACATGATAGTGCAAACCTTAGAAAATGATTTAGGCCATTTTTCTGAACCATTCAGCCTTTTTACTCACCTGAATTATACTTCACTAGAAACCCCTTGAGCCATTCTATAAAAGCCTTTTCTTTGTAAACCCATCAACCTAAAATCCAGTCTAGCTACGAAACATGACTGGCTACCCTTATTTTGAGATGGACAAAAGAATAACTGATGTGGGTGTACCGTGAAAAGAAAAGTAAAGAAGAAGAATCAAAAGGAAAAGAAAGTGGTTCAAGCCAAAAACAAAATATAGAAAGAAAGTATGAAGAAGAGCTGAAAAGAAATTGAGCAGTCTCAGAAATATCAAGAAAAAGAGAAAAATACGAAAAAAGGAAAAAGAACCAGATAATGGTGTTACGTCGCAGGAAAAATTCAAGAAAATGGCAATATCCTCTCAAGATCTTTGAAATCCTGTATTCCTTTATCTCTCTACACCTGACCTAAGCCTCATTACAACCCAGGAAAGTCCTACTTGATTCTAGGATAGTACGATCATAAAATGTGGAGATTGGAGAAAGAGAAGCTATAGAGTTTGATCTGACGTTCCCGAGTGAAGTGGTATTCCAATCATGAGATCTTCTTCTGTTAAAGATGTCCTTCCTTCAAATAAAACATATGTGAGATCTTTTGCCTCTTTATATTAAATACATCTCCTCACATATAAATTGAGAGAAAAGAAGAAAACCCTTCTTGTGTGATTCTATTCTGAGTGCTAAACATGTGAGATTTGAGGTCGAGGCATAAAAACTTAGAGGTGATCTGGAAATCTTTACTGTCGGATGATGAGAATGTTGAGCACACACACACGCAGAGTCTGACTATTCTGCGTCATGATTATCAGTCTGTAGTCTTGCCAAAACTTTCAAACTCTTCGCTAGCATGTAACTGTTTTTGCATCCATTCAATGATTTGACGAACGGTGTTTTCCCGGAGCTAATATGAAAAAGTGTGCAGCATGTGCAGAGCCCTTTTAAGCTCATTTATTTCGCACTAATTGCCAAGGATTGGCAATATGCTGGTTGGGGGTTGTGATATTCGCTCAAAAGTGCTTATTTTAAGCAATTATCCTTTTAGCGTTATTGCATTCTCCTACGTAAAATACTCTATTTACCTACTTTTCTATGTAAGAGTCTCTTCTGTTGCGTAGAACACACTTTTCTGGACGAAATGGTATATTTGCATGCATTAAACACATTTTCGGAAGTCTAGATATTAAGCCGTTCTGATAAAGTCTCATTACGCGCTTCTTCTGTCGCAGGAAACCCCGATGGGACGATTCTCGAGACTTGTGGGCCCAAATCGATCATGAGAGCCCATTATCAAAGCTTAAAGAGCCCACATGCTATGACTAGAAGATATGGGCCAAATATGGGCTAAATCAGAGGACCAAAAAAAGCCGGCCCAAATAACGAAGAGAGCAGGAGAGCCAATGACCAAGAGACGGACCAAAGCGTTTAAAGCCACATGAGTCAGCAAAGAATGATGGTCGACTCTACTGGAGAAGCGTGAGGATGGTCACAGTGAAGAACAGGGTTCCAGACCCTCCGCCAGTGCTTTTTTCCATTTTTTTTGATACTTTTTCTCTCATCTCTCCTTATTCTCTCTCTCTCTTCATCTCTCGGTCTTCGAATCTACTGACCTAACCCCAGAACTCCTGCCCATCAGCTCTATCTCATCTCCCTTAGCTTTCTGACCGTTGGATCTTCCATCGGACCGTTGGATCTTCAATCGGACCGTTGGATCTCTCTAGATCCGTCGATCTACCAATCTGAGTCCCAATCAAGTCACCATCCATCCGATCGCCATCAGACTGTCTGTCACATCATTCTGTGAGATGATGGACATCATCAACCCATGAGGGCCAATAGCCGGGCCCATCTTCATCGACCCGCTGACCGACCAGTTAGTGGACCCCGCGAATTTCAAAAATAATTTTAATTAAATGGGGGGTCCACTAATTGGGGAGATTCCCCATAGAAAAGTAGATTTTTACTTAAAAAAAAAAAAAAAAAAAAAAAAAAAAAAAAATATATATATATATATATATATTTTTTTTATTTCAAAAATAACTATTTTCCATTAATGGAAGGTTATAAAAGAGGGAGAGCTCGAGGGGAACCCTAATCCCCTTTCCCCCTCTCCTCCTCTCTTTTTCTCCTTTCTCCCTTCTCCTTCCCCACGTTCTCCCCTTCATTCTCTCCTTCTTTCCTCCTCTTCTTCTTCTTTTCTTTTTTCTTCTTCTTCTTCTTCTTCTTCGTTTCCCACCGGAGTTGCAGGCCGTTAGCATCTGCTCCTTGCTGTCGAAAAATAGCACCACCTCCATCTCCGTCGTCGGCGTGCAGCACAGCACCTCCATTCTCACCGCCTTCTTCTTCTTCTTCCCTTCTACCGTTAGCTCGCCGGACTGGTTCGTCTTCTCCGGCGAAATCTTCCTGTCACACCACCAACAGCCACCTCTCCTCCCTTCTTCCCCCTTCTCTTCCTCTTCTTTCTCCTCTCATCGCTCCTGTCCGCCATTAGCGCCACTGCCTGCTGGCACCATTCCCTGGCGTACCACCACATCCAGAACCGCCGTTAGCGCACTCCACCACCACCTCATTCCAGCGATCTCTGATCTCCACTTCTTCTTGCACGCCTCCATCACCATCTCACCTTCTCGGTTTCACCTCTCCTTTCTTTCTCTTGCTGCATCCACCTCCATTAATACCACCAAGAACCGCAACCTGCTGGTCCATTGACGCTGCGCTTCACGACCTGCAACTAACAGTGGGTCCGCACCTCCACCTGCATGTGCTGCCCTCTCTCCTCCACCTGTTGATCGCCTTCCTCAGTTGTTGCTTCCTCTTCACCGTCCAATGAAGCGACATGCAACTTCCGGTTGCTGCTTTGAGAAGAATGGAGAGAACCTAGTCATTTTTATTTACCAAGTTTCTTGCTGGCCGAGCCAATGAGAAAACTCCATTACTGGGCTACTCCTCACGACCTCTACAACCAGCAGCTTGATCTTGCTCTCCCCTTGCAAGTTCCTCCGGGCACCCATGCAAGCCACCAACGGCCGAATCCATTTCTTGGCCAAACGGGTATCCATTCTCTCTCTTCTTTCTAACTTTCTCTCTCTAGCTTTCTCTCTCAATTTTTTATCGCTTTCTAGATTAGTTTTCTTTTTGTTGTTAGCCCTAGTTATTTATTTGTAAGCACTCTTGATTGTTCAATAAATTTAGTTTGGTTGTTATGATTTGAAGTTTTCTTTTATTTATTTCAATTAGTGCAGTTAGTTCATCATAATCTCAATTTGAAAAATCATGTTTTAAAAGATCCCATCTCTCTCACCCCTCCATTTTTCTGCCAATTTCCCATTACAATCATTCTTTAATATGCATGCCCTAACCCCGAGTGCGGATCGACATCCGACACGAGCCACTGTACAACCCTGTGATTTTTGCAGGATTTGAGTGAAAAAAATCTCGGATAATATACAAATGTGTTGATTCTAGGGTCGTTCTCTCAACGACAGAAAAACCCTACTTTCAAATGGCGCCGCTGCCGCTCGGGTGTACGGGAGTGCGAAAAAGGACGTAAAGACGGAATTGGAAAGTTGCTGAAGCGGAAAGCTGCTAAATTTGGCCAGCCCGACCTTTTCGGGAAACTTTCTATTTTGTGTTTTTAGTGATTGTTAGCAATTTTTAAATAACTATTTTTAATGCCTCGGAAGGCCGAGTGCAATTTGTAATAATTTAGGAATTTTATTGCTTTCCATATAACTGCTAGATCTTGTTCTAGGGTTTTTTAGAAACCCTAGATTAAGTGGAAATTACAAAAAAAATTAAAAAATCAAAATTCAAAAAAATTAGGGTTTTATATTCTGCAGATTTTTAGAAATCACCAATCAAGGATTTGCGATTTTTGGAAAGATTCCAAAATCTTGAAACTCTGCTTAATTAGGGTTTCCCCTCTTAGAAGTTTCCTCTTTAGAAGAATTTCTATCTTTAGAAATCTTCCGAATTTGGAAAAGTCTGCAAAAGGAAACACCCCAAATCTAGCAGAATTTCAATTTTGGGAAATTTCCAAAAATTATAAGGGATCTCGCAATCAAATCTTTCTTGGAAGATCTCCACAGTTCGGGAAACTTTCCAATCTAGGTATTTTCCAATCTGGAAATTCCTAAATTTTAACCCATCTCGAACTTAGGAATTAATTCAAAAACTTGCCTAAATCCAGTGCTTGTTCTGTGAACCCTAAAAAGGCAAGGATCTTCCAAATAGAATCCCACATACCTAGACCGTGTGATCTAACTTTTCTGCAGGAACACGATCCAGTGTGGGTAGAGAGCGAAAGCTCAAAGAGGTGGAGTCGGGCCCAAGCCCATTAGGATACCCCTCTCTAACCCACGGAGGAGACCCCGTGGCGTGGCCCACGGGAGGTAAGTCTCTATCCTCGCCTTGAGTGCGATACAGAGCATATTGAGTGCATCATTGCCGCTTGTCTATTTGCTTTCGCATCCATATTCTTCGACTTGCGTGGCGTGGCCGTTAATCAATCAACTCTAAGAGAGCAGACCCAGCTCCAAATTGAAACTGGTGGGATTTCATCACCCACCTCATCATTCCAACTGATTTGATCCCAAGGCTCCATTTAATTAAAAAGAATCAAGAAGAAGAGCCAATTAGCCCGGTGTTCGAGGAAAAATCCACGCAAAGCGAACCCGCTTAATATCCAATCGAAATAAGACCACGAGCGCGGGTCCCTGTTGTCTAACACACCCATAAGTCCCTGCTACTCAAGTACACTGAGCTCGACGTGGCATCTTGGACTATTCGGCGGTTAGTTACGTGTGGACTAGGAACACGCACCAACCCTAGCTTAACCCGAGGGAACACTCTTCTTATACACTTGACCAATCCGGTTAGTCTGGGACGTACTTAAGTCAGCCATTGTGCCGCACGTCTGTCTAGGCTTCGGATTGCCTTGTTGTTAACTAGAGTTAGTACTAAAGGATTCGCTCTGAAGAGTATAGCCTGGTGAGAACCTCTGAGTGCAAAACAGTTAGTCCGGCGGTTAAAAGATAAACCAGTGGTCCGCCCACTGTCATAATCTACTCTAGCCCCAAAACTAACAAAGATAATTCCTAAAATATATCCTGATTGCTTAGAATAGGATTATCTGTGCTTGGTGTGCATCATTTAGGATAGTGTTCCTCTCTGGCAACTTTTTGCCAAGTATAGAGCTTGCCTCATTCGCGTATGCCCGTTTGGAATCGTCCGAACAAGCGCTTGATTCGATCTGAGAATCACGTCCCTACAGTGGATCCTCCACTGAATTCTTCCCCATCTCTTTCCCCACCCGCCTCCCCCAGTACTACTACCTTTGTAGTCATGGCAGTCGAACGACCTCTTATCGAGACGTTCGCTCCTATCTCTGCCAATCCGCCCACTTGCATTGTTCTCCCACCTACTACGGCGGTACAATTTGAGATCAGGCCGCAGACGATCCAAATGCTGCCTACCTTTCGTGGTCTCCCAAGAGAAGACCCATATTCCCATATTAGGGAATTCCAACATGTCATCCTACTTTTCAAGAATCAGAACCTCGATGATGACAATGTCCGTCTGCGAGTTTTCCCATTCTCGCTCAAAGACCGAGCCTCAGATTGGCTCTACTCTTTACCCGCTGATTCAATCAGCAGTTGGAAAGAATTGGTGGGCAAATTCATGTCTAAATTCTACCCCATGACTCGGACCAACCAAATGAAGCAACTCATTCAGGACTTTAGACAGAAGTCCGATGAGAAATTTTTTGAAGCATGGGATAGATTCCAAGACTACTTGACTAAGTGTCCCCACCATAGCATCGACAAGGGCAATCTTGTCCACGTCTTCTACAAGGGACTTACTGATGAGTCCCGGACCATGGTAGAGTCAATGTGCCAAGGAAAATTCCTGCACCAAACTCCGACCGATGCATACAAATTCTTGGGAGAGTTAGGAGAAAACTCTCAACATTGGACGACTGACTCAGAGTTCAGTCGAACCACTTCGGTCCAAAGGACAACCAAGGGACATGATGCTACAGCTGATACGGAGCTTCGATCTGTCATTCAAGAGTTGAGCAAGTCAGTCTCGGCACTGGCTGTGTCTGTCCAAAAGCCTACTCAACAGTCTACCCCAGTCATGCATGTGGGACACGAGAGCCCTATGGAATCCTGCACCCTCTGTCTGCAACCCTCCCATACTACTGAGCATTGTCCTTTGAATGAAGGATGGTCTAATCCTCTTCAGGAAGAAGTTTGTGCTTTCAGCACATACAAACCACCCACTCAGAACTCGTATAGTCAATCTTATCATCCGGACACGAGAAACCACCCTAACTTCTCTTGGAGGCCTCAGTCTACTCAACCACAAGCTCAACCTCCACGTCAACCTCAGGGCATGTATCCTCCTGGGTTCAATCAACCCAATAGGCAATTCAATCAGGGTCAGTACCAGCAGAATCAGTACCCATCTACTCAGAACCAGCAATTCCAACAGGGTCAATACTCTGGACAATCGAGCACATTTCAGAATCAGCAAAGAGTCCCACAGACCTTTCAGAACCAACCGATTGTCCCAACTAATTCTTCCGCCTATAACTATAATGCCCCAATGAGCTCGAGTCGCGAATTGGTGCCTCAGCTCCCATTAGCTGCCCCCCAACAGTCGGTCCCCAAATCTGGTATCGAAGACCTTCTAGCTCAACTCATTACTCAGCAACAACAATCTATGCAACGCCTAGAGCAACAGCAACAGCAATCCATGCTTCGTCTAGAGCAACGTCTAGGTAACTTGGAAGCTGAGAAAGCTAAGGGGATCTTTCCTAGCCAACCCATTGCCAACCCTAAAGGAAATGCCAAAGGGGCAGTATATGAGATCGGATCCCAATCTCAAAGCCAAAATGAAGTGGATACATGACAAGAGCATCCTCAGGAAAGAGTTCCATCCAGGGCAGAAGGTCCTTCTTTATAATTCTCGTCTCCATCTCTTCCCTGGGAAACTGAAATCTAGGTGGACCGGTCCTTATACGGTCACCACAGTCACACCCTTTGGGGCAATCACTATTGAGGATCCTCAGGATCACTCCTCTTTTCAAGTCAACGGGCAGCGTCTAAAACAGTACCATGAACTTGACGTATTGTTCATTCAGACTTTTGAGATCGATCTCATCGATCCTATCTATGTCGACTGATGATCCACTCAGTCTCCTGTGCTCCAACTTGGTTGGGGGTGCCTGTCACCCCCGTCATGTCTGGCTGAAGACGTAAAACTTAGCGCTTTCGGAAAGGCAATTCCGGTATTCCTAGAGTACATGAGTCTCATGCATTTGTTATTATTGTTATATCTTTGAAAATGCAGGTACATTCATTCTTCCGATCATCAGGTATCACTCACTGTCGAGTTTCTGCTGACTTGGTAACATCCTCCCTGATCCTTTGCATCATCATCACCGATTTTTCATCATTTTATGTCCCGGTCATGAGCACCGAGGACGGTGCTGTATTTTGGTTGGGGGTGGGTATTTACCAAAACTCATGTCTTTAATAAAAAAAAAAATAATAAAAAAAATAAAAAAAAAAAAAAAAAAAAAAAAAAAAAAAACTCATTTTTGGGGTGATTTCCGATGTTCTCCAAAAGTTTTCTAGAATTTCAAAAACGTGTCAAATACCCTGACTTTGATTAGCTAAAAACCTTCGTTAAGTCAGTATTGAGGATGTCAATTTTTGTTTAAAGTTAGCGTCGAGTCAAGTCAGGCGTGACTACAGCAGGTTTGAAAACTCAGAAAAACTCAGATTTGGCACAATTGTACACTATCAACATCAGAGTCATCCTAAGTTTTGAAACTCTAGAGATCCTGTGAGAAGAATTGTGGAGACCTAACCCAGTGAGCTTTCGAGCCTTTAATCGTTTCAGAGAGTTATACATTAATCCTGAGTCACAAGATGACTCACTATTCTTCATGCCCGCAATATTCGTTGAGAGATCTCATTATCTTTTGCTTCGATCATAAAACTCGGAACGACATCAAAAATTGGATTACTACGACAGAACCTTCTCTGTATCTAGTCAAGACAGTATACATGATAGTGCAAACCTTAGAAAATGATTTAGGCCATTTTTCTGAACCATTCAGCCTTTTTACTCACCTGAATTATACTTCACTAGAAACCCCTTGAGCCATTCTATAAAAGCCTTTTCTTTGTAAACCCATCAACCTAAAATCCAGTCTAGCTACGAAACATGACTGGCTACCCTTATTTTGAGATGGACAAAAGAATAACTGATGTGGGTGTACCGTGAAAAGAAAAGTAAAGAAGAAGAATCAAAAGGAAAAGAAAGTGGTTCAAGCCAAAAACAAAATATAGAAAGAAAGTATGAAGAAGAGCTGAAAAGAAATTGAGCAGTCTCAGAAATATCAAGAAAAAGAGAAAAATACGAAAAAAGGAAAAAGAACCAGATAATGGTGTTACGTCGCAGGAAAAATTCAAGAAAATGGCAATATCCTCTCAAGATCTTTGAAATCCTGTATTCCTTTATCTCTCTACACCTGACCTAAGCCTCATTACAACCCAGGAAAGTCCTACTTGATTCTAGGATAGTACGATCATAAAATGTGGAGATTGGAGAAAGAGAAGCTATAGAGTTTGATCTGACGTTCCCGAGTGAAGTGGTATTCCAATCATGAGATCTTCTTCTGTTAAAGATGTCCTTCCTTCAAATAAAACATATGTGAGATCTTTTGCCTCTTTATATTAAATACATCTCCTCACATATAAATTGAGAGAAAAGAAGAAAACCCTTCTTGTGTGATTCTATTCTGAGTGCTAAACATGTGAGATTTGAGGTCGAGGCATAAAAACTTAGAGGTGATCTGGAAATCTTTACTGTCGGATGATGAGAATGTTGAGCACACACACACGCAGAGTCTGACTATTCTGCGTCATGATTATCAGTCTGTAGTCTTGCCAAAACTTTCAAACTCTTCGCTAGCATGTAACTGTTTTTGCATCCATTCAATGATTTGACGAACGGTGTTTTCCCGGAGCTAATATGAAAAAGTGTGCAGCATGTGCAGAGCCCTTTTAAGCTCATTTATTTCGCACTAATTGCCAAGGATTGGCAATATGCTGGTTGGGGGTTGTGATATTCGCTCAAAAGTGCTTATTTTAAGCAATTATCCTTTTAGCGTTATTGCATTCTCCTACGTAAAATACTCTATTTACCTACTTTTCTACGTAAGAGTCTCTTCTGTTGCGTAGAACACACTTTTCTGGACGAAATGGTATATTTGCATCCATTAAACACATTTTCGTCCAGAAAAGTGTGTTCTACGCAACAGAAGAGACTCTTACGTAGAAAAGTAGGTAAATAGAGTATTTTACGTAGGAGAATGCAATAACGCTAAAAGGATAATTGCTTAAAATAAGCACTTTTGAGCGAATATCATCTCTCTCTCTTCATCTCTCGATCCTCGAATCTATTGACCTAACCCTAGAACTCCTGCCCATTGGCTTAGTCTCATCTCCCTTAGCTTTCTGACCGTTGGATCTTCCATCGGGCCGTTGGATCTCTATAGATCGCCATCTGATCTATCAATTCTATGCATCCGACCATCCGATCGTGCCTCAGATCATTCGATCATCCATCCTATCAACCACCCGATCTCCATTGTAAAATCTCAATCTCTAGAACTCGGTTGATCCTATGGTTGATTGTAGATGAGAGAGAGCAGAGCTCGATCTCCGAGGAAAGAAAAATGCATTTTTCTTCCCTGGCAACCAAACGCACCCTAACCCGCAGCCTCGTAAGAGGTCCACATCCATCGAGCCCAGTGGCCCACTATCCTATTCACCTACCTTCTGGCCCATGGTCGATGCACTCTGGGCCCACATTTTTTAGCGTTCCCATTGGCCAACCACTGGCCGACACGTGGCATCATCTCTCGGCCAATGATCAATCAAACTCATGGCCAAACAGCCCACGAGCCCAAGCCCGTAACCCACCTATCATTTATCAAAATAAAAAGAATATAAAAAAAAAAAAAAAAAAAAAAAATTTTTTAGAAACCGTGGGTTTCTAAGAGAGAAACCCACGGTTTCTCCCTTAAGAGAGGAACCCCTAGAAACCCTAGGGGAGCTCTTCTTTTCTTCGGGCTTCTCTTTCTTTCTTTTCTTCTTCTTCTTCCTCGCCGTGGTCTACTCCGGCGAGCTGGTGGAGCTCCCGCCTTTTCTTCTTTTTCTTCTTCTTTTTTTTCTTCTTCTTCTTCTTCTTCTTCTTCTTCTTCTTCTTCTTCCATTCTTCTGTTGCAGGTACGAGGGGGCTAACCAGCAAGCCGTCACCCCCATCAACGCACTACCACAGCAACTCGCCATTAAAACCGGCGAGCTTCTTCCCGGTTCTCACCACGCCCCCACCTGCAACACACTCCAACGCTCTAGGGGCACCACCTCTTCACTCTTCAAGTGCAGCACGTTGCTGCAACCTCCCCTAGCAGAACCAGCAGATCGGATTGCCCCCAACGTTCCATTTGCCATTGCTGGCAGGACCTGCAACTCCGGCCAGCTCTTCTCCTCATCACGGTTGTGCTCTTCACCAGTGTACTCCTCCGTTACCATCTAGATCATCATGACCCTCGTCTCCAGCAGGTAAGGATCTCATTCTTCTTCTTATTTCTCTTCTTCTCCTCTTCTCTTCTTCTTCTTCTTCATCACCTCCACCGGAGTTGCAGATCTGCAACTCTGGCTTGCCGTTTCAGGCGTGTCCTCCAGCACGACCACGTTCCTCCTTGTTATCCCTGTTACCCTGTAACCTCCCTAATAGAGTGCTTCACAGTAGGACCAACAAGTTTTCCTCCACACAGCCACCTTATACTCTCCGCCATTGATTCCGGTCACTAGCAACTCCGGCGATCCTTCATTAGCAACCATCTCCTATTCGCTCACCAAGAATCACGGTCTCACTTTGGGGGACCTCTCTCACCACCTTCTCTCAATCCCCTGCGACTCCAACAATCTTCACGGCCTGCAATGAGTTGCAGGCCGTTATTTTCAGTTGGGTTCCCCTTGGCGACCCACTCCACCTGCAACCACTCCCTAACCTTTGCTCTCCCTTTCCCAATTGGCAGCACACCTGAAATCACTTCCAAGAGCCTCAAACTCCGCTGTAACTTCCTCAAGCCACGTCCTTGCCTCAGCAACCATCAATCCGCCTATCATCTTCTCCTTCAATGAGTTGTAGCCACCCCATGCTCTTCCTCCCATGCATCTCCGACCATTCTTTGCTGGCCAATCTCAAATATTTGGGAAGATCCCCAAGGTAATCTATCACTTTCTCTCTCTCTCTTTCTCTTTCTCTTTCATCTTTTCACTTTCTCACTCTATAATTTGTTTCTCCCTCTCTCTCTAGCTTGTCCCACTTTCTCTCTATACTTTCCTCTCTTTTTTCTCTAGATCTCTCACTTCTTTTCTCTGTCTAAAATCTCTAGAATTTTCTCTTTCTCTCTCTCTATCTCTTGTTTCTCTCTCTAGTTTTTAGGAAATTCTTTCTCTACCTAGTTCTCTCTAGCGTTCTCTCTCCTTCGTCTCTTTCTCTCTCTAGAAATCTCATTCTCTTCCTTTTTCTCTCTCATCTATTTTAGTGTTTTTTATTGCTTTCCAGTTGATTAATTGTTTTATCATAGTTTAAGATTTATCTAAGCAGTGTAATGAATTTTAATGTTATGAAAGTTCTTCGGAGTTATTTGAATATTTTGCATCTTTTTCATTAATATTGTAGTTCATGGTTCGCAGCAATCAACTCAAAAGAATGTTTTCAATCCCTACCTCTCCACCACTCTCACCTCTCCATAGTTCTGATAAAAATTTGTCATTTTATGTTCTTGGTTGCACGAACTAACCCCGAGTGCGGATCGACATCCGACACGAATCCCTATACAGATCTAAAATTTTGCAGGAATTAAATCGGAAAAGTTACAAATTTAGTTGGAATTAGGGTTTCCGTAACCAACAACGCGGAAAAACCCTACTTCCAGAAAGGTCTAAGGCCTAGAGGGAGAAAGTCAAAAGTGAAAAATTATTAGAGAGAGAGAGTAGCTAGAGAGAGAAAAAGAGAAAGAGAGAGAGAAACCTAAAGAGAGAAAGGGGTGAGAAGATCTAGAGAGAGAAAATGGGAAAAAGTACAAGAAAAATGGATTTTACCTTGGATAACTTTTGGGTTGGCCCATGAATTGGCCATGGATTAAGGTATGCGGGGTTGGTGTTTGAGATGGCGAAGTCGTGGCTCATGGCCACACTACGGATGTGGTAGCTGGTTGTGCACCCTACCCGTGGAATGTGGGGATCTGGGTTGCTGCAAAGGGACACCGGTGGAGGGCTAGGTGATGGTAGATCGAGAAGGGACAGCCAGCCAGCAAGGTAAGGGATGCATCTTCCTTCCTTTCTCCTCTTCTTCTATTCTTTGGAAGAGAGATGAGGAGCAGATTGAGAGAGGAGAGTAACGGTTTTGAAGTGGCTCTGTGGATGGAGAGCACGGTGGTGCTAATGGATGCTGGCCAGTGTGGGGTGCTGTGAATGGTGATAGAGTTGAAGATCGGGTCTCACCTTGGCGATCACGGTGGGACGTTCCAAGATGGAGAGGGGACTGCCATGCATTGAAGATGAAGATTGAGAAATTTTTGGTTCGGTGGTGATCACTGCAGATGGAGGAGATCGAAAGAATGAATGTACCTGTATTTCCAAAGATATAACAGTAATAACAAATGCATGAGACCCATGTACTCTAGGAATACCCGAATTGCCTTTTCGAAAGCGCTAAGTTTTACGTCTTCAGCCAGACATGACGGGGGTGACAGGCACCCCCAACCAAGTTGGAGCTCAGGAGACTGAGTGGATCATCAGTCGACATAGACAGGATCGATGAGATCAATTTCAAAAGTCTAAATGAACGACACATCAAGTTCATGGAATTGCTTAAGACGCTGGCCATTTACCTGGAATGAGGAGTGATCCTTGGGATCCTCAATAGTGATTGCCCCAAAGGGTGTGACTGCGGTGACCGTATAAGGACCGGTCCACCTAGATTTCAGTTTCCCAGGGAAGAGATGGAGACGAGAGTTATAAAGAAGGACCTTCTGTCCTGGATGGAACTCTTTCCTGAGGATGCTCTTGTCATGTATCCACTTCATTTTTGCTTTGTAATTCTTGGACAAGTTGTATGCATCATTTCTGAGTTCTTCTAACTCATTCATTTGAAGTTTTCGCTCCTCCCCTACAGAGTCGAGGTCGAAGTTGAGCTTTTTAATGGCCCACAGAGCACGATGTTCAATCTCTACCGGTAGATGACAGGGTTTCCCAAAGACGAGACGACAGGGAGACATATTGAGTGGGGTCTTGTAGGCGGTTCTGTATGCCCATAAAGCATCAGTGAGACGAGTAGACCAGTCTTTACGTGTGGTATTGACTGTCTTCTCCAAGATCTGCTTAATCTGACGATTAGAAACCTCCACTTGACCACTAGTCTGCGGATGATAAGCTAGGGCAACCTTGTGGGTTACCCCATACTTTTTCATTAATTTCTCGAATATCCTATTGCAGAAATGGGTGCCCCCATCACTAATGATGGCCTTAGGGGCACCGAATCGGGCGAAAATGAACTCCTTTAGGAATTTGACTACCACTTTGTAGTCATTGGTCTTGGTGGGAATGGCTTCGATCCATTTGGATACATAGTCTACCGCAAGGAGAATGTACTCAAAACCATAGGAAACGGGAAAGGGGCCCATGAAGTCGATGCCCCAAATGTCAAATATTTCATCGACCTGGATGGGAGTTAGGGGCATCATGTTCCTCTAGGAGATGCGGCCTAGATGCTGGCAATTAGGATAGGTTTTGCTGTAGATGTGGGCATCTTTAAATAATGTGGGCCAGTAGAATCCGCATTGCAGCACTTTTTCTGTAGTCTTCTTAGTGTTGAAATGACCACCACAAGGTTGGTCATGACACGAGGACAAGATACTGAGTTGGTCCGACTCAGGGACACAGAGACGAATGATCTGGTCAGGACAGTATTTATACAAATAAGGGTCATCCCAAGAGTAGTACTTAACTCTTGCTAGGAATTGACTTTTGTCCTGTTTTGACCAGTGTGAAGGCATTTCTTCGGTTACAAGGTAGTTGACAATGTCAGCATACCATGGATGAACGGAGATAGCGAACAGTTGTTCGTCTGGAAAGGTTTCAGGGATGGGCTGGGTGTCGAAGGATGATGCTAAAGTCAGTCTAGACAAGTGATCAGCCACTACATTCTCAGTTCCTTTCTTATCCTTAACCTCGAGGTCGAATTCCTGCATTAAGAGAATCCATCGAATTAATCGAGGCTTGGTTTCCTTTTTCGACATGAGATAACGAAGGGCTGCATGATCAGTGTACACAACCACCTTAGTGGCTAAGAGGTACTGACGGAATTTATCAAGGGCGAAGACTACCGCCAGGAGTTCTTTCTCAGTGGTGGAGTAATTCATTTGGGCAGAGTTAAGAGTTTTGCTCACTTAGTAGATCACGTGTGACCTTTTGTCAACTCTCTGCCCTAGAACGGCTCCTAAAGCGTAGTTAGAAGCATTGCACATTACCTCAAAAGGTAGAGTCCAGTCCGGGGGACGGATAATGGGCGCAGTAGTGAGCTCAGATTTGAGACGCTCAAATGCCTTGACACAGTCAGCATTAAAGTCGAAAGGACTATCTTTAGCCAGAAGATGGGATAGAGGTCGAGCGATTTGAGAGAAGTCCTTGATGAATTGTTTCCTTTTGCAGACTTTTCCAAATTCGGAAGATTTCTAAAATTAGAAATTCTTCTAAAGAGGAAACTTCTAAGAGGGGAAACCCTAATTAAGCAGAGTTTCAAGATTGTGGAATCTTTCCAAAAATTGCAAATCTTTGATTGGTGATTTCTAAAAATCTGCAGAATATAAAACCCTAATTTTTTTGAATTTTGAATTTTGAATTTTTTTGTTATTTTTCACTTAATCTAGGGTTTCTAAAAAACCTTAGAACAAGATCTAGCAGTTATATGGAAAGCAGTAAAATTCCTAAATTATTACAAATTGCACTCGGCCTTCCGAGGCATTAAAAATAGTAATTTAAAAGACTGCTAAAAATCACTAAAAATAAAAAATAGAAAGTTTCCCGAAAAGGTCAGGCTGTCCAAATTGAGCAGCTTTTCGCTTCAGCAACTTTCCAATTCCGTCTTTACGTCCTTTTTCGCACTTTCGATCACCCGAGCCGCAGCGGCGCCATTTGAAAGTAGGATTTTCCGCGTCGTTGGTTACAGAAACCCTAATTCCAACAAGATTTGTAATTTTTATCCGATTATCCTGCAAAATTCAGAGATTCTAGCATAGGGATTCGTGTCGGATGTCGATCCTCACTCGGGATTAGTCGGATCAGCGCAATAAAGAATACATAAATGACAAAAATTTCAGAGACTGCAACATGCTCATATTTAAATTAATTCTATTTATTCAAAATTGTCTCTTACAATAAAATAATCTGATAAAAATACTAACTAAAAAGCATTAATCAAGAATAGTCTAAAGAGATAAAGCATAAAATTTAAATGATCTAGAAAGAGAAAGGTCTAAGGCCTAGAGAGAGAAAGTCAAAAGTGAAAAATTATTAGAGAGAGAGTAGCTAGAGAGAGAAAAAGAGAAAGAGAGAGAGAAACCTAAAGAGAGAAAGGGGTGAGAAGATCTAGAGAGAGAAAATGGGAAAAAGTACAAGAAAAATGGATTTTACCTTGGATAACTTTTGGGTTGGCCCATGAATTGGCCATGGATTAAGGTATGCGGGGTTGGTGTTTGAGATGGCGAAGTCGTGGCTCATGGCCACACTACGGATGTGGTGGCTGGTTGTGCACCCAACCCGTGGAATGTGGGGATCTGGGTTGCTGCAAAGGGACACCGGTGGAGGGCTAGGTGATAATAGATCGAGAAGGGACAGCCAGCCAGCAAGGTGATATTCGCTTAAAAGTGTATATTTTCCACTGTTATCTTCTAAGCGTTTTCACATTTTCCTACATTAAAATACTCTATTTATCTACTTTTCTACGTAAGAGTCTCTTGTGTTGCGTAGAACACACTTTTCTGGACGAAATGGTATATTTGCATGCATTAAACACATTTTCGGAAGTCTAGACATGTAGTCATTCTGATAGAGTCTCATTACGCGCTTCTTCTGTCGCAGGAAACCCCGATGGGACAATTCTCGAGACTTGCGAGCCCACATTGATCAGGAAAGCCCATTATGAAAGCTTAAAGAGCCCACATGCTATGACTAGAAGATATTGGCCAAATATGAGCTGAATAAGAAGACCAAAAAGTCGGCCCAAAGAATGGAGAGAGCAGGAGAGCCAATGACCAAGAGACAGACCAAAGTGTTTAAAGCCACATGAGTCAGCAAAGAATGATAGTCTACTCTACTTGAGAAGCGTGAGGATGGTCACAGTGAAGACCAGGGTTCCAGACCCTCTGCCAATACTTTTATCTCCATTTTTTGATATTTTCTCTCTCATCTCTCCTTATTCTCTCTCTCTCTTCATCTTTCGGTCCTCGAATCTACTGACCTAACCCCAGAACTCCTGCCCATCGGCTCTATCTCATCTCCCTTAGCTTTCTGACCGTTGGATCTTTAATCGGACCGTTGGATCTCTCTAGATCCGTCGATCTACCAATCTGGGTCCCAATCAAGTCACCATCCATCCGATCGCCATCAGACTGTCTGTCACATCATCTTGTGAGACGATGGACATCATCAATCCATGTGGGCCAGTAGTCGGGCCCATCATCATCGACCCGTTGTCCGACCAGTTAGTGGACCCCGTGAATTTCCAAATAATTTTAATTAAATTTTAAAAAAATGGAGGGTCCACTAAATGGGGACATTCCCCAAAGAAAAGTAGTGTTTTACTTAAAAAAAAAAAAAAAAATTATTTTTCATATTTTTTATTTTCAAAAAATACCCTATTTCCATTAAAGGAAATAGGGAGCTTTAAAAGGAGAAGGAGAGGGGTTCGTTCGAACCCTAATCCCCCTCCTTTCTTCTCCTTTCTCTCCCCATAACCATTCCCGACCTTTTCCTCTCCTCCCTCTCCTTCTTTTCCTTTCTTTCTTCTTTTTCCTTTCTTCTTCTTCATCTTCTCTTTTTCTGGCGAGAACCTGCAACTCCGGCAGGTTCATCTTCCACGCCTTCTTCTTCTCTTCCGCCCTTCTCCTCTTCTATCTCACCACCATCACCACGCCACGAACCGTCATCCCCTTCTCTTTTTTCCTTCTTTTTCTTCTTTTCCTTCTTCTTCTTCGTCATCTTCTTCACGTTGTCTACCGGAGTTGCAGCCTGCAACTCCGGCCGTCAGCGCCCCCCCTCCACCTGCTCCTCCGCCATCTCCAACAGGGTAGCCCCGTAACACCACCAGCCACCATTTTCTCTCTTCCCAAGCGCCTCCACCTTGCTGCTGTTGCTGCCTCGTCTCACGTCACCACCGTCTTCATGCTTTGCTTCCTTCAACAACAACTTACAGCCGCCCCTCTCCATGGCCCAAAAGAAAAGAAAGAAAACAGAAGCAAGATGAAGAAGAGAAATGAAGGAGAGAACCTCCTTCATTTTGCTGCCCTATTGCAGGTCCACAACGAACCAGATCTCAACTTGGAGATCTCCTTTTCAACGTTGCTGCTCACAAAGGCGGTATATACCGACTGCAACTCCATAGGTTCGTGTCTACCCAGCGCCACCATCTTCTCTCAACAGCAAGTCTTTTCTCCGGCCTGCAACTGCTCTCTCCAGCCAGTCAAAGCTCCACAACTTCAACACCGGCTTGCCATCCTTCATCCCATGTTGATGTTGCCCCTTCCAAAGGTATCCAACGCCTACAACATCAGTTGCAGGCCGTCCGCCATCTTCTCTCCACCTGCTCCTCCTCTTCTCCGGCCACACGCAGCAGGTTCCTCCTCTTTCTAAACCGTCTTCTCCTAAAAAAATAAAAAATAAAAAATAAATAAAAGAATAGAGAAGAAGAGGGGAACAAAGAAGAGAGGAGGAGGAAGCTTGGGCAGCAACCAGCGATCCCCATTGACGCTGGAGCATCCAGCAGGTAGCATCACCCCCTCAACTTGCTAGTTAACGGCCTATAGCCATTGCAGGCCGTTATCTCACTACCCCACTCCGTATCGAACCAGCAAGATCGAAAAAGTGTAGCACTTGCAACTTGGCTGGCCTGCTGCCCCTTTGCACTCCATCTCAATTCTCTTAGCCAATTCATGTTGCACAATCACCAGGGCGCACTTGTGATATTCGCTCAAAAGTGCTTATTTTAAGCAATTATCCTTTTAGCGTTATTGCATTCTCCTACGTAAAATACACTATTTACCTACTTTTCTACGTAAGAGTCTCTTCTGTTGTGTAGAACACACTTTTCTGGACGAAATGGTATATTTGCATGCATTAAACACATTTTCGGAAGTCTAAATATTAAGCCGTTCTGATAAAGTCTCATTACGCGCTTCTTCTATAGCAGGAAACCCTGATTGGATGATTCTCGAGACTTGTGGGCCCACATGGATCATGAAAGCCCATTATTAAAGCTTAAAGAGTCCACAGGCTATGTCTAGAAGATATGAGCCTATTACGGGCTGAACAAGGGGATCGAAGAGCTGGCCCAAGGAACCACGAGAGCGGGAGAGCTGATAACCAAGAAAAGGACCAAAGCATTTAAAGCCACATCAAATGATGGCCTGCTCTACTGGCAAAGCTCAAGTGAAGAACAATGGAAAACCAGGGTTCATGACCCTCTGCCAATACTTTTTCTGATATTTTCTCTCTCATCTCTCCTTATTCTCTCCCTCTTCATCTCTCGGTCCTCGAATCTATTGACTTAACCCCAGAACTCCTGTCCATTGGCTCTGTCTCATCTCCCTTAGCTTTCTGACCGTTGGATCTTCCATCGGGCCGTTGGATCTCTATAGATCGCCATCTGATCTATCAATTCTATGCATCTGACCATCCGATCGTGCTACCAATCAGTCGATCATCCATCCTATCAACCACCCGATCTCCATTGTAAAATATCAGTCCCTAGGGCAGGTTTGATTGTAGAGAAATGCCTCAGATGATTGATTGTGGCTGAGAGCGTAGAGCTCGATTTCCGAAGAAAGGAAAATACATTTTTCCTTGATGGGTATTTCAAGGGGAAAATGCATTTTTCTCCCCTGGCAACCAAACACACCCTAACCCACATCCATCGAGCCCAGTGGCCCACTATCCTTCTCACCTACCTTCTGGCCCATGGCCGATGCACTCTGGGCCCACGAGTTTTAGCATTATTGCATGGTCTACTATTCCATTGGCCGACCACTGGCCGACATGTGGCATCATCTCTTGGCCCAGTGGTCAATCACTTCCTTGGCCCAAAACCTATTCCTCAGCCCATTGGTCAACCCAATGCGGGCCTATAAATTAGAAAGCTCACGGCCCATGGCCAATTCTTGGAAGGGCCCCACTCGAGGCCCTTAAGCATGAGCCCCCATCTAAGTGAAATCTCAACGATTTGGAAACCGTGGATATCCAACGGTGGAGATTACATGGGGCGACCCCCTTTTTAGTTTAAAAGGGGGGAAAACCCTAAGAAAAATTGGTTCCCTCCCCCTTCTTCCCTTCTCTTTCTGCTGGCCATCTCCTTGATCTTTTCTCACCTTCTCCTTCTTCTCCGGCGTGCCATCACCGGCGAGGAGGTGGTGCGTCCTCCTCTTCCTCTTCCTCTTCTTCTTCTTCTTCTTCTTCTTCTTCTTCTTCTCCTTGGCCTGCAACTCCAAGTAGCAGGCTGCAACTCACGTCCCACTTCCATGCTGCCCCACGGTTTGGAGCACCACAACCAGCGTCACCAACCTCCATGAACGCCGGTAAGTCTGGTTCATCACTTGAACGGACAGCACATCAGAAAATGGTAAGCTCCTCTTCTTTTTCTTCTCTTCCTTCTTCTTCTTCTTCTTCTTCTTCTTCTCCTCTTCCTCCTCCTCTTCTTCTTCTTAGTCTTCTTCTTCCTCTGCATCGTCGCCGGAGTTGCAGACAGCAACTCCGGTCGTCGTCTCCACCGCCAGCACGTTTTTCGTCCCCCTCTCCTCCTATCCTTCTTCTTCCTCTTCGTTTTCTTCTTCTTCTTATCCTCAGTCTTCTTCTTCTTCTTCTCTTTTAATTCCACCGGAGTTGCAGGTGCAACTCCGGTCGTCTTCTACGGTGAGAAGCTCGCCGAAAACCTCCGTTACAGCTGCTATACCCTGCTGCACCTAGTACCATTCCAACAGACGGCACCCAAGCTACCATTTATCGCTTCACCCTCGCCTCTCTCACCAAAAACAGAAAAAGAAATAAAAAAAAAAGAGGGAAAGAACGGTGGGTTCCATCCCCTCCTTGCACCGTCCAACGCCAGCAACAACAGTCAGCACCTCTTTCACCTTTCATCACCGCCTGCACCTGTGGGCAGCACCACTGCCTCCATCACAGCCTGCTGATCTCCATGCTCCATCACCGTGAATACCCTACACCACCGCCTGAAATTTCCAACGATCTTCCACCCAGCAACTCCGGTCGGATCTTTGTCTCCCTCTAGCATACGGTCAACACTCTCCTTCATCTGCAAATCATCACTGTCATCACCATTGGTGACAGGTGGTGAGGTCTTCAACTCCATTGATGCGAGCCTGTGGCTTCTTCAACCCACTCCTCTTTGGCCGGAGCACCACTACGCACCCTCCAAACATCTCCGAGCACATCACTCACCACTCCGGACATCACACCATGCACCCTCTTCGGGCTTCCCACTTGGTTGACCATCAATGACCGGAGCATCATCACTCCATTGGCAGGTTCTCTTTGCCGGTCGATCTCCACTTCATGGTAAGACCACAAGGTAGGTTTCATCTCCATTCTTTATCCTTCTCTTTAGATTCTCTCTCTAGGCCTTTCCTCACTTTCTCTCTCTATTTTCTCTCTCCTATTCTTGATTTCTCTCTCTAGGTTGTCTTTCTCTCAATTCATCTCTCTCTCCATCCATTTCTTTCTCTAAAAATTTTGTAGTTTTAATTTTCTCTCTCTAGAATCTTCACCATTTCTCTCTCTAATGATCAATTTCTCTCTATACCTCTCATCTTCTCTCTCTACCCTAATCTCTTTTAATGCTTTCTAGTTTAGTTATTTTTATTTGATTTTCATTGTAAGAGACAAGTTCAGTTAAATAAATATGATTAAAGTATGATTGTGTTACATTATCTGCAATTTCCCCGTCATTTATGCTCTTTAATTGCACTAACTAACCTCGAGTGTGGATCGACATCCGACACGAATCCCTATACAGAATCTTTGAATTTTGCAGGATAATCGGATAATATTACAAATTGTGTTGAAGTTAGGGTTTCCGTAATCAACGACGCGGAAAAAACCTACTTTCAAATGGCGCCGCTGCCGCTCGGGTGTTCGGGAGTGCGAAAAAGGACGTAAAGACGGAATTGAAAAGTTGCTGAAGCGGAAAGCTGCTCAATTTGGACAGCCCGACCTTTTCGGGAAACTTTCTATTTTGTGTTTTTAGTGATTTTTAGCAGTTTCTTTTAAATTACTATTTTTAATGCCTCGGAAGGCCGAGTGCAATTTGTAATAATTTAGGAATTTTACTGCTTTCCATATAACTGCTAGATCTTGTTCTAGGGTTTTTTAGAAACCCTAGATTAAGTGGAAAATACCAAAAAAAATAATAAATTCAAAATTCAAAAAAATTAGGGTTTCATATTCTGCAGATTTTTAGAAATCACCAATCCAGGATTTGCGATTTTTGGAAAGATTCTAAAATCTTGAAACTTTGCTAAATTAGGGTTTCCCCTTTTAGAAGTTTCCTCTTTAGAAGAATTTCTATCTTTAGAAATCTTCCAAATTTGGAAAAGTCTGCAAAAGGAAACGCCCCAAATCTAGCAGAATTTCAATTTTGGGAAATTTCCCAAAATTATAAGGGATCTCGCAATCAAATCTTTCTTGGAAGATCTCCACAGTTCGGGAAACTTTCCAATCTAGGTATTTTCCAATCTGAGAATTCCTAAATTTTAACCCTTCTCGAATTTGGAAACTAATTCAAAAATTTGCCTAAATTCAATGCTTGCTCAGTGAACCCTAAAAAGGCAAGGATCTTCCAAATAGAATCCCACATACTTAGACCGTGCGATCTAACTGTTTCTGCAGGAACACGATCCAGTGTGGGTAGGGAGCGAAAGCTCAAAGAGGTGGAGTCGGGCCCAAGCCCATTAGGATACCCCTCTCTAACCCACGGAGGCGACCCCGTGGCGTGCCCCACGGGAGGTAAGTCTCTATCCTCGCCTTGAGTGCGATACTGCGCCATTGGGTGACACATTGCCGCTTGTCTATTTGCTTTCGCATCCATATTCTTCGACTTGCGTGGCGTGGCCGTTAATCAATCAACTCTAAGAGAGCAGACCCAGCTCCAAATTGAAACTGGTGGGATTTCATCACCCACCTCATCATTCCAACTGATTTGATCCCAAGGCTCCATTTAATTAAAAAGAATCAAGAAGTAGAGCCAATTAGCCCGGTGTTCGAGGAAAAATCCACGTAAAACGAACCCGCTTAACATCCAATCGAAATAAGACCACGAGCGCGGGTCCCTGTTGTCTAACACACCCATAAGTCCCTGCTACTCAAGTACACTGAGCTCGACGTGGCATCTTGGACTATTCGGCGGTTAGTTGCGTGTGGACTAGGAACACGCACCAACCCTAGCTTAACCCGAGGGAACACTATTCTTATACACTTGACCAATCCGGTTAGTCTGGGACGTACTTAAGACAGCCATTGTGCCGCACGTCTGTCTAGGCTTCGGATTGCCTTGTTGTTAACTAGAGTTAGTACTAAAGGATTCGCTCTGAAGAGTGTAGCCTGGTGAGAACCTCTGAGTGCATACAGTTAGTCCGGCGGCTAAAAGATAAACCAGTGGTCCGCCCACTGTCATAATCTACTCTAGCCCCAAAACTAACAAGATAATGCCTAAAATATATCCTGATTGTTTAGAATAGGATTATCTGTGCTTGGTGTGCATCATTTAGAATCACTACTCCACTATCTCCTTTTGGTAACTTTTTGCCAAATCTTGGGCTTGCTTTTTCAAGTAGAAGCCCGGTTGGACCTGCCTTAACCTTTTACTGACTCGATCTGAGAGTTAGTCCACCGTACCCCTCTATCGCCTCTAATGGCAGATGAACGGCCTCTGTATGAGACCTACTACAGTTTCTGTGAGAATCGATGTGATCACTCTCAACAATGGTATGACAATTCTGCGTATCATCATGATACTCCAGTCTCGCACACTTCTATAGGGTATGATAATCACCGAGATCCGGAGTACAATTCTGTACTCCAAGAGCTTAAAAATTCAGTCTCTGCCCTTCGTGCCGCAGTCCAACAACCTGTGTACCATTCCCACTCTATAGGATACTACCCTCCTATCCAGCAAGATGTCTGTACCTTTCCATCTCCACTGCAGACCTCCTATGACAACACTTATTATCCGGATAATAGGAGTCACCATAACTTTGGTTGGGAACAGTCTGCCCTCCCGCAGCAACTACCGCAGGATAATTATCCTTTCGGGTTCCATCAACCCAATGGAGAGTATGACTGGCAATACTCGCAATCCCAGTACCCGTCATATCCACAGAATGACTATTCTGATCAACAGTGGGCCCCTCAGGATTTTCAGAGTCAGCAACTAGTCCCAGACTCCACTTTGCCTTACAACTTTCATACCCAGTCGGACTACAATCAAGAGTTGGCACCTCAGCTCCCCTTGGCTGAACCGCCTCCGTTGGCTACTAAATCCAGTCTAGAAGACCTTCTCTCTCAGTACATTACCCAGCAACAACAGTTTTTCCAAGGTCTAGAGCACCAACAAAAGCAATCTATGGAAAGCTTCGAGCAACGTCTAATTCAATTAGAAAATGAGAGAGAGGAAGTCAACTTCACTAGTCCACCAATAGCCTATCCTGAGGAGAATGATATGGCCACTGTCTATAATGAGGAGCCGCACAATTGGACCCAGTACCACCATTGTGAGGAAGAAATAGAAGTTGTACCCACCCCTAGATCGAGCCAGACTATTGAGGAGCCAGTGTTTCCTTCTTCGGTGCCTTTAAAAGCACCACATCCTGAACCTACCTCAGAGCAACCTATTTCTCACTCTCCCACTGCTGCTTCTAACCTGGACCCTGAAGATGATCATCATGACACTGAGTTTTGTCTCGATCGTAGGATCCCTGCTGTCATAGATCTACCGTTCCTCCCCACCTCCCTTGGATTGTGCAACAATTGTGATGAACCCGAGTCTCAATCTTTGGTGCCCTTAACAGCACCAACTTCTGGACTGAGCACAGAGGAACTTAGTCCCATCTCTATCTCTGATAATTCTCTCTCTGCTCTGAATGCAGACATTCCTACTGATGAGCCATGTCTAGAAAATGGGCCTCCCGCTGTCCTGGACCTACCAATCCCTATCGAGGAGGAACATATTGAGTACAGGGATTGGAACATCCCTATCACATTAGGAAACATCGAGGAAGAGGTCAACAATTTTCACCCGCTACCCTACGTCGATATTATCGATGACCCGTGTGCCGTAGAGAGTCTAATTCAGGACTCTCCCGAAGCTCAATTATCCAAGTGTCAAGAACACTTTGAGTCTGACTTCATCTCGGAGTCCAACATTTCTGGTATTACTGATCTGCAGGAGTCTGCTCCATTCAGATACATTCCCGCAAAACTCAATGAGTTTGCGGCTCTGCTAACCACGGTCAGAGAACCCACTACTACTCTCCTCTCAGTCTTTACTGAGAAGCTTCTATCCCTCCCTACTGAACTAAATGTTTTTGCTGGTCTGCTCAGAGAACCTACTCCTACTCCTGTCCTCTCAGTTTTTACTGAGAAGCTTCATTCCCTCCCTACTCAACTACACACTTTTGTAGGGCTACTCAGAGTACTTACTGCCCTTCTCTCAGTCTACACTAAGAAAGACCTGTTCTACACAGGTATACCTAGACAAGGGATAGGATAGTTGTTTCCCTTCCACCTTAGGTGTCAGGAAGACTGCAGATTCACTCAGTCTCCATGAGTTTTAACCTGGATGGGGGTACTTGATATACCCCCATCATGTCTGGCTGAAGACGTAAAACTTAGCGCTTTCGGGAAGGCAATTCCAGTATTCCTAGAGTACATGAGTCTCATGCATTTGTTATTACTGTTAAATCTCTGAAAATGCAGGTACATTCATTCTCCCGATCATCAGGTACCAAACACTGTCGAGTTTCTGCCGACTTGGTAACATCCTTCCTGAACTTTTGCATCATCATCACTGATTTTTCATCATTTTATGTCCCGGTCATGAGCACCGAGGACGGTGCTGTATTTTGGTTGGGGGTGGATATTTACCAAAACTCATGTCTTCATTTTGATAAAAAAAATAAAATAAAATAAAAAAAAAAAAAAAAAAAGTTGTTTTTGGGGTGATTTCCGATGTTCTCCAAAAGTTTTCTAGAATTTCAAAATAAATGTGTCAAATACCCTGACTTTGATTAGCTGAAAACCTCCGTTAAGTCAGTATTGAGGATGTCAATTTTTGTTTAAAGTTAGCGTTGAGTCAATTCAAGCGTGACTACAGCAGGTTTGAAAACTCAGAAAAACTCATATTCGGCACAATTGTACACTATCAATATCAGAGTCATCCTAAGTTTAGAAATTCCAGAGATCCTGCGAGAATAATTGTGGAGACCTAACCCAGTGAGCTTTTGAGCCTTTAATCAATTCAGAGTGTTATACAACAATTCTGAGTCACAAGATGACTCACTATTCTTCATGCCCGCAATATTCGTTGAGAGATCTCATTATCTTTTGCTTCGATCATAAAACTCGGAACGACATCAACATTGGATTACTACGACAGAACCTTCTCTATATTCAGTCAAGACAGTATACATGATAGTGCAAACCCTAGAAAATGATTTAGGCCATTTTTTCTGAACCATTCAGCCTTTTTACTCACCTGAATTATACTTCACTAGAAACCCTTTGAACCTTTCTATAAAAGCCTTTTCTTTGCAAACCCATCAACCTAAAATCTAGTCCAGCTATGAAACATGACTGGCTACCCTTATTTTGAGATAAAAAAAAAAAAAAAAAAAAGAATAACTGATGTGGGTGTACCGTGAAAAAGAAAAGTAAAGAAGAAGAATCAAAAGGAAAAGAAAGTGGTTCAAGCCAAAAACAAAATATAGAAAGAAAGTATGAAGAAGAGCTGAAAAGAAATTGAGCAGTCTCAGAAATATCAAGAAAAAGAGAAAAATACGAAAAAAGGAAAAAGAACCAAATAATGGTGTTACGCCGTAGGAAAAATTCTAGAAAAGGGCAATATCCTCTCAAGATCTTTGAAATCCTGCATTCCTTTATCTCTCTACACCTGACCTAAGCCTCATTACAACCCAGGAAAGTCCTACTTGATTCTAGGATAGTACGATCATAAAATGTGGAGATTGAAGAAAGAGAAGCTATAGAGTTTGATCTGACGTTCCCGAGTGAAGTGGTATTCCAATATGAGATCTTCTTCTGTTAAAGATGTCCTTCCTTCAAATAATACATATGTGAGATCTTTACTTTCATCAACACATCTCCTCACATATAAATTGAGAAAAGAAGAAAACCCTTCTTGTGTGATTCTATTCTGAGTGCTAAACATGTGAGATTTGAGGTCGAGGCATAAAAACTTAGAGGTGATCTGGAAATCTTTACTGTAGGATGATGAGAATGTTGAGCACACACACACACGCAGAGTTTGACTATTCTTGGTCATGATTATCAGTCTGTAGTCTTGCCAAAACTTTCCAACTCTTCGCTAGCATGTAACTGTTTTTGCATCCATTCAATGATTTGACGAACGGTGTTTTCCCGGAGCTAATATGAAAAAGTGTGCAGCATGTGCAGAGCCCTTTTAAGCTCATTTATTTCGCACTAATTGCCAAGGATTGGCAATATGCTGGTTGGGGGTTGTGATATTCGCTCAAAAGTGCTTATTTTAAGCAATTATCCTTTTAGCGTTATTGCATTCTCCTACGTAAAATACTCTATTTACCTACTTTTCTACGTAAGAGTCTCTTCTGTTGCGTAGAACACACTTTTCTGGACGAAATGGTATATTTGCATGCATTAAACATATTTTCGGAAGTCTAAATATTAAGCCGTTCTGATAAAGTCTCATTACGCGCTTCTTCTGTCGCAGGAAACCCTGATTGGATGATTCTCGAGACTTGTGGGCCCACATGGATCATGAAAGCCCATTATTAAAGCTTAAAGAGTCCACAGGCTATGTCTAGAAGATATGAGCCTATTACGGGCTGAACAAGGGGATCGAAGAGCTGGCCCAAGGAACCACGAGAGCGGGAGAGCTGATAACCAAGAAAAGGACCAAAGCATTTAAAGCCACATCAAATGATGGCCTGCTCTACTGGCAAAGCTCAAGTGAAGAACAATGGAAAACCAGGGTTCATGACCCTCTGCCAATACTTTTTCTGATATTTTCTCTCTCATCTCTCCTTATTCTCTCCCTCTTCATCTCTCGGTCCTCGAATCTATTGACTTAACCCCAGAACTCCTGTCCATTGGCTCTGTCTCATCTCCCTTAGCTTTCTGACCTTTGGATCTTCCATCGGGCCGTTGGATCTCTATAGATCGCCATCTGATCTATCAATTCTATGCATCCGACCATCCGATCGTGCTACCGATCAGTCGATCATCCATCCTATCAACCACCCGATCTCCATTGTAAAATATCAGTCCCTAGGGCAGGTTTGATTGTAGAGAAATGCCTCAGATGATTGATTGTGGCTGAGAGCGTAGAGCTCGATTTCCGAAGAAAGGAAAATACATTTTTCCTTGATGGGTATTTCAAGGGGAAAATGCATTTTTCTCCCCTGGCAACCAAACACACCCTAACCCACATCCATCGAGCCCAGTGGCCCACTATCCTTCTCACCTACCTTCTGGCCCATGGCCGATGCACTCTGGGCCCACGAGTTTTAGCATTATTGCATGGTCTACTATTCCATTGGCCGACCACTGGCCAACATGTGGCATCATCTCTTGGCCCAGTGGTCAATCACTTCCTTGGCCCAAAACCTATTCCTCAACCCATTGGTCAACCCAATGCGGGCCTATAAATTAGAAAGCTCACGGCCCATGGCCAATTCTTGGAAGGGCCCCACTCGAGGCCCTTAAGCATGAGCCCCCATCTAAGTGAAATCTCAACGATTTGGAAACTGTGGATATCCAACGGTGGAGATTACATGGGGCGACCCCCTTTTTAGTTTAAAAGGGGGGAAAACCCTAAGAAAAATTGGTTCCCTCCCCCTTCTTCCCTTCTCTTTCTGCTGGCCATCTCCTTGATCTTTTCTCACCTTCTCCTTCTTCTCCGGCGTGCCATCACCGGCGAGGAGGTGGTGCGTCCTCCTCTTCCTCTTCCTCTTCTTCTTCTTCTTCTTCTTCTTCTTCTTCTCCTTGGCCTGCAACTCCAAGTAGCAGGCTGCAACTCACGTCCCACTTCCATGCTGCCCCACGGTTTGGAGCACCACAACCAGCGTCACCAACCTCCATGAACGCCGGTAAGTCTGGTTCATCACTTGAACGGACAGCACATCAGAAAACGGTAAGCTCCTCTTCTTTTTCTTCTCTTCCTTCTTCTTCTTCTTCTTCTTCTTCTTCTTCTTCTCCTTCTTCTCCTCTTCCTCCTCCTCTTCTTCTTCTTAGTCTTCTTCTTCCTCTGCATCGTCGCCGGAGTTGCAGACAGCAACTCCGGTCGTCGTCTCCACCGCCAGCACGTTTTTCGTCCCCCTCTCCTCCTATCCTTCTTCTTCCTCTTCATTTTCTTCTTCTTCCTCTTCGTTTTCTTCTTCTTCTTATCCTCAGTCTTCTTCTTCTTCTTCTCTTTTAATTCCACCGGAGTTGCAGGTGCAACTCCGGTCGTCTTCTACGGTGAGAAGCTCGCCGGAAACCTCCGTTACAGCTGCTATACCCTGCTGCCCTAGTACCATTCCAACAGACGGCACCCAAGCTACCATTTATCGCTTCGCCCTCGCCTCTCTCACCAAAAACAGAAAAAGAAATAAAAAAAAAAGAGGGAAAGAACGGTGGGTTCCATCCCCTCCTTGCACCGTCCAACGCCAGCAACAACAGTCAGCGCCTCTTTCACCTTTCATCACCGCCTGCACCTGTGGGCAGCACCACTGCCTCCATCACAGCCTGCTGATCTCCATGCTCCATCACCGTGAATACCCTACACCACCGCCTGAAATTTCCAACGATCTTCCACCCAGCAACTCCGGTCGGATCTTTGTCTCCCTCTAGCATACGGTCAACGCTCTCCTTCATCTGCAAATCATCACTGTCATCACCATTGGTGACAGGTGGTGAGGTCTTCAACTCCATTGATGCGAGCCTGTGGCTTCTTCAACCCACTCCTCTTTGGCCGGAGCACCACTACGCACCCTCCAAACATCTCCGAGCACATCACTCACCACTCCGGACATCACACCATGCACCCTCTTCGGGCTTCCCACTTGGTTGACCATCAATGACCGGAGCATCATCACTCCATTGGCAGGTTCTCTTTGCCGGTCGATCTCCACTTCATGGTAAGACCACAAGGTAGGTTTCATCTCCATTCTTTATCCTTCTCTTTAGATTCTCTCTCTAGGCCTTTCCTCACTTTCTCTCTCTATTTTCTCTCTCCTATTCTTGATTTCTCTCTCTAGGTTGTCTTTCTCTCAATTCATCTCTCTCTCCATCCATTTCTTTCTCTAAAAATTTTGTAGTTTTAATTTTCTCTCTCTAGAATCTTCACCATTTCTCTCTCTAATGATCAATTTCTCTCTATACCTCTCATCTTCTCTCTCTACCCTAATCTCTTTTAATGCTTTCTAGTTTAGTTATTTTTATTTGATTTTCATTGTAAGAGACAAGTTCAGTTAAATAAATATGATTAAAGTATGATTGTGTTACATTATCTGCAATTTCCCCGTCATTTATGCTCTTTAATTGCACTAACTAACCTCGAGTGTGGATCGACATCCGACACGAATCCCTATACAGAATCTTTGAATTTTGCAGGATAATCGGATAATATTACAAATTGTGTTGAAGTTAGGGTTTCCGTAATCAACGACGCGGAAAAAACCTACTTTCAACTTGTTATCATGACCAGCACCTCATGCCACCGAATGGTCAAATATGCTCTCCTATTCTCCTTGGCCGACCAAGGCCATGAGCACAAACTCGGGCCAATTCAAGTGCACCACCACGTAGTGCAATCGAGCAGCCACTATTATGCTTCTTCAATGACCGATCTACTCCAATGGTAAGTGTGTGAGGTTATTTTCTCTCTCTAGATCCCCCAGGCTGATCGCCTTTTTGCACCACTGACTCCGTTCGGTGAATGCAAGAGGGTGAGTTTTTCTCTCACCTCTACCTTGTCGGCCGGTAAACGACCGAGGTGTGAAAAATCTCTCTCTACCTTCTTCCTCTCTCTCTAAAAATCTCTTTTTACATGCTTTCTAGAATAGATTTATCGCTTTATTTATTTCTGTCATTTATTTCATGTAAGCAACAGTTTAATTAATGCAATTTGATTTTGATGATTTTAGTATTTTCTGGATCTCTTGGATGTGTTTTTAATCTCGACTCGCCATTCTCATCCTTCCACGTTTCTCTTGTATATTATCTGTCATTTTATGTTCTTATTCGCGCTAATCCGACTAATCTCGAGTGTGGATCGACATCCGACACGAATCCCTATACAAAAGTTTATATTTTGCAGGATTAAAATGCGGATCAAATTACAAATGTGTTGAAGTTAGGGTTTCCGTAACCAACGACGCGGAAAAATGCTACTTTCACAAGATAAAGGATGCATCTTCCTTCCTTTTTCCTCTTCTTCTATTCTTTGGAAGAGAGATGAGGAGCAGATTGAGAGAGGAGAGTAACGGTTTTGAAGTGGCTCTATCGATGGAGAGCACGGTGGTGCTAATGGATGCTGGCCGGTGTGGGGTGCTATGAATGGTGATAGAGTTGAAGATCGGGTCTCACCTTGGCGATCACGGTGGGACGTTCCAAGATGGAGAGGGGACTGCCATGCATTGAAGATGAAGATTAAGAAATTTTTGGTTCGGTGGTGATCACTGCAGATGAAGGAGATCAAGAAGAAAAGGGCGTTCCCCTTTGCTGTTAGAAAAGGGGCGGCAAGGGCAGGCGTGCAGATCAGTGATGATGCTCCAGGCGGTGGTGAAGATGGAGATGGCCGGAGAAGACGATAATGGCCTGCAAGTTGCAGGCCATGATGTGGTGGCTGGACAGTGATGGTGCTGTTGTGGAGGATTCAAGCCGTTAACTTGAAGGATTCAAGCCGTTAGCTTAGAGGATTCAAACCGTTAGCTTGCTGGTTCTCGAGTGGTGACCGGAGTTGCAGTTCCGGCGATCTGCAGGTGGGGGCAGCAAGCGTTGCAAGTTGCAGGCGCTGGTTCGCCCTTGTGCCTGCAAGAAGAAAACGAAGAAGAAGACGAGAAGGAGAAGAAGAGAAGGGGATAAGATGATGGGGTCGTGCAGGTGATTGCTGGAGTTGCAACCTGCAACTCCGGCGAGAACGTTAGGAAGAAGATGAAGAAGATGAAAAAGAAGAAGAAGAAAGGAGGAGGAAGATGGGGCCAAAAACGAGGGGAAGAGTCAAGGGGAAGGATTGGAAGAGATTGGAGAGAATTCGAGAGATGAAGAGAGAGAGAGAATAAGGAGAGATGAGATAGAAAGTATCAGAAAATGGAGATAAAAGTTTTGGCAGAGGGTCTGGAACCCTGGTCTTCACTGTGACCATCCTCACGCTTCTCCAGTAAAGTAGACTATCATTCCTTGCTGACTCATGTGGCTTTAAACGCTTTGGTCCATCTCTTGGTCATTGGCTCTCCTACTCTCTTCGTTCTTTGGACCGGCTTTTTGGTCCTCTTATTCAGCCCATATTTGGCCCATATCTTCTAGTAATAGCATGTGGGCTCTCTTTAAGCTTTGATAATGGGCTTTCCTAATCGATGTGGGCTCGCAAGTCTCGAGAATTGTCCCATCGGGGTTTCCTGCGATAGAAGAAGCGCGTAATGAGACTTTATCAGAACAGCTTAATATCTAGACTTCCGAAAATGTGTTCAATGCATGCAAATATACCATTTCGTCCAGAAAAGTGTGTTCTACGCAACAAAAGAGACTCTTACGTAGAAAAGTAGATAAATAGAGCATTTTATCGTAGGAGAATGCAATAACGCTAAAAGGATAATTGCTTAAAATAAGCACTTTTGAGCGAATATCATCCCTACACCTTGCAACGTCGGCAGCCCCTCTCTTCTTCTTCATCTCTTACGATTTTTTTAACCATTGCACCATGGCTCACCACGTGAAAGGGGGGGATTCCAACCACCGCGAAGCATCTTTGTTGATTGATATTCGCTCAAAAGTGCTTATTTTAAGCAATTATCCTTCTAGCATTATCACACTCTTCTACGTAAAACTGTATTTTTTATCAACATTTCTACGTCAGAGTTTCTCTCATTCCGTAGAACACTTTTTTGGTTAAAATGGTATATTTGCATGCATTCATATGCATTTATTTGACCCACATGCGAAGTCATTCTCATTACGCGATTTTTCTATCGCAGGAGCACTAATTGGGAAATTTTGATGGCATGCGGGCCCACAATCAACTTTCAGAACCTAGGATCAAAGCTCAAGAGCCAACAGGCTGAGGATAAGAAGATATAGGCCAAAGACGGGAAGAGCCAGAGAGTCGAAAGAATCGAAGGACGACCAAGAGAGAAGGAGAGGCAAGCCCTCAAAGAAGAGACTAAGGAGATTAAAGCTTATAAACCAACACAAGGCGAGTGCTTGCTCAGTTGGTAAAGCATGCAGAAGACCTAGTCAAAGATCAGGGTTCAGGACCCTCTGCTAGATTTTCTCTTTATTTTTTTTGTAATATTTTCTCTCTCCTCTCTCTTAACCCCCATTCTCTCTCTATCCTCAATTCTCAATCATCCGACCTTCTAGCCCTTCATAATCACTCAATCCTATAGCCTACCGTGGCCAATCTCCTCCGTTCAATGATCCATCTAATCATCGCCATCTACCGTCTGATCGCCATTAAATCAACCATCCGATCTCCACCGTCCCTCTCGATATCCGATCATCTCATCATTCACTATCTTAGGATCCAATGATCATCTTTTTCATCTCCTAGATCTTCCGGTCACGAGGACAAGCTACAAATTTTGACCAATATGATCATGATCAACGGCCTGAGTTGAAGAAGGATTTTTTTTTAAGATTACCAAATCTTAGACATAGAGATTGGGGAAGTTTTTCATCCTTGATAGGCAGAAAAAAAAGGAAAATGAATTAAGGTTTGGAAATCTTACCTTCGGCATTAAAAATGGTTTGAAATAGAAAGAATATTTTTCCAAAACCAAGAAACAATTTCTTTGAAAAAGGAAAGAGATAATGCTTTATAAAACAAAAGTTTTTGTATTGAAAAATAGGGAGCATGGGTCCACAAGGAAAACCGTTGGATTCAAAAGAAAGGGTTGAAAATAGAAGGGATCCATGTCGTTGACATTTTTTTTTGGAAACCCCAAACGTTTTAAATGAAAAATAGAAACCCAGCCGTTACCCCTCACCTGATATAAAAGAGGAGGAAAGAGAAGAGAACCCCCCCCCCCTCCACTCACGTTCCAAAATTTGGAGCCATATCTCCCATCCTCCACGCCCCTATCATTCTCTCCACGTTTTCTCTTGGGAGAAAACTAAACCCAGCCATCATCAACCCCGCAAAACGAGATCCCTTCTCTTTCTTTCCTACTTCCTTTACCGTGTTTTAAAAAAAAAAAAAAAAAAAAGAGAGATCACCGGAGTTGCAGGTTGCAACTCCGGCAAGCACCATTAAAGCCGGCGAGAAGGATCTCACAGCCGTTCCTCTCTCATCTTTCTCTCTCGACCCTAGCCTCGATAAAAAAAAAATAGAAAAAAAAAGAGAATAGAAGGAAAAGAAGAAAGAGAAGGGAAGATCGTCCCCTACCTGGTTCTCAACAGACTGCAAACCGCCCCTTACCACCACCATCATCACCAGTCGGACCTGCAAACCACCACCCACTTCATCTCTCACCAGCAAGCCTCCCTCCACGACTTCACCCTCGCTGTCAACGCCCCCAGAATCCATCTCTTGGCCCCTCTTCATCTCTTCTTCTCCACACTGCAACTTGCAGCCACCAACCTGTAACTCCAGACGGTGGGGTCTTCCTCCATTGTTGCCTGACTCACCATCATCGCCCATCGTTTCCCTCCACCAGACGGTGGCAGACCTGCTGCCTCCATGAAGATCATCACGTTCAAGATCTTCATTGCTGCATCGTCCCACCAAGTTGCACCAGTCGGCCTCTAGCACTAGCAGCAACCCGCAACTCCACCAACTGCACTGTTCTTCATCTTCTTGTAGAACCAAAAAAAAAAGAAAAAAAAAAAAAAGAAGAAGAAAAAGAAGGTTTGAAGAAGAAGAGAGAAGATCCATCTCCTCCACCATCCAAACGTCCAACACCATCAACGGAGCTGTTTCTTGCCTAAACCCCGCTGCTGCACCTCCATCACCCCTACATCTCATTGTTAACCACCTCACTCTCAAGTGCTAATGGTGAGTTTTCTCTTCATCTCTCTTCTTAATTTCTCTCTCTACCTATCTCTCCCTAGGTTTCTCTCTCTAGTTCTTAGTATCTCTTCTCTCTAAATCTCTTGTTTCTCTCTCTAGTTTTTATCTTTTACAGATTTTCTAATTAGATTTATTTTCTTGTTTAATGTTTGTGAACACTTTTGATGAATGAATAAATTGGTTATGTTGATTTTTCTTCTTTAGTGTTTATCGCCCACTCTCTCTCTAGAAGCGTCAAAATAAAGCATGTTTTAACTCACCTATCCACCCTTCTCACCCCTCCATCAAATATTTTCCACAATCTCTAGGAAAAAAAAACCCGTCATTTCATGTTCATTATTGCGCTAATCGAGCTAACCCCGAGTGCGGATCGACATCCGACACTTCCCACTGTGCAAGAAGTTCTAAATTTTGTAGGAAAATCAGATTAAAATTACAAATATTAACCCTAATTAAGCAGAGTTTCAAGATTTTAGAATCTTTCCAAAAATCGCAAATCCTTGATTTGTAATATCTAAAATTCTACAGAATATAAAACCCTAATTTTTTTGAATTTTGATTTTTTGATTTTTTTGGTATTTTTCACTTAATCTAGGGTTTCTAAAATACCATAGAACAAGATCTAGCCGTTTATATGGAAAGCAGTAAAATTTCTAAATTATTACAACTTTGCACCCGGCCATCCGAGGCATTAAAAATAGTAATTTAAAAGTAGTTAAAAATAACTAAAAACCAAAAATAGAAAGTTTCCCGAAAAGGTCAGGCTATCCAAATTGAGCAGCTTTTCGCTACAGCAACTTTCCAATTCCGTCTTTACGTCCTTTTTTGCACTCCCGTACACCCGAGCGGCAACGGTGCCATTTGAAAGTAGGATTTTTTTCAGTGTCGTTGGTTACGAAAACCCTAGAATCAACAATATTTGTAATTTATTCAATTTTATTCCTGCAAAATTAAGTATTCTTGCACAGTGGAAAGTATGTCGGATGTCGATCCACACTCGGGATTAGTCGGATTAGCACATTAAAGAACACATGAAATGACGGAAAAATTTCAATAATTAATAGATAAAAATAAACTTCATCATTCATTAATCAAAATGTCCTTACAATATTTGAATAAAAATGAGCAATAATCAAAACTAGACTAAAAAGCATTCTAGAGAGAGAAAAATATAAAGAGAATAGGTAGAGAGAAGATGAGAGGAGAGGCATTTTAGAGAAACAAAGAAGAAATTTAGAGAGATAGAGAGGGAACATGCTAAAAACTAGAGAGAGAAACTAGTATATAGAGAGAAAGGGAGGTTTTAGAGAGAGAAACTAAAGAAAAGAGAGGAAAAAGGTGAAACTTACCAAACTTAACGGGAGTCGCTTCGGCAATGGATGATGGAGAAGCACACATGGTGCAATGGAGAGGAGTGGATGCACGCTGGTTTGGAAGGAGAGTAGTGTTAGAAGTTTCCTCTTTAGAAGAATTTCTATCTTTAGAAATCTTCCGAATTTGGAAAAGTCTGCAAAAGGAAACATCCCAAATCTAGCAGAATTTCAATTTTGGAAAATTTTCCAAAATTGTAAGGGATCTCGCAATCAAATCTTTCTTGGAAGGTCTCCACAGTTTGGGAAACATTTCAATCTAGGTATTTTCCTATCTGAGAATTCCTAAATTTTACCCCATCTCAAATTTGGAAAATAATTTAACAACTTGCCTAAATCTAGTGCTTGCTCAGTGAACCCTAAAAAGGCAAGGATCTTCCACATAGAATCCCAAATACCTAGACTGTGTGATCTAACTTTTCTGCAGGAACACGATCCAATGTGGGTAGGGAGCGAAAGCTCAAAGAGGTGGAGTCGGGTCCAAGCCCATTAGGATACCCCTCCCTAACCCACGGAGCTGATCCCGTAGCGTGGCCCACGGAAGGTAAGTACCTATCCTCGCCTTGAGTGCGATACAAAGCAATTTGGGTGAATCGTTGCCGCATGTCTATTTGTTTTTTAGCAACAACTTATTCGACTTGTGTGGCGTGGCCATTAATCAATCAACTCTAAGAGAGCAGACCCAGCTCCAAATTGAAACTGGTGGGATTTCATCACCCACCTCATCATTCCAACTGATTTAATCCCAAGGCTCCATTTAACTAAAAAGAATCAAGAAGTAGAGCCAATTAGCCTGGTGTTCGAGGAAAAATCCACACGAAGCGAACCCGCTTACCATCCAATCGAAATAAGACCACGAGCGTGGGTCCCTGTTGTCTAACACACCCATAAGTCCCTGCTACTCAAATACACTGAGCTCGACGTGGCATCTTGGACTATTCGGCGGTTAGTTGCGTGTGGACTAGGAACACGCACCAACGCTAGCTTAACCCGAGGGAACACTCTTCTTATCCACTTGACCAATCCGATTAGTCTGGGACGTACTTAAGACAGCCATTAAGCCGCATGTCTGTTTAGGCTTCAGATTGCCTTGTTGTTGACTAGAGTTAGTACTAAAGGATTCGCTCTGAAGAGTGTAGCCTGATGAGAACCTCTGAGTGCAAACAATTAGTCCGGCTGTTAAAAGATAAACTAGTGGTCCGCCCACTGTCATAATCTACTCTAGCCCCAAAACTAACAAAGATAATTCCTAAAATATATCCTGATTGCTTAGAATAGGATTATCTGTGCTTGGTGTGCATCATTTAGAATAGTGTTCCTCTCTGGCCACTTTTTGCCAAGTCTAGGGTTCGCTTTTTAAACGTATGTCGGTTTGGACATATCCTATCCTTTGACTGATTCGATTTGAGAGTCAATCTACCGCACCCCTCTATCTCCTCTGATGGCAGATGAACGGCCTCTGTATGAGACCTACTACAGTTTCTGTGAAAATCTAGGTGATCACTCTCAACAATTGTATGACAATTCTGCGTATCATCATAATCCAGTCTCGCACACTTCTACAGGGTATGATAATCACCAAGATCCGGAGTACAATTTTGTACTCTAAGAGCTTAAAAATTCAGTCTCTGCCCTTCGTGCCGCTGTCTAGCAACCTGTGCACAACTCTCAATCTGTAGGATATTACCCTCCCATCCCCGCAAGATGTCTGTACCTTTCCATCTCCAATGCAGACCTCCTATGATAATAATTATTTTCAGGACAATAGGAGTCACCATAACTTTAATTGGGAACAGTCTGCCCTCCTGCAACAACTGTCACAGGATAATTATCCTTCCGGGTTCCATCAACCCAGTGGAGAGTATGACTGGCAATACTCACAATCCCAGTACAAGTCATATCCACAGAATGACTATTCTGATCAACAGTGGGCCCCTCATGATTTCCAGAGTCAACAACTAGTCCCAGACTCCACTTTGCCTTACAACTTTCATACCCAGTTAGACTACAATAAAGAGTTGACACCTCAGCTCCCCTTGGCTGAACTACCTCTGTTGGCTACTAAACCCTGTCTAGAGGATATTCTCTCTTAGTACATTGCCCAGCAACAACAGTATTTCCAAGGTCTAGAGCACCAACAACAACAATCTATGGAGAGCTTGGAGCAACGTCTAGTTCAATTAGAAAATGAGAGAGAGGAAGTCAACTTCACTAGCCCACCAATAGCCTATCCTTAGTAGTAACATGGCCACTGTCTATAATGAGGAGTCGCACAATTGGACCAAGTACCAGAATTGCCAGGATGAAATAGAAGTTGTTACCACCCCTAGATCAAGCCCGATTATTGAGGAGCCAGTGAATCGTTATTCGGTGCCTTTAACAACACCCAATCTTGAACCTACCTCAGAGCAACCTATTTCTCACTCTACCTTTGCTGACCCTGATGTCAATCTTCATGACACTGAGTTTTGTCTCGATCGTAGGATCCCAATTGTCCTAGATCTACCGTGCCTGACCTCTACTGGAGTGTGCACCACGAGTGATGAACCCGTCTCTCAATCTTTGGTGCCCTTAACAGCACCAACTTTTGGACCAAGCACAGAGGAACTCAGTTCCATCTCCATCTCTGATAATTCTTTCTCTAACCTGGATGCAGACATTCCTACTGATGAGCTATGTCTAGAACATGGGATTCCTGTTGTCTTGGACCTACCGTTCCCCACCGAGGAGGAACATATTGAGTGCGGGGATTGGAGATCCCTATCGCATTAGGAAACCTCGAGGAAGAGGTCAACAGTTTTCACTCGCCACCCTACATCAATATTGTCGATAACCCATGTGCCGTTGAGAGTCTAATTCAGGACCCTCCCGATGAAATACTCTCCCAGTGTCAAGAACACTTTGTGTCTGACCTCATTTCGGAGTCCGACAATTATGCTTTTATTGACCTCATTGGGGTGATTTTCGATGTTCTCCAAAAGTTTTCTAGAATTTCAAAAATGTGTCAAATACCCTGACTTTGATTAGCTGAAAACCTCCGTTGAGTCAGTATTGAGGATGTCGATTTTTGTTTAAAGTTAGCTTTGAGTCAAGTCAAGCGTGACTACAGCAGGTTTGAAAACTCAGAAAAACTCATATTCAGCACAATTGTACACTATCAATATCAGAGTCATCCTAAGTTTAGAAATTCTAGAGATCCTGTGAGAATAATTGTGGAGACCTAACCCAGTGAGCTTTCGAGCCTTTAATCATTTCAAAGGGTTATACAATAATTCTCAGTCACAAGATGACTCACTATTCTTCGTGCCCGCAATATTCGTTGAGAGATCTCATTACCCTTTTATTTGATCATGGAACTCAGAACAACATCGAAATTGGATTACTACAACAGAACCTTCTCTGTATCCAGTCAAGACAGTATACATGATAGTACAAACCCTAGAAAATGATTTAGGCCATTTTTTTAAACTGTTCAGCCTTTTTACTCACCTGAATTATATATCACTAGAAACCCCTTGAGCCATTCTATAAAAGCATTTTCTTTGTAAACCCATCAACCTAAAACCCAGTCCAGCTACGAAGCATGACTAGCTATCCTTATTTTGAGATGGCCAAAAGAATAACTGATGTGGGTATACCGTGAAAAGAAAAGTAAAGAAGAAAAATCAAAAGAAAAAAAAAGTGGTTCAAGCTGAAAACAAAATATGGAAAAAAAGTATGAAAAAGAGCTGAAAAGAAATTGAGCAGTCTCAGAAATATCGAGAAAAAGAGAAAAATACGAAAAAAGAAAAAAGAACCAGATAATGGTGTTACACCGTAGGAAAAATACAAGAAAATGGAAATATCCTCTCAAGATCTTTGAAATCCTGTATCCATTTATCTTTCTACACCTGACCTAAGCCTCATTACAACCCAGGAAAGTCCTACTTGAGTCTAGGATAGTACGATAATAAAATGTAGAGATTGGAGAAAGAGAAGCTATAGAGTTTGATCTGACGTTCCCGAGTGAAGTGGTATTCCAATCATGAGATCTTCTTTTGTTAAAGATGTCCTTCCTTTAAATAATACATATGTGAGATCTTTGCTTTGATATCAACACATCTCCTCACATATAAATTGAGAGAAAAGAAGAAAACCCTTCTTGAGTGATTCCATTCTAAGTGGTTTACAAGTGAGAATTGAGGTCGAGGCATACAAACTTATAGGTGATCTGGAAATCTTTACTGCAAGATGATAAGAATGTTAAGCACACACACATGCAGAGTCTGACTATTCTGGGTCATGATTATTAGTCTGTAGTCTTGCCAAAACTTTCCAACTCTTTGCTAGCCTGTCACTATTTTTGCATCCATTCGATGAATTGACGAACGGTGTTTTCTCTCAGCTAAAATAAAAAAGTGTGCAGCATGTGCAAAGCCCTTTTAAGCTTATTTATTTAGCACTAATTGCCAAGGATTGGCAATATGCTGGTTGGGGGTTGTGATATTCGCTCAAAAGTGCTTATTTTAAGCAATTATCCTTTTAGCGTTATCGCGCTCTCCTACATAAAAGGCTCTAATTATCTACTTTTCTATGTAAGAATCTCTTTTGTTGCGTAAAGCACACTTTTCTGGATGAAATGGTATATTTGCATGCATTAAACACATTTTCGGAAGTCTAGATATAAAGTCGTTCTGATTAAGTCTCATTACGTGCTTTTTCTATCGCAGGAAATCCTGATTGGATGATTCTCGAGACTTGCGGATCAAAATCGATCATGAAAGCCCATTATCAAAGCTTAAAGAGCCCACAGGCTATGACTAGAAGATATGGGCAAAATATGGGCTGAATGAGAGGACCAAAGACTCGGCCCAAAGAACGAAAAGAGCAGGAGAGCCAATGACCAAGAGACAGACCAAAGCGTTTAAAGCCACACGAATCAACAAGGAATGATAGTCTACTCTACTAGAGAAGCATGAGGATGGTCACAGTGAAGACTAGGATTCCAGACCCTCTGCCAATACTTTTATCTCTATTTTCTGATATTTTCTCTCTCCTCCCCTTAATTTTCTCTCATCTCTCCTTATTATCTCTCTCTTCATCTCTCAGTCCTCGGATCTACTGACCTAACCCCAGAATCCCTGCCCGTTGGCTCTGGCCCATCTCCCTAAGCTATCGGACCGTTGGATCTTTCATCGGACCATTGGATCATCCATCAGACCGTCGGATCTCTCTAAATTCATCGACCTGCCAATCTGAGTCCCAATCCAGTCACCATCCATCCAATCGTCAGCATATTGTCTGTCACATCATCTTTTGAGACGATGGACTTTATCAGTCCATGTGGGCCAGCAACCGGCCCATCATCATCGACCTGCTGCCCGACCATTTAGTGGACCCCGTGAATTTCAAAATAATTTAAATTAAATTTTAAAAATGATAGGGGGTCCACTAAATGGGGAAATCCCCCAAAGAAAGAACATAAGTTTTAAAAAAATATATATATATATTTTTTTTAAAAATCCCTAATTTCCATTAATGGAAACTAGGGAGCTTTAAAAGGGGAGAAGAAAGGGTTCGAAACGCTAATTCCCTAATCTTCAAACCCCTCTCCTCCTCTCCTTCCCCTTCTTCCTTCAAACCCCTCTCCTCCTCTCCTTCCCCTTCTTCCTTCAAACCCTTCTCCTCCTCTTCTTCTTCTTCTTCCTCGCCGGAGTTGCAGGTCTGCAACTCCGGCCAGCAGGTGTGCAACTCCGCCTTCATCAATCCCTGCACCACCTGCTGCTCCACCCAACGGCCAAGATCATTTTCTTCAACCCCGGCAACACCTTCTGCGACTTGCCACTCTGCTGCCCTCCCCATTCATCCTACGTGCTCCACCACCACTCACGGCCAGGCCGTGATCTTCTTCTTTCTCCTTTATTCTTCTTCTTTCTACCTTCTTCTTCTTCTTTCTTCTTTATTCTTCTTCTTTCTTCTCTTCCTTTTTTTTTTGCAGGTTTGCTGTCATGACCTATTGCTGCCATTAACCGCTGCAACTTGTTGGCCACCGCTGCTGCAACTCCGATCGTTGCTTGCGCCTGCTCCACGCCCCTTTAGTTAGCGACTTTGTGGGTTTTTCTCGTCGAACTCCACCGCCGTCACACACATTTTGCGGGTCAACACTGAATAGATCTACATCACGAGCAGATCTGTTCTCCTCCCCCTACCGCCTTCTCAACCACCGGACTACCCTAGTCTAGCCGCTCTCCTCTCCAATGCCCTCATCCGTTTGCTGGTTGCAGCCTACAACAGCCCCCCCCCCCCCCCCAACGTGCAGCATCACCATTGCTGCATAGAATCACCATGAAAATGGTCTAAACTTGCAGCCTTGCAAGTTGCATCTCGAACTCCGGTCAGAACACTCCGACCAACAACCTGTGCTCCTCCTCGTTCTCCATCAGGCGCTGGTACTCTTGCTCTACAGCAACCTCCAATCTACAAGGCGTCCCTACACCTTGCAACGTCGGCAGCCCCTTTCTTCTTCTTCATCTCTCACAATTTTTTTAACCGTTGCACCATGGCTCACCACGTGAAAGGGGGGGATTCCAGCCACCGCGAAGCATCTTTGTTGATCCACGCCTCCTCCTCCACGGCACCACCAAACCAGCGTGCATCCACTCCTCTCCATTGCACCATGTGTGCTTCCCCATCATCCATGGCCAAAGCGACTCCGGTTAAGTTTGGTAAGTTTCACCTTTTTCCTCTCTTTTCTTTAGTTTCTCTCTCTAAAACCTCCCTTTCTCTCTCTACACTAGTTTCTCTCTCTAGTTTTTAGCATGTTCGCTCTCTATCTCTCTCTAGATTTCTTCTTTTTCTCTCTAAAATGCATCTCTTTTCATCTTCTCTACCTATTCTCTTTATATTTTTCTCTCTCTAGAATGCTTTTTAGTCTAGTTTTGATTATTGCTCATTGTTATTCAGATATTGTAAGGACATTTTGATTAATGAATGATGAAGTTTATTTTTATCTATTAATTCTTAAAATTTTTCCGTCATTTCATGTGTTCTTTAATGTGCTAATCCGACTAATCCCGAGTGCGAATCGACATCCGACATACTTTTCACTGTGCAAGAATGCTTAATTTTGCAGGAATAAAATCGGATAAATTACAAATATTGTTGATTCTAGGGTTTCCGTAACCAACGACGCGGAAAAAAATCCTACTTTCACATTACTTCATCTTCACAATGGTGAGACTCTAGGTGTGTTCCGCTAGATGTCAGATCTTGAATTGCAGCCAGCCTAATACTGAAGATGCCATGTACAACAACCAACCTATTTATGGTGCATTGCTGGTCTCCACCATCTTGAGTGATCCAGATTTGAAGTCTCTTTGGGTGAAGTATATGAAGGTAAAATTTTCTTCTCTTCTTCATTTCTTTCTTAAATGATATATGGGGTGCAAAAATGACCTCAATTATGCTCTTCCGATTTTAAGGTCATGGCAGATTGTATTATGAGAATGGGAGCATATAACTAGCCAGGTTGGTGGCCTTAGACTTCAAAGTCAGCTAGTTTCTTCACTTATAAAGATCTGTTAGGTTGAGCTCCACTGATTTAACCCATAAATGTACAAAACTGCAGATTGGGATGTTCTGCTATAGTGATTGACCCCTGCATAGTTTGATTGGCTTACTAGGGAGTTCCCAATTTATATGATACCCTGTTGATAAAGCATGATTTCGTGGATGCCAAAAATAGGTTGGAATAGAACTCCACAACGTCCTTCAGTACTGCTAGCATTTCGTTACCCATCTCCAAGATGACAACCCAGGTTAATGACATGGGCACTATTTGATGTTTGATTAGAGTTCATTCATATAGAGGTGCGCACTGTTTAATTTTTATTGACTTCATCCGTGTACTTGTTTAGTTTCTGAAATAGAATTAACATGATAAAAACTTGATGACCCTTTAGATGCTGAAACTAATCTATAATGTCTATGGAAGATGAACAGAGTGAAAGACAGTGGCAAAACCAAATTTGATTTGGATGGAATTTGGATCCCAACTCTGCTACTTTTGTGGTACATGAACAGTTGTGTTGGTGTGCATGGCTACAGTCTCTCCTCCTATGATTCCTTGTAGATTAATATGTTGAGTTTGGTTCCCTAGCTCACTGTTACTTTTTGGATTGCCCAGGTTTTTTGGGCTACACTTAAATTTAAACTAATTCCATGCTTTCTTAGTCCGGAATGTTTCAGTTAGTAGTGGAATGACTAGTATCACTAGTAGTCGTGTGTTGTCTGCAATCATGAAAATGGAAGTCTATACTTTTGACGTAATAAGTATGGCCAAGGTGAAAGGCTCAAACCAAGTTCCCATATGAAAAATGCTAATGGTGTAGCCAATTCTTTGTTCAAGGGTGGTATATTTAGGTACTTCTTCCAATTAATCTTTTCTTATGAATCCTGATGTTAAATTGATTGGCACAATAAGATTTGGGTTGCCGGGCCCAAATAGGTAGGCTAAGGCATTGTTAATGATGATGATGATGATGAAAGGTTTCATTATAAAATACCAAACTAGAAGCACAAACTACCATTGTTACAGACCAGTCTCTCACTCTCTCATTGTTGCTTTCCTTGCCATTATCAGGAGACCTTTCTTGTACATAAAGATTTGTTAAAGTCTGGAGGGCTCAATGAGCTTATTGTAGAGCTACAAATTAAAGTGAATGTATGATTTTTAGTATAAACACTACAACAAAAAAGGGTTTCACCGACGGTCGGAGGCTGTCGGTAAAAGGCAAAATGTGGTCGGTAAAGGATGTACCGACGGTCAATCTGGCCGTCGGAAGGCATCGGTAAAACATTCGTCGGTAAAACATTTATCGACGGCCATTTTTTATTAGACCGTCAGTATAATATCCTTCCCGCCAATATAATTCCGTAGGCCAAGGTTCATTAGCGACGATTTTAAGCTTTTAGCGACGGTCACAGGGCATCGCTATATGTTCCTATACCGACGGCCAGAGTTAACCGTCGGTATTAATATCCTATACTGATGGTCCTGACCGTCGGTAATTAGTTTAATTTGATATTTTTAATCTGATGCAACATTTATCGATGGTCAATAACCGTCAGTAAAGGGGATATATAGCGACGGCCAGTGTTCTCCCGTCGCTGTACATACCTATAGCGACGGTCATTGGCCGTCGGTAAATGTTTTTAAACTTTTTTCCCTTCTTTTTTAGTACATATTGTACCTATAACCTGTATATATTCTGATTCATTTCCATAAAACAATATCTTAAACCTGTAATACCTGCATCATTTCCATGAAAATAAATATATAAAATATCTAAAAAGATATTACAATATTCATTGTTCTGAATTCCACACTGATAGTTCAAAACAATAAAAAAAAAGGCACCACACTGATAGAAGAAGATAGATCAATCGGTATCTGGCAGGACCAATCAACATCAAACCAGACCAATCAGCATCAAATCAGGTCAATCAGCATTTAGTCCCTACAAAACAAATTAAAAAATGATTAGAAGATCAAATGTTAAGACTCATTCTAAACAAAAAGAATAACAAACTTAATCATATAACATACTACGAATTCCAAACAAAATTAATAAAGTCAACACTACATTGTCGCATTTTTTTCCCAACAAGTTTATTTTAACATAATAGACATGTTAGAAGAGGTTTCGGGTGATAGGGACCTCATTTGCCTGATTTGGGAGTCGAAGTTCTAAAATCAAGTTTAGTTAAAACGTTAAAATTCTTAAACCTACAAAACACTACTGATTCCTAACCAAAGTTTTATTTTTTGTCCTGTTTCTTCCAACAAGTTTATTTCAACTTAATAGTCATGTTAAAAGAGGTTTCGGGTGATAAGGACCTCATTTGCCCGATTTGGGCTTCGAGGTTCCAAAATTAAGTTAAGTTAAAACGTTGAAATTCCTAAACCTACAAAACACTATAGATTCCTAACCAAAACTCTATTTTTTGTCTCATATCTTTCAACACGTTTATTTTAACATAATAGACGTGTTAGAAGAGGTTTCGGGTGATAGGGACCTCGTTTGCTCGATTTGGGCGTCGAGATTCCAAAATTAAGTTAAGTTAAAACGTTGAAATTCTTAAACCTACAAAACACTATAGATTCCTAACCAAAACTCTATTTTTTTTCTCGTCTCTTCCAACACGTTTATTTCAACATAATAGACGTGTTAAAAGAGGTTTCGGGTGATAGGGATCTCGTTCGCCCGATTTGGACGTCAAGGTTCAAAAATCAGGTTAAGTTAAAACGTTGAAATTCCTAAACCTACAAAACACTATAGATTCCTAACCAAAGTTCTATTTTTTGTCCCGTCTCTGTTAAAAGAGGTTTCGGGTGATAAAGACCACGTTTGCCTGATTTGGGCATAGAGGTTCTAAAATCAAGTTTAGTTAAAACGTTGAAATTCTTAAACCTACAAAACACTATAGATTCCTAATGAAAGTTTTATTTTTTGTCCCATTTCTTCCAACAAATTTATTTCAACATAATAGACGTGTTACAAGAGGTTTCGGGTGATAAGGACCTCGTTTGCCCGATTTGGGCATCGAGGTTCCAAAATTAAGTTAAGTTAAAACGTTGAAATTCCTAAACCTACAAAACACTACAGATTCCTAACCAAAGTTCTATTTTTTTTCCCGTCTCTTCTAACAAGTTTATTTCAACATAATTGACATGTTAGAAGAAGTTTCGGGTGATAAGGACCTCGTTTGCCCAATTTGGACGTCGAGGTTCCAAAATTAAGTTAAGTTAAAATGTTTAAATTCTTAACCTACAAAACACTATAGATTCTTAACCAAAACTCTATTTTTTGTCTCGTCTCTTCCAATACGTTTATTTTAACATAATAGACGTATTAGAAGAGGTTTCGGGTGATAGAGACCTCATTTGCCCGATTTGGACGTCCAGGTTCAAAAATCAGGTTAAGTTAAAACGTTGAAATTCTTAAACCTACAAAACATTACAGATTCCTAACAAAAGTTCTATTTTTTGTCCCCTTTCTTCCAACGCATTTATTTTAACATAATAGACATGTTAGAAGAGGTTTCGAGTGATAAGGACCTGGTTTGCCCGATTTGGGTGTCGAGGTTCTAAAATCAAGTTTAGTTAAAACGTTGAAATTCTTAAACCTACAAAACACTATAGATTCCTAACCAAAGTTCTATTTTTTTTCCTGTTTCTGCCAACAAGTTTATTTCAACATAATAGACGTGTTAAAAGAGGTTTCGGGTGATAAGGACCTCATTTGCCCAATTTGGGCGTCAAGGTTCCAAAATTAAGTTAAGTTAAAATGTTGAAATTCTTAAACCTACAAAACACTATAGATTCCTAAGCAAAACTCTATTTTTTGTCTCGTCTCTTCCAACACGTTTATTTTAACATAATAGATATATTAGAAGAGGTTGCAGGTGATAAGGACCTCGTTTGTCGGATTTGGGCGTCGAGGTTCTAAAATCAGGTTTAGTTAAAATGTTGAAATTTTTAAACCTACAAAACACTACAGATTCCTAACCAAAGTTCTATTTTTTATCCCGTCTCTTCCAACAAGTTTATTTCAACATAATAGACATGTTAGAAGAGGTTTCGGGTGATAAGGACCTCGTTTACCCGATTTGGGCATCGAGGTTCAAAATTCAAGCTAAGTTAAAAGTTAAAATTCCTAATCCTAAAAGAAGAATGTGCACGTACCTAATCCTGATCTGCATTGTCGGGACATTGATCTTGGCTAGGAGGCGGAATGTTGGAGTGTTGCATGGAGTGAAAAAACTCTTGCATTTGCTGCTACATTTGTTGATTCATCTGCTGCTGCATCTGTTGTACCTGCTGCTGCATCTGCTTTATTTGCTCTTGGAGTAGCATATTTGACTGTCGCATTTCCGTCATTTCATTTTGAAGACTTGTATAACTAGAACTGGATGAGCGAGATGATGAGCCAAAAATAGTGGTCGGTGTTGGGCCTAAGCCGTAACCGCATACTCGACCATGTCGCTCTGGGGGCATCACACTAGTATAGATCTCATCAGGTATAAGTGTGGGAGTAGAAGACTCCCCACTCTGTGATGTTTGACTCTGTGAAAGCTCCCAAAATTTTGACTGCAATCAATACAAATTAATTAGTATGAGACAATTATATTTCTATGATGAGGTAGACATTTTACGTACCATGATATCAGCAGATGTAGAATCAACTAGTGACCCATCTTTTTTAGTATGGGTTCGAAAGAATAAATCGATTTGAGTTGGTGTAGTACCCGTCTTTCCTACTCCGAGCTTATCATTGAAGAAAATATACAAATTGTTACAAGGTTGTATTTTAAGACTTAAAAAAATAGTGAGTGGGTGAAACCAGATACGTACATCTTCTTCTCTATGTCGCGCAAAACTTTTTGTCCCCCCAGTATGTTTCATTGTTTGTTTACTGCGATTCACTTTATTTTGTGTTGATAAAGCCTGCACAAATTGAATGACATTACAATAATTTGGACATTTAAGATGGTTAATGAAATTTTATGTTTTAAATACCTTGAACTCATTACTATTCTAGTATGTGACAAGAAAAGTCCAATCCTCATCGCTAATGCCAATGGGTTTATTTTGCAGTCGACGCTCATTTGTGTCCATCGCGTCATAATTCTTTTTCAAATCACTCCTCCACTCTTTGTATTTGGTTCCCATACTCTGCATGACCCACGGTCTATGCTCGTTGGTGATATCTACTTTTGCCTGAAAAGTTATATTAAGAATGCGAAAAGTTATATTAAATAAATCACATCATCTACTAAATGTGAAAACATATATTAATGATTTTACTTTTATCCCTTCCCACATCCTATCCTTTGCATGGTCAGGAATGTCACTCCATCTCTTGGCCTGCAATGTGGCGTGGCCAGAATACATAATAATCGTGCTCAATAAATGCCCAAATGAGCCACCTGTTGCAATTAGTGGTTGGCCTTGGTCATTCCATTCTAGCTGCATTCTCTGACCATATCTTACGCCTCAGGTGGGCCCTCTCCTCTGAACGCTAGTAGAAGCTGTTTAAGAAGTTAAACACAGAAACATGTCAATGAGTATACAAGAGTTATAACTGCAACCAATAATAATGAGCAACTTATCATACAAGAACTACCAGGCATTGTCTATGGGGGATTTGCCCCCTGTGAAGATGATGGGGCTGTCGATGTCGACGGGGCCACCGCTGCCGACGGTGCTGCCGATGACGATGGGGCTGCCGACGACAACGGGGCCGTCGCGGATGACGTCAATGGGACTGCTGGAATATGCCTAGACTTCTCACATCGAGGCATTTTATATTCTAATTTCCTGCATTAATAATATTAAGTTAATGTAGAAGCATTAACAATGTTAATTTCAATAATCAAACATCTTACAAGAAGAAAATTAAAACAAAAAAATATTCAAAATTACATTTAATCATCATCATCATCGATGAAAGTTTGATCTACTCCATAAGCTTCAACAACAACTCCGTCAACATCATCCCTAACTCAAGTGACATCATCATTGGAGTCGGTAGGATCTTGGTACATTCCAGACTCGTTTACTTAAAAAGGCTCATCTTCTAGATCCTCGATCGACTCCATATCATATGTGTCTCTTGGTTGTGTCTTTAGTGCAATGCACCAATCATCATTGGTGATGCCTTGGATGTAAAAAACTTGTTGTGCTTGACTTGCAAGAATAAATGATTCATTGGTATTTAAGGTCCTTTTGATATTCACACAGTTGAACCCATACTCATCTTGGTGGAATCCCACATGATTCAGGACATCATACCAATGACATCTGAATAACACGATCCGATTCTCACCAGGATACTGCAACTCCATAACATCAGTTAAGATGCCATAGTATTCAACATTGCCTGTCGTCGGGTGTGTGTCTCTCGCACTTGCAAAACTATTAGTCTCTGTAGTTATAAAAACTCCACTATTTCTGTCGCGACCCGAACCCGGGACCCATGACCCGACCCAGAAGAATATGGATTGAACCTGGTATCCAAGGCTAAGGCACGAGGTGCGGATAAAATAATATTAATGAAATAGTGAACATGTATCTAAGTCATCACACAAATCCAAATGAATCAATCTCATAACGTAAATTTGAAACTTATTTCTGATTACATTCCAAATGTCAAATAACAACCTACTGAAATAACTAGGAATTCAAATGACTAGAAACAAAACCTAAACATAATTTCTAGGAATGCAATAAAAGTGCTAGAATCCCCTAGCTCCTATCACTGAGCTGCTGGTCCATCTGGTATCTCTGCAAAAATGTTAGAATATAGGCATGAGTTATCAACAACTCAGTCGGTTCACTCCACCACCCATACTTCTATGGGGATGAGTGAAAGTAGGGTTTTTCCGTCGTTGAGAGAACGACCCTAACTTCAACACATTTTTTATTAATCCGAGACATTTAACCTGTAAAATGGGCAATTTTGCACAGTGGCTCGTGTCGGATGTCGATCCACACTTGGGATTAGTCGGGTTAGTGCAATGATGAACATAAAATGACGGGAAATTTGCAGAGAATGGAACATAATATTATTCAAATCAACTTCATTCAATCAAAATTGTCTCTTACAGCAAAAATCTGACAAATAACTAAACTAGAAAGCATTTTAATAAGAGAGGGATGTAGAGAGAGAAAGGGGTTTTGAGAGAGAGAAACTAGAGAGAGAAAGTTAAAAAAATGTTAAAGAGGAGAGAGAGAAAGTGGTAGAAGAAGAGATAAATCTAATCCTAGAGAGAGGTCTAGAGAGAGAAAGAAAATTGCAGAGAGAAGAGAGAACTAGAGAGAAATATGTAGAGAGAGAAACCTATCTAGAGAGAGAATAGAGGATTCACCTTTGATTTACTTGGATCGCCCCGAAGAGTTCGGCCATGTTGGCATTGAAGTTTGACCATGAATGGCCAAAGTGGTGAAGAAGATGCCCATGAAGAAGTTGCTGGTTTGGCCAATAATGGAGGAAGGAGATGCCGTCCAAGAGAAGAGTATGGTGAACTGTGGATGGCTCAGCGAGGCAGGGGGTAGACCATCTACAACAAGTTGTAGACGGTGGTGTTGGCTGAAGGAGGCGGAGCAAACCGCCCTAAGAAGAGCACCTCCGACTTCCTCTTCCTCCTCCTTTTCTTCTCCTCTTCTTTTTCTATATATTTTTTTTTTTGTTAAGAGAAAGTGGATGGACGGTGGTGGAGAGAACCGTTGGTGTGCAACGGCTTGGCAGCAAGTTTTTCTTGCTGGTTCGACCAGTAAACCAGCAAGAAGGATGGTTAGAAAGGAGAGAAGGAGGTAGAGAGAGGGTTTGATGGCTGTGGTGGAGGCGCTGGTTGCGCCAGCGTCAATGGAGGTCGCTTGAGCGTGGATGAAGTGCTGGGCAGTAGAGGAGGAGCAGGGGCGTTCGGTGGTTGTAAACGGAGGTGGCAGCGCAGGGGATGGGGCAGCAGGCGGTGCTGTTTTCTGGCTGTAAGCAGCAGCAGCTAGCTGCCGGAGTTGCAGGCCTGCAACTCCGGCAATGGAGTTCGTGGAGGAGAGAGCAACAGTCGAGGAGGGGGGTTGCAGGTCGTTGATGGGGGCGGCAACCGAAGTTGCAGCGATGTGGGAACCTCAGTTGGGTTCTGGTGGTAGAGGAGGTGGAGCGGCGAGCAAGGAGGGGCGGTCCAGCAGGTGGAGAACGCAGCTGGCGGCCGGAGTTGCAGGTCTGCAACTCCGGCGAGAAGAAGACAAAGACGATAGAAGAAGAAGGAGAAGGAAAAGAAGAAGAAGAAGAAGAAGAAGAAGAAGAAGAAGAAGAAGAAGAAGAAGAAGAAGAAGAAGAAGAGGAAGAAGAGGAGGAAGAAGAAGGACGGCCGGAGTTGCAAACCTGCAACTCCGGCGAAGTATATGTGAAGAAGACGAAGAAGAAGAGAGAAGAAGAAGAAGAAGAAAGAAAGGAAAACGTGGGAGAAGATTCGGGGAAGGTTTTGGGGAAGGAGAGGAGGAGAGGGGAGAGGGATTAGGGTTCGAATGAACCCCTATCCTTCTCCTTTTAAAGCTTCCCTATTTCCATTAATGGAAATAGGGGATTTTAGAAAATAAAAAAATAAGAAAAATATTTTTTTTTTTTTTTTTTTTTTTTTTTTTTTTTTTTTTTTTAAGTAAAAACCTACTTTTCTATGGGGAATCTCCCCAATTAGTGGACCCCCCATTTAATTAAAATTATTTTTGAAATTCGCGGGGTCCACTAACTGGTCAGTCAGCGGGTCGATGAAGATGGGCCCGGCTATTGGCCCTCATGGGTTGATGATGTCCATCATCTCACAGAATGATGTGACAGACAGTCTGATGGCGATCGGATGGATGGTGACTTGATTGGGACTCAGATTGGTAGATCGACGGATCTAGAGAGATCCAACGGTCTGATTGAAGATCCAACGGTCCGATGGAAGATCCAACGGTCAGAAAGCTAAGGGAGATGAGATAGAGCTGATAGGCAGGAGTTCTGGGGTTAGGTCAGTAGATTCGAGGATCGAGAGATGAAGAGAGAGAGAGAATAAGGAGAGATGAGAGAAAAAGTATCAAAAAAAAAATGGAAAAAAAGCACTGGCGGAGGGTCTAGAACCCTGTTCTTCACTGTGACCATCCTCACGCTTCTCCAGTAGAGTCGACTATCATTCTTTGCTGACTCATGTGGCTTTAAACGCTTTGGTCCGTCTCTTGGTCATTGGCTCTCCGGCTCTCTTCGTTCTTTGGGCCGACTTTTTGGTCATCTTATTCAGCCCATATTTGGCCCATATCTTCTAGTCATATCATGTGGGCTCTTTAAGCTTTGATAATGGGCTTTCATGATCGATTTGGGCCCACAAGTCTCGAGAATCGTCCCATCGGGGTTTCCTGCGACAGAAGAGGCACGTAATGAGACTTTATCAGAACGGCTTAATATTTAGACTTCCAAAAATGTGTTTAATGCATGCAAATATACCATTTCGTCCAGAAAAGTGTGTTCTACGCAACAGAAGAGACTCTTACGTAGAAAAGTCGGTAAATAGAGTATTTTACGTAGGAGAATGCAATAACGCTAAAAGGATAATTGCTTAAAATAAGCACTTTTGAGCGAATATCACAACCCCCAACCAGCATATTGCCAATCTTTGGCAATTAGTGCGAAATAAATGAGCTTAAAAGGGCTCTGCACATGCTGCACACTTTTTCATATTAGCTCCGGGAAAACACCGTTCGTCAAATCATTGAATGGATGCAAAAACAGTTACATGCTAGCGAAGAGTTGGAAAGTTTTGGCAAGACTACAGACTAATAATCATGACCCAGAATAGTCAAACTCTGCGTGTGTGTGTGCTCAACATTCTCATCATCCGACAGTAAAGATTTCCAGATCACCTCTAAGTTTTTATGCCTCGACCTCAAATCTCACATGTTTAGCACTCAGAATAGAATCACACAAGAAGGGTTTTCTTCTTTTCTCTCAATTTATATGTGAGGAGATGTATTTAATATAAAGAGGCAAAAGATCTCACATATGTTTTATTTGAAGGAAGGACATCTTTAACAGAAGAAGATCTCATGATTGGAATACCACTTCACTCGGGAACGTCAGATCAAACTCTATAGCTTCTCTTTCTCCAATCTCCACATTTTATGATCGTACTATCCTAGAATCAAGTAGGACTTTCCTGGGTTGTAATGAGGCTTAGGTCAGGTGTAGAGAGATAAAGGAATGCAGGATTTCAAAGATCTTGAGAGGATATTGCCCTTTTCTTGTACTTTTCCTGCGGCGTAACACCATTATCTGGTTCTTTTTCCTTTTTTTCATATTTTTCTCTTTTTCTTGATATTTCTGAGACTGCTCAATTTCTTTTCAGCACTTTTTCATACTTTCTTTCCATATTTTGTTTTCAGCTTGAACCACTTTCTTTTCCTTTTGATTTTTCTTCTTTACTTTTCTTTTCACGGTACACCCATATCAGTTATTTTTTTATCCTTCTCAAAAGTAGGGTAGCTAGTAACACTTCGTAGCTGAACTGGGTTTTTGGTTAATGGGCTTACAAAGAAAAGGCTTTTATAGAAGGGTTCAAGGGGTTTCTAGTGAAGTATAATTCAGGTGAGTAAAAAGGCTGAATGGTTCAGAAAAAATGGCCTAAATCATTTTCTAGGGTTTGCACTATCATGTATACTGTCTTGACTGGATACAAAGAAGGTTCTGTCGTAGTAATCCAATGTTGATGTCGTTCTGAGTTCCATGATCGAAGCAAAAGATAATGAGATCTCTCAACGAATATTGCGGGCATGAAGAATAGTGAGTCATCTTGTGACTCAGAATTGTTGTATAACACTCCGAATTGATTAAAGGCTCAAAAGCTCACTGGGTTAGGTCTCCACAATTATTCTCGCAGGATCTCTAGAGTTTCAAAACTTAGGATGACTCTGATGTTGATAGTGTACAATTGTGCCAAATCTGAGTTTTTCTGAGTTTTCAAACCTGCTGTAGTCACGCTTGAATTGATTCAACGCTAACTTTAAACAAAAATTGACATCCTCAATACTGACTTAACGGAGGTTTTCAGCTAATCAAAGTCAGGGTATTTGACACATTTTTTTGAAATTCTAGAAAACTTTTGGAGAACATCGGAAATTACCCCAAAAACAACATTTTTTTTTTTTTTTTTTTTTTTTTTTTTTTTTTTTTTATCAAAATGAAGACATGAGTTTTGGTAAATACCCACCCCCAACCAAAATACAGCACCGTCCTCGGTGCTCATGACCGGGACATAAAATGATAAAAATTCAGTGATGATGATGCAAAAGTTCAGGAAGGATGTTACCAAGTCGGCAGAAACTCGACAGTGTGTGGTACCTGATCATCGGAAGAATGAATGTACCTGTATTTCCAAAGATATAACAATAATAACAAATGCATGAGACTCATGTACTCTAGGAATACCGGAATTGCCTTTCCGAAAGCGCTAAGTTTTACGTCTTCAGCCAGACATGACGGGGGTATATCAAGTACCCCCAACCAGGTTAAAACTCATGGAGACTGAGTGGATCTACAGTCTTCCTGACACCTAAGGTGGAACGGAGACAACTATCCTATCCCTTGTCTAGGTAGACCTGTGTAGAACAGGTCTTTCTCAGTGTAGACTGAGAGAAGGGCATTGAGCTCTCTGAGCAGACCGGCAAAAGTACGGAGTTGATCTGGGAGGGATCGAAGCTTCTCAGTAAAGATTGAGAGGAGAGTAGGAGCGGTTTCTCTGAGCAGACCCGCAAAAACATTTAATTCAGCGGGGAGGGATAGAAGCTTCTCAGTAAAGACTGAGAGGGGAGTAGTAGTGGGTTCTCTGACCGTGGTTAGCAGAGCCGCAAACTCATTGAGTTTTACGGGAATGTATCTGAATGGAGCAGACTCCTGCAGATCAGTAATACCAGAAATGTTGGACTCCGAAATGAAGTCAGACTCACAGTGTTCATGACACTTGGATAATATATCTTCGGGAGAGTCCTGAGTTAGACTCTCTACGGCACATGGGTCATCGAAAATATCGACGTAGGGTGACGGGTGAAAACTGTTGACCTCTTTCTTGATGTTTCCTGATGTGATAGGGATGTTCCAATCCCTGTACTCAATATGTCCCTCCTCGGTGGGGATCGGTAGGTCCAGGACAGCGGGAGGCCCATTTTCTAGACATGGGTCATCAGTAGGAATGTCTGCATTCAGAGCAGAGAGAGAGTTATCAGAGATAGAGATGGGACTAAGTTCCTCTGTGCTCAGTCCAGAAGTTGGTGCTGTTAAGGGCACCAAAGATTGAGACTCGGGTTCATCACAATTGTTGCACAATCCAAGGGAGGTGGGGAGGAACGGTAGATCTTTGACAGCAGGGATCCTACAATCGAGACAAAACTCGGTGTCATGATGATCAACTTCAGGGTCCATATTAGAAGCAGCAGTGGGAGAGTGAGAAATAGGTTGCTCTGAGGTAGGTTCAGGATGTGGTGCTTTTAAAGGCACCGTATAAGGATACACTGGTTCCTCAATAATCAAGCTTGATCTAGTGATGGTAACAACTTCTATTTCATCCGGGCAATTCTGGTACTTGGTCCAATTGTGCGACTCCTCATTATAGACAGTGGCCATGTCACTCTCCTCAAGATAGGCTATTGGTGGGCTAGTGAATTTGACTTCCTCTCTCTCATTTTCTAATTGAACTAGACGTTGCTCCAAGCTCTCCAGAGATAGCTGTTGTTGGTGCTCTAGTCCTTTGAAATACTGTTGTTGCTGGGCAATGTACTGAGAGAGAAGGTCCTCTAGGCCGGGTTTAGTAGCCAACGGAGGTGGTTCAGCCAATGGGAGCTGAGGTGGCAACTCTTGATTGTAGTCCGACTGGATATGAAAGTTGTAAGGCAAAGTGGAGTCTGGGACTAGGTGCTGACTCTGAAAATCCTGAGGGGCCCACTGTTGATCAGAATAGTCATTCTGTGGATATGACGGGTACTGGGATTGCGAGTATTGCCAGTCATACTCTCCATTGGGTTGATGGAATCCAGAAGGATAATTATCCTGCGGTAGTTGCTGCGGGAGGGCAGACTGTTCCCAACCAAAGTTATGGTGACTCCTATTATCCGGATAATAAGTGTTGTCATAGGAGGTCTGCATTGGAGATGGAAAGGTACAAACATCTTGCTGGATAGGAGGGTAATATCCTACAGACTGGGAATGGTACAGAGGTTGCTGGACTGCGGCACGAAGGGTAGAGACTGAATTTTTAAGCTCTTGGAGTACAGAATTGTACTCCGGATCTTGGTGATTATCATACCCTGTAGAAGTGTGCGAGACTGGAGTATCATGATGATACGCAGAATTGTCATACCATTGTTGAGAGTGATCACCTCGATTCTCACAGAAACTGTAGTAGGTCTCATACAGAGGCCGTTCATCTGCCATTAGAGGCGATAGAGGGATGCGGTGGACTAACTCTCAGATCGAGTCAGTAAAAGGTTAGGACAGGTCCAACCGGGCTTCTACTTGAAAAAGCAAGCCCAAGATTTGGCAAAAAGTTGCTAAAAGGAGACACTGGAGTAGTGATTCTAAATGATGCACACCAAGCACAGATAATCCTATTCTAAACAATCAGGATATATTTTAGGCATTATCTTGTTAGTTTTGGGGCTAGAGTAGATTATGACAGTGGGCGGACCACTGGTTTATCTTTTAGCCGCCGGACTAACTGTTTGCACTCAGAGGTTCTCACCAGGCTACACTCTTCAGAGCGAATCCTTTAGTACTAACTCTAGTCAACAACAAGGCAATCCGAAGCCTAGACAGACGTGCGGCACAATGGCTGTCTTAAGTACGTCCCAGACTAACCGGATTGGTCAAGTGTAAAAGAAGAGTGTTCCCTCGGGTTAAGCTAGGGTTGGTGCGTGTTCCTAGTCCACACGCAACTAACCGCCGAATAGTCCAAGATGCCACGTCTAGCTCAGTGTACTTGAGTAGCAGGGACTTATGGGTGTGTTAGACAACAGGGACCCGCGCTCGTGGTCTTATTTCGATTGGATGTTAAGCGGGTTCGCTTTGTGTGGATTTTTCCTCGAACACCGGGCTAATTGGCTCTACTTCTTGATTCTTTTTATTATAGATGGATCTTGGTGATCAATTTCAGCTGGAGTGATGAGGTGGGTGATGAAATCCCACCAGTTATAAAAGAGCTGGGTCTGCTCGATTAATGTTCAATTATTAACGGCCATGCCACGCAAGTCGAATAATATGTATGCGAAAGCAAATAGACAAGCGGCAATGATTCACCCAAATTGCTCTGTATCGCACTCAAGGCGAGGATAGAGACTTACCTCCCGTGGGCCACGCCACGGGGTCGCCTCCGTGGGTTAGAGAGGGGTATCCTAATGGGCTTGGGCCCGACTCCACCTCTTTGAGCTTTCGCTCTCTACCCACACTGGATCGTGTTCCTGCAGACAAGTTAGATCGTACGGTCTAGGTAGTCGGGATTCTATTTGGAAGATCCTTGCCTTGTTAGGGTTCACAGAACAAGCACTGAATTTAGGCAAGTTTTTGAATTAGTTTCCAAATTCGAGATGGATTAAAATTTAGGAATTCCCAAATTGGAAAATACCTAGATTGGAAAGTTTCCCGAACTGTGGAGATCTTCCAAGAAAGATTTTATTGCGAGATCCCTTATAATTTTGGGAAATTTCCCAAAATTGAAATTCTGCTAGATATGGGGCGTTTCCTTTTGCAGACTTTTCCAAATTCGGAAGATTTCTAAAGATAGAAATTCTTCTAAAGAGGAAACTTCTAAAAGGGGAAACCCTAATGTAGCAAAGTTTCAAGATTTTAGAATCTTTCCAAAAATCGCAAATCCTTGATTGGTGATTTCTAAAAATCTGCAGAATATAAAATCCTAATTTTTTTTGAATTTTGATTTTTGAATTTTTTTGGTAATTTCCACTTAATCTAGGGTTTCTAAAAAACCCTAGAACAAGATCTAGCAGTTATTTGGAAAGCAGTAAAATTCCTAAATTATTACAAATTGCACTCGGCCTTCCGAGGCATTAAAAATAGTAATTTAAAAACTGCTACAAATCACTAAAAACCAAAAATAGAAAGTTTCCCGAAAAGGTCAGGCTGGCCAAATTGAGCAGCTTTTCGCTTCAACAACTTTCCAATTCCGTCTTTACGTCCTTTTTCGCACTCCCGAACACCCGAGCGGCAGCGGCGCCATTTGAAAGTAGGGTTTTTCCGTCGTTGAGAGAACGACCCTAACTTCAACACATTTTTTATTAATCCGAGACATTTAACCTGTAAAATGGGCAATTTTGCACAGTGGCTCGTGTCGGATGTCGATCCACACTTGGGATTAGTCGGGTTAGTGCAATGATGAACATAAAATGACGGGAAATTTGCAGAGAATGGAACATAATATTATTCAAATCAACTTCATTCAATCAAAATTGTCTCTTACAGCAAAAATCTGACAAATAACTAAACTAGAAAGCATTTTAATAAGAGAGGGATGTAGAGAGAGAAAGGGGTTTTGAGAGAGAGAAACTAGAGAGAGAAAGTTAAAAAAATGTTAAAGAGGAGAGAGAGAAAGTGGTAGAAGAAGAGATAAATCTAATCCTAGAGAGAGGTCTAGAGAGAGAAAGAAAATTGCAGAGAGAAGAGAGAACTAGAGAGAAATATGTAGAGAGAGAAACCTATCTAGAGAGAGAATAGAGGATTCACCTTTGATTTACTTGGATCGCCCCGAAGAGTTCGGCCATGTTGGCATTGAAGTTTGACCATGAATGGCCAAAGTGGTGAAGAAGATGCCCATGAAGAAGTTGCTGGTTTGGCCAATAATGGAGGAAGGAGATGCCGTCCAAGAGAAGAGTATGGTGAACTGTGGATGGCTCAGCGAGGCAGGGGGTAGACCATCTACAACAAGTTGTAGACGGTGGTGTTGGCTGAAGGAGGCGGAGCAAACCGCCCTAAGAAGAGCACCTCCGACTTCCTCTTCCTCCTCCTTTTCTTCTCCTCTTCTTTTTCTATATATTTTTTTTTTTGTTAAGAGAAAGTGGATGGACGGTGGTGGAGAGAACCGTTGGTGTGCAACGGCTTGGCAGCAAGTTTTTCTTGCTGGTTCGACCAGTAAACCAGCAAGAAGGATGGTTAGAAAGGAGAGAAGGAGGTAGAGAGAGGGTTTGATGGCTGTGGTGGAGGCGCTGGTTGCGCCAGCGTCAATGGAGGTCGCTTGAGCGTGGATGAAGTGCTGGGCAGTAGAGGAGGAGCAGGGGCGTTCGGTGGTTGTAAACGGAGGTGGCAGCGCAGGGGATGGGGCAGCAGGCGGTGCTGTTTTCTGGCTGTAAGCAGCAGCAGCTAGCTGCCGGAGTTGCAGGCCTGCAACTCCGGCAATGGAGTTCGTGGAGGAGAGAGCAACAGTCGAGGAGGGGGGTTGCAGGTCGTTGATGGGGGCGGCAACCGAAGTTGCAGCGATGTGGGAACCTCAGTTGGGTTCTGGTGGTAGAGGAGGTGGAGCGGCGAGCAAGGAGGGGCGGTCCAGCAGGTGGAGAACGCAGCTGGCGGCCGGAGTTGCAGGTCTGCAACTCCGGCGAGAAGAAGACAAAGACGATAGAAGAAGAAGGAGAAGGAAAAGAAGAAGAAGAAGAAGAAGAAGAAGAAGAAGAAGAAGAAGAAGAAGAAGAGGAAGAAGAGGAGGAAGAAGAAGGACGGCCGGAGTTGCAAACCTGCAACTCCGGCGAAGTATATGTGAAGAAGACGAAGAAGAAGAGAGAAGAAGAAGAAGAAGAAAGAAAGGAAAACGTGGGAGAAGATTCGGGGAAGGTTTTGGGGAAGGAGAGGAGGAGAGGGGAGAGGGATTAGGGTTCGAATGAACCCCTATCCTTCTCCTTTTAAAGCTTCCCTATTTCCATTAATGGAAATAGGGGATTTTAGAAAATAAAAAAATAAGAAAAATATTTTTTTTTTTTTTTTTTTTTTTTTTTTTTTTTTTTTTAAGTAAAAACCTACTTTTCTATGGGGAATCTCCCCAATTAGTGGACCCCCCATTTAATTAAAATTATTTTTGAAATTCGCGAGGTCCACTAACTGGTCAGTCAGCGGGTCGATGAAGATGGGCCCGGCTATTGGCCCTCATGGGTTGATGATGTCCATCATCTCACAGAATGATGTGACAGACAGTCTGATGGCGATCGGATGGATGGTGACTTGATTGGGACTCAGATTGGTAGATCGACGGATCTAGAGAGATCCAACGGTCTGATTGAAGATCCAACGGTCCGATGGAAGATCCAACGGTCAGAAAGCTAAGGGAGATGAGATAGAGCTGATAGGCAGGAGTTCTGGGGTTAGGTCAGTAGATTCGAGGATCGAGAGATGAAGAGAGAGAGAGAATAAGGAGAGATGAGAGAAAAAGTATCAAAAAAAAAATGGAAAAAAAGCACTGGCGGAGGGTCTAGAACCCTGTTCTTCACTGTGACCATCCTCACGCTTCTCCAGTAGAGTCGACTATCATTCTTTGCTGACTCATGTGGCTTTAAACGCTTTGGTCCGTCTCTTGGTCATTGGCTCTCCGGCTCTCTTCGTTCTTTGGGCCGACTTTTTGGTCATCTTATTCAGCCCATATTTGGCCCATATCTTCTAGTCATATCATGTGGGCTCTTTAAGCTTTGATAATGGGCTTTCATGATCGATTTGGGCCCACAAGTCTCGAGAATCGTCCCATCGGGGTTTCCTGCGACAGAAGAGGCACGTAATGAGACTTTATCAGAACGGCTTAATATTTAGACTTCCAAAAATGTGTTTAATGCATGCAAATATACCATTTCGTCCAGAAAAGTGTGTTCTACGCAACAGAAGAGACTCTTACGTAGAAAAGTCGGTAAATAGAGTATTTTACGTAGGAGAATGCAATAACGCTAAAAGGATAATTGCTTAAAATAAGCACTTTTGAGCGAATATCAATGAGCGGTTAAAACATGATAAAAACCATACAATGATCGGAATATGCATCAATACTATCGACAATCAAATACTGGACTCATCGGGTAAATCCCAAAACCCCAATGAGTCAAAATAATAATGAGAGTGCATGGTTGGGCTAAACAAGTGGCTTTCTTACGGGCGGGCCATGCCGTTAATTCCACCACAAGGATCCAGGGATGTTTCAGGTCTTTCACCATTGGGAGCAGAATGTCCCCGTTGCTTTTTAGGCATGCTCTCGGAATTTGAGAGAGCATCCAAGGGGTCGTGGTCCTACGATACATCCGAACCCTCAAAATGATAACAATAAAATAATAACAACCAATGCATCTCCAACAATAATTCACAATCCATTATAATATTCAATGAACGACCATGTTTCAATACATGCAGATAAATCAACGGAGATGCACGAGAATCGATATACATGCTTTTCAATATAGATTGAAATAAATTTTCTATTTTAAACACATGCATTTAATAATATAATAATAAAAATGCATCTATAAAAGTAAGAGATCGGGAACAGAATCCTACCTTAGTTTCGCTACCCGATTAACTCTAATTCTTCATTTTGACTCCTTCACGTAGATCCGAGTCAAAGGTGATCGTACCTTCAATGATGTTGATGATTCAAATTGCATATAAGATATATTTTTAGTTTCTTGTAAGGTAAAATATAACTGATAAATGTGTATAGTGGTTTCGCTTGATCGTGTGGTTAACAATGTCTCAGATTGTGTGTATTTAGGCCATGGTCAATCTAAGGGGTCTCTAATATCAGGAAGGTCTTGATCGATAATCAAGTGTAGTATTCACATCATTTGATCCAACACTCGACTAATAGGTGCTTAGTATGACGGCTAATTCGAACAACCACTAACAATCATGAAATATGTATTGAAACAAATGATGTTGACTAAGTAACGAGCTTATCGGCAACTTTTCAAATTTCAAGGTTACAGAGGAAAGGATTGTAGGACAAGTGAACAACCTTAGCCAAAAGAATAATATATTTCCAAATAGATGAATTAGTAAGTGACAACACTAGCAGCTAGGATTACAAGGGAGGTTGATATATGTTGTGGATTTCAAAGTACCCAAAGAAGACCAATCTGAATTTCATGAAAACAATACCGGTCATGTAGGCGATATTCGCATGTGACATACCTTACAACGAGTTGAAACACTGGATACACCCTTTCCCTATGAAAATACGTTGATTAACACAATGAGGATCTACTGTTAGACAAACACAGCATGTGCATTGTCACCGACATCCCAAGAAAAATTAATTAATAAGACAACCCAACAGGTTATTTGGTACACCCCCTTGTTATTCCATACATCTAATATGTGAGTACACGGATTAGGAGATAGAGTCGTGTGAGATGAAAATGTCAATTCACCACCACTATATACATTACAGCAATTGGAAAACAAATCGAGACAACCATTGGACTATGTCCTAACAACGTCTACACATCTTCAAGATGATTTGAGACTCTAAGAATAGATGTTCATAAGGAAAGAAAATAAAGATAAAAATAAAAGAAAATAAAGCAAAGGAATGATACAAAAGATATATCAATGAAAGAAATAGTTGTATGTTCTCATTAATGGTTATAAGACATTGGGATAGTGTCTAAATTAAGTCTGGATGCTGGATTCCAGCCACCCGATGTGAATCCCATCCGACTGCTAGTGATCATCTATCAGCCTGATTTGTTTCTTCCTCACATAGGTGCATCATGTGGTGGACCAACATTCATGGTTCAATTGGCCCAAGGTGAGTAGGTAGGTTATGCAAAGATTTACAGAATAAAATGAGACGAAGGTTACCTTACGGAGTGGCTGCCCGGTTGATGAAAATTGAAAGAATGCAGATCCAATGGTGGAGATTGACCAGAGGTGATGGCTGGCTGTAACGCCTAACTGCGCTTATTTTACCCGGTGGTGAGAGATGGCAGCAAGAAAATCAATCTAAGGTGGGTTCTTGATCTAGCCCAATGGAAGAGAAGGGTATGGATGTTCTTGATGTGGCTGGGTTTGGTTACAAAGGAGTTTAAAGATTGTGTTTCACCCAACACGATGATGGATAACAGAGAGGTGGAGTAATAGATGGAACCGTTTGAAGGCTTAGTCGTACATGAGTTTGGAAACTCATTTAATTTGGACGGCTAGAGATCAAGAGATTGGACGGATGAGATAGTGTTTCTTGATTGAGTTTACAAAGAGGGTTGGGAAGGGAACACGTGTTTCCTCACAAGGGAGACAACGTCAAAGTTTGTTGAGAATGGGTTGGGTTTGGACGTATGTGGGTTTTGGGGTTTGAAAAGATAAATTGTATTGTTGAAGTTGAATAAAATAATATATTATAAAGAGGTTTGATTAAAATAAGGTTTTGTAAAAGAGTTTTTGATTTGAATAATGTATTATATTAACCAAAAGTGTGAATTGGATTTGACTTACATTAATAAGGATATAAATTATTATATTTTATATGTGTAGGTAGTATGCTACTCACTAAAATACATATACACATATTAGTATATAATCATTATTAGGTTACAATAATATAATACTAATGTATACATAGTAATCAAAAGGGTCGTGTATTGTCACACGTATGTATATACGTACACACATGCCTTGTGTGTAATGTACACACATACCTTATGTGTAATTAATATGGGTTAAATACAACAAAATATTTGATTAAATTCACTACTCGTATTTTAGATAATGTGTCGTACGTACGGGACACAAAATGGCATAGAAAATTCGCAAGTCCCACCAAGTTCATGCGGGTCCCACATGAAAACCCTGAAAAAAATTATTTTTCCTCGGAATTGGTTGAAACTTCACATGCATGTTCTATCGACTAGATGATTATGTTTCATGAAGAAAAATGTGTGCAATGGGTCTAATAAATTTAAAACGGACCAAAATACCTTTTTAGGGTTTTACAATTTTGAGTTTTTCTCCGTTTCTCTTTATCTTCTGTATGAAATCTATACCCTTTTACAATATACCCCTTATATGAATTCACTGTCCAAGAAGGACCTAAAGATAACAATTCAAGAGATTCATTTATTTGTTCACCATTTAACCGCATCTGTGAGACCTATTCAAATTGAAAAATAAGGTCAATTAATACATTTAATACAAAATATAATTACAATTATAAAGTAAAAATATTTGTATGATATCGAAACCTTACATGTTTCTCAAACCATGAAGCAAACTCCTTAATATGTTTCAGATCCACATCCCTAAGACCCATACGTCTATTATTGGCACTTATTATTTCTTTGTGTTGCTTGTCTAATAAATAATAAAAACACTAAGTACCAATGTAAATAAAATACATATCGGAAATCTCGTTTTGAAATTATTAGTCTTACATAATAAATGGAGCAACTTCGGGGCAGTTGTTGAGCACATAGAGATGAGTTTGTTGCCACTCAAGGTCGCTTAGTATACGTGATGTAACCTTCCCTACAACACATCCAGTTCCCGCGAAAATGGATTACTTCCCACGTGATTCAACATTAACAGCATCGCTATTCCGTTCTGGTTGGTTGAACCTTGTCTCAATGTCATGCAAGTATCTCGAGCAAAATATTAAAGATTCTTTATAAATATACCCTTCAGCAATTGAACCCTCCGGATAATTCTTATTTAGGACATATGTCTTTAGCCTATGCAAGTACCTCTCGATTGGATACATCTATCGATATTGCACTGGTCCAGCCACCTTGGCCTCACCAGCTAGATGAATAGGCAAGTGCACCATAATATCAAAAAAGGCTGGCGGAAAGATCATTTCCAATTTGCAAAGTGTTATCGCAATCTGCGATTCAAGTTGCTCTAATTCCCTCACATTCAACACCTTGGAACATAACTATCTGAAGAACGTGGACAACTTGATCAAAACTGAACACACATTATTTGGTAAATTATCACGTATTGCAAGTGGAAGAAATTGTTGCATAAGAACATGACAATCGTGACTCTTGAGTCCTGAGATCTTGCATTGTTTGACATTAACACATCGTGAGAAGTTTGACGAATAATTATCTGGAACCTTGACCTCTTTCAAGATTTGACAAAACTTCATTTTTTCAACTGTCGACATCGTGTGGCATGCAGCGGGTAGTAAAAGCTTTTTTCCATCTAGTACAGGGTGAAGTTCATTCTTTATACCATTTAATTTTATATCTAAACGAGCCTTCAAGTTGTCTTTTGAACCATCTATATTCAACAGTGTTCCAATCACATTATCACACACATTCTTTTCAATGTGCATAACATCCAAATTGTGTTGCAATAAGAGATCTTTCCAATATGGTAATTCGAAGAAAATGCTCATCTTCTTCTAATTTTTTGGTAACTTACAATCATCTCTCTTTCTCTTCCTCCCAGTTTTATCCTTATTTTCCTTACCAAATGTGATCTGCTAGTACTCTTGTAACTGATTGAGCACATCCTCGCCGGACAATGGTTTTGGCGGACAACTCAATTCCTTTTTGCCATTAAACGTCTTTTTATTCTGTCGAAATTTATAATCAGGTGATAAGAATCGACGATGTCCTAAGTAACATTCTTTGTGTCCTTGTAATCTAACAGAACAAGTGTCATTATGGCAAGAGGGACATGCAAGTTTTCCTTTAGTACTCCACCCTGACAAGTTCGCAAATGCAGGGAAGTCATTAATAGTCCATATGATTCCTGCGTGACACCAAAAATTTTGTTTTAAAGAGACAACGTATACAACAAACCCATCTGTCTATAATTCATTCAATTCATCTATCAATGGTTGCAGGTACACATCAATGTCATTCCCAGGAGCCTTGGGACCAGGAATAAGCAACGTCAACACAAAAGATGTTTGCTTCATACACATCCATGGCGGTAAATTATATGGAATAAGAATTACTAGCCATGTACTGTGAGGAGTGCTCGTATAACTAAAAGGAGCGAAGCCATCACACGCTATCCCAAATCTAACATTCCTCGATTCTAAAGCGAACAATGGGTATTTTTTATCTAAAGCCTTCCACGCCTTTGAATCTGCTGGATGCCTCAACACGCCATCTTTTGTATGATACTCGGCATGCCATCTCATGTGTTCAAATGTTTTTGAACACATAAATAATCTCTGAAGCCTTGGTTTCAACGGAAAATATCGTAAAATCTTTGCAGGTATTTTCTTATCCTCTGTAGACGAAGTGGAAGCCTCTTCAGTAGATTGACGTGTAACTGGTTTCCATCTAGACTCACCACATACTACACATTCATTTGCATTCTCGTGCTCTTTCCAGTATAACATGCAGTCATTCGGGCAAGCATCTATCTTCTTGTAATGCATGTCAAGATCTCGAAGGATCTTTTTTGATTCATAATAATTCTTGGGCAACGTTTCACCAACAGGAAGTGCCTCTTTCAACAAATCAAGCAACATGTCAAATGATTTGTTACTCCATCCGTTGAGGCACTTCAAGTGTAACAATCGTACAAGGAACGATAGTTTTGAAAATTTAGTGCAACCTGGATATAATTCAGTTTCGGCATCCTTCAACAATTCATAAAATTTATTTGCTTCCTGATTTGGCTCAGTCAAGGTTCCAGTCTCATTTGATTCATTATCCACTTCACGCTCAAAGTCCGTCATTCCATATGCATCTTGTAACATTCCTTGCATATCATCACCTTCATCAGCTTCATCACTCATATATTCAAGATCATACATACTCTCTCTATGGTACAACCAGGTGGTATAATCCGGCATTATCCCAATAAACTAAGTCTGTATATACTTCTAGACGATTCTTTTTTAATGCATTACAACATCTTTTACATGGACACTGGATCTTGTCCCCAAACTTTGAACGAGAAAATGCAAAATCCAAGAATTGTCCTACTCCGACTAAATACTCAGGGCTATTTCTTGGCTTTCCAACCCAACTTTTATCTATCGGCATATCTCCTTCAAAGCAACGTTACCTTCAACCAAAATTAAACACATTGTCATACATAACTCAAATGCACTACACTCAATTATCCTATCTCCTATCTAATACGTGGGTTGATCCTATCCCATTCAGGAATGCATAATCTCCGTTACACTCGATAGCCAAGTAGTTATTTCCATTTAAAAGAAAATTTCGACAGCATTTCCCCATAGTTCTCTAAGTACACGATTTAGACGGGGAGGCAAACATGCCACCTTGTCTAAATATGTACCCAGAGAACAAGAGGAATGCTTGTCGAAACTGTCCTTCAAATAGAAATAACTACTTTAGCTATTGACTGTATCAGAGATTATGCATTCCCAAACTGTCCAAAAGGGACAATTCAATAATCAACAGCAGACAATTTTGGAACCTCATCACAAATTAGACAAAAAAGTTGTTCACTTAAATTTAGTCCCAAATGAGAACCAAATGTCAAAGTTTACAACTAATGTCCTAAAAAGTGAAAAGGGGCAAAATTGTCACACAGTGATTCTTGAATAGGAGACCTAAGGTTCAACACATGTATATGCATAATTGATATTCGCTCAAAAGTGCTTATTTTAAGCAATTATCCTTCTACCATTGTCACACTCTTCTATATAAAACTGCATTTTTTATCAACATTTCTACGTCAGAGTTTCTCTCATTCCGTAGAACACACTTTTCTGGTTAAAATGGTATATTCGAATGCATTCATACGCATTTATTTGACCTACATGCGAAGTCATTCTCATTATACGATTTTCTATCGCAGGAGCGCTAATTGGGCAATTTTGATGGCATACGGGCCCATAATCAACTTCCAGAACCTAGGATCAAAGCTCAAGAGCCAACAGGTTAAGGATGAGGAGATATAAGCCGAAGACGGGAAGAGCCAGAGAGTCGAAAGAATCGAGGGACGACTAAGAGAGAAGGAGAGACAAGCCCTCGAAGAAGAGACTAAGGAGATTAGAGCTTATCAACCAACACAAGGCGAGTGCCTGCTCAGTTGGTAAAGCATGCAGAAGACCAAGTCAGAGACCAAGGTTCCAGACCCTCTGCTAACATTTTATCTCCATTTTGTGTAATTTTCTCTCTCCTCTCTCTAAACCCTCATTCTCTCTTTCTCTATTCTCAATATCAACCATCTTATCCTCTATCCCTTCACAATCTCTCAATCCTACTGCCTACCTTGGCTAATCTCCATCAGCTGATGATATGTCCGAACATCACCTTCCACTTCTACCATCCGATCGTCAGCAAAGCATTCGATTATTCCTCCTATCATCCATGGCACCATCTTAGAAATCTAATGGCCCTCATCATTCCATGTTCAAATCATATGGGCCTAGTCATCTGTGACCCACGGCCTGCCACTTAGTGGATCCCACATCCTTGCTTGATTTAAGGTGGACCCCACAGTTTCTAAAATGAGATCGACCCTTTTTCTCACAAAGATTTTAAATTTGAAACTTGATATTTTGAAAGATTCTTTTGAAAAGGAAGATTGGAGGAATCGATGCAAGGGGTGGACATATGTTCACAAAGAGGCAACTTCCCATTTTTTGGCAAGAGGAGGATTAAACTTCTCTTTCTTTTAAAAGAAAAGGGCTAAAATTTTGGCCAAGGATATCTCTCCCTCTCTTAAAAGAGGGGCCCACAGTTTCCATGAAGGGGGGGGCTCCACGTTTAAATAAGCTAAGGATATAAAACCCTAAAAAGGGAGAGCCATCGGCAGCTTGCAAAAAGGAAGGTCTCATCTCCTCTTCTTTCCCATTCTCTTCACCGTCCTTTTCCCTCTCATCTCCTCTTGAGCCATCACCGCCCTCCTCTCTTTCTCTCCTCCATCCACGGTGCTGTTGCAGCAAGGACCGTGTGCTGCACCATCGCCCCAGCAGTCCATCCTCTCCCCTTGCATTCAACGGTCCCAAAAGAGTTAAAAAAAGTAAAAAAAAAAAAAAAAAAACCAGTAGAAAGAGGAGAAAGAAAGGAGGAGGGGGCATCCTCACCTGCACTTCCTCCATCGCTGAACCACTCATCACCGTCGTGCTGCCCTCCATCTCCAACCCAGCGTGCTGCCATCACAAGACCACGTCCTCCACCTTGCTGATCTGTCCAGCCACCAAGAGTCGCCCCTCCCTTCATTTTCACGACTCAACCCCCACTTCTTTGAGGCTGTTCTCTCCTCTCTTGCTCATTCTCCACTCCCTCATCCCCTTCACCACCGTTTCTGGATCAAAAAACTACAAAAAAAGAAAAAAAAATTTCAAGATCACTAGAGTTGCAACCTGCAACTCCGGCGAGCACCATTATAACCGGCGACCCCCTCTCTCTTCCACTTTTATGCCTATACCTCCGCCTCCGTCAAGCAACACAGGCCAACAACCCCCTAAAGCCATCCTCATCTTCTTCTCTTCCAAACAAAAAAAGAAAAAAAAAAAAGAAAAAGAGAAGAGAAGAAGAAGAAGTAAAGGAGATCGCCTTACCTGCTTCTCCTCCTTGCAACTCCGATCGCTGCTGCGACCTTCACCACAACTCCACCGCCAGCCTGCTCCACTTCTCTCTCTCTCTCACCCTATCTTCGAATCCCTCTCCTAGCCGTCTCTTTCTTCCCTGTTTAACGTCCTCACCATGAAAAAAGACAAAAAACCAGAAAAAAAAAAAGCAAATAAAAGGGAAAAGGAGGGAAGAAGTGAAGAGAAGAAAAGGAAGAAGAAGGAGGAGGTTGTTTCCTCCACCTGCAACTCACCATTCTAGCGCCTCCACCATCACCTCTTGCTGGACTGCAACTCCATTATCGCCAGCAGCCACCATTAGAACCATTACCGTCTCATGGCCGATCCTACGCTCTAAGTAAGATCCAAGGTAAATCTTTCTCATCTCACCTTCTCTCTTCTTTTCGTTATTTTCTCTCCCCTCTCACTTTCTGTCTCTACCCTCCTCTTTATCTCTCTAGACTCTTTCTTTAGGTAGAATTATCCATTCTCTCCATTTTCTCTCTCTAAAGCTTCTCCAATCTTTATCTCTCTAGAAATCCTTACTTTCTTTCTACTATTTCTCTCTCTATCTTAATCTCACTTTTCTTGCTTTTTAGTCTAGCTTTGTAATTTCTTATATGCTTTTGCGATGATTCAAGACTATGTAATGGAAGATTATAACATTAATGAATTTTAGTTTAATGCATGTCTTGTCATTTTTATTTTTTAGATTTGTAGTGAGAATTTCTCTCTCTAAAATATTAAATTTTGAATCTCCTGATCATCACTCTCACCTCCTTATTATTTCTAACAATTTTTCGTCATATTGTTCTGATAATGCAATAACCCAACTAATCCTGAGTGCGGATCGACATCCGACACGAGCCACTATACAACCCTGTGATTTTTGTAGGATTTGAGTGAACAAGAAGCGGATTTTAAAAATGTGTTGAGATTAGGGTTTCTGATCCGACGACGTGGAAAAATCCTACTTTCAATAATGTATGTGTATGCACCATTCACATAATATACAACATTAACTAAAGAATTTATCAACTAAACTATGCTAAAAATAAATGAGATTCAATCAAAAAATGAAAGGATAGTCCACCCTTGAGATCATTCTTCCTTCTCAATTAACGTCAACACTTCTATATAAGATACATTGAGATCACTCTTCCTCAGAATAATATGCATTAATTATATGAGAAAGTAACTATAAAGAGTTCAAATACAGCCCATCAATAATACAACTATAAGCATCATAAAGCACATCGCATTTATTCCGCTTATTCAAAAATAAGTCCCCTTACTCATATCTTTTGTTGTAATTCAACCTTCTTTAGATATCCTGCTCTTCTTTGAAATTCAAGTTTGCTTTGAAACTTAGTGCATTCAAATTTCATATGAGCTATATTTTCACTATAATGACAAATAATTTTTGGCAAACGCTTTGTTGGAGAGTGACGTGGGCATGGGCCACTCACTATCTATATAAGAAGTGACAATGGTTGTCTTATACCCCACCTCTTATCTTATATGACTTCATCTCAATGGCTGAGGCATAAAAAGTGGGGCTCCTGAGCCTGACCCTTGGGCTATATGTAAATCCAACCCATTTCATTCCTTATATGTAGGTAAATAGTACGTGACCCATGCCCACGGTATTCATCGACAAAGTGTTTGTCAAAATTGGGTGTGAGTGGCTGAGATCCACTGCCCATTGGTTCACAGCAAATTGAGTGCAATGCATTCACTTGCCACAATTTTGGGACTGAAAGTGATTGGTTGGAGGTGTGCAATGAGCTGCCGTGCAAGTGGTTGACAAGCCCTTGCTTATATTAAGGCTTAATGCTTTGTAATTTTCTTCCCTTGTGGTGATGCAGAAGGTAATTCTTTGCCTCATTTACTTGTCATGATTGGGTTGCTTCCGTTTAACTTAATATCATTTTGCTTGCAACTATAGTTGATGATTGAAGAGAGGACAAGTCATTTATGCTGGACCTCTTGGTCGCCACTCCCACAAGCTTATAGAATATTTTGAAGTAACTATTCTTAATTTTTTCATTTATGTGCTTGGTTCCATAAATTGATTGTAATTCTTTCTTTTATACTATTTGACCTTTAAAAATAAAAAAAACCTTTCTTTTCAAATCTTCGTCCTTGACATGGATTAATACATGTTAATTATGTTACTATTCTTTGTTTTGCAGGGACTAGGTATTGGTTGATCGCATGCAACAATGTGTCTTTTTTTCTTGTCCTATTAACGTCTTTTTTGTAATTTTGAACTGATAACATTGTGGAACAATTTGCTTTGTACATTGTTTTAATTTGGGATCAAAGGAAGTCTTGTTCCTTACATTAGGGTCACAGCCACCCCAGCAGGTACATACTTTTCATCTCATTAATTGTGGAACTTTGAACCGTGAATATTGTAAAAAAAATATTAGAATCGTGAATATTGTTGAATTATACATTTTAACGACTGTATTTGCTTTGTACTTTGTTTTAATAAATTGAAATAAAAAATGAAATAGGATACAGGTATTACAAGTACAACATATTATATTGAAAAAATTTATAAAAACTTTTAGCGACGGCCAAGCCCCTGACCGTCGCTATAGTAACCTTGTAGAGACGGTTGGGGCCGGCGGTGCATGTTTTTATTAAAAAAAAAAAGATTTAACACTTTTAGTGATGGCCATATACTATCGGTAAAATATAAAGATAGCAATGATATTCAGCCCAGGCTGTCGCTATAACGGTCGTGGCCGTTGATAAATGTCTATATCCTGTAGTGAGGCCAGCTAAGATTATATTAAAATCTTTTCAATCACTCAAAGTTTGAGTAGAAATTCGACTCTAATTAGTCATCGACATTCGAGAACCTCTAAATTTCTTTTAAGCCCCCAAATATTCTGAAAAATGTTCGAAATTTCCTAAAATTATGAACTCTTGATTCTGACTGAAACTCTATGAAAATTAGCCGTGCATTTTGAGAGAAAACTAGAGTTCTGTCAATTAACCAAATACTAACAAATGAGTATACATTTCTATTTTTGCAAGAAAATCATATTTAAAGTTAGAAATCATTTTTGATGCACGACATTTAGGATTGGATCCCGCTTAGGGGTATTTCGGTCTTTAACTTAAAAAATATTTTTTTGTTAAAGTGCTTATGCCACGTACTCTAGTGCCTTTTGCTTTTGTAATAAAAACTTGAAAAAGATATCTTAAAAATACTCACTTGGGTACATGGCAAAAAGCACTCAGGTACGTGCCAAGAACTCTGTGACATGGTTTAAAATTGGGCCATTATAACAAAAATAGTGGCCGTTATAACGGATTAGGACCTCCCCCGTTACGTTATGTACTGTTTCAACGTTCAAAAAATGACGCCGTTATAACAAAAATAATGACCATTATTTTCTGAACAAAATGTAAAAAAACTTCGGTTATAAATTTTACTGAAAATTTGAAATTCAAATTTTGAATTTTGAATTTTAGTGCTGCTTTTCCGTTATTCTCATTTTTGCCCGTGCATTACAATCCGTTTATAGCGGAAATACTGGTAACGCCTCCGAGTCCGTTTTACGGTTATAATGGCCCCCTTTAAACTTTGCTCTGTGGTAATCAGCAGCTTCGCTGACAGCCCGTTGTCATAAAAAAATTTCTCCTTAAACACTATACCTTCTTGGATTGAATTAACTTCAAACTTAATCATATGGTCCCAAGCTGGAGGGAGAATTCAGCAACGCGCATGTGGGCATCCCAATATGCTGCTGTTGTCAGGGCTTGTCAATCCCCATTGCCTACCAATCATCTATAAAGTCCACCCGATATTCCTTGGTTACGGTAAAAAATAAAAATAAATGCCAAATATGTCACAATTTAACTTATGTCATCTCTCTCTTGTTCGAGTAAACTTTCAATGACACCTGCTGTCAGCGACGCCGCTGATTGCAGCCAATATGAGCCACATGGCACATTCTCAAGAGGACACTGATTATGGATGTTTGGCCAATCACTAGGAGGCCCTACAAACCAAAAATTAACCTGATTGAAGTTATTTTCATGGGTTGATTTTAACCATAGGAATTTGAGCATTATTTGGGTACAAAGATCCAAAGGTTTTAAATCACTAATCAGGCTGATTTTTGGTTTGTAGGTCCATCTAGTGATTGGTCAGTGTCCTCTTAAGAATGTGCCGCGTGGCTCAAATTGGCTGCAGTCAGCGGAGTCCAAGGTTTACTCCTCTTGTTCCTACTTAACTCAGTCTTGTGTACACTCATAACCACTTTTATGAATTCTAGATTAATTTGTATGTGCAGTCTTGTGTGAGGATAGAAGTCTTTCAATCAAAGTGAAGCATGAAATTATTGTGGGCCGAGCCGAGAACTATTTGCAGGCTTTCACTTTCTCATGCACACGTTTCCTTTTCTTGGGCCCAAAGAACAGTTAGTAGCAACTTGGGGGCCCACTCATTTCTTATCAAAGAAACAACTAAATGAGTAACTACAAAGTCCACGAGCTATGCTAACCATTATTGTCAGTCGTTACATTAGTTGGATAGCTTTCTGCATTTGCAATAATACACATTTGACTAGGCTCACTTTAAGAACCAACACCCACATGCGCACACTATGGGCATCCACACGGACGGGGACCCATTTAAATTGACCATGTGTGGGCCGAACTGTACGATGAGCTCTACTGGGCCCCATTTATCAATCTCACGCTGGAGCCACGTGGGACTCAATGTCTGCTATACTATTGTCGTATTGTATTTATTGTCAGTGAGGCACGTGCATGCATTTATTCAGTATCAGATGGTCCTTGTCTCTTCTCTTTGGTTGATTAATCCGGATGAGACCCACATAAGTTCCTATGGTGCCCACACCAATAAATTGACGTAGTAGTGATCCACAGGGTACTCAACCAGGGTTTGGGGAAATTCATGGTTTTTTTTTTTTCTAATTTAGTAAACTGAAGATCAATTTTCTAACCGATCCTTAATTTCCACCTACACTATAGGGGTACGACACGTGCACCTTACGCCTGGCAGTACCTTACATGTAGTACACTCATAGAGACGACTGACCGTATAGATGTTTGGTCCATCCCTTGTTGAACCTACTAATAAAAAGCCATCCTGATTAATAATTTCTATCCGTTGGATTAGAGTATTTTCATGGTTTATTTTTTACCGTGGATTGTTAACAGTATTTGGGGTACTCAGATTCAAAGTTTATAAATTACTAATCAGGCCGATTTCTTTTTTACATAAGTCCATTTAGAGTAAAACTTCTGTCACAATGCAAAATACGAGCACGTGGCACACTCTTAGTGGACTCTGACCGTATGGATGTTTGGCGACTCCCTCGGTGGACTTATAAACCAAAAATCAACTTGATTAGTGATTTAAAACCTTCGGATCTTTGCACCCAAATAACGTTCAAATTCCTACCGTTAAAATCAACCCACGAAAATAACTTAAATCGAATCGCTTAGAAATCACTAATCAGGCTGATTTTTTGTTTAGAGTTCCACTGAGGGACTGGCCAAACATCCATACAGTCAGCATCCACCAAGAGTGTGCCACAAGGCTCGTATTGTGTGTTGTGACAGAACATTGTGACAGAAGGCCGAACATCCATACTGTCAGTAGCCTCTAATGGTGTGCCACGTGGGAGTTCAATAAATGCATTCACAGCTGAGTTGAATTGTGAAACGGTCGAAAGACCAAATCACCCCTATAAATTAAAAATTTTTAAAATTCAAAAAAAATAAGAAGCAATATTTGTCAATTTAAGCAATTTGAGGGTTATATTAAGAATGAGATATTTTTTATTTATTTTTTAATAAGAAAAGAGCTGCAAAAGTGACGTATGATGTGTGCTTTGACAGCAAAAAGACAGAAGAGCCCCCTTAAGTGAATAAAAAAAAAAACCAAAGGACGGGCATATTTAAGGAGGGGCATTTTTAAAATATTAGGTTTTAGCGTTGCACAGGCAAGAAGGGCCTCCGTCCATTAATAAGTAGAATAGATATTGTTGTAGTGCCACTTCTTATCCGTACTTACATAGTTTGTTATTTAAAGAGCAGACAAAAGTCATAGTTAGTCATAAAATATTTCTTGGTTCCTTGACATATAAGTGGGTATACGTCTTCTTTCGTGGAGATGTCCATCGCTCATGTAGCATTTGGCAATAACTAATTATAACACCATTAACATTCGTGTCGTGTAAACATTGGGTAGGAAATCACAGTATACCGGTGGGAGGGACCATGGTGTCTCAGCTTTTGGTTCTGATAAGAAACTAGAAAACAAACAAGGAGCTGGAGCAAGCAGACTTGAAGACACCAAGTAAATGCTGTAATGGGACCTCGAAATTGCACAGGAAACTTAAATTGGACAATTTCTTAACAAACAAAGATAGAAAAATGGATGGTTTCGAGTTTGATGTTATGGGGACACCAAACAAAAGTAGTTTGATGCGTACAATTATGAGCAATTGTTGTCCAAGATAATTTTGGCACTTAAGAAAGTGTTCTCCACCCATTGAGAAAGTGTTCTACATGCAAAAACTGCTCTTATTGTAATTCGCTATATAAGCCTTTTTTGGGTTAATGTAGAGTATGGTTTTAAAAAACACTTATGATTAGATTCCCTTAGCGGATACTTCGTTGGGATTTGTTTTGTTTAAGTTTGGGGTCGCCACTCGGATTTATGAATTAAGAATCCAAGAACCGGAATAATTCATCATTTTAAAAACGGAAAATTTCTTCAAACAAAAAAAAAGTTTAAACTATTTAACAAAACAAAAAAAAAATTTTGAAAATTTACAAAAAAAAGTAACGAGATGCCCTTTCCCCTTTGAAAAGGCGTCTCTCCCTGACAAAAATTAAAGCTGACAAACGTCGTTTTAAAGGGCGTCTGAACCTGACCGACGCCCTTTAAAAGGGCATTTTCCATTTGACGAGTAAAACTTCTGTTGCAATACAATACGAGCCACGTGGTACACTCTTAGTAGACTCTGACCTTATGGATGTTTGGCCAATCACAAGGTGCACCTACATACACCAAAAATAAACATGATCAGTGGTTTCTAAGCATTGGATTGAAGTTATTTTCATGAGTTGATTTTAACCGTAGGAATTTGAGCATTATTGAGTGTTATTTGAGTGCAAAGATCCAAAGGTTGTAAATCACTAATCAGGCTGTAAAGATCCAAGGGACTAGCCAAATGTCCATACAGTCAATGTCCACTAAAAGTGTGCCACGGTGCTTATATTGTATTGTGAAAGAAGTTTTACTCATCAATAGGCAAACACCCTTTTAAAGGGCGTTTGTCAGGTTCAGACGGCCTTTGAAAGGGTATTTATCAGCTTTAATTTTTGTCGGGGAGAGCTAGTCACTTTTTTACAAATTTTCAAAATTTTTTTATTATTTTTGTTAGTAGTTTAAACCAAGGTTTAAAGGAGGCCGTTTTAACGGTTAAACGGACTGGGGGCGTTTCCGTTTAAACGGCCGTTAAAACGGACTGAAACGGTCAAGGGCAAAAATGGAAAAAAAATTGGAAAAAAATAGAATTAAATGGATTTTAACGGTTTTAACGATTTTAACGGAAAAAGTGGAAAAAGTGGCGCTGAAATTCAAATTTTGAAATTTGAAAATTAAAAAAAAAAAAGGAATTTAACGGATTTTAACGGAAATTAAACAGAATTAAAAAGTTTTAACGGCCGTTTTTTTCACAAAATTTTTAAAAATTAAACAGCTGCTTAAATGATTTTAACAGCCGTTAAAACTAAAAAACGGCCGTTTTTTTCAAAACTGATAAAACAGGTTTAAACGGAAACGAGCTTGGGGCGTTACCGTTTAAACGCTCTTTTTTTTTATTTGAGAAATTTTTTGTTTTCAAAATATGTTCTATCATTTCAGTGGCTTGTCAATTGGAAAAGGATTTTGGTATGAAATAAGTTATGGTTGAAGAATGTATTAGGCCGGTACAACCGCTTGATTAAATTATTCTCTACTCGAAAGAAGTGGGGAGGAGGACTCGGTACTACTCAAGTCAAGAGTTTTATACCAAATTTTCAGTACATAGAGTCTAGGTGGACTAACTACATATTATCTATGAAAGCATTTAAAGATACTATTCTACTATATCATAAGCATGCTCTTCTAAATTTCAAATAAGAAAAGAGAAAGGGGAAGAGTCTCGCCTTGTGTAGCCGATCGATGGCTACACCCACACCGGCTATGCTCCACCAGAATGGTAAACCATGATTCAAAACCATCTTGAACCGAGACTTCTTTTTATCTACTTTTCCAAGTCGTCTTCAGAATAGGTGGGCACCTTATTCTTACTCACGAGAGAGCTCAAAGAGTTTTTGATACTTAAAGAAACAAGGGTCATGGTGTCTATCTGTAGTTTTTCTGAAAGGGTAGCTTAAGGGCTTATTTTCATTCGATAGGGATAATTAGAACACTTTTCTAAGGTTTATATTAGTGTTTTAGGAGTTTGGGCGCTTAAATTATAGTCCTACCATTAGGCCACATTCCCAATGCCAATGTCTGGTAGAACTCTCAATGCCATTTTTTGGGTCAGAGCTGATAAGGCTGCATTAAATCCTTCTAATCAGCTTGGGTTTGCTTAAAGTGCGACTCTTGAATGTTTGATGGATGATGGTTGAATTTAGTTTAATGTTATTTCATGATTTTTTATATTAAATTTTAGGAAAAATTACTTGAGGGGCCGTAAGTTTGCAATTACGGCCCTTCACCCACAGATGCTACTCTATTCGGCTGAAAGGGGGTGCCTTTTTGGAACCTAGGCATGGCACCCCAAATACACTGTTTAAAGCCCTTTTGTTCCATTTTACTTTTGTTTATATAGTAGACGGGTATATCTAGTATTAGTTGTCAATTCCATTTTAGTTTCTTCTAGTTCTGGGTACATAGGCACCTGCTCCATGCCATTGACAGAGTAAAATTCTGTCACAATGCTCAATACGAGCTAGCCACATGGCAGACTCTTAGTGGACTGGCCATATGGATGTTTGGCCAGTCCCTCGGTTGACCTGCAAACCAAAAATCAACCTGATTAGTTATTTACAACCTTTGGATCTTTGCACCCAAGTAACGTTCAATAATTCTCAAATTCCGACCGTTAAAATTAACCCATGAAAATAACTTCAATTGAATAGCATAGAAATCACTAATCAGGCTGATTTTTTGTTTATAGGTCCACCGAGGACTGGCCAAACATCCATATGGTCAGCATCCACTAAGATTGTGCCACGTGGCTCGTATTATGCGTTGTGACAGAAGTTTTACTCCCATCGACATGCTACTCAAAAAAGGCTTCGTTAGAATGTTGTGGCATGTGCTAAATGTAATATTAGAACTTGTGGTTTATTACTCTCAAGCCCAAATTTTACTTCAAAAGTTTGAAGGCACCTCCTCCCAAAATGCCATAGGTGCACGGTCTTTTGGCCCACCTCTTTGATGGATCTACACACCAAAAATCAGCCTAATTGATGATTTCCAGTCGGTTGATTCAAGCAGCAAAGAAGAAAAATGCTCCGAGTCCAACGAAGGAAAAATCAACCTAGGAGAACTGCTTCAATCCAATGGTCACAAATTACTAATCAGGCTGATTTTTTGGTCTGTAGGTCCACCAAGGAGTGAACATAACATTGGTCACTGGTATTGAAAGGGTATGCCATGTAGCATTTTGGATAATGGTGACTCCGGTGACCCGCGGCGGAGCCAGGATTTTTTTCAAAGGGGGCACAAACCCTACAATATGAGCCACGTGGCATATTCTTAGAGATTTCTGACCGTATGAATGTTTGGCTCAACCCTAGATGGACATATAGACCAAAAATTAGCCTGATTAGTGATTTCTAAGCATTGGATTGGAGTCATTTTCATGGGTTGATTTTTAACCGTGAATCTGAGAATTATTTGAGGTACAAAGATCCAACGGTTGTAACCAGTAATTAGGCTGATTTTTGGTCTGTAGGTCCACCTACGGACTGCCCAAACATCCATACGGTCAGTGTCCTCTAATAGGGGGCAATAAGTTCAAATAAAAAGCTAATCTCAGATTTTTTTATTTTGTTTTAAAGATTTTCATAATTGAGGGTTGGCACGTGCCCCCCTGGCCCCTTCCTGGCTCCCCGCTGCCGGTGACAGCCAATTTGCACTCGTAACTCATACTACCACATGGCACATCATATCGACCAATGGTGTTTGAGACGTATCCATGACGAATCATAATAAAATTAACAATAGTACTAAAAAGGTGTGGCCCATGTCCACCAACTGAAGGTTTAAATGAAGAATTGGTGGGCCTCATGTTATAATCATGTGGTTAATCAGACAATTCCCAATCACAAGATTCAACTTTAGTGACATAGTAAAAGTGTGTATAAAATGGAATCTTGATAAGTAGGTAATGTTTTTGTGGAAAAATTTTAGATGCGAAGGACTCTGGTGACCCCATATTGCTCATTTTGTTGGGCCCACTGGCTACATAGATGTTGAGCCCACCCATTAGTTTATAAAAACACTAAAAATAAACTTGATTGGTGATTTCTATCCGTTGGATTAGTATCCAAAAAATGCTTGAATCCAACAGATAGAATCAATCCTAACAAGTACTAAAATCTATGGCTAGAGATACACAATCAGGTAGATTTTTGGTATGTATATCTATGGGGGGTTGGACTAACAACCATGCCATTCGTGCGTCCAAAACAATACCCGCCTTCACCCACTAATCACTATCCACTGACCCGCTTACCTAAAAATTTGTGGTCTTGTACCGAACCCAGAGGTTGGTAAAACCCTAATTGATCGTATTAACAGGAAGTGGTCGAGGAAGGAAGCGAAACGAATTGATTGCGATAGGAAGGTGCACTGTGTTCGGTTTGACCATCATACATAGAAGCATGAGACATATCATGAGGAATCGCTTGGGTTACAAGCCTGTGTGTCTTCAACTTTTTCATGCTTATGTACGTTGTCGTCCTGAAAATGCTTCTTTTGACTGCATGTCTGCACAACAGCTATTTGGGGTACTCAAGACCAGAACCAAAGGCGTCTTGGGTTGAACCTAGATGGGCCGAACCCGTGGACGTGGGAACTTGCAGACCAACTGCTAGGGTTCTACCAATATGAGCTTTTTTACAAGGTTTGGCCATGGTGGTTACATATCAAGAACAAAAAAGATTAATTTATATTAAATAATATAATACTGAAAAGACTGATTATTTTCCATTTATAATTACTAGGGGTGGTGCAATGCATGTGAGTGATTGTAGGGCCTCGTCAACGTCGATAATGGACCACCAGTATGAGCCATGTGGACACTCTCAGAGACCATTAACCGTATGGATGTTTGGCCCATCCCTAGATGGACTTGCATACCAAAATTCAACCTGATTAGTAATTTCAATCCATTGGATTAGTATTTTCCATGGTTTATTTGTAACAGTGCATTTCGAGCAGGTTTGAAATCACTAATCAGGCTGATATTTGGTATATAGGTCCACTTAGGGATGGGCCAAACATCCATACGGTCAGTAGTCTCTAAGAGTGTGCCACATGGCTCCCTCATCATCATTGATTGGGGATGTTGGCATACTCGACAGGCTGTGAAGGTGAACGTCCTCTCCTATGAAGCCCGTGTGAGGGGGCATGCCCCAACCCAAAGTTTTGGCTTCAAGGTAGTATAGATTTATGTATTGGATCAGGCTCAGCGGACACATATTTTCACACACAATTTTGGTGTACCCACATGGAAGATAAATCAATGCCTAATTTTTGGTGAGGATGATCACCTCACCATATAGATCACCCGTACAAAAAATCAGCCCATTCTGAAATTTCAAACACCATCAAAAGTGGGTTTCAAGTTAACAGTAAAAAAAAAAGATGGTCCATAATTCTTCAACTTGTAAACCATGTTACGAATATCAAAAGTAGCCCTCTATCCAAACGTACGTGAGCTAATGCTTCAAACTACTAGTTCATGATTGATTAGTTGTTTAGGTAGAATTATTTGCCACAAGCGACACACCTCACATGTTGAATCTCGACCCGAAGAGGGATTTAATAATGAACTTCTTGTCTTGAGAAATTATTTAGTCCATGAAACCTTTAGACACAATTTTACATTATAGGGATATCCAACATTAACCCCAAGACTATGTTATAAACAAAATATTAGATGTTGCGTGCTATTGATTATTTTCTTATACATACAATTATTTGATTCTGAAAAGTCTCGGTTGTCAATCCCAGGAATACTTAGTTCTTCGGTAATATATATCGTTGTGTCACGAATCCGCTGAAAATTGAAGTGTCAAAGATCAAATGGACTTCGACAAAACAAATCAAAGAAGAGTTAAAGCTGAAGAAAATCAACCAAAGTATTCAAGATCAACTGAAGACAAAGTCAAAGCTCAAACATGAAGATTTAAAATATCAGAGTACGTTCTCACTCAACGAACGTTCAACTATGAAGAATCTCGTATTGCGGTTACTTACGTAAATCTAAGGGTACACCGCGCGTTGTCAGCGAATCAAGATTTACCCTAGATAGTTCTGTGATAATTAGGTATCATGTACGTGTCAAAAGAGAAATTCATAAAAAGATTAGGATTGTTTGGTGCTGGACTAATAGGTCCGACTAACCGACCTTTTTGAGCGGGCGACCGAATATCCAATCAACCGGTCAAAAAGATTCGGTCGACCCAAACTCTCGGGTTCGAGATAAACTAATGTTACTTGAGCGGGCAACCGACTAAAAGGTTTGATCAACCGAGGTCCGGTCGACCGGCCAAAAGTGCAGTCGACTCCGCCAATTTCTGATATCATTTTAACTCAATCTCTTCTGCGTTTTTAAGCGCATTCTGGCCCTTCAAACGGCTACATTCGGTTCAGTTCTAGTGATGGGAGGCTTGCTTATAAATAAGAGTTCTCTCCCCTCATAAGAATTAACCCAATCAAGAGATCTCTATTTTACATTCTTTGATTATCATTCTTTGAGTCCAGAGATCTAGAATTTGTGAGAGCTTCACCAGAGCAAAGCTGGGTATTCATTGTGAAGGCTCTAAGTGTTTGGAAGAGACTATTTGATATTATCACTCTGCAAGCATCTTCTTTTAAGAAGAGGATTACTCTTGGTAGAGTGTCTCTTGGGCGAATTCTTCTCCAAAGGATTTTCATTTGATTGTATTCATCGAAAGGTAAGTGTTTTTATGATCAAATGCCTTTTTGATAGAATTTGAAATTTATGAACACTGAATATTTTATGATTGGTGGATGAGTGATGACTCATCTAACTGAGTTGAGGATTGTAGATCCATGAGAAAAGAATTTTTCTAAATCGACTATTGGCCTAGGCTGACTCTCTAGGTGAGCGAGAAGTGATTCTCATTAGATTAAAACTAAGTGATATCTTAATTAGTGGATTATTTATTTTAATTAGATATGCTGTAATGTATGATTGAGATAATATAATATTACTCGTGTTGAGTATTGGACAGTGGACGTAGGTGCAGAGTCGCCGAACCACTATAAATCTAAGTCTCGTGTGATTATGAATGTTTGCATATTGTATCTCAGATTTTTTCATATCTATGTTCTGTGGATGATTCATATTTTAATTACTTGATCTTTCTCTGCCTTGTGTGATCATTAATTTTTAAATCCATATAGAATTTGCATAGGAATTAAAAATTGTCTTATTCACCCCCCCCTAGGACTTCACTTGGTAATTAAAAGGGAATTTCATATTCAATAACACCTCATTGGGGTTGAGCCATTGAATGACTTAAACCAAGGTTTAAAAGGGTCCGTTTTAAAAGTATAATGGCCTGTGGGCATTATCATTTTTTCCGTTAGAATAGATTGTAATGCACAAGGGCAAAAACTGAGAAAAAAAGGAAAATAATGAAAAAATGGCGCTAAAATTCAAATTTTTAATAAAATTTATAACGGAAAAATAAGGGAAATAATAGAAATAATGGGCATTTTTTTAATAATTTCAGAAAAATAAAGGCTGTTATTTTCGTTATAACGGACGTTAATTATTTTCAAAATAAAGGACTTGTTATAGTTCAAAAAGCGACATACATGTCTAAAAACACCAATCGCAAATAAATAAGAGATACAAACAACCATAATAATACTATTGAAGGATTAACTTCATGTAGTGTACAAAACACTCTTCAGTGCCTACCCATTTTCGGTCTTGCAACCCAATGAGATGTACGAAATACTTGTATCCACCACATGCTACCAAGGAGATTTATGGCCTTTCACCCTAGGGCACTGAGCCCTCCTTGCTTTCTAGGTGCCCATGCATGCTTAGTTTTCCAATCTATCACACAACCTTTGTCACGCCCCAAATTCGGGTATCTAGATTCGACACAAAAATCCATGGGTCAATCTCATACCCGAACCTAGAGGTGATCTATGAATACATCCTAATGGTTCAAGTGTAACTCTAAACCACTAGGATCTATCCTCAAACAAGTCAATATATACTACAGTTCATTAAGTGATTAAACAAATTTCGGTAATTAGACCCTAGAATAAATTATGAAAAAAATACTAAATTAATTATTTTTTACTTTTAAACTATATGGCATTAACCCACTAGGCATAAGGAAGTCTCAAACCAAATTTTAGGTCAAACGGAGAAAATAAAATTTTTTCCTATTTTTCCCGTCCTTATAGTGTACCCGGACAGCGCTGCAGTAAACTGGCCGCCATTTCTTCGTTCGATGTCCGATTTAGCTGTTCCAAATCCCTTTGGATAGCCCTATGAGTTGGCTACAACTCTCGTATTGAAATCAGAGCTCAAAGACATATAAAGGGTTGAAACTAGGTCTGTGTAGCTTGGGTTTAGAATAGACTAGTTCTTACTATAGTCAGTGTTTTAGCCATAACTTTCTGCACAGAAAGAATCTGTGAAAACCGTTTGTATCGCTGGAAAGCTAACTGACATAACTTCGAAAAGTCCTTTTGGGACAATCATAAATTCTATCAGTTACCTTATCAAAATTATGTTACAGGTCTAAAATTACAATTCTATCTCATATGATATTTCTAGTGCTTTTAGTCTCTTGAGTCCAAAACTTGGTCTAGGTCCATTAAGGGTCGATTTTCCATTATTAACCACTAATCTGCTATCATTATATAAATAATATAATATCAAATCATTATGTTTATCGAATAAAAGTAACTAAGCATCATCCATAAGATAAAAAAAGACAGTTCCCAAAGATAGACCAGAATAAGCCCAAAATAAAAATCAAGGATAACTAGCTTTTATCAAGAAAGTGTTTAAAAGACTAAAACTCCTTCGATGCCTCCAAAGGCTCACCGTGATTACCATCTTCGTACTCCTCGTCGACGGGTACTTCCCACGAAGAGTCATCCATCAGGTTAAAGCCCAACTCGTCAGTGCGGTGTCACAGAACACCATGAGTCCAACGGACTCAGTAATGCAACAAGTAATCTTATGTCACTCTTAATCCACATATAAAGTTAACTAAGCATAATCATTGAAAATCAATGATAGAATAAAGCATGTAATACACAAGACATAACAATCAATATACAACCAATGATCTACAAGGTATGCAAAATACGATGATGTCCCACCCCAATAACTCAACCACTAATGGGTCTCCATCTCCTTCCTCGCTGGGAATAGCCGTATGGCTCATCTACAGGATTATTTGGGGTCTTTCACCCTAGGGTTTTCTAGCCCTTCTTACTTAACGACAAAAATAATAAACTTCCTCTCACATGAATCCTCAATGACCATGATAACCATAGTGTAAATCAAATGTCAAAATAACTAATACGTGTAAGGAATATTTTCATATTCAATTTAGCAAAGATTCTGTTTGACATAAAAATATTCTTGTGACTGCTCCTACGAGCACTAGTGTAGCGTGAAAATGTCGTGGTATGCATACTTCACCAACTATGTGGAGACTACGAGGCAGAAACTTATTTGAGTACAATCGATTGGAGACTCTATGAAATCGATTGGAGCCTTCGGGACAAAAATATTTCTGAGTACAATCAATTGGAGACTCTGTGTAATCGATTAGAGCCTTCGGGACATAAAGTTATATATGTCAAATCAATTGGAGAACCCTGTGCAATTGATTGGTGCCTACGGAACAGAAAACTTATTGAGCCCAATCGATTAGACACTTATCCCCAATTGATTGGACATGGCCCAATCGATTGGACCAAGTGTACAATCGATTGGACCTTGAATAGAATTGATCTTTTCAGATCCAAAATTCATGGTTCCATTATCCCACGTTCCACACAACTCAGGGTCTTAGAATTCTATAAATAGAACCCTTCTATGCCTTCTCTAAACACATACAGAGACACAAAGTGACTCAATCTTCAAGAGAGAGAAGTAAAGGCTTTATTTATTAGAGTGTCCATTCGAAGAGCAAGAAGCTTATTTTCATTCACATCTTGTTAGCTTGTTTTCTTCTCAATCAAAGCCAAGAGCTTGATCTTTACTCAGCCTAGGTTTTCCACTTCTATATTTAACCTAGTAAGCCTGAGAGTACCAGTATGACTCAACACCTTTTGAGCAACTTGGGGTTCAGGGTGTATTGAATCCTTCACCTTCTGCAAAGGTGGGAGTGTTGAGAATTAAGAGCGGAGGAGCCGGTCGAAGGTAGGTTAGGGGTGTACCAAACTGAACAAGCGGATAAAGCTTCTTGGCTAGAAAGGCGCGCGTGAATTCATGGACGCATCGGCAGTGGGCAGTGGGCCTTGGCTAAGGTTGGAAGCTGTATTTGCAACGGTACTGCGTAGGTAACCTTTGTTTCGTTTAACTTTTTAGTTAGTGATACTTTCCATCTGGACATGGTCCCGTGGTTTTTCCTTGGCTAAGGTTTCCACGTAAAAATATCTTGTCTTGTGTGATTGTTTGTTTGTATTCCGCAATCTATCTGGATTAGATCAAAAGACAAAAAGACAATATACCATAAAGGTATATTTGATTTGAGTCGGTTGTGATAATCCTTTATCAAACAACCAAGGCATGAGATTTTATTCCCTTAACATCGACCAGTAAAACTGTGTAGGTATAATTAATTTTAAATACCTAATCAACCCCCCTTCTAGGTATATTGAGTTAAAGAGAACGGACAGGTGGAATTTTAATTGTGGAATTTCAATTGGTATCAAAGCGGAGATTTCTAATTAAGGTTTAATCACCTGAATTTAGATTCCTGAGAAACCAGTTTATTTTCATTAATTTGTCAAAATGTAAAGAGAAGGTGGAAATACATCCAGACCTCCATTGTTTGATGGAGAAGACTATGCCTATTGGAAGGCTAAGATGAGGGCTTTTCTAAAATCCAATGATGAGTAAGTCTGGATGTCTGTAGTGGATGGTTGGTCACCACCCACAATGGAAGTAGGAGATAAAATCATTCTTAAACCAAAAAATGACTGGACTAAATATGACATAGACTGTTGTTGTCTTAACAGCAAAGGTTTAAATGCCATTAATAAGAATGAATTTAGAAGAATCTCTACTTGTTCCCTAGCTAAAGAAGCATGGGACATTCTTAGAGTCACACAAGAAGGAACGTCAGCCGTTAAGATCTCCAAACTTCAAATGCTGATATCCAAGTTCGAATCCATGAGAATGGAGGAGAATGATACCTTCACTGAGTTTTATGCCAAACTTAGTGATATTGTGAACTCTGCTCACAACTTGGGTGAGATCATTCCTGAATCAAAAGTTGTTCAAAATTTTTTGAGATCCTTACCTGATAGATTTCAGGCTAAGGTCACTGCGATTAAAGAGAGCAAAGATGTTGATTCTCTTAAAGTCAATGAGCTGGTTGGGTCTCTACAAACTTATGAGATGAATTTGAGACAACCAAAGAAATCAAAAGGAATTGCCCTTAAGGTTTCTAAAGCTCAAGATTCAGAGTCAGATGTTGACTCTGAAGTAGAAATGGCATTGTTCATGAAAAAATTCAAAAAGTTCTTTCGTTCGAAAAACGATAGGTTCAAGAACAATAAATAGTTTGATAAAACTGTGGAACATGCCAGACCTCCTGAGAGAGGTAGCAGAAGTGATAGGAACCCTAGGGAAAGCCACTCAAGCGATCTCCAATATTTTAAATGTAAGGGTTTTTGTCACTTTGCAAATGTGTGCCCAAACAAAGAAGAATACAAGGGCAAGGCAAAAGCATTCAATGCCACATGGGATGAAGAATCAGAAGATCATTCTGATAGTTCTGATAGCAATGAAAAGACTGATAAATATATAGCTTTTGTTGCTCGTTTCAATAGTCCCTATGGATCTCATGGAGAGTCCAAGAAAAGTGATGATGAGAGTTCAGAAGACTCTTACAATGGGGATTCGAATAACTCGGCAGTTGGTGTGCAAGAACTGTACGAGGAATCGATAAAATTCATCAAGGCGAACAAAGTTTTATTTGACGGGGTTAAATATCTTGACTCTGAAAATGCAACCTTAGTAATTGACACTGAAAAATTAAAAGTGTTGATTACTGATTTAGAGCAAGAGAATGAGTCTCTGCTAAAAAGGAACAAGTCACTGGAATGTGAATTCCAAACTTGCATGACACGCAAGGAATCCCTAGAGAATGAGATTCTCAAATCAAAAAGGGATGTGTCAGAATTCTCATCCAACTCTGCAAAGCTCGATGAGATTCTTCGTGTGGGAAAAGTCTATGGTGACAAACAGGGTTTGGGTTACAAAAACAATCAAGAAAAATGGTCTTCATCTAAGACAATTTTTTTTAAAGCCCAAGCTATTCCCACATAAATCAATGACCAAATCGAAATGGTAAAAAGCAACCGTCAGTGCAATTACTGCAAAAACATGGGTCATGTGTTAGAGACTATCACAAGCTGAGAAGAGGACATTAAAATCCTCTAGAAAAAATGATGAATACCACTCAGAATGTGAAAAATCAAAAAATTCCTATGAAGACACATTATGAGATAAATTATTTGGATGTGCTATCTAGGAAGATGAAAGACCTATTGGAAAGGTCTAGAGAATTAATCAAGGAGATTGAGTCTCTTGAAAAATTCAAATAACCTCAGAGTTATGTAACTCAAAAGAGGAAAGGTCCTAAGAGAATTGATCCATTTGTCAAACTCACATCTGTGTGGGTTAGGAAAGATTCTCTAAAGGAGAAATGTTCATCTATGTCATATCTCTGAGCAATGTGCTCTCTATCCCCTCTTGTTGTCATATTCTTATGTTTTGAGGGATTTTTTTGTTTATTTTCGATTTTGCTTCATTTTGAAGAATAAAAATTGATAATATTTCAGAAAAAATCAAAAGATCAAGTGTTCAGAAGAATGTTAAAATTATTATTCTATACAATTTTGATGAGCAGTAATTTTTGAAACATTCCAAGAAAAATGACTTAACTGTTAGTAAAATTTTTTTTGCTAATCCAGGTATTATATCTTTTAATTGTTATAATTGGTCAATTTTTACTAGTACGCATTAGAAGATTATTGAAATAGTATATCTCACATTCACATGCACACTGAGTATTTCTGTGGGAATGGATTTGATAGAAGTGTGAAATCTTGTATTATTGGAATTAAGAATAAACCTCTACTGATTATAACTTCAAATTAGTAGTGTTCCTGCCTTCAGTTGATTTCGAAATTGCACTGTAGTCAACTGTTGGCTTCCCAAGGAGAGTTATTATATTAAGAAAATAGCTACCTCCATTGAAGTTAGAGTGTATGCCATCTGTATGGTCCTATTCGAAATTAAAATCTAATTCTCATTGCTGTAGAAAAGGGCTACCTACACGCAGAGTGAAAACTACCTATATTCAAAGTGGTAAAAGACAGCCAATTTGTTAGAAAAATTCTAATCCATCGGCAAATACCCATATACATGAGTGTATGTGAGAACCTTTAATAGCTCTAATGAGAATTTTATGATCGGATACAGGATACCTCCAGATTCTGATACTTATGAGAAATTAATACTAAAATCTTATCCGGCACCACAAAAAGACTTAGATCACTTACACGTGATGATATTGTTGTTGATATTTGAATCTATGATTATTAGTGATCTATGACTTGCGATAATGTCTAAAAGAATTAATATTTTTGATAAAGCAAAAGATTGCACTAACGTGTTAGTTAATTCTCTCAAATCAGAATCAGTGTTAATTGCTTATCAAGACTGTCTTCATGAAGGAATTTTATGTTTTTCTAACGTTTTATCTTTTTTTGAGCAGTTTAAAAAGGATTTTTTGACTTGAAAAGATTTTCTTGGGGGTCTTGGAAAATGAACCTATTGGTTACAATTTTAAAAAAAAAAATTTCTTGCCGGACCAGCACAATCGATTGGACATCTCCAATCGATTGGAGAGTACAGCCCAATCGATTGGACAAGCTCCAATCGATTGGCCACTTAGTCCAATCGATTGGACAATGCAACGTTCGATTTTATAAAACCCAAAATGGGTCATTTTCAACCCCAATCGATCCAATCGCCTCCCAGATTTCTCTCAATCGATCGCAGGTGCCCAATCTACTGTTCACATAAGGTTTTGTGGAGTGATTATCTCAATTTCCTTGTTTTTCACTTCACCCTCTTCGTTGAGTTTTTAGGGAATTTCTGAGTAAAAATGGAGATTTTTTGGTATTTTCTTCATTTCTTGGTGCTCATGGTGACTAATCCTCGTTGTAGAAGAGCTATTGTGATATCTGAAGAAGAAAGTGTTGATGAAGAACTGCTGGTTCAACAGACTCAATCACGAGTCAAACGGGGTGGTTGACTCAGTGGGTCGCAATATTCTGAGCGGGGTGAATCATCCAGAGGTCCTAAGAGAGCTCGGGGTCGTGCCCGTCATACCGATATTCTTTCGGTGAGTGCTCCTATCTCCCAGTTCATTTTCAATTCCACTAGAGATTGCTTTGAGCATTTCTCTAGTTGAAAATTTACTACTGAGAGAGTAGTTGAGTTTTGCATGATTTTGGGTACTATGGTCCATTCACAGTTCATATCTCGCGAGTGGATTCCTATCACTCGCTTGACCATTCCATTTTACCCTGTCCTAGTTAAATTTTTTTATGCCAACATGCACACCATTCAGTGTGATGACCCGAGTGAGCTGTACTTCCAAACTTTTGTCTCTGGGGCTTACCTAACTATTACACCTGATCTTATCTCTACCTTGTTGGACATACCTCATCCGTCTACCTCATATAAGTACTTTCCTAGGACTCGTGAAATGATGACTTCTAGGGTCACCTTGACCGAGACTCTCACAGGGCAGATATTTGACTAGAGTATCTTCATACCTCTTACATCTCTTCTCCCTGAGTATCGTCTGTTGCACCTCATCTGTGGGTACAACATTGATATACCTGGCCATGGGCCATAGGTGAACATTGATCGTCTTCAGCTTCTTTACCATCTAGGTACTGGATTTGTCATTGACCTTCCGAGGTTCATTTTTAGAGCCATGATTAGAGCGGGTAGCCAGTTGGCTAACCATCGTTGTCTCCCATTCCCTTTACTGGTGAGCTCTATCTTACTTCATCTGGATGTGGCGATTCGAGCCAATGAGGAGGTGTGCTCTCCTATGGGGCCTATTGGGACTTCGACTATCAGGAAGAGCATGTCTCAGGTTAGGAGGGTGACAAATGTACCTCCACACTTCAATGATATTTTCGATGATGACTTGGGAGATGATATCGAGCCAGGGGATCAGCAGCCAGATACTGAGATGCATCCTCTAGAGACACAGCCATCTTTTGACCAGCCTCTTAAGATGCCTGCTCCTTACTCCTTTGAGTCTCTTCATCATCAGATGGTGGGATTCGACCAGTGTCTTATAGCGCACGAGGAGCAGACGGTAAAGAGCTTTCGCCGATTAGAGGAGGGTCAGGAGAAGATGTCCGGTTCCATGTACGATATGCAGCGTTACATAGAGTACCAGTTCACTATGATGGGATTTGGACAGCATCCACCAGCTCATGGCCCTGATCAGCATGATGGTACTGGACCATCTACATAGACTCCTAGAGAGAGTTATCTTGAGTCGGGTGTTTTTACTTTTGTTATTATTGTACACCGATAAACTCAGATTATGTATGGTTATACTCTGCTTGTGTTGTATTGTGTTACAGGGTATAAACTAGTATGTATTTAGTTATGGATGTATATATTGCACTTGTTTCTCATGATAATCTTCATTGAATGCTTATTATTGGCTTATATTTCTGTACCTTTGTCAATCTGTGACAAAAAGGGGGAGAGAAAATCATAGCGGTAAAAATAAGTTGATACATGAGATAGGGGGAGAAAATTTTTTTTATTATTTTTTCAATTTCTTTACTTGTGATGTGCATAATTAAACTCACTGCATTTTATATGAATTATTGATTGCCGATGATATTACATGGTATGTATTATTGGTAGAATGTGTAGAGAATAGATCAAAAGACATTACACTATATCTATTCGATTATCTCCAAGAAAGTGTGAGATAGTGAGTGAATCATGTAAGAGGGTGGGATTGTATTTTCTATTTTTTACCTTCTTTATGATTAAATGTTTTTTGTCACGGAATTGCCAAAGGGGGAGATTGTAAGGAATATTTTCATATTTAATTTGACAAAGATTCTGTTTGACATAAAAACATTCTTGTAACCGTTCCTACGAGCACTAGTGTAGCGTGAAAATGTCGTGGTATTCATACTTCGCCAACTACGTGGAGACTACGAGGTAGAAATCTTTCTGAGTACAATCGATTGGAGACTCTGTGTAATCGATTGGAGCCTTCGGGATAGAAAGTTATATATGTCAAATCAATTGGAGAACCCTGTGCAATTGATTAGTGCCTTCAAAATAGAAAACTTATTGAGCCCAATCGATTGGACCAAGTGTACAATCGATTGGACCTTGAACAGAATTGGTCTTCTCAGATCCGAAATTCATGGTTCCATTATCCCACATTCCACACGACTTAGGGTCTTAGAATTCTATAAATAGAATCCTTCTATGCCTTCTCTAAACACACACAGAGACACAGAGTGACTCAATCTTCAAGAGAGAGAAGCAAAGGCTTTATTTATTAGAGTGTCCATTCGAAGAGTGATATTCGCTCAAAAGTGCTTATTTTAAGCCATTATCCTTATAGCGATGTTGCATTCTCCTACGTAAAACTTGTCTTTTCATCGACTTTTTCACGTAAGAGTTTCTTCTATTGCGTAGAACGCATTCTTTAAAAGAAAATTGACTATTTGCATAAAATATATGCATTTCAAACAGTCCAGTATCAAGCTATTTTAGTTGAATCTCATTACGCACTTTTTCACTTGTAGGAGACCCTATCGGGTGATCTTCAAGGACTGGCGGGCCCACGATCAACCATGGAAGCCTAGCATCAAAGCTTAAAGAACCAAATAGGCTATGTTTAGAAGATATGGGCCTAATACGGGTTCAATAAGAGGACCGAAGAGTCGGCCCAAAAAACAAAGAGAGTAGGAGAGCCAATGACCAAGAGATGGACCAAAGCGTTTAAAGCCGCACGAATTAACAAGAAATGATGGTTTGCTCTACTAGTGAAGCGTGAGGAAGGACATAGTGAAAATCAGGGTTCTTGACCCTTTGCTAGCTCATTTCCTTGTATTTTTTGACATTTTCTCTCTCCTAGCTCTGACCGACTCTTTCTCCTTGACCTATTACCATTATCCATCAAATCCACCATTCGATCGCCATCTGATCTATCCATCCTACGGATCCGACCATTCGATTGTGCAACCGATCATTCGATCATCCATCATATCACCCAACCGATCTCCATTGTAAAATCTCAATCCCTAGGGCGTGTTGGACTGAAGAGTGATATTCGCTCAAAAGTGCTTATTTTAAGCCATTATCCTTATAGCGATGTCGCATTCTCCTACGTAAAACTTGTCTTTTTGTCGACTTTTCCATATAAGAGTTTCTTCTATTGCGTAGAACGCATTCTTTAGACGAAAATTGACTACTTGCATGAAATATACGCATTTCGGATAGTCTAGTATCAAGCCGTTTTAGTTGAATCTCATTACATGCTTTTTCACTTGTAGGAGACCCTATCGGGCGATTCTCGAGGACTGGCGGGCCCACGATCAACCACAGAAGACTTCTATCAAAGCTTAAAGAGCCAACAGGCTAGGATAAAAAGATAGAAGTCATATACGGGCAAAGCTAAAGGATCGTAGAGCCGGAACAAGGACTAAGAGAGAAAATATCTGGAGACCAAGAGAAGGACTTAGGTGTTAAAGGCCACACCAATTGACATCAAAGGATAAGTTTGACTTATTGGTGGAGCAGACGAGAGAGAATAAAGAAGACCAGGGTTCAAGACCCTCCAATGCTTTTATTTTTATATTTTTCTCTCACCTCTCCTATTTCTCTCTTTATCTATCTATCTTGGCCCATGACATAAGCCCATGACCTAAGCCCATGACCCATGACCCATGACCCATGACCCATGTCCCATGCCCATGACCCATACCCATGCCCATGACCCATGCCCATACCCATACCCATGACCCATGCCCATTACCCATGCTCATGCCCATTTGCAACAACAAGAGAGAATTGGTCTCACTTGACCGATTCTTCTCTCCCCCATATCTCTCTATCCTAGTCACTCTCTCTCTCATCTAACTAACCCATTCCCAACCGTTGAATCTCTCTAGATCTAACGGTCATCATTTTTACAACAAGCAAAAAGAAAAAAAAAGTCTATAAGTGATCTACGATCTCTTCTTCTTGGGTTGGTTCCCTCCCCCTCTCTTCCTCTCTTTCTTCTTTCTTTCTCTTCTTCTTCACCCTTCTTCTCCGGCGAGCTCACCATTAATGCCTTCACCTCGAGGTGCAAAATATCAAACAGCAACGTCTCCTTGCTGCCCATTCCATCCGCCACAATCAAAGGCTACAATCCTCAATCTTATTGAGGTCGATCCAATTGGAGTTGCACCATCTACCTCTTCAATGGTAAGCTTCTCTCTAATTCATCTCTCTAATCTTCCTACATTCTTTCTCTCTTCTTTCCCTCTCTACCTTTACATGCTTTCTAGGGTAATATTTTAATGACTTTCTAGATTAATTTGGTTTAATGTTATTTCTATTGTAAAGCATTTGAACACGCATTGTAAGCATTTGTTTTTAGTTTAATGAATAAGTTTTAAATTCAAGTTTAAGTTGTTTTCATTTATTGTGTTTTTCATTCTCGTTTCTCTCATGTTTTTTTTTCATTCTAATAGTTCTAACAACAATCTCAAGCATATTTTAAATCAACCTCCACCATTCTCACCCTTCCATTTATTTTGAGCATTTTTTGATTATTCTTGTTTCTTATTGTGCTAACTAATCCTGAGTGCGGACGATATCCGACACGAGCCACTATGCAAGTCTGCTTATTTGCAGATTAAGTGAACTAATTCGGAGAAATTACAAATATTGTTGAAATCAAAGGTTTCCGATCCAACGACACGGAAAAACCATAATTTCAAATGGCGCTGTTGCCGCTCGGTTGACGGGATTGCAAAAAGACGAACACGAATTCGGAAAGCTGCTTAATCTTCAAGATCCGATCCAAATCTAAAACTTTCCACTTTATTTTTCACATTTTCTACTTATTATTTTAATGCCTCGGATGGCCGAGTGCAAAGTTGTAATAATTTAGGGATTCATTTTCTCTCCTTTTAGAATAACTGCTAGATAATTAACTAATTAAAAATACCAAAAATATTAGGGTCAGATTTTAATTCTGCTATTTCTAGTTAGATCACCATTGGATATTTATTTCAATTTGGAAGATTTTCAACTCTGGGTAATTCAAAAGTAGATATTTCCGAATCCTAATTTGGGAATAGCTAAAGTTGAATTTCAAACCCTAATTGGAACTAATTCACAATACCTGCCCTAAATTATTGCATGTTTCTTGAAACCCTAAAGGCGGTATACCTCCAATTCCATACCATAGACCATTGTGGACTAACGTGATTGCGGATTGCGTTTACCAAGTGAGTAGGGAGCGAAAGCTCAAAGAGGTGGAGTCGGGCCCAAGCCCATTTGGATACCCCTCCCTATCTCACGGAGGAGACCCCGTGCATAGCCAACGGGTAGGTAAGTTTCTGCACCTCGCCTTGAGTGCGATCTTGCTCATTGTGCAAAATACAGTGCTGATTGTCTATTTGCTTTTGCAAAAATTATTGGAACTGCTTGGTTTGGCCGTAATAAAATACATTAAAGAGCAAACCCAGCTCTAACTTGAAACTGGTGGGATTTCATCACTCACCTCGTCATTCCAGCTTTTGTGCAACCACAGCCAAGAATTAAAATCAATCAAGAATAGAGCCCACTTAGATCGGTGTTCGAGGAAAACTCCACATAAAGCGACCCCTTCAAAGATCAAGTCGATTAAGTCCATGAGTGCGGGTCCCTGTTATCTAACACACCCATAGGTCCCTACTACTCAAGTATACCGAGCTCGTAAGTGGTCTCCTTGATTGTCTGTCGGATTAGCTTAGTATTGGATTAGGAACATAAACCAACCCTAGCTCCTCTTTTGGGAAAACTTATCTTCACGTTTGACAAATCCGATTAGTCTGGGGCGTACTTAAGTCAGCCAATGTGCCGCACATCTGTCTAGGCTTCGGATTATCTTGTAGTCAACTTGAGTTAGTACTAGCGGATTTGCTTTGAAGAGTGTATCCTGGTGAGAACCTAAAGAGTGAAAAGTTAGTCCGACGGATAATAGAAGATAAACCAGTGGTCCGCCCACTGTCATAATCTACACTATCCCTATACTAAACAAGATAATTCATAATACTATCCTGATTATTTAGAAATAGGATTATCTGTTGCTCTGTGTGCATCATCTAGGCTCATTCGGTTTCGTAGTCCTCATATTTTTTACCGACTCTAGGACTTACTTTTACAAGCATATGCCCGTTTGGATTTGATCCAACCCGAGACTGATTCGATCTGAGAGTCAGTCTACCGCACCGCTCTCTTCCACCTAATCTATCTCCCTACTCTGAGAGACTCACATTTCTCTGATGGATGTTGAACAGCCTCTATTCGAGACCTACCACAATTTCTTTGAAGATCCAGGAGATAACTCTGAGTACTGGTATACCAATCCTGAGTGTTGTCATGACACTCCAGTCTCATAGAGTTCGATGAGACATGAAGCACATGGCGATCCAGTGCTAAAATCCCTACTTAAGGATTTGAGAAACTCAGTTTTTGCCCTTGATGTTGCGGTCCAGAAGCCTGTTTATCACTCCAAATCTGTGGGATATTTCCCTCATGTCCAGGAAGAGGTCTGTAATTTTAGTACATTTGAACCTCTGCTGCAGACCTCCTACAATAACATGTATTATCCAGACAATGGAAGTCAAAATAACTTTGAATAGGAACAACAGTCTTTTCCCCAGCAAAATCTGCAACAGGATATGTATCATTCTAAGTTTCACTAACCTTCTGGACAATATGATGGGCAGTACTCTCAGTTGCAGTACCAGCCAGATCCACAGACTGAATATTTTTGTCAACAGTGGACCCCGTAGGATTTTCAGAATCGGCTGATAGTCCCAGAGTCACTTCCATCATATAACTTTCATACTTAGTCGGACTACATTCAAGAGTTGGCACCTCAGATTCCCTTAGCTGAACCGCCACAATCTGCTACTAAACCTACTCTAGAAGAACTCTTCTCGCAATACATCATCCAACAACAGCACTCCATGGAGAGCTTGGAACACTGTCTAGGTGAGTTAGAATCTGAGAGAGGAAGTCAACTTCACTAGCCAACCTATGGCTTATTTAGAGGGAAATATCATGGCCACAGTCCATAATGAGGAGTCGCACAACTGGACCCTGTACCAGCCTTTACAAGAGGAAATTGAGGATACTAAAAACAATAGATCGGACAACAATATTGATGAGCTAGAGTCTCCATCTTCGGTGCCCTTGGAAGCACCAAATCTTGAACCTCTCTCAGAGAAGCCAATTTCTCCATCTACCTCTGTTATTTCTATCTGGGACTCGAAAGAAGCTATTCATAACACTGAGATGTGTCTTGACTATAGGATCCCAATTGGACTAGACTTAACCATCCCCACCACCCTTGGATTGTGCAACAATCGTGATGAACCCATGTTTCCATCTATTGTGTCCTTACGGGCAGCTACTTCTGCACCGAGCATAGAGATACCCATATCCATCTCTATCTCTGATGATTCTACATCTACACTGGATGCAGATATTCCTACCATTGAGCAATATCTAGAAAATGGGATTCCAGCTGCCATGGACCTACCGTTCCGCACCGAGGATAAACACATTGAGTGTAGGGATTGGAACATCCTTCTCACATTAGAAAACCTCGAGGAAAAGGTCCACAGTTTTGACCCGCCACCATACATCGATGTTGTCAATAAACAGTGTGCCGTAGAGAATCTAATTCAGGACTCTCCCGAGGAAAAACTATCCCAGTGTGAAGAACACTTTGCGCCTGACTTCATCTCGGAGTCAGACAATTATGCTATTACTGATCTGCAGGAGTCTGCTCCATTCAGATACATTCCCGCTAAACTCAATGAGTTTGCGGCTCTGCTAACCATGGCCAGAGAACCCACTACTGCTCTCATCTCAGTCTTTACTGAGAAGCTTCGATCCCTCACAGCTGAACTACATGTTTTTACGGGTCTGCAAAGAGCACTTACTATCCTTCTCTCAATTTACACTGAGAAAGACCTATTCTATACAGGTATACCTAGACAAGGGATAGGATAATAGTCTCTGTTCTACCTTAGAAGACTACAGATTCACTCAGTCTCCATGAGTTTTAACCCAGTTGGGGGTACTTGATATACCCCCGTCATGTCTGGCTGAAGACATAAAACTTAGCACTTTCGGAAAGGCAATTCCGGTATTCCTAGAGTACATGAGTCTCTATATTTGTTATTACTGTGATATCTCTAGACATGCAGGTACATTTATTCTTCAGATCATCAGGTACCACACACTGTCGAGTTTATGCCGACTTGGTAATATCCTCCTTGAACCTTTGCATCATCATTACCAATTTTTCATCATCTTTTATCTAGGTCATGAGCACCGAGGACGGTGCTATATTTTGTTTGGGGGTGGATTTTTACCAAAACTCATGTTTTCATTTTGATAAAAAAATAATAATAAAAAAAAAAAGAAAAAAGAGAAAAACCTTGTGTTTTTGGGTGTGATTTCATGTGATTTTCGAAAATGCCCTGACTTGATTAGTGAAAACCTTCCGGAAAGTCTATTCATTGAAAATGATGTCTGTTTTAAAAAATCACTTGTTAGCTCGTCATTCAGTTTGAAAGCAAGCATTACTACAATGGATTGAAAACTCTTTGAAAACTCAGATTCAGCAAAAATGTTCACATATCAACGTCAGAATTATCTGAAGTTTAGATTATTTAGAGATCCAAGGAGAACAATTGTGGAGACCTAACTCAGTGAGCTTTCGAGTTTTTTATTATTTCTGAGGGTTATAAAATTATTCTGAGTCACAAGATGACTCACAATTCTTCTAGTCCCCTAATATTTCCATTGAGTGGTCTCATTAACCTTTGCTTTGGTCATGAAACTCAGAATGACATCAAATTTAGATTATTACATAAAGAACCTTCTCTATATCCATTCGAGACATCGAAGATGAAAGTACAAACCCTAGAAAATAATATAGGCCATCTTTTTTAGCCAATCAGATTTTTAGCTTCCCTAACATCTATATCGCTAGAAACCATTTGAGCCTGTTGATGAAAACCTTTTCTTGTTAACCCATTAACTAAAAACCCAATCCCAAAAAAGAGTTCAATACAATAACCTACTTCTGAGAGGGATCAAAGAGTATTTGGTATGATCATGGAAAGATAGAAACCAATAAAAGAAAAGAAAACAAAACAAAACAAATGGTTCGAGCTGAAAAGAAACATGATCAGAAAAAGAAGAAGGAAAGGTTGAAGAATAGCCAAAAAGACAAAAATTGGAAAAAGAAAAAGAAAAAAAGTCAAGAAAATATTACCCCTGGGAAAAGTTGCAAAGAATAATGAGATACCCTCTTAGAATTTTTGAATACCAGAATATCCTTCTTTTCTGAACCTATCCTAAGCCTCAATACAACCTATGCAAGTCCTATTTGATTCTAGATTTATACCATCCTCAAGTGTGGAGAATGGAAAAAAGAGAAATTATAGAGTTTGATCCGACGTTCTTAAGTGATATGACATTCCAATCATGAGATCTTCTTAAATCTTCTTATACCCTCGATTCAAAAACTATATATGTGAGACGTTTGCCAGTTTTTATATTCATCTCCTCATGTATAATTTGAGAGAAAAATATAAAACCATTTCTGAGTGATTTACTTCTGAGTAGTATACAAGTGAGGATTGAGGTCGAGGCATAGAGTCTCTAAGGAGATCCAGATATCTCTACTACCAAATAAGGATGATGTTGAACACACACACACACACTAAGTCTGAGTAATCTTTTGTTTGAAGGTCCATTTGTAGAAGTGTTGCATTTTGCTGATTAGTTCTAATTTGTGAATGATTTCTTGAATCCTTAAAATAATCTGACAAAACGGAGTTTTTTCTGAGTAATGCAAATAAGTTTTCTAGCATGTTATGCCTAGCCTTCTTTCGCTCACTTATTTCGCAATAATTGCCAAGGATTGGCAATATGCTAGTTGGGGGTTGTCATATTCGCTCAAAAGTGCTTATTTTAAGCCATTATCCTTATAGCGATGTCGCATTCTTCTACGTAAAACTTGTCTTTTTGTCGACTTTTCCATATAAGAGTTTCTTCTATTGCGTAGAACGCATTCTTTAGACGAAAATCGACTATTTGCATGAAATATACGCATTTCGGATAGTCTAGTATCAAGCCGTTTTAGTTGAATCTCATTACGCGCTTTTTCACTTGTAGGGATCCTATCGGGCGATTCTCGAGGATTGGCGGGCCCACGATCAACCACAGAAGACTTCTATCAAAGCTTAAAGAGCCAACAGGCTAGGATAAAAAGATAGAAGTCATATACGGGCAAAGCTAAAGGATCGTAGAGCCGGAACAAGGACTAAGAGAGAGAATATCTGGAGACCAAGAGAAGGACTTAGGTGTTAAAGGCCACACCAATTGACATCAAAGGATAAGTTTGACTTATTGGTGGAGCGGACGAGCGAGAATAAAGAAGACCAGGGTTCAAGACCCTCCAATGCTTTTATTTTTATATTTTTCTCTCACCTCTCTCCTATTTCTCTCTTTATCTATCTATCTTGGCCCATGACATAGGCCCATGACCTAAGCCCATGACCCATGACCCATGACCCATGTCCCATGCCCATGACCCATACCCATGCCCATACCCATGACCCATGCCCATGCCCATGACCCATGCTCATGCCCATGCTCATGTTCATGCCCATTTGCAACAACAAGAGAGAATTGGTCTCACTTGACCGATTCTTCTCTCCCCCATATCTCTCTATCCTAGTCACTCTCTCTCTCATCTAACTAACCCATTCCCAACCGTTGGATCTCTCTAGATCTAACGGTCATCATTTTTACAACAAGCAAAAAGAAAAAAAATATCTATAAGAGATCTACGATCTCTCCTTCTTGGGTTGGTTCCCTCCCCCTCTCTTCCTCTCTTTCTTCTTTCTTTCTCTCTTCTTCACCCTTCTTCTCCGGCGAGCAACTCCGGCGAGCTCACCATTAATGCCTTCACCTCGAGGTGCAAAATATCAAACAGCAACGTCTCCTTGCTGTCCATTCCATCCGCCACAATCAAAGGCTACAATCCTTAATCTTATTGAGGTCGATCCAATTGGAGTTGCACCATCTACCTCTTCATTGGTAAGCTTCTCTCTAATTCATCTCTCTAATCTTCTTACATTCTTTTTCTCTTCTTTCCCTCTCTACCTTTACATGCTTTCTAGGGTAATATTTTAATGGCTTTCTAGATTAATTTGGTTTAATGTTATTTCTATTGTAAAGCATTCGAACAAGCATTGTAAGCATTTGTTTTTAGTTTAATGAATAAGTTTTAAATTCAAGTTTAAGTTGTTTTCATTTATTGTGTTTTTCATTCTCGTTTCTCTTATGTTTCTTTTTATTCTAATAGTTCTAACAACAATCTCAAGCATATTTTAAATCAACCTCCACCATTCTCACCCTTCCATTTATTTCGAACATTTTTTAATTATTCTTGTTTCTTATTGTGCTAACTAATCCCGAGTGCAGACGATATCCGACACGAGCCACTATGCAAGTCTGCTTCTTTACAGATTAAGTGAACCAATTCGGAGAAATTACAAATATTGTTGAAATCAAGGGTTTCCGATCCAAGGACACGGAAAAACCATAATTTCAAAGAGAAGTGCCTCAAATGGTTGATTGTCGCTGAGAGCGCATAGCTCGATCTTCGAGGAAAGAAAAATGTATTTTCCTTGATTGGTGTTTTCACGAGAAAAATGCATTTTTTCCTCTGGCGGCCAAACGCACCCTAACCCACAGCCTCGCAAGAGGCCCATATCTATCTGACCCATTAGCCCGCTTATCCTTGAGCCCATGCCCATGCTCACTTGCAACAGAAGAGAGAATCGGTCTCACTTGACCGATTCTTCTCTCCCCCATCTCTCTATCCTAATTAACCTATTCCCAACCGTTGGATCTCTCTAGATCCAACAGTTTTCCTTCGAACAACAAAATTCAACTCATCTTTAAGAAGAGATCTCTTCCTCTCTTTTTTCTTTCTTTCTCTTCTTCTTCACCCTTCTTCTCCGATGAGCAACTCCAGCGAGCTCACCATTAACGTCTCCACATCGAGGTACAAAGCGTCAAACAACAACGTCTCCTTACTGCCCATTCCATCCGCCACAATCAAAGGCTACAATCCTCAATCCTATTGAGGTCGATGCAATCGGAGTTGCACCATCTACCTCTTCAATGGTAAGCTTCTCTCTAATTCATCTCTCTAACCTTCCCACCTTTTTTCGCTTTTTTCTTTCCCTCTCTACCTTTATATGCTTTCTAGGGTAATATTTTAATGGCTTTCTAGATTAATTTGATTTAATGTTATTTCCGTTGTAAAGCATTTGAACATGCATTGTAAGTATTTATTTTTAGTTTAATGAACAAGTTTTAAAGTCAAGTTTAAGTTGTTTTCATTTATTGTATTTTTTTCATTCTCGTTTCTCTTATTTTTTTTCCATTGTAATAGTTTTAACAACAATCTCAAGCATATTTTAAATCAACCTCCACTATTCTCACCCTTCCATTTATTCCGAGCATTTTTTTATTCTTCTTGTTTCTTATTGTGCTAACTAATCCCGAGTGCGGACGATATCCGACACGAGCCACTATGCAAGTCTGGTTATTTGCAGATTAAGTGAACCAATTCGGAGAATTTACAAATATTGTTGAAATACAAGGGTTTCCGATCTAACGACACAAAAAAACCTTAATTTCAAAGAGCAAGAAGCTTGTTTTCATTCACATCTTGTGAGCTTGTTCTCTTCTCGATCAAAGCCAAGAGCTTGATCTTTACTCATCCTAGGTTTTCCACTTCTATATTCAACCTAGTAAGCATGAGAGTACCAATGTGACTCAACACCTTCTGAGCAACTTGGGGTTCAGGGTGTACTGAATCCTTCACCTTCTGCAAAAGCGGAAGTGTTGAGAATTAAGATCGGAGAAGCCAGTCGAAGGTAGGTTTCTGGTGTATCAAACTGAACAAGCGAATAAGGCTGCTTTGCTGGAAGGGCGCGTGTGGATTTGTGGCGTTGATTCAGAGGATGTGGACGCATCGGCAGTGGGCCTTGGCTAAGGTTGGAAGCTATATTTCCAACGGTGCTGCATAGGTAACCTTTGTTTCCTTTAACTTTTCAGTTAGTGATACTTTCTATCTGGACGTGGTCTCGTGATTTTTCCTTGGCTAAGGTTTCCATGTAAAAATATCTTGTCTTGTGTGATTGTTTGTTTGTATTCCGCAATCTATCTTGATTAGATCAAACGACAAAAAGATAATATACCACGTAGGTATATTTGATTTGAGTATGTTGTGATAATCCTTTATCAAACAATCAAGGCATGAGATTTTATCCTCTTACCATCGACCAGTAAAACTGTGTAGGTATAATTAATTTTAAATACCTAATCAACCCCCCCCCTTCTAGGTATATTGAGTTAAAGAGAACGGACCGATGGAATTTCAATGGTGAAATTTCAATACTAAAGGAGGGCTAAGGCAAAAACATTTTCACCTGGATGTATTCTCATGGCCGATCCACTAATGAGAACTATCAGTAGCTTCCATTAGTGCATGGTCATGGCACATTTTTCACCCTTATCCTTCTCTCTAGATCAAAGATAATATACAAGAAGGGGGTTGCAAGGAAAGAACAATATAATATTAAGATAAAAAGAAATAGAAGTACATGTGAGTAATTGAAAGTAATAATTCAACCAATTTTTAACCATAATGAACATTCGTAGAGAAAACAAAATATGTAAATGAAGATATGCATAGTAGGGGTTACCTACCTCTTAAATAGACAATAAAAATTGTATTGTATAGCTTGAATTTGATGGTGGAAGGAAAACTCTACGTTCTTCTTTGAGTTCTCCGATGTTGTTGATTTCCAACTATGTTGAAGAAGTTGATGAAAGGGTTTAAATGCTAGGTTTTGATCTCGTTTTAATGATGGGATGATGGTGTTCTAAGGCTTGAAAATATTCTTTAATGGAGGTATAATGAAGGTGCTTCTATAGAGAAAGAGAGAGCGGAAGATGAGAGAGAATAAAAGATTTTTGGGAGGTATGGCGAGATCTCCCAAGGGTAGCACGTTTTTCACTATTGGGAGCTCTCTTGCCTCCATCATCTCATATATAGAGATGGTAGGTAATGGAAAGAGTCCTCTTAAGGATTTAAGGCAACCTTTTCCACCTTCTAAATTATTCCCTTATTTCAAAATAGTTGTTTATTACACAATGCAGCCAATAATAGTTTCTAAGCTTTTCAAAGCAAGAATAATAGTTTCCTTAATTCCAAAATCTCTACACCACTTACCAATTAACAAAAACGACAATAAAGTAATTAATAATTAAATAAATAGATTGTGAGTCATTAATTATGTATGTTGACCAAGTCAACCTTTTCATGAGTCAACTTGAATAAAACATTCCCACCAAAGGGTGTTGAGGTGGCATATTTAAAATATGACAAAAATGCCCAAAAAAATCCTGAAGTGTCACACATGTGACTCAAATGATGTCCGATTCATTCTAAATTTTGCAAGTAAGTCCCACAACTTAGGTTATGCATAATATTAAAATTAAAAATATCTATTTACAGTATATAGGGGTCCCAAAATGGAAGATTTCTAAATTCAACTCAAACAGTGTCCAAATGATCTCAAATTCGAGAGATGGGTTTCCGGTCTTACGATAAGGTGTGTAAGTTATTTTTGGAAAGTTTTCGGGGCTCGGGGTCAAAAATATTTTTATTATTTTATTAGATCAAGTATATCATCTAGTGTCCAGAAAAGTCTCATGTGAGTTATCGTTCATTATTTTTAGCAAGAAATTAGCCCTAAAAGTGAGTTCCAAAAATAGCAAGTTTTTCAAAGTTGTCCAAATCCTACCAAACTTGACACGTGACTTAATATAGGATACCTAAAGATGAAAGTAAGTTCAAACTGCCAAAATTATCCTGTGAGAGTCAAATTACCATAATATCCCTAGTTGAAAGTTCGGGGTATTACAACCTTTCCCCCTTCAAATAATTTCATCATCGAAATTAAAAGAAAACTAACCACTATTTAGAAAATAGGCCCGAATACTTCTCGTGCATCTTGGATTCCAACTCCCAAGTAGACTCCTCCTGACTGTGATGCTGCCATAGTACCTTGACGAGTCAGATGGTTTGGGGCGTAGCACCTGGTCCTTGGTATCCAAAATACGTACAGGTCGCTCCTCGTATGCCGCATGCTCTCATAGGTGTATTTCCTACCAGTCGACAATGTGCGTGGGGTCTGGCTCATATCTCTGAAGCATTGATACGTGGAAGACATCGTGAATGCCCGCAAGTTGGGGTGGAAATGCCAACTAGTAGCCAACTTGTCCTGCTTTCCTTAGAATCTTGAACGGTCCGATGAAGCGCGGTGCTAGCTTTCCCTTCTTTCCAAAATGTATAGCTCCTCTCCGTGGAGTTACTCTTAGAAACACTTTATCACCCACTTGAAACTCAAGGGGCCTCCGATGTTTGTCTGCGTAGCTCTTCTGTCGACTATGTGCTGTTAATAGTCGATCTCTAATAATCTTCACTTTCTCTATAGTTTCCTGGATTATCTCTGGTCCTGATAAAGAACGTTCTCCAACTTCTGCCCAACACAAGGGCGATTGGCAAGGTCTGCCTTACAAGGCCTCAAATGGTGCCATGCTAATGCTCGCGTGGAAACTATTATTGTAAGCAAACTCTGCTAGTGGTAAATGTTCACTCCAACTACCTCTGAAGTCTAAAATGCATGCTCTGAGCATGTCCTCTAAGATCTGAATGGTCCTCTCTGACTGACCATCTATTTGGGGGTGATAAGCCATGCTGAGTTGGAGCTGTGTCCCCAGAGCTGCCTGAAGTCCTTGCCAGAATCGAGAGGTGAAACGAGGGTCTCGATCTGACACTATCCAAAGAGGAATCCCATGAAGTTTGACGATCTCGTCAACATAGAGTTGTGCTAATGTTGGCACCTTGTCAGTTGCCTTCACAACTAGAAAATGTGTAGACTTGGTCAGTCTGTCGACAATCACCCACACTGTGTCAAATCCTTGACGAGTTTTCGTAATCCTATCACAAAGTCCATCGTGATATGTTCCCATTTCCATTCCGCCACTAGTAATAATTATAAAAGTCCTGCTGGTCACTGGTGCTCTGTCTTCACTTATTGGCAAGTGAGACATCTGAAAAGAAAGATGCAATGTCTCTCTTCATCCCTCTCCACCAAAATTGGCATCTCAAATACTAGTACATTTTCGTAACGCCGAGATGAAAGGAGATCTGGAGCGGTGTGCCTCTGACATGATGTCCTCCCGAAGGTTGGCATTGTCAGGCACGCATAATCGTTCGTTAAATCGGATGCTGCCATTTGACTGGATAGTGAAACCCTCTGGTCATGAGCCTCTTGAAATCTCTGTTCGTGTAGCACGATCTCTAAGTCGTGGTCTGAGCCTTAATGATTCTAGGAATAATGGTTGGCTGAGCGGCAATATTAAAAATAATCGCCTATCACCTCGTCGGTCTATATAGAAGTCATATTCTTTATGGATCTCTGTCCACCTATGCTGCTATAAGGCAATACTTGCTAATGTCCCTCGAGTCTTTCTACTCAACGCGTCTACAACTACATTAGCCTTGCCCGGATGATAGTACAGCGCAAAGTCGTAGTCCTTCAAGAACTCCATCTACGTCTCTGTCGCAAGTTCAGCTCCTTCTGGATGAAAATACTTCAGACTTTTATGGTCCAGGTATACCTCAAACTATATGCCGTACATGTAATGTCTTCAAATCTTTAGGGCAAAAAAAATTGCTGCAAGTTCCAAGTCATGTGCCGAGTAATTCTACTCTTGAATCTTCAACTGCCTCGAAACGTAAGCCACAACTCTCCCGTTCTGCATAAGCACACAACCAAGTCCGCTCCCCGAAACGTCACTGTAGATCACATAGTTGGCTCCACTATCTGGTATAGTCAAGACTGGGGCTGTCATAAGTCGAGTCTTCAGCTCCTGAAATGACGCTTCACACTAGTTGGTCCAATGAACTTTTCACCTTTCTTGGTCAGCTTCGTCATTGGTGCTACCAAGCTTGAGAATCTTGAAACTCGAAATTTCAATGTCGTTAGATCTGAAACCCGATATTTCAATAATATTTGTATTTTGATCCGATTTGGTTCACTTAATCTGCAAAAATACAGACTTGCACAGTGGCTCATGTCGAATATCGTCCGCACTCGGGGTTAGGGCAAATAATTAAACAATTTAACAGAAATTTGCTTAGAATACAACGGAAGGGTGAAAATGGTGATTAATGGTAGAGATTTAAAACATGCTGTAGTGATTTTTAGAGAGAGAATCTTCACAATTTAACTAAAACAAGAATGAAAGCATAACAATAGAAATCAACTCATTTGAAAGAATACAAAAATAAGAATAATTGCATTAATTGAACTATTTTTACATCAAAATAAAACATGCATAATTCAAACTAATCTAGAAAGTAAGAATATATATATATATATAGGTTAGAATTGGGGGACAACATTTTCATACAACATTTTTGACAACAAAAACTTGGTGCGGCCCAATATATAAATTAGAAGTTTTGGAATGGGATGATTTTTGGCAAGGATGGTCTCTATGGTAAGGAGATCATCCTCACAAAAATTCAAATCATTCCAATATTCGTAGACCGGTTTACAAGTTGAAGAATTATGGACCGTCTATTCTTATCGTTAACTTGAAAACCACATTTGATGGGGTTAGAAATTTCAGAATGTGCTGATTTTTTGTAGGGGTGATCTATATGGTGAGGAGATCATCCTCACAAAAAAAGTCAGCTATTGATTCATCTTCTATGTGGGTACGCCATTTTTGTTGTCAAAAATGTTGTATGAAAATGTTGTCCCCCATTCCTGACCATATATATATATATATATATATATATATATAGAGAGAGAGAGAGAGAGAGAGAGAGAGAGAGAGAGAGAGAGAGAGAGAGAGAGAGAGAGAGAGAGAGAGAGAGAGAGAGAGAGAGAGAGAGAGAGAGAAGGTGAGATTTAAAGTAGAAATGAGTTAGAACTAGAGAGAGAAAGTGCTAAGTCTAGAGAGAGAAAAGAGAAAGTACACACCTTTGTAACTTACCGGAGAAGATCAACGAAGATTGACTAAGAGGAAGCAAAGAAGGAGGCCGTGTTGTTGCATGGGAGATGTTGAGAAAACTCACCGTGGCTAGGAGTTAACAACCATGAAGATGGCAACCAAGAAGGGAGTACATGCAAGGGTTGTGCACAGTTGTGGATGCAAAGCTGGTGATGGGCAGCGTTCAAAAAGATGGTTGAGGCCACGGCTTGCAAGGGAAAGAGAGAGAACAGTCCAACCAGTGGTGAGGATGACCTGCCCGTGAAGGTACAGACCTCGGATCTTCGATGTGCAGGTGGAGAACGACAGCAACATGGACCCACTTGAAGACGTAGCAACAAGCGTGGTGGTGCAGTGGCTTTGAAGTTTGAACACTGGACGTGTAGGGTTCGTGAAAAGGGAGACACAGGAGAGAGAAGCTGGGGTGTTGTTCCGTGAAGAGCAGCAACGGTTGTTGCTGGTCAGCAAAAAAAATGGTGGAGGGGGCTACAATGGAGATCGCCGGTACACAGGTGGCCGGAGCTGCGGATTGTAATGAGAAGATGAGGGTTCGTTCTTGACTGCTGCTCTTGCAGATTCCACCTGGTTTGCTTGTCCAAGGAAGGCCGTGAGGGTGAAGACCACATCGTTTGGAGCAACTTAGAGAAAGTTGCAGGTTTCCGACGAAGTGATGAGAAGATGAGGGTGAGTTGCAGGTGCTGGAAGGGAGCAACTTAGAGAAAGTTGCAGGTTTCCGACGAAGTGATGAGAAGATGAGGGTGAGTTGCAGGTGCTATGCAGCCGTTTCAGAAGGTGATAACGCACTGTGGAGGAGCAAGATGGTGGTGCTTGGAGGTAGCTGGAATGGAGAGAGTAGATTGAGGAGAGCTTGGAGAGAAGCACAACGGCTTGAGGGCAGTGGTGCAGCAGGCTATTGCAGCCCGAGAATACCGGAGTTACAGATCCAAATGGTGCTGCCCGTCGGTGGGTGAGAACGAACAGGGGGTGAGTGGATTGGACGGTGATGCTTGGAAGGTGGATGTTGTCGATTTTAGTGGCAAGAAGGGGAGATTGCCGGTGCTAACGGCATCGGCTAGAAGTTGCAGGTGCACCTGCAAGTGGGGAGCACTTCACGCCCAACAAGATGAGAGAAGATCAAGGTGCTTGCAGGTGTGGGTGCTACCTTCGAGGGAGAACCAACAGATTTGGAGTCTGATCGGTGGATGAGCGCATATGGCAAGGGATTTGCAGGTTGCACTCCAGCAGCCATTAAAGAGGTAGGCCGACGGTATGGTGGATCTGAAGCACTTGCAGGTCTGCAAGTTAAGATAGAGAAGAAGATGGATGTTGCAGATCAGAACCTGCAAGTTGTAGGTTGTGATAGGTTGAGAGAGGAGAGAGGGAAGGGTAGAGAGAAGAATAGGTTAGAGAACAGAGGGAGGAGAGAACCGACTGAAACAGTCCTTCCCTTTGGGTTTTTATGGGAGAGTTTGAACGAGATGGGAGTGAGAACGAGGGAATAGGTCGACTTTTCATCCTTGCTGGCCGTTGGTTTGTCAGATGGGAGGGAAAGATGGTAGCCGTTGGATATGGTGAGTGAGAAAGGTAAAGAGGAGACCAATTCTCTCACGGGTTAACGAGATGAAGCCGTGGCCTTCTCTTGCAATTTTTTTATTTTCTTTCTATTCTTTATTATATATATATGGGTGGTCAGGATCGGGGGACAACATTTTCATACAACATTTTTGACAACAAAAATTTGGTGCAGCCCAAAATATAATTAGAAGTTTTGGAATGAGATGATTTTTGGCGAGGATGGTCTTTATGGTGAGGAGATCATCCTCACAAAAATTCAAATCAATCTGATATTCGTAGACCAGTTTATAAGTTGAAGAATTATGGACCGTCTATTTTTATCGTTAACTTGAAAACAACATTTGTTGGGGTTAGAAATATCAGAATGTACTGATTTTTTGTAGGGGTGATCTATACGGTGAAGAGATCATCCTCACCAAAAACCAACTATGGATTCATCTTCCATTGGATATGCCAAAATTGTTGTAAAAAATGTTGTATGAAAATGTTGTCCCCCAATCCTGACCCTATATATATATATATATATATATATATATATATATATATATATTTTTTTTTTTTTTTTTTTTTTTTTTCTTTTATTATTTTTATTTGGGTTTTGTTAGGGGAGTGTTTGGGTATGGGCCGCGGGCCATGAGGAGATGGGGTTAGTGGCCATGATGGTCGTAGGATTTGATTAAGTGGGATCAAGGGCCGGCCACTCAAGGCCGTGGAATTAAGATGGAGGGATAGGATGGTGTAGATTTTAGTGAGAGAGGGTTTGTCGGCCCTTAGATTATATGATGACAGAATAGAGGGATGATGACTGGGTCGGGCCCGAGATTGGCGAATTGTCTAATCTAGACAGATCCAACGGTCCAATGGACGATCTAACGGTCTGATAGAAGATCTAACGATGAGAAAGCTGTGGGATATAGGATAGAGCTAGAGGAGAGGAGATCAGAGGTTAGATGATGGAGATCAGAGGGTTAGGATGATTGATCTGAGGATCGGGGTGGTCGCTCTGATGATCGGATGGTGAGATATGATAATACAAAAACAAAGAGAAAAGAGCAGGCGGAGGGTCTTAAACCCTAGTCTTCTACTTTCTTCTTCATGAGCTTCACCAATTAAGCAAGCTAGCTTTTGATGTCAATTGGTGTAGCTTTTAACACCTTGGTCCTTCTCTTGGTTCTTAGCGCTTCCGCTCTCTTGGTTCTTTAGATCAGCTCTGCGATCTTTTGGCTTTACCCGTACTTGACTTTTATCTTCTTATCCTAGCCTGCTGGTTCTTTAAGCTTTGATAAAGGGTTTCTGTGGTCGATTGTGGACCTTCCAGTTTTGAAAATTGCCCGATAGAGTCTCTTACAAGTGAAAAAGCATGTAATGAGATTCAACTAAAACGGCTTGATACTGAACTATCCAAAATGAGTATATTTCATCAAATAGTCGATTTTCGTCTAAAGAATGTGTCTATGCAATAGATAGTTAGGCCAATGTCTTTGGTTTGACTATTCATCACTATGGCTGTGGGCTAAACTGGTGAGTTAGCCTGGCCTATAAATATACATCCATTTTCTCATTCCTCTCATCAGACTTTGAAACTATTCACTTACATTGGAGAATGTGACATCGCTAAAACGATAATGGGTTAAAATAAACACTTTTGAATGAATATCAAATCCCTCAATGAAACGTCTGTAGTAGCCTACGAGCCTAAGAAAATTGTGTATCTCTGAAATGGTCTTCGATCGCTCCCAATTGAAAACTGCCTCTACTTTTACTAGGTCTACTGAAATGCATGTTGCTATAATCACGTGTCCAAGGAACTGAACTTCCTTGATCCAAAATGTACACTTCTTTCTCTTGGCATGCAATTGTTGTTCTCGCAAGGTCTGAAGTGTAATCTAGAGATGCTCTGTATGCTCCTCTGGCATCTTTGAATAAATCAGAATGTCATCGACGAAGACAACTACGAACTGGTCCAAGTAAGGTCGGAAAGGTTCATCAAGTCCATGAAGGCCGTTGGTGCGTTCGTCAACCCAAATGGCATGACGATAAACTCATAATGTCCATATTTGGTCCTGAAGGTTGTCTTCTGCACATCTTCATCCTTCACTCGAAGATGATGATATCCTGACCATAAGTCAATCTTCAAAAAGTGTCATGCCCCCCGAAGCTGGTCAAATAAGTCATCGATACGAGGTAATGGATATCGATTCGTCACTATAACTCGGTTGAGCTATCTGTAGTCGAAGCGATCTGTCTTTCTTCTTCACGAATAACTCTAGTGCTCCCTACGGTGAAATACTCGATCTAATAAACCCTCTTTCCTGAATCCCCTAAAACTGATCTTTGAGTTCCTTCATCTCCAATTGTGCCATCCGATACGGTGCAATCGATATCGGTGATGTCCCTGGATAGACCTCAATCCCAAACTCCACCTCTCTTCGGTGGTAAACCCCGTAGTTCCTCTGGAAACACATCAAGGAAGTGAAAGTAGGGTTTTTCCGCGTCGTTGGTTACGGAAATCCTAACTTCAACACATTTGTATCTTTTCCGATTTAATTCCTGCAAAAATAGTAATTCTTGCACAGTGGGAAGTTTCGGATGTCGATCCGCACTCGGGTTTAGTTAACGCAATCAAGAACATAAAATGACAGATTTTTTACCAGAAAAATGCCAGAAATTCATGGATGGTGGGATGAGAGTGGTGAGTGAAGGTGATTTTAAAGTATTCTTTTAGGTTTTTAGATGGGATCCATTCATAACGATGAAAGTACGTAGAACCAATTGAAACAAAATGCAACCAACAAAAATTAAACTTGCTTCATAAAAACAAACTTTCCCTTACATATCCTGATAAACATTGCTTAAAAACAAGTAAATCTACTAGAAAGTATTAGAATATAACAAAAAAAACTAAAAGGCCTAGAGAGAGAAAAAGAACATTATTGAGAGAAAAACTATGACAGCTAGAGAGAGAAAATGCTCAAATTACCTAGAGAGAGAACGTGGTGAAGGTAGAGAGAAATCTTCTTTGAGACAACTTACCATGAAGATTGGCAATGATTTGGCCACGATGTGGGTCGGCCCGATTGGAAAAATGGCAGCGGTAAGATGTTGTTTTGGTGAAAGAGGGGGGGCAGCAAACCTTCCAAGGATGAAGGTTTGTTGATGCTGTCCCTGGAGAACCAGGTAGGGGGATAGAGATCTTACTCTCCTCTCCTCTCCTCTCCTCTTCTTCTACTTCTTTCCTCTTTTTTTACTCTTCAGCACAACAGCAAGGCGGCAAGTCGAGAGCCCGAGGAATTAGAATAAGGGGTTTTTTTATAGGGACCATGGGTTTCTATTCTTGAAACCCATGGTTTCTAAAAAATTTAAAATGTTTCCCCCTCCTTTGGTAAGAACTGTGGGTTCCTACATTAGAAACCCACAGTTTCTAAAAGTTCAAAAACTTCTCATTCTCCTTTTGGAAAAACCAAAGATTCCCCCCCTTTTTAAAATCTATCCCAAAAAAAATTACTCTCCTTTCCTTTTTAGAAACCGTTTCCTATTTATGCCAGGCATATGGGTCCCACCGAGTGGCTGGGCCGTGGGTAATGGGTTCGCCCTTTGGCCCATGTGATAAAATGGTGATGGCCACGAGATTCTAAGATATTGTGATGGATGATCAGGTGAATTTTCAATGATCGGATGGTAGAAGTGGGTGGCGATGATCAGGTGGATCATCAAATGGTGGAGATGGGCCAAGGTAGGCTGTAGAATTGAGTGATCGAGGAATGAGAAATGATTGGATGATTTGGATTGTGAGTAGAGAGAGAATGAGGATCTAGAGAGAGGAGAGAGAAAATATTACAAAATAAAGAGAAAATGCTCGAAGAGGGTCTTGAACCTTGGTCTTTGACTTGGTCTTCTGCATGCTTCACCAAATGAGCAAGCACTCGCCTTGTGTTGGTATATAAGCTTTAATCTCCTTAGTCTCTTCTTTGAGGGCTTGTCTATCCTTCTCTCTTGGTCGTCCCTCGATTCTTTTGATTCTCTGGCTCTTCCCGTCTTTGGCCTAAATCTTCTCATCTTCAGCTTGTTGGCTCTTGAGCTTTGATCCTAGGTTTTGGAAGTTGATTGTGGGCCCGCGTTCCATCAAAATTGCCCGATTATTGCTCCTACGATAGAAAAAATTGGGTAATGAAAATGACTTCGCATGTGGATCAAATAAATGCGTATGAATGGATGCGAATATACCATTTTAACCAGAAAAGTGTGTTCTACGGAATGAAAGAAGCTCTGACGTAGAAATGTTGATAAAAAATACAGTTTTACGTAGAAGAGTGTGACAATGCTAGAAGGATAATTGCTAAAAATAAGCACTTTTGAGCGAATATCACAAAGTCCTGAACAACTTCCTCTGACCCGAGTGATGATGCGGCAAACTCTTCTCAGAGCACATGTGCAAAATAACTGGCACTGTCATCAACACGTCTATTCTCATAGAAGTGGAAAATAGAACCATCTGACATTTGGAATGATATTTTATTCTTAAAGCAATCCACTATGACATGGTATGACGCTAGCCAATCCATGCCTAGGATAATATCGAAATCAAATAACTCTAGCAGAATTAGGTCACCAATCAATTCCTGATCAGAAATTTGAAGTGTACAATCTTTACAGATCATGTTCACTCCAACCCTCCTCCCCACAGGAGTACGCACAAATAAGAGGCAAGTCATAAGCTCGGAAATCAAGCCCAAGGTAGATGCAAAGGATGTAACGATAAAAGAAGTCCTAAGTATATTATTGTACATTATGGATTTTGGTATTTTATGCATTAGTATCTACTTATGCTATTATGTGTACAAGGTGTCCCTAGTATGTCCTAAGCATGTACTTATTATTGTCAATCCCAAGGAAATCATATAACTGGCACTCTGATACCACCCTGTCACGCCCCAAATTTTGGTATCCAAATCCGACCCGAAAATCCATGGGTCAATCTCATACCCGAACCTAGAAGTGAACTATGAATGCATCCAAATAGTTCAAGTGTAACTCTAAACCACTAGGATCCATTCTCAAACAAGCCAATCTATACTACAGTTTATTAAGTGATTAAACAAATTTCGGTAATTAGACCCTAGAATAAATTATAGAATTAATTATGGAAAAAACACTAAATTAATTATTTTTTATTTTTAAACTATATGGCATTAACCCACTAGGCATAAGGAAGCCTCAAACCAAATTTTAGGTCAAACGGAGAAAATAAATTTTTCTCTTATTTTTTTCGTCCTTATAGTGCACCCAGATAGTATTGTAGTAAAATGGCCGCCATTTATTCGTCCGATATCCGATTTCGTTGTTCCAAATCCCGTTGGATAGCCCTATGAGTTGGCTACAACTCTTGTATTATGGTTAGAGCTCCACGATGCCATATAAATAGTCAAAAATAGGTCTGTTTGGCTTGGGTTCAGAATAGACTAGTTCGTACTACAGTTAGTGTTTTGGCCATAACTCTCTGCATAGAAAGAATCTGTGAAAACCGTTTATATCACTAGAAAGCTAACTAGCATCGCTGGAAAGTTAACTAACATACCTTTGAAAAGTCCTATTGTGGCAATCGCATATTCTGTCAGTTACCTTACTGAAAATATGTTATAGTTCTAAAATTACAATTGTGTCTCCTAATGTATTTCTAGTGCTTTTAATCTCTTAAGTCCAAAACTCGGTCTAGGCCCATTAAGGGTCGCTTTTCCATTATTAACCAATAATCTACTATCATCATTTAAACAACATAATTTTAAATTATTATGTTTATCGAATAAAAATAACTAAGCATCATCCATAAGATAAAAAAAAGACAAGTTCCCAAAGATAGGCCAGAACAAGCCCGAAATCAAAATCAAAGATAACTAGTTCTTATCAAGAAAGTGTTTAAAATACTAGAACTCCTCCGATGCCGCTAAAGGCGTGCCGTGATCACCATCCTTGTACTCCTCATCATCGAGTACTTCCCACGAAGACTCATCCATCAGGTTAAAGCCCAACTTGTCTGTGCGATGTCACAAAACACCGTGAGTCCAATGGACTCAGTAGTGCAACGGGTAATCCCATAGCACTCTTCATCCACATATAAAGTTAACTGATATTCGCTCAAAAGTGCTTATTTTAAGCAATTATCCTTTTAGCGTTATTGCATTCTCCTACGTAAAATACTCTATTTACCTACTTTTCTACGTAAGAGTCTCTTCTGTTGCGTAGAACACACTTTTCTGGACGAAATGGTATATTTGCATGCATTAAACACATTTTCGGAAGTCTAGATATAAAGCCGTTCTGATTAAGTCTCATTACGCGCTTCTTTTATCGCAGGAAACCCGATTGGAGAATTTTAAGGATTATGGGCCCACAACTGACTGCCAGAGCCTTTGATCAAAGCATAAAGAGCCAATGGACTTAGACAAGAAGAAGTAGGCTGAAGACAGGAAGAGCCAGAGAATCGAAAAAGCCTGAGAGAAAATCAAGAGAAAAGAAGAGACTAAGGACATTAAAGCTTATCAACTAACATAAGATGAGGACTCACTCAGTTGGTAAAGCATGCAGAAGACCAAGTCAAAGACCAGGGTTCAAGACCCTCTATTAGCATTTCTCCTTTATTTTGTAATATTTTCTCTCTCCTCTCTCTAAAACCCTGAGTTCCACATCTTATGGTCATCCTTCGCTCACCACGTGCCCTCATCATCATCATCTGAGCCATACGATCATCTGTCCGACCGTCGGATAATTCAGATTATCTGCCCAATCATCCGCTCACCATCCGATCGCCACTAGATCTCCATCATCTCCATTCATATCCATTAGATTCTCCTAACCATCCGATCTTCTCCTCCCTCACCGTCACCCCATCCCATGACTTACCTCAGCCAATCATCACCATCCATTCCTCATCATTCGACAATTGCCACATGATCTCCTTCTCATCCAATGGCCAACAAGATTGCGGCTCTATAGATGGCAATAGGGAAAATGATTTCTCAAACATCTTCTTTTGAAAATGGAAAATATCTTTTGGTTAAATTGTTCTTTTATGGTAAGAGAAAATTGGAAAGAAAAGATTATGAATGCCTTTTAGAAAACCTTGATTTTTTAGAAAGCATAACTAATACGAACATAGGTTTTAAAATAGAAAGGGCATGTGTTGTTTTCAATATAGAAGGAAAATCTTTTTGGAATGCCAATAGGGTTGGAGGGATTGGAAAGCATTAGAGAAAAAGAAAGGAAAGAGAGAAGAGTGTTTTGGGCCATTAGATTTGATCATATTAGAGAGAATGGCTTGGGAAAGATGGGGAGATGTATAAAAACTAAAACCCAAGCCGTTCTCACTCTCCCTCAACTCACTTTCTAATTTTTATCCCAAGCCGTCACTCTCCCTTGCCTCGAAACCGTCCTCCATTTTTGGCCTGCAACCTGCAACCCGCTCTCTCTCGGACGTCCAGGACAGCAAGAGCAAGCTGCCCCCTCTCCACTCTCTCATATTCCAGCAGCACCTCTCCCCACGCACCGCTTCTCTCCTCTCTTCCCACTCGAAGCTGCCTCTTCCTTTGCTCTGAAAACCCTTTGCTCTGAAAACCCAAGCCGCCAATCACAAGAAAGAAAAAAAACAAAAAGAAAAAAAAAAAATTTTTTTTGATCACCGGAGTTGCAGGTTGCAACTCCGGCAACCTCCATTACCACCGTCTCCAATTCCTCTTGTTGGCGTCGGGCATCGCACTACAACACCGCAGCCCCTTCCTTTCTCCCAACCGTCACCTCCTGCACTTCTCTTCACCATCTCCAGGAGGAACAAAACCAAAAGAACAAAAAAAAAAAAAAAGAAAAAGAACTCACCGGAGTTGCAGGTTGCAACTCCGGCCAGCACCATTAAAACCGGCGGCACCTTCACCATTCATTCCTTAATCTCCTTCAACCCAGCCACCACCCATGAACCACCCAATCTCCAAGCCGTCTTCACTTCACCGCCCCCTTCATCCTCATCTCCACGCTGCATAGCCTCCGCCCCCAAACTCTATTACCGGACTGAACTTCTCCACCTTGCTGCCATCTCCAGTCCACTCATCCCCGACCAAGCCGTCATCTCTCTTGGAGAACCTCTCATCCCCTCTCAAGCCGTCACCACCAATCCACAACCATCTCCATGGTTTTTGAAAACCGTGGATCACTTCCTCCACGGTGAAAAACACCAAGACGTTGACCCCCATCTCTCTCAAACGGTTCTGCTCTCTTGTGCCTCACCCTCCCACACAAAAAAGGGAACAGGAAGGAAAATAAAGAAAAAAAGAAGAAGAAGAAGAGCAGGAGATCGCCACCCTCTCTCCACCGGTTCGCTCAACCCGCAACTCCACGCACCTGCCAGAATCTCCAGCCATGTCTACTCCTTGCTGTTGCGTCCCTCCACGTCACCTTATCATCATGGCTGCAACTCCCTAACCGGTGTTGTCACCCACAGTCACCTCTCCACACCATCGATGCTCTGCACCTCTACAGCCACCGTCTTCCACCATGTTTCGACTCCCTGCAAGTGCACATGACAGCAATGTTCACCTCACAGTGACTCCTCCAAGCAACACTGGACGCACATCACTCCCACGCCCCCAGCCTCTATCACCACCAGTTCATGCTTCACCACCATTCTTCGTCGAAAAACCACCAATCAACACCATGTCAGTCCACCTTTTGCAGTCCAACCTCACCCATTTATTGGCTGGATGTCTTCTCCATGGCCAATGCTCTCTAAGGTAATACCAAGGGAAACCATCGTCTTCTATTTCCTCTCTCTTAATTTTCTCTCTCTTCCTTGATCTATCTACTTTCTCTCTCTAGTTAACTTACTTTCTAATTAGTTTTATTTTATGATCTCCTTTACTTTAAGTTCACCTATTTGCATTGTAGACAATTTTGAATTAATAAAGATTTTATTATGTTTTAGTTTCTCATTTATATTTCTATTAGTCCATAATCATCTCTCTAAAAATCATGCATGTTTTAAATCCATCGTGATCATCACTCTCACCCGCCATCATCTTTAGTAGCATCCTCTGTGGAAAATCCATCATTTTATGTTCTTGAATTGCGCTAATCTGACTAATCCCGAGTGCGGATCGACATCTGACACGAGCCACTGTACAACCCTATGAAATTTTGCAGGATTTGAGTGAAAATCTCGGATAATATACAAATGTGTTGATTCTAGGGTTTCCGTAACCAACGACGCGGAAAAAAACCTACTATCAAATGGCGCCGCTGCCGCTTGGGTGACCGGAAGTGCGAAAAAGGACGTAAAGACAGAATTGGAAAGTTGCTGAAGCGAAAAGCTGCTCAATTTGGACAGCCTGACCTTTTCGGGAAACTTTCTATTTTTGGTTTTTAGTGATTTTTAGCAGTTTTTAAATTACTATTTTTAATGCCTCGGAAGGCCGAGTGCAAAGTTGTAATAATTTAGGAATTTTACTGCTTTCCATATAACTGCTAGATCTTGTTCTAGGGTTTTTTAGAAACCCTAGATTAAGTGGAAAATACCAAAAAAATAATAAATTCAAAATTCAAAAAAATTAGGGTTTTATATTCTGCAGATTTTTAGAAATCACCAATCAAGGATTTGCGATTTTTGGAAAGATTCCAAAATCTTGAAACTCTGCTTAATTAGGGTTTCCCCTCTTAGAAGTTTCATCTTTAGAAGAATTTCTATCTTTAGAAATCTTCCGAATTTGGAAAAGTCTGCAAAAGGAAACACCCCAAATCTAGCAGAATTTCAATTTTGGGAAATTTCCCAAAATTATAAGGGATCTCGCAATCAAATCTTTCTTGGAAGATCTCCACAGTTCGGGAAACCTTCCAATCTAGGTATTTTCCAATCTGGGAATTCTTAAATTTTAACCCATCTCGAATTTGGAAATTAATTCAAAAACTTGCCTAAATCCAGTGCTTGTTCTGTGAACCCTAAAAAGGCAAGGATCTTCCAAATAGAATCCCACATACCTAGACCGTGCGATCTAATTGTTTCTGCAGGAACACGATCCAGTGTGGGTAGGGAGCGAAAGCTCAAAGAGGTGGAGTCGGGCCCAAGCCCATTAGGATACCCCTCTCTAACCCACGGAGGAGACCCCATGGCGTGGCCCACGGGAGGTAAGTCTCTATCCTCGCCTTGAGTGCGATACAGAGCAATTTGGGTGAATCATTGCCGCTTGTCTATTTGCTTTCGCATACATATTATTCGACTTGCGTGGCGTGGCCGTTAATCAATCAACTCTAAGAGAGCAGACCCAGCTCCAAATTGAAACTGGTGGGATTTCATCACCCACCTCATCACTCCAGCTGAAATTGCTCCCCAGGATCCATCTATAATAAAAAGAATCAAGAAGTAGAGCCAATTAGCCCGGTGTTCGAGGAAAAATCCACGCAAAGCGAACCCGCTTAACATCCAATCAAAATAAGACCACGAGCGCGGGTCCCTGTTGTCTAACACACCCATAAGTCCCTGCTACTCAAGTACACTGAGCTCGACGTGGCATCTTGGACTATTCGGCGGTTAGTTGCGTGTGGACTAGGAACACGCACCAACCCTAGCTTAACCCGAGGGAACACTCTTCTTATACACTTGACCAATCCGGTTAGTCTGGGACGTACTTAAGTCAGCCATTGTGCCGCACGTCTGTCTAGGCTTCGGATTGCCTTGTTGTTAACTAGAGTTAGTACTAAAGGATTCGCTCTGAAGAGTGTAGCCTGGTGAGAACCTCTGAGTGAAAAACAGTTAGTCCGGCGGTTAAAAGATAAACCAGTGGTCCGCCCACTGTCATAATCTACTCTAGCCCCAAAACTAACAAAGATAATTCCTAAAATATATCCTCATTGCTTAGAATAGGATTATCTGTGCTTGGTGTGCATAATTTAGGATAGCGTTCCTCTCTGGCAACTTTTTGCCAAGTATAGAGCTTGCCTCATTCGCGTATGCCCAGTTGGACTCGCCCGAACAAGCGCTTGGTTCGATCTGAGAATCACGTACCTACAGTGGATCCTCCACTGAATTCTTCCCCATCTCTTTCCCCACCCACCTCCCCCAGTACTACTACCTTTGTAGTCATGGCAGTCGAACGACCTCTTATCGAGACATTCGCTCCTATCTCTGCCAATCCGCCCACTTGCATTATTCTCCCACCTACTACGGCGGTACAATTTGAGATCAGGCCACAGACGATCCAAATGCTGCCAACCTTTTGTGGTCTCCCAAGAGAAGACCCATATTCCCATATTAGGGAATTCCAACATGTTATCCTACTTTTCAAGAATCAGAACCTCGATGATGACAATGTCCGTTTGCGAGTTTTTCCATTCTCGCTCAAAGACCAAGCCTCAGATTGGCTCTACTCCTTACCCGCTGATTCAATCAGCAGTTGGAAAGAATTGGTGGGCAAATTCATGTCTAAATTCTACCCCATGACTCGGACCAACCAAATGAAGCAACTCATTCAGGACTTTAGACAGAAGTCCGATGAGAAATTTTTTGAAGCATGGGATAGATTCCAAGACTACCTGACTAAGTGTCCCCACCATAGCATCGACAAGGGCAATCTTGTCCATGTCTTCTACAAGGGACTTACTGATGAGTCCCGGACCATGGTAGAGTCAATGTGCCAAGGAAAATTCCTGCACCAAACTCCGACCGATGCATACAAATTCTTGGGAGAGTTAGGAGAAAACTCTCAACATAGGACGACTGACTCAGAGTTCAGTCGAACCACTTCAGTCCAAAGGACAACCAAGGGACATGATGCTACAGCTGATACTGAGCTTCGATCTGTCATTCAAGAGTTGAGCAAGTCAGTCTCGGCACTAGCTGTGTCTGTACAAAAGCCTACTCAACAATCTACCCCAGTCATGCATGTGGGACACGAGAGCCCTATGGAATCCTGCACCCTCTGTCTGCAACCCTCCCACACTACTGACCATTGTCCTTTGAATGAAGGATGGTCTAATCCTCTTCAGGAAGAAGTTTGTGCTTTCAGCACATACAAACCACCCACTCAGAACTCGTATAGTCAATCTTATCATCCGGACACGAGAAACCACCCTAACTTCTCTTGGAGGCCTCAGTCTACTCAACCACAAGCTCAACCTCCACGTCAACCTCAGGGCATGTATCCTCCTGGGTTCAATCAACCCAATAGGCAATTCAATCAGGGACAATATCAGCAGAATCAGTACCCATCTACTCAGAACCAGCAGTTCCAACAGGGTCAATACTCTGGACAACAGAGCACATTTCAGAATCAGCAAAGAGTTCCCCAGAACTTTCAGAACCAACAGATTGTCCCAACTAATTCCTCCGCCTATAACTATAATGCCCCGTTGAGCTTGAGTCGCGAATTGGTGCCTCAGCTCCCATTAGCTGCTCCCCAACAGTCGGTCCCCAAACCTGGTATTGAGGACCTTCTAGCTCAACTCATTACTCAATCAATGCAACGCCTAGAGCAACAACAACAGCAATCCATGCTTCGTCTAGAGCAACGCTTAGGTAACCTGGAAGCTGAGAAAGCTAAAGGCATTTTTCCTAGCCAACCCATTGCTAACCCAAAAGGAAATGCCAAAGGAGCAATATATGAGATCGGTTCCCAATCTCAGAGCCAGAATGAGAACTGTCAAGGGGAGGTGCAAGCTGTAACCACCCTACGATCTGGAAAAACTGTGGACATGGGAGTCCAACCACCACCGGTGCCATCTCCAGCACCCATCACTCGCACCGTGGAAACTAGTCCAAATCCTACCTCTGCACCAACATCAGATATCCTTGTGCAAAAATCTAAGGCTAAAGACAAATCCATTTGTCGAGTAAAGCCTCCCTTCCCGGACAGACTCGTCCAAGATAAGCAGGATCAGCAATTCTCTGAGATCTTAGATGTCTTTAAAGATGTCCAGATCAATATCCCATTCCTTTCTGCTATCAAGCAAATCCCCTCCTATGCCAAATTCCTCAAGGACTTGTGCACAGTTAAGCGGCGTACGCATGTACCCAAAGCTGCCTTCTTGGCCGAAAAAGCTACCGCGTTCATTCAACGCGACAGTGTGATCAAACACAAGGATCCAGGTAGCCCAACTGTCCAATGTGAAATTGGTGACAACTTTAGCTGCACTGCCTTGCTAGATTTAGGGGCTAGCGTCAACCTCATACCATTCTCGGTATATCAGCAGTTAGGACTGAAAGATATGAAACCTACCAATGTCACCCTAAAATTGGCTGATCAGTCCATCAAAATTCCAAGAGGAATTATTGAAGATGTCCTAGTAAAAGTCGCTGACTTTTATTATCCAGTGGACTTTATCATTCTCGACACCGAGCCGTGTCAGGATAACCGCATTCCGGTCATCTTAGGCCGTCCATTCCTTGCCACCGCGAACGCACACATCGGGTGCCGGGACGGAAATATGTCCATTGCTTTCGGTAACCTCAAAGCTGAGGTCAACATCTTTCGTTTAATACAACAAGATACCGATCGCGAAGTGACCGATGAAATGTGTGCCGTTGAGAGTCTAATCCCGGACTCCACCGAAGATATTCTTAAGCAGTGTCTAGAACACTTTGGAGCTGACTTTGCAACAGAGTCAGCTATTTCTGATCTCAATGATCTTTTGGAGACTGCTCCACTGATAGAGATCCCCGCTCCTCTCATCGAGTTCGAGCCTCTGATAACCATGGCCAGAGAACCCATCATTCCTTTACCTACTGAAGTCAAACCTCTTCAATCCGTGTCTTCTGTGACACCTATTTCTACTCCATCTGCTCCAATATTGGAGCTTAAGCCTCTTCCCACAGATCTTTCCTATGCCTATCTTGGTCCTAAGGAAACCTACCCTGTCATTATTGCTTCCGCTTTGTCTGCGAGTGAACGTAAGAAACTTCTTGAGCTACTCAACGAGCACAAATCTGCGATAGGGTGGACTATAGATGATATTCGTGGCATAGACCCCTCGGTGTGCCAACATCACATCTATCTTGAGGATGAATCCAAAACCTCTCGAGAACACCAGAGGAGGTTGAACCCCGTCTTGAAGGATGTAGTCCGGGACGAGGTCCTTAAACTGTTAGATGCGGGTATCATTTACCCCATCTTCGATAGCAAATGGGTAAGTCCTATTCATGTCGTCCCTAAAAAGGCAGGATTCACAATTGTGGAAAATGAGAACAAGGAAATGGTCACCCAGCGCCTGAAGAAAGGGTGGAGAGTCTGCATCGATTATCGACGACTCAACACCAACACTAGGAAGGACCATTTTCCTTTACCCTTCATAGACCAGATGTTGGAGAGACTAGCAGGTCACTCCTATTACTGCTTCCTTGATGGTTACTCAGGGTATAATCAAATACCCATCGCCCCTGAGGATCACGAGAAGACAACTTTCACCTGTCCCTTTGGCACTTTTGCCTACAAGCGCATGCCCTTTGGCCTCTGCAATGCACCCGCGACCTTTCAAAGGTGTATGATGAGCATATTCTCTGACATGGTGGAAAAATTCCTCGAAGTCTTTATGGACGACTTCTCAGTTTTTGGGTCATCCTTTGATGACTGTCTGAACCATCTAGGGCTTGTACTTCACCGCTGTCAGGACAAGCGACTTGTCCTCAATTGGGAGAAATGCCACTTCATGGTGAAGAAGGGCATTGTTCTGGGACATGTCATTTCCCATCAGGGCATTGAGGTCGACAAAGCGAAAATCGATATCATCTCGACCTTGCCCATTCCTAAGTCCGTACGTGACATCCGGTCCTTTTTGGGACACAGAGGATTCTATAGGCGATTCATCAAGGACTTCTCTCAAATCGCTCGACCTCTGTCCCATCTTCTGGCTAAAGATAGTCCTTTCGACTTTAATGCTGACTGTGTCAAGGCATTTGAGCGTCTCAAATCTGAGCTCACTACTGCGCCCATTATCCGTCCCCCGGACTGGACTCTACCTTTCGAGGTAATGTGCGATGCTTCTGACTACGCGTTAGGTGCCGTGCTAGGGCAAAGAGTTGACAAAAGGTCACACGTGATCTACTACGCAAGCAAAACTCTTAACTCTGCCCAAATGAATTACTCTACCACTGAGAAAGAACTCCTGGTGGTAGTCTTCGCCCTTGATAAATTCCGTCAGTACCTCTTAGCCACTAAGGTGGTTGTGTACACTGATCATGCAGCCCTTCATTATCTCATGTCGAAAAAGGAAACCAAGCCTCGATTAATTCGATGGATTCTCTTACTGCAGGAATTCGACCTCGAGATTAAGGATAAGAAAGGAACTGAGAATGTAGTGGCTGATCACTTGTCTAGACTGACTTTAGAGTCATCCTTCGACACCCAGCCCATCCCTGAAACCTTTCCAGACGAACAACTGTTCGCCATCTCTGTTAATCCTTGGTACGCTGACATTGTCAACTACCTTGTCACCGAAGAAATGCCTTCACACTGGTCAAAACAGGACAAAAGCCAATTCCTAGCAAGAGTTAAGTACTACTCTTGGGATGACCCTTATTTGTATAAATACTGTCCTGACCAGATCATTCGTCTCTGTGTCCCTGAGTCGGACCAACTCAATATCTTGTCTTCATGTCATGACCAACCTTGTGGTGGTCATTTCAGCACTAAGAAGACTGCAGAAAAAGTGCTGCAATGCGGATTCTACTGGCCCACATTATTTAAAGATGCCCACATCTACAGCAAAACCTGTCCTAATTGCCAGCATCTAGGCCGCATCTCCCAGAGGAACATGATGCCCCTAACTCCCATCCAGGTCGATGAGATATTTGACATTTGGGGCATCGACTTCATGGGCCCCTTTCCCATTTCTTATGGTTTTGAGTACATTCTCCTTGTGGTAGACTATGTATCCAAATGGATAGAAGCCATTCCCACCAAGACCAATGACCACAAAGTAGTGGTCAAATTCCTAAAAGAGCTCATCTTCGCCCGATTCGGTGCCCCTAAGGCCATCATTAGTGATGGGGGCACCCATTTCTGCAATAGGATATTCGCGAAATTAATGAAATAATATGGGGTAACCCATAAGGTTGCCCTAGCTTATCATCCGCAGACTAATGGTCAAGTGGAGGTTTCTAATCGTCAGATCAAGCAGATCTTGGAGAAGACAGTCAATACCACACGTAAAGACTGGTCTACTCGTCTCACTGATGCTTTATGGGCATACAGAACCGCCTACAAGACCCCACTCAATATGTCTCCCTATCGTCTGGTCTTTGGGAAACCCTGTCATCTTCCGGTAGAGATTGAACATCGTGCCCTGTGGGCCATTAAGAAACTCAACTTCGACCTCGACTCTGCAGGGGAGGAGAGAAAACTTCAAATGAATGAGTTAGAAGAACTCAGAAATGATGCCTACAACTTGTCCAAGAATTACAAAGCCAAAATGAAGTGGATACATGACAAGAGCATCCTCAGGAAAGAGTTCCATCCAGGACAGAAGGTCCTTCTTTATAATTCTCGTCTTCATCTCTTCCCTGGGAAACTGAAATCTAGGTGGACCGGTCCTTATACGGTCACCGCAGTCACACCCTTTGGGGCAATCACTATTGAGGATCCCAAGGATCACTCCTCTTTTCAGGTCAATGGGCAGCGTCTAAAACAGTTCCATGAACTTGACGTATTGTTCATTCAGACTTTTGAGATCGATCTCATCGATCCTGCCTATGTCGACTGATGATCTACTCAGTCTCCTGTGCTCCAACTTGGTTGGGGGTGCCTGTCACCCCCGTTGTGTCTGGCTGAAGACGTAAAACTTAGCGCTTTCGGAAAGGCAATTCCGGTATTCCTAGAGTACATGAGTCTCATGCATTTGTTATTACTGTTATATCTCTGGAAATGCAGGTACATTCATTCTTCCGATCATCAGGTACCACACACTGTCGAGTTTCTGCCGACTTGGTAACATCCTTCCTGAATCTTTGCATCATCATCTCTGATTTGTTATCATTTTATGTCCCGGTCATGAGCACCGAGGACGGTGTTGTATTTTGGTTGGGGGTGGGTATTTACCAAAACTCATGTCTTCAAAAAAAAAAAAAAAAAAAGGTTTTGGGGTGATTTCCGATGTTCTCCAAAAGTTTTCTAGAATTTCAAAAATGTGTCAAATACCCTGACTTTGATTAGCTAAAAACCTCCGTTAAGTCAGTATTGAGGATGTCAATTTTTGTTTAAAGTTAGCATTGAGTCAATTCAAGCGTGACTACAGCAGGTTTGAAAACTTAGAAAAACTCAGATTCGGCACAATTGTACACTATCAACATCAGAGTTATCCAAAGTTTAGAAATTCTAGAGATCCTGTGAGAAGAATTGTGGAGACCTAACCCAGTAAGCTTTCGAGCCTTTAATCATTTCAGAGAGTTATACATTAATCCTGAGTCACAAGATGACTCACTATTCTTCATGCCCGCAATATTCGTTGAGAGATCTCATTATCCTTTGCTTCGATCATAAAACTCGGAACGACATCAACATTGGATTACTACGACAGAACCTTCTCTGTATCCAGTCAAGACAGTATACATGATAGTGCAAACCCTAGAAAATGATTTAGGCCATTTTTCTGAACCATTCAGCCTTTTTACTCACCTGAATTATACTTCACTAGAAACCCCTTGAACCCCTCTATAAAAGCCTTTTCTTTGTAAACCCATCAACCTAAAATCCAGTCCAGCTACGAAGCATGACTGTCTACCCTTATTTTGAGATGGACAAAAGAATAGCTGATATGAGTGTACCGTGAAAAAAAAAAAAAAATCAAAAGGAAAAGAAAGTGGTTCAAGCTGAAAACAAAATATGGAAAGAAAGTATGAAAAAGTGCTGAAAAGAAATTGAGCAGTCTCAGAAATATCAAGAACAAGAGAAAAATACGAAAAAAGGAAAAAGAACCAGATAATGGTGTTACGCCGCAGGAAAAATTCAAGAAAATGGCAATATCCTCTCAAGATCTTTGAAATCCTGTATCCCTTTATTTTTCTACACCGGACCTAAGCCTCATTATAACCCAGGAAAGTCCTATTTGATTCTAGGATAGCACGATCATAAAATGTGGAGATTGGAGAAAGGGAAGCTATAGAGTTTGATCTGACGTTCCCGAGTGAAGTGGTATTCCAATCATGAGATCTTCTTCTGTTAAAGATGTCCTTCCTTTAAATAAAACATATGTGAGATCTTTTGGCCTCTTTTAAATACATCTCCTCACATATAAATTGAGAGAAAAGAAGAAAACCCTTCTTGTGTGATTCTATTTTGAGTGCTAAACATGTGAGATTTGAGGTCGAGGCAGAAAAACTTAGAGGTGATCTGGAAATCTTTACTGTCGGATGATGAGAATGTTGAGCACACACACACGCAGAGTCTGACTATTCTGGGTCATGATTATCAGTCTGTAGTCTTGCCAAAACTTTCAAACTCTTCGCTAGCATGTAACTGCTTTTGCATCCATTCAATAATTTGACGAACGGTGTTTTCCCGGAGCTAATATGAAAAAGTGTGCAGCATGTGCAGAGCCCTTTTAAGCTCATTTACTTCGCACTAATTGCCAAGGATTGGCAATATGCTGGTTGGGGGTTGTGATATTCGCTCAAAAGTGCTTATTTTAAGCAATTATCCTTTTAGCGTTATTGCATTCTCCTACGTAAAATACTCTATTTACCTACTTTTCTACGTAAGAGTCTCTTCTGTTGCGTAGAACACACTTTTCTGGACGAAATGGTATATTTGCATGCATTAAACACATTTTCGGAAGTCTAGATATAAAGCCGTTCTGATTAAGTCTCATTACGCGCTTCTTTTATCGCAGGAAACCCGATTGGAGAATTTTAAGGATTATGGGCCCACAACTGACTGCCAGAGCCTTTGATCAAAGCATAAAGAGCCAATGGACTTAGACAAGAAGAAGTAGGCTGAAGACAGGAAGAGCCAGAGAATCGAAAAAGCCTGAGAGAAAATCAAGAGAAAAGAAGAGACTAAGGACATTAAAGCTTATCAACTAACATAAGATGAGGACTCACTCAGTTGGTAAAGCATGCAGAAGACCAAGTCAAAGACCAGGGTTCAAGACCCTCTATTAGCATTTCTCCTTTATTTTGTAATATTTTCTCTCTCCTCTCTCTAAAACCCTGAGTTCCACATCTTATGGTCATCCTTCGCTCACCACGTGCCCTCATCATCATCATCTGAGCCATACGATCATCTGTCCGACCGTCGGATAATTCAGATTATCTGCCCAATCATCCGCTCACCATCCGATCGCCACTAGATCTCCATCATCTCCATTCATATCCATTAGATTCTCCTAACCATCCGATCTTCTCCTCCCTCACCGTCACCCCATCCCATGACTTACCTCAGCCAATCATCACCATCCATTCCTCATCATTCGACAATTGCCACATGATCTCCTTCTCATCCAATGGCCAACAAGATTGCGGCTCTATAGATGGCAATAGGGAAAATGATTTCTCAAACATCTTCTTTTGAAAATGGAAAATATCTTTTGGTTAAATTGTTCTTTTATGGTAAGAGAAAATTGGAAAGAAAAGATTATGAATGCCTTTTAGAAAACCTTGATTTTTTAGAAAGCATAACTAATACGAACATAGGTTTTAAAATAGAAAGGGCATGTGTTGTTTTCAATATAGAAGGAAAATCTTTTTGGAATGCCAATAGGGTTGGAGGGATTGGAAAGCATTAGAGAAAAAGAAAGGAAAGAGAGAAGAGTGTTTTGGGCCATTAGATTTGATCATATTAGAGAGAATGGCTTGGGAAAGATGGGGAGATGTATAAAAACTAAAACCCAAGCCGTTCTCACTCTCCCTCAACTCACTTTCTAATTTTTATCCCAAGCCGTCACTCTCCCTTGCCTCGAAACCGTCCTCCATTTTTGGCCTGCAACCTGCAACCCGCTCTCTCTCGGACGTCCAGGACAGCAAGAGCAAGCTGCCCCCTCTCTACTCTCTCATATTCCAGCAGCACCTCTCCCCACGCACCGCTTCTCTCCTCTCTTCCCACTCGAAGCTGCCTCTTCCTTTGCTCTGAAAACCCAAGCCGCCAATCACAAGAAAGAAAAAAAAAAAAAAAAAAAAAAATATTTTTTTTGATCACCGGAGTTGCAAACCTGCAACTCCGGCAACCTCCATTACCACCGTCTCCAACTCCTCTTGTTGGCGTCGGGCATCGCACTACAACACCGCAGCCCCTTCCTTTCTCCCAACCGTCACCTCCTGCACTTCTCTTCACCATCTCCAGGAGGAACAAAACCAAAAGAACAAAAAAAAAAGAAAAAGAAAAAGAACTCACCGGAGTTGCAGGTTGCAACTCCGGCCAGCACCATTAAAACCGGTGGCACCTTCACCATTCATTCCTTAATCTCCTTCAACCCAGCCACCACCCATGAACCACCCAATCTCCAAGCCGTCTTCACTTCACCGCCCCCTTCATCCTCATCTCCACGCTGCATAGCCTCCGCCCCCAAACTCTATTACCAGACTAAACTTCTCCACCTTGCTGCCATCTCCAGTCCACTCTTCCCCGACCAAGCCGTCATCTCTCTTGGAGAACCTCTCATCCCCTCTCAAGCCGTCACCACCAATCCACAACCATCTCCATGGTTTTTGAAAACCGTGGATCACTTCCTCCACGGTGAAAAACACCAAGACGTTGACCCCCATCCCTCTCAAACGGTTCTGCTCTCTTGTGCCTCACCCTCCCACACAAAAAAGGGAACAGGAAGGAAAACAAAGAAAAAAAGAAGAAGAAGAAGAGCAGGAGATCGCCACCCTCTCTCCACCGGTTCGCTCAACCCGCAACTCCACGCACCTGCCAGAATCTCCAGCCACGTCTACTCCTTGCTGTTGCGTCCCTCCACGTCACCTTATCATCACGGCTGCAACTCCCTAACCGGTGTTGTCACCCACAGTCACCTCTCCACACCATCGATGCTCTGCACCTCTACAGCCACCGTCTTCCACCATTGTTTCGACTCCCTGCAAGTGCACATGACAGCAATGTTCACCTCACAGTGAATCCTCCAAGCAACACTGGACGCACATCACTCCCACGCCCCCAGCCTCTATCACCACCAGTTCATGCTTCACCACCATTCTTCGTCGAAAAACCACCAATCAACACCATGTCAGTCCACCTTTTGCAGTCCAACCTCACCCATTTATTGGCTGGATGTCTTCTCCATGGCCAATGCTCTCTAAGGTAATACCAAGGGAAACCATCGTCTTCTATTTCCTCTCTCTTAATTTTCTCTCTCTTCCTTGATCTATCTACTTTCTCTCTCTAGTTAACTTACTTTCTAATTAGTTTTATTTTATGATCTCCTTTACTTTAAGTTCACCTATTTGCATTGTAGACAATTTTGAATTAATAAAGATTTTATTATGTTTTAGTTTCTCATTTATATTTCTATTAGTCCATAATCATCTCTCTAAAAATCATGCATGTTTTAAATCCATCGTGATCATCACTCTCACCCGCCATCATCTTTAGTAGCATCCTCTGTGGAAAATCCATCATTTTATGTTCTTGAATTGCGCTAATCTGACTAATCCCGAGTGCGGATCGACATCTGACACGAGCCACTGTACAACCCTATGAAATTTTGCAGGATTTGAGTGAAAATCTCGGATAATATACAAATGTGTTGATTCTAGGGTTTCCGTAACCAACGACGCGGAAAAAAACCTACTATCAAATGGCGCCGCTGCCGCTTGGGTGACCGGAAGTGCGAAAAAGGACGTAAAGACAGAATTGGAAAGTTGCTGAAGCGAAAAGCTGCTCAATTTGGACAGCCTGACCTTTTCGGGAAACTTTCTATTTTTGGTTTTTAGTGATTTTTAGCAGTTTTTAAATTACTATTTTTAATGCCTCGGAAGGCCGAGTGCAAAGTTGTAATAATTTAGGAATTTTACTGCTTTCCATATAACTGCTAGATCTTGTTCTAGGGTTTTTTAGAAACCCTAGATTAAGTGGAAAATACCAAAAAAATAATAAATTCAAAATTCAAAAAAATTAGGGTTTTATATTCTGCAGATTTTTAGAAATCACCAATCAAGGATTTGCGATTTTTGGAAAGATTCCAAAATCTTGAAACTCTGCTTAATTAGGGTTTCCCCTCTTAGAAGTTTCATCTTTAGAAGAATTTCTATCTTTAGAAATCTTCCGAATTTGGAAAAGTCTGCAAAAGGAAACACCCCAAATCTAGCAGAATTTCAATTTTGGGAAATTTCCCAAAATTATAAGGGATCTCGCAATCAAATCTTTCTTGGAAGATCTCCACAGTTCGGGAAACCTTCCAATCTAGGTATTTTCCAATCTGGGAATTCCTAAATTTTAACCCATCTCAAATTTGGAAATTAATTCAAAAACTTGCCTAAATCCAGTGCTTGTTCTGTGAACCCTAAAAAGGCAAGGATCTTCCAAATAGAATCCCACATACCTAGACCGTGCGATCTAATTGTTTCTGCAGGAACACGATCCAGTGTGGGTAGGGAGCGAAAGCTCAAAGAGGTGGAGTCGGGCCCAAGCCCATTAGGATACCCCTCTCTAACCCACGGAGGAGACCCCATGGCGTGGCCCACGGGAGGTAAGTCTCTATCCTCGCCTTGAGTGCGATACAGAGCAATTTGGGTGAATCATTGCCGCTTGTCTATTTGCTTTCGCATACATATTATTCGACTTGCGTGGCGTGGCCGTTAATCAATCAACTCTAAGAGAGCAGACCCAGCTCCAAATTGAAACTGGTGGGATTTCATCACCCACCTCATCACTCCAGCTGAAATTGCTCCCCAGGATCCATCTATAATAAAAAGAATCAAGAAGTAGAGCCAATTAGCCCGGTGTTCGAGGAAAAATCCACGCAAAGCGAACCCGCTTAACATCCAATCAAAATAAGACCACGAGCGCGGGTCCCTGTTGTCTAACACACCCATAAGTCCCTGCTACTCAAGTACACTGAGCTCGACGTGGCATCTTGGACTATTCGGCGGTTAGTTGCGTGTGGACTAGGAACACGCACCAACCCTAGCTTAACCCGAGGGAACACTCTTCTTATACACTTGACCAATCCGGTTAGTCTGGGACGTACTTAAGTCAGCCATTGTGCCGCACGTCTGTCTAGGCTTCGGATTGCCTTGTTGTTAACTAGAGTTAGTACTAAAGGATTCGCTCTGAAGAGTGTAGCCTGGTGAGAACCTCTGAGTGAAAAACAGTTAGTCCGGCGGTTAAAAGATAAACCAGTGGTCCGCCCACTGTCATAATCTACTCTAGCCCCAAAACTAACAAAGATAATTCCTAAAATATATCCTCATTGCTTAGAATAGGATTATCTGTGCTTGGTGTGCATAATTTAGGATAGCGTTCCTCTCTGGCAACTTTTTGCCAAGTATAGAGCTTGCCTCATTCGCGTATGCCCGGTTGGACTCGCCCGAACAAGCGCTTGGTTCGATCTGAGAATCACGTACCTACAGTGGATCCTCCACTGAATTCTTCCCCATCTCTTTCCCCACCCACCTCCCCCAGTACTACTACCTTTGTAGTCATGGCAGTCGAACGACCTCTTATCGAGACATTCGCTCCTATCTCTGCCAATCCGCCCACTTGCATTATTCTCCCACCTACTACGGCGGTACAATTTGAGATCAGGCCACAGACGATCCAAATGCTGCCAACCTTTTGTGGTCTCCCAAGAGAAGACCCATATTCCCATATTAGGGAATTCCAACATGTTATCCTACTTTTCAAGAATCAGAACCTCGATGATGACAATGTCCGTTTGCGAGTTTTTCCATTCTCGCTCAAAGACCAAGCCTCAGATTGGCTCTACTCCTTACCCGCTGATTCAATCAGCAGTTGGAAAGAATTGGTGGGCAAATTCATGTCTAAATTCTACCCCATGACTCGGACCAACCAAATGAAGCAACTCATTCAGGACTTTAGACAGAAGTCCGATGAGAAATTTTTTGAAGCATGGGATAGATTCCAAGACTACCTGACTAAGTGTCCCCACCATAGCATCGACAAGGGCAATCTTGTCCATGTCTTCTACAAGGGACTTACTGATGAGTCCCGGACCATGGTAGAGTCAATGTGCCAAGGAAAATTCCTGCACCAAACTCCGACCGATGCATACAAATTCTTGGGAGAGTTAGGAGAAAACTCTCAACATAGGACGACTGACTCAGAGTTCAGTCGAACCACTTCAGTCCAAAGGACAACCAAGGGACATGATGCTACAGCTGATACTGAGCTTCGATCTGTCATTCAAGAGTTGAGCAAGTCAGTCTCGGCACTAGCTGTGTCTGTACAAAAGCCTACTCAACAATCTACCCCAGTCATGCATGTGGGACACGAGAGCCCTATGGAATCCTGCACCCTCTGTCTGCAACCCTCCCACACTACTGACCATTGTCCTTTGAATGAAGGATGGTCTAATCCTCTTCAGGAAGAAGTTTGTGCTTTCAGCACATACAAACCACCCACTCAGAACTCGTATAGTCAATCTTATCATCCGGACACGAGAAACCACCCTAACTTCTCTTGGAGGCCTCAGTCTACTCAACCACAAGCTCAACCTCCACGTCAACCTCAGGGCATGTATCCTCCTGGGTTCAATCAACCCAATAGGCAATTCAATCAGGGACAATATCAGCAGAATCAGTACCCATCTACTCAGAACCAGCAGTTCCAACAGGGTCAATACTCTGGACAACAGAGCACATTTCAGAATCAGCAAAGAGTTCCCCAGAACTTTCAGAACCAACAGATTGTCCCAACTAATTCCTCCGCCTATAACTATAATGCCCCGTTGAGCTTGAGTCGCGAATTGGTGCCTCAGCTCCCATTAGCTGCTCCCCAACAGTCGGTCCCCAAACCTGGTATTGAGGACCTTCTAGCTCAACTCATTACTCAATCAATGCAACGCCTAGAGCAACAACAACAGCAATCCATGCTTCGTCTAGAGCAACGCTTAGGTAACCTGGAAGCTGAGAAAGCTAAAGGCATTTTTCCTAGCCAACCCATTGCTAACCCAAAAGGAAATGCCAAAGGAGCAATATATGAGATCGGTTCCCAATCTCAGAGCCAGAATGAGAACTGTCAAGGGGAGGTGCAAGCTGTAACCACCCTACGATCTGGAAAAACTGTGGACATGGGAGTCCAACCACCACCGGTGCCATCTCCAGCACCCATCACTCGCACCGTGGAAACTAGTCCAAATCCTACCTCTGCACCAACATCAGATATCCTTGTGCAAAAATCTAAGGCTAAAGACAAATCCATTTGTCGAGTAAAGCCTCCCTTCCCGGACAGACTCGTCCAAGATAAGCAGGATCAGCAATTCTCTGAGATCTTAGATGTCTTTAAAGATGTCCAGATCAATATCCCATTCCTTTCTGCTATCAAGCAAATCCCCTCCTATGCCAAATTCCTCAAGGACTTGTGCACAGTTAAGCGGCGTACGCATGTACCCAAAGCTGCCTTCTTGGCCGAAAAAGCTACCGCGTTCATTCAACGCGACAGTGTGATCAAACACAAGGATCCAGGTAGCCCAACTGTCCAATGTGAAATTGGTGACAACTTTAGCTGCACTGCCTTGCTAGATTTAGGGGCTAGCGTCAACCTCATACCATTCTCGGTATATCAGCAGTTAGGACTGAAAGATATGAAACCTACCAATGTCACCCTAAAATTGGCTGATCAGTCCATCAAAATTCCAAGAGGAATTATTGAAGATGTCCTAGTAAAAGTCGCTGACTTTTATTATCCAGTGGACTTTATCATTCTCGACACCGAGCCGTGTCAGGATAACCGCATTCCGGTCATCTTAGGCCGTCCATTCCTTGCCACCGCGAACGAACACATCGGGTGCCGGGACGGAAATATGTCCATTGCTTTCGGTAACCTCAAAGCTGAGGTCAACATCTTTCATTTAATACAACAAGATACCGATCGCGAAGTGACCGATGAAATGTGTGCCGTTGAGAGTCTAATCCCGGACTCCACCGAAGATATTCTTAAGCAGTGTCTAGAACACTTTGGAGCTGACTTTGCAACAGAGTCAGCTATTTCTGATCTCAATGATCTTTTGGAGACTGCTCCACTGATAGAGATCCCCGCTCCTCTCATCGAGTTCGAGCCTCTGATAACCATGGCCAGAGAACCCATCATTCCTTTACCTACTGAAGTCAAACCTCTTCAATCCGTGTCTTCTGTGACACCTATTTCTACTCCATCTGCTCCAATATTGGAGCTTAAGCCTCTTCCCACAGATCTTTCCTATGCCTATCTTGGTCCTAAGGAAACCTACCCTGTCATTATTGCTTCCGCTTTGTCTGCGAGTGAACGTAAGAAACTTCTTGAGCTACTCAACGAGCACAAATCTGCGATAGGGTGGACTATAGATGATATTCGTGGCATAGACCCCTCGGTGTGCCAACATCACATCTATCTTGAGGATGAATCCAAAACCTCTCGAGAACACCAGAGGAGGTTGAACCCCGTCTTGAAGGATGTAGTCCGGGACGAGGTCCTTAAACTGTTAGATGCGGGTATCATTTACCCCATCTTCGATAGCAAATGGGTAAGTCCTATTCATGTCGTCCCTAAAAAGGCAGGATTCACAATTGTGGAAAATGAGAACAAGGAAATGGTCACCCAGCGCCTGAAGAAAGGGTGGAGAGTCTGCATCGATTATCGACGACTCAACACCAACACTAGGAAGGACCATTTTCCTTTACCCTTCATAGACCAGATGTTGGAGAGACTAGCAGGTCACTCCTATTACTGCTTCCTTGATGGTTACTCAGGGTATAATCAAATACCCATCGCCCCTGAGGATCACGAGAAGACAACTTTCACCTGTCCCTTTGGCACTTTTGCCTACAAGCGCATGCCCTTTGGCCTCTGCAATGCACCCGCGACCTTTCAAAGGTGTATGATGAGCATATTCTCTGACATGGTGGAAAAATTCCTCGAAGTCTTTATGGACGACTTCTCAGTTTTTGGGTCATCCTTTGATGACTGTCTGAACCATCTAGGGCTTGTACTTCACCGCTGTCAGGACAAGCGACTTGTCCTCAATTGGGAGAAATGCCACTTCATGGTGAAGAAGGGCATTGTTCTGGGACATGTCATTTCCCATCAGGGCATTGAGGTCGACAAAGCGAAAATCGATATCATCTCGACCTTGCCCATTCCTAAGTCCGTACGTGACATCCGGTCCTTTTTGGGACACAGAGGATTCTATAGGCGATTCATCAAGGACTTCTCTCAAATCGCTCGACCTCTGTCCCATCTTCTGGCTAAAGATAGTCCTTTCGACTTTAATGCTGACTGTGTCAAGGCATTTGAGCGTCTCAAATCTGAGCTCACTACTGCGCCCATTATCCGTCCCCCGGACTGGACTCTACCTTTCGAGGTAATGTGCGATGCTTCTGACTACGCGTTAGGTGCCGTGCTAGGGCAAAGAGTTGACAAAAGGTCACACGTGATCTACTACGCGAGCAAAACTCTTAACTCTGCCCAAATGAATTACTCTACCACTGAGAAAGAACTCCTGGTGGTAGTCTTCGCCCTTGATAAATTCCGTCAGTACCTCTTAGCCACTAAGGTGGTTGTGTACACTGATCATGCAGCCCTTCATTATCTCATGTCGAAAAAGGAAACCAAGCCTCGATTAATTCGATGGATTCTCTTACTGCAGGAATTCGACCTCGAGATTAAGGATAAGAAAGGAACTGAGAATGTAGTGGCTGATCACTTGTCTAGACTGACTTTAGAGTCATCCTTCGACACCCAGCCCATCCCTGAAACCTTTCCAGACGAACAACTGTTCGCCATCTCTGTTAATCCTTGGTACGCTGACATTGTCAACTACCTTGTCACCGAAGAAATGCCTTCACACTGGTCAAAACAGGACAAAAGCCAATTCCTAGCAAGAGTTAAGTACTACTCTTGGGATGACCCTTATTTGTATAAATACTGTCCTGACCAGATCATTCGTCTCTGTGTCCCTGAGTCGGACCAACTCAATATCTTGTCTTCATGTCATGACCAACCTTGTGGTGGTCATTTCAGCACTAAGAAGACTGCAGAAAAAGTGCTGCAATGCGGATTCTACTGGCCCACATTATTTAAAGATGCCCACATCTACAGCAAAACCTGTCCTAATTGCCAGCATCTAGGCCGCATCTCCCAGAGGAACATGATGCCCCTAACTCCCATCCAGGTCGATGAGATATTTGACATTTGGGGCATCGACTTCATGGGCCCCTTTCCCATTTCTTATGGTTTTGAGTACATTCTCCTTGTGGTAGACTATGTATCCAAATGGATAGAAGCCATTCCCACCAAGACCAATGACCACAAAGTAGTGGTCAAATTCCTAAAAGAGCTCATCTTCGCCCGATTCGGTGCCCCTAAGGCCATCATTAGTGATGGGGGCACCCATTTCTGCAATAGGATATTCGCGAAATTAATGAAATAATATGGGGTAACCCATAAGGTTGCCCTAGCTTATCATCCGCAGACTAATGGTCAAGTGGAGGTTTCTAATCGTCAGATCAAGCAGATCTTGGAGAAGACAGTCAATACCACACGTAAAGACTGGTCTACTCGTCTCACTGATGCTTTATGGGCATACAGAACCGCCTACAAGACCCCACTCAATATGTCTCCCTATCGTCTGGTCTTTGGGAAACCCTGTCATCTTCCGGTAGAGATTGAACATCGTGCCCTGTGGGCCATTAAGAAACTCAACTTCGACCTCGACTCTGCAGGGGAGGAGAGAAAACTTCAAATGAATGAGTTAGAAGAACTCAGAAATGATGCCTACAACTTGTCCAAGAATTACAAAGCCAAAATGAAGTGGATACATGACAAGAGCATCCTCAGGAAAGAGTTCCATCCAGGACAGAAGGTCCTTCTTTATAATTCTCGTCTTCATCTCTTCCCTGGGAAACTGAAATCTAGGTGGACCGGTCCTTATACGGTCACCGCAGTCACACCCTTTGGGGCAATCACTATTGAGGATCCCAAGGATCACTCCTCTTTTCAGGTCAATGGGCAGCGTCTAAAACAGTTCCATGAACTTGACGTATTGTTCATTCAGACTTTTGAGATCGATCTCATCGATCCTGCCTATGTCGACTGATGATCTACTCAGTCTCCTGTGCTCCAACTTGGTTGGGGGTGCCTGTCACCCCCGTTGTGTCTGGCTGAAGACGTAAAACTTAGCGCTTTCGGAAAGGCAATTCCGGTATTCCTAGAGTACATGAGTCTCATGCATTTGTTATTACTGTTATATCTCTGGAAATGCAGGTACATTCATTCTTCCGATCATCAGGTACCACACACTGTCGAGTTTCTGCCGACTTGGTAACATCCTTCCTGAATCTTTGCATCATCATCTCTGATTTGTTATCATTTTATGTCCCGGTCATGAGCACCGAGGACGGTGTTGTATTTTGGTTGGGGGTGGGTATTTACCAAAACTCATGTCTTCAAAAAAAAAAAAAAAAAAAGGTTTTGGGGTGATTTCCGATGTTCTCCAAAAGTTTTCTAGAATTTCAAAAATGTGTCAAATACCCTGACTTTGATTAGCTAAAAACCTCCGTTAAGTCAGTATTGAGGATGTCAATTTTTGTTTAAAGTTAGCATTGAGTCAATTCAAGCGTGACTACAGCAGGTTTGAAAACTTAGAAAAACTCAGATTCGGCACAATTGTACACTATCAACATCAGAGTTATCCAAAGTTTAGAAATTCTAGAGATCCTGTGAGAAGAATTGTGGAGACCTAACCCAGTAAGCTTTCGAGCCTTTAATCATTTCAGAGAGTTATACATTAATCCTGAGTCACAAGATGACTCACTATTCTTCATGCCCGCAATATTCGTTGAGAGATCTCATTATCCTTTGCTTCGATCATAAAACTCGGAACGACATCAACATTGGATTACTACGACAGAACCTTCTCTGTATCCAGTCAAGACAGTATACATGATAGTGCAAACCCTAGAAAATGATTTAGGCCATTTTTCTGAACCATTCAGCCTTTTTACTCACCTGAATTATACTTCACTAGAAACCCCTTGAACCCCTCTATAAAAGCCTTTTCTTTGTAAACCCATCAACCTAAAATCCAGTCCAGCTACGAAGCATGACTGTCTACCCTTATTTTGAGATGGACAAAAGAATAGCTGATATGAGTGTACCGTGAAAAAAAAAAAAAAATCAAAAGGAAAAGAAAGTGGTTCAAGCTGAAAACAAAATATGGAAAGAAAGTATGAAAAAGTGCTGAAAAGAAATTGAGCAGTCTCAGAAATATCAAGAACAAGAGAAAAATACGAAAAAAGGAAAAAGAACCAGATAATGGTGTTACGCCGCAGGAAAAATTCAAGAAAATGGCAATATCCTCTCAAGATCTTTGAAATCCTGTATCCCTTTATTTTTCTACACCGGACCTAAGCCTCATTATAACCCAGGAAAGTCCTATTTGATTCTAGGATAGCACGATCATAAAATGTGGAGATTGGAGAAAGGGAAGCTATAGAGTTTGATCTGACGTTCCCGAGTGAAGTGGTATTCCAATCATGAGATCTTCTTCTGTTAAAGATGTCCTTCCTTTAAATAAAACATATGTGAGATCTTTTGGCCTCTTTTAAATACATCTCCTCACATATAAATTGAGAGAAAAGAAGAAAACCCTTCTTGTGTGATTCTATTTTGAGTGCTAAACATGTGAGATTTGAGGTCGAGGCAGAAAAACTTAGAGGTGATCTGGAAATCTTTACTGTCGGATGATGAGAATGTTGAGCACACACACACGCAGAGTCTGACTATTCTGGGTCATGATTATCAGTCTGTAGTCTTGCCAAAACTTTCAAACTCTTCGCTAGCATGTAACTGCTTTTGCATCCATTCAATAATTTGACGAACGGTGTTTTCCCGGAGCTAATATGAAAAAGTGTGCAGCATGTGCAGAGCCCTTTTAAGCTCATTTACTTCGCACTAATTGCCAAGGATTGGCAATATGCTGGTTGGGGGTTGTGATATTCGCTCAAAAGTGCTTATTTTAAGCAATTATCCTTTTAGCGTTATTGCATTCTCCTACGTAAAATACTCTATTTACCTACTTTTCTACGTAAGAGTCTCTTCTGTTGCGTAGAACACACTTTTCTGGACGAAATGGTATATTTGCATGCATTAAACACATTTTCGGAAGTCTAGATATAAAGCCGTTCTGATTAAGTCTCATTACGCGTTTCTTTTATCGCAGGAAACCCGATTGGAGAATTTTAAGGATTATGGGCCCACAACTGACTGCCAGAGCCTTTGATCAAAGCATAAAGAGCCAATGGACTTAGACAAGAAGAAGTAGGCTGAAGACAGGAAGAGCCAGAGAATCGAAAAAGCCTGAGAGAAAATCAAGAGAAAAGAAGAGACTAAGGACATTAAAGCTTATCAACTAACATAAGATGAGGACTCACTCAGTTGGTAAAGCATGCAGAAGACCAAGTCAAAGACCAGGGTTCAAGACCCTCTATTAGCATTTCTCCTTTATTTTGTAATATTTTCTCTCTCCTCTCTCTAAAACCCTGAGTTCCACATCTTATGGTCATCCTTCGCTCACCACGTGCCCTCATCATCATCATCTGAGCCATACGATCATCTGTCCGACCGTCGGATAATTCAGATTATCTGCCCAATCATCCGCTCACCATCCGATCGCCACTAGATCTCCATCATCTCCATTCATATCCATTAGATTCTCCTAACCATCCGATCTTCTCCTCCCTCACCGTCACCCCATCCCATGACTTACCTCAGCCAATCATCACCATCCATTCCTCATCATTCGACAATTGCCACATGATCTCCTTCTCATCCAATGGCCAACAAGATTGCGGCTCTATAGATGGCAATAGGGAAAATGATTTCTCAAACATCTTCTTTTGAAAATGGAAAATATCTTTTGGTTAAATTGTTCTTTTATGGTAAGAGAAAATTGGAAAGAAAAGATTATGAATGCCTTTTAGAAAACCTTGATTTTTTAGAAAGCATAACTAATACGAACATAGGTTTTAAAATAGAAAGGGCATGTGTTGTTTTCAATATAGAAGGAAAATCTTTTTGGAATGCCAATAGGGTTGGAGGGATTGGAAAGCATTAGAGAAAAAGAAAGGAAAGAGAGAAGAGTGTTTTGGGCCATTAGATTTGATCATATTAGAGAGAATGGCTTGGGAAAGATGGGGAGATGTATAAAAACTAAAACCCAAGCCGTTCTCACTCTCCCTCAACTCACTTTCTAATTTTTATCCCAAGCCGTCACTCTCCCTTGCCTCGAAACCGTCCTCCATTTTTGGCCTGCAACCTGCAACCCGCTCTCTCTCGGACGTCCAGGACAGCAAGAGCAAGCTGCCCCCTCTCTACTCTCTCATATTCCAGCAGCACCTCTCCCCACGCACCGCTTCTCTCCTCTCTTCCCACTCGAAGCTGCCTCTTCCTTTGCTCTGAAAACCCAAGCCGCCAATCACAAGAAAGAAAAAAAAAAAAAAAAAAAAAAATATTTTTTTTGATCACCGGAGTTGCAAACCTGCAACTCCGGCAACCTCCATTACCACCGTCTCCAACTCCTCTTGTTGGCGTCGGGCATCGCACTACAACACCGCAGCCCCTTCCTTTCTCCCAACCGTCACCTCCTGCACTTCTCTTCACCATCTCCAGGAGGAACAAAACCAAAAGAACAAAAAAAAAAGAAAAAGAAAAAGAACTCACCGGAGTTGCAGGTTGCAACTCCGGCCAGCACCATTAAAACCGGTGGCACCTTCACCATTCATTCCTTAATCTCCTTCAACCCAGCCACCACCCATGAACCACCCAATCTCCAAGCCGTCTTCACTTCACCGCCCCCTTCATCCTCATCTCCACGCTGCATAGCCTCCACCCCCAAACTCTATTACCAGACTAAACTTCTCCACCTTGCTGCCATCTCCAGTCCACTCTTCCCCGACCAAGCCGTCATCTCTCTTGGAGAACCTCTCATCCCCTCTCAAGCCGTCACCACCAATCCACAACCATCTCCATGGTTTTTGAAAACCGTGGATCACTTCCTCCACGGTGAAAAACACCAAGACGTTGACCCCCATCCCTCTCAAACGGTTCTGCTCTCTTGTGCCTCACCCTCCCACACAAAAAAGGGAACAGGAAGGAAAACAAAGAAAAAAAGAAGAAGAAGAAGAGCAGGAGATCGCCACCCTCTCTCCACCGGTTCGCTCAACCCGCAACTCCACGCACCTGCCAGAATCTCCAGCCACGTCTACTCCTTGCTGTTGCGTCCCTCCACGTCACCTTATCATCACGGCTGCAACTCCCTAACCGGTGTTGTCACCCACAGTCACCTCTCCACACCATCGATGCTCTGCACCTCTACAGCCACCGTCTTCCACCATTGTTTCGACTCCCTGCAAGTGCACATGACAGCAATGTTCACCTCACAGTGAATCCTCCAAGCAACACTGGACGCACATCACTCCCACGCCCCCAGCCTCTATCACCACCAGTTCATGCTTCACCACCATTCTTCGTCGAAAAACCACCAATCAACACCATGTCAGTCCACCTTTTGCAGTCCAACCTCACCCATTTATTGGCTGGATGTCTTCTCCATGGCCAATGCTCTCTAAGGTAATACCAAGGGAAACCATCGTCTTCTATTTCCTCTCTCTTAATTTTCTCTCTCTTCCTTGATCTATCTACTTTCTCTCTCTAGTTAACTTACTTTCTAATTAGTTTTATTTTATGATCTCCTTTACTTTAAGTTCACCTATTTGCATTGTAGACAATTTTGAATTAATAAAGATTTTATTATGTTTTAGTTTCTCATTTATATTTCTATTAGTCCATAATCATCTCTCTAAAAATCATGCATGTTTTAAATCCATCGTGATCATCACTCTCACCCGCCATCATCTTTAGTAGCATCCTCTGTGGAAAATCCATCATTTTATGTTCTTGAATTGCGCTAATCTGACTAATCCCGAGTGCGGATCGACATCTGACACGAGCCACTGTACAACCCTATGAAATTTTGCAGGATTTGAGTGAAAATCTCGGATAATATACAAATGTGTTGATTCTAGGGTTTCCGTAACCAACGACGCGGAAAAAAACCTACTATCAAATGGCGCCGCTGCCGCTTGGGTGACCGGAAGTGCGAAAAAGGACGTAAAGACAGAATTGGAAAGTTGCTGAAGCGAAAAGCTGCTCAATTTGGACAGCCTGACCTTTTCGGGAAACTTTCTATTTTTGGTTTTTAGTGATTTTTAGCAGTTTTTAAATTACTATTTTTAATGCCTCGGAAGGCCGAGTGCAAAGTTGTAATAATTTAGGAATTTTACTGCTTTCCATATAACTGCTAGATCTTGTTCTAGGGTTTTTTAGAAACCCTAGATTAAGTGGAAAATACCAAAAAAATAATAAATTCAAAATTCAAAAAAATTAGGGTTTTATATTCTGCAGATTTTTAGAAATCACCAATCAAGGATTTGCGATTTTTGGAAAGATTCCAAAATCTTGAAACTCTGCTTAATTAGGGTTTCCCCTCTTAGAAGTTTCATCTTTAGAAGAATTTCTATCTTTAGAAATCTTCCGAATTTGGAAAAGTCTGCAAAAGGAAACACCCCAAATCTAGCAGAATTTCAATTTTGGGAAATTTCCCAAAATTATAAGGGATCTCGCAATCAAATCTTTCTTGGAAGATCTCCACAGTTCGGGAAACCTTCCAATCTAGGTATTTTCCAATCTGGGAATTCCTAAATTTTAACCCATCTCGAATTTGGAAATTAATTCAAAAACTTGCCTAAATCCAGTGCTTGTTCTGTGAACCCTAAAAAGGCAAGGATCTTCCAAATAGAATCCCACATACCTAGACCGTGCGATCTAATTGTTTCTGCAGGAACACGATCCAGTGTGGGTAGGGAGCGAAAGCTCAAAGAGGTGGAGTCGGGCCCAAGCCCATTAGGATACCCCTCTCTAACCCACGGAGGAGACCCCATGGCGTGGCCCACGGGAGGTAAGTCTCTATCCTCGCCTTGAGTGCGATACAGAGCAATTTGGGTGAATCATTGCCGCTTGTCTATTTGCTTTCGCATACATATTATTCGACTTGCGTGGCGTGGCCGTTAATCAATCAACTCTAAGAGAGCAGACCCAGCTCCAAATTGAAACTGGTGGGATTTCATCACCCACCTCATCACTCCAGCTGAAATTGCTCCCCAGGATCCATCTATAATAAAAAGAATCAAGAAGTAGAGCCAATTAGCCCGGTGTTCGAGGAAAAATCCACGCAAAGCGAACCCGCTTAACATCCAATCAAAATAAGACCACGAGCGCGGGTCCCTGTTGTCTAACACACCCATAAGTCCCTGCTACTCAAGTACACTGAGCTCGACGTGGCATCTTGGACTATTCGGCGGTTAGTTGCGTGTGGACTAGGAACACGCACCAACCCTAGCTTAACCCGAGGGAACACTCTTCTTATACACTTGACCAATCCGGTTAGTCTGGGACGTACTTAAGTCAGCCATTGTGCCGCACGTCTGTCTAGGCTTCGGATTGCCTTGTTGTTAACTAGAGTTAGTACTAAAGGATTCGCTCTGAAGAGTGTAGCCTGGTGAGAACCTCTGAGTGAAAAACAGTTAGTCCGGCGGTTAAAAGATAAACCAGTGGTCCGCCCACTGTCATAATCTACTCTAGCCCCAAAACTAACAAAGATAATTCCTAAAATATATCCTCATTGCTTAGAATAGGATTATCTGTGCTTGGTGTGCATAATTTAGGATAGCGTTCCTCTCTGGCAACTTTTTGCCAAGTATAGAGCTTGCCTCATTCGCGTATGCCCGGTTGGACTCGCCCGAACAAGCGCTTGGTTCGATCTGAGAATCACGTACCTACAGTGGATCCTCCACTGAATTCTTCCCCATCTCTTTCCCCACCCACCTCCCCCAGTACTACTACCTTTGTAGTCATGGCAGTCGAACGACCTCTTATCGAGACATTCGCTCCTATCTCTGCCAATCCGCCCACTTGCATTATTCTCCCACCTACTACGGCGGTACAATTTGAGATCAGGCCACAGACGATCCAAATGCTGCCAACCTTTTGTGGTCTCCCAAGAGAAGACCCATATTCCCATATTAGGGAATTCCAACATGTTATCCTACTTTTCAAGAATCAGAACCTCGATGATGACAATGTCCGTTTGCGAGTTTTTCCATTCTCGCTCAAAGACCAAGCCTCAGATTGGCTCTACTCCTTACCCGCTGATTCAATCAGCAGTTGGAAAGAATTGGTGGGCAAATTCATGTCTAAATTCTACCCCATGACTCGGACCAACCAAATGAAGCAACTCATTCAGGACTTTAGACAGAAGTCCGATGAGAAATTTTTTGAAGCATGGGATAGATTCCAAGACTACCTGACTAAGTGTCCCCACCATAGCATCGACAAGGGCAATCTTGTCCATGTCTTCTACAAGGGACTTACTGATGAGTCCCGGACCATGGTAGAGTCAATGTGCCAAGGAAAATTCCTGCACCAAACTCCGACCGATGCATACAAATTCTTGGGAGAGTTAGGAGAAAACTCTCAACATAGGACGACTGACTCAGAGTTCAGTCGAACCACTTCAGTCCAAAGGACAACCAAGGGACATGATGCTACAGCTGATACTGAGCTTCGATCTGTCATTCAAGAGTTGAGCAAGTCAGTCTCGGCACTAGCTGTGTCTGTACAAAAGCCTACTCAACAATCTACCCCAGTCATGCATGTGGGACACGAGAGCCCTATGGAATCCTGCACCCTCTGTCTGCAACCCTCCCACACTACTGACCATTGTCCTTTGAATGAAGGATGGTCTAATCCTCTTCAGGAAGAAGTTTGTGCTTTCAGCACATACAAACCACCCACTCAGAACTCGTATAGTCAATCTTATCATCCGGACACGAGAAACCACCCTAACTTCTCTTGGAGGCCTCAGTCTACTCAACCACAAGCTCAACCTCCACGTCAACCTCAGGGCATGTATCCTCCTGGGTTCAATCAACCCAATAGGCAATTCAATCAGGGACAATATCAGCAGAATCAGTACCCATCTACTCAGAACCAGCAGTTCCAACAGGGTCAATACTCTGGACAACAGAGCACATTTCAGAATCAGCAAAGAGTTCCCCAGAACTTTCAGAACCAACAGATTGTCCCAACTAATTCCTCCGCCTATAACTATAATGCCCCGTTGAGCTTGAGTCGCGAATTGGTGCCTCAGCTCCCATTAGCTGCTCCCCAACAGTCGGTCCCCAAACCTGGTATTGAGGACCTTCTAGCTCAACTCATTACTCAATCAATGCAACGCCTAGAGCAACAACAACAGCAATCCATGCTTCGTCTAGAGCAACGCTTAGGTAACCTGGAAGCTGAGAAAGCTAAAGGCATTTTTCCTAGCCAACCCATTGCTAACCCAAAAGGAAATGCCAAAGGAGCAATATATGAGATCGGTTCCCAATCTCAGAGCCAGAATGAGAACTGTCAAGGGGAGGTGCAAGCTGTAACCACCCTACGATCTGGAAAAACTGTGGACATGGGAGTCCAACCACCACCGGTGCCATCTCCAGCACCCATCACTCGCACCGTGGAAACTAGTCCAAATCCTACCTCTGCACCAACATCAGATATCCTTGTGCAAAAATCTAAGGCTAAAGACAAATCCATTTGTCGAGTAAAGCCTCCCTTCCCGGACAGACTCGTCCAAGATAAGCAGGATCAGCAATTCTCTGAGATCTTAGATGTCTTTAAAGATGTCCAGATCAATATCCCATTCCTTTCTGCTATCAAGCAAATCCCCTCCTATGCCAAATTCCTCAAGGACTTGTGCACAGTTAAGCGGCGTACGCATGTACCCAAAGCTGCCTTCTTGGCCGAAAAAGCTACCGCGTTCATTCAACGCGACAGTGTGATCAAACACAAGGATCCAGGTAGCCCAACTGTCCAATGTGAAATTGGTGACAACTTTAGCTGCACTGCCTTGCTAGATTTAGGGGCTAGCGTCAACCTCATACCATTCTCGGTATATCAGCAGTTAGGACTGAAAGATATGAAACCTACCAATGTCACCCTAAAATTGGCTGATCAGTCCATCAAAATTCCAAGAGGAATTATTGAAGATGTCCTAGTAAAAGTCGCTGACTTTTATTATCCAGTGGACTTTATCATTCTCGACACCGAGCCGTGTCAGGATAACCGCATTCCGGTCATCTTAGGCCGTCCATTCCTTGCCACCGCGAACGCACACATCGGGTGCCGGGACGGAAATATGTCCATTGCTTTCGGTAACCTCAAAGCTGAGGTCAACATCTTTCGTTTAATACAACAAGATACCGATCGCGAAGTGACCGATGAAATGTGTGCCGTTGAGAGTCTAATCCCGGACTCCACCGAAGATATTCTTAAGCAGTGTCTAGAACACTTTGGAGCTGACTTTGCAACAGAGTCAGCTATTTCTGATCTCAATGATCTTTTGGAGACTGCTCCACTGATAGAGATCCCCGCTCCTCTCATCGAGTTCGAGCCTCTGATAACCATGGCCAGAGAACCCATCATTCCTTTACCTACTGAAGTCAAACCTCTTCAATCCGTGTCTTCTGTGACACCTATTTCTACTCCATCTGCTCCAATATTGGAGCTTAAGCCTCTTCCCACAGATCTTTCCTATGCCTATCTTGGTCCTAAGGAAACCTACCCTGTCATTATTGCTTCCGCTTTGTCTGCGAGTGAACGTAAGAAACTTCTTGAGCTACTCAACGAGCACAAATCTGCGATAGGGTGGACTATAGATGATATTCGTGGCATAGACCCCTCGGTGTGCCAACATCACATCTATCTTGAGGATGAATCCAAAACCTCTCGAGAACACCAGAGGAGGTTGAACCCCGTCTTGAAGGATGTAGTCCGGGACGAGGTCCTTAAACTGTTAGATGCGGGTATCATTTACCCCATCTTTGATAGCAAATGGGTAAGTCCTATTCATGTCGTCCCTAAAAAGGCAGGATTCACAATTGTGGAAAATGAGAACAAGGAAATGGTCACCCAGCGCCTGAAGAAAGGGTGGAGAGTCTGCATCGATTATCGACGACTCAACACCAACACTAGGAAGGACCATTTTCCTTTACCCTTCATAGACCAGATGTTGGAGAGACTAGCAGGTCACTCCTATTACTGCTTCCTTGATGGTTACTCAGGGTATAATCAAATACCCATCGCCCCTGAGGATCACGAGAAGACAACTTTCACCTGTCCCTTTGGCACTTTTGCCTACAAGCGCATGCCCTTTGGCCTCTGCAATGCACCCGCGACCTTTCAAAGGTGTATGATGAGCATATTCTCTGACATGGTGGAAAAATTCCTCGAAGTCTTTATGGACGACTTCTCAGTTTTTGGGTCATCCTTTGATGACTGTCTGAACCATCTAGGGCTTGTACTTCACCGCTGTCAGGACAAGCGACTTGTCCTCAATTGGGAGAAATGCCACTTCATGGTGAAGAAGGGCATTGTTCTGGGACATGTCATTTCCCATCAGGGCATTGAGGTCGACAAAGCTAAAATCGATATCATCTCGACCTTGCCCATTCCTAAGTCCGTACGTGACATCCGGTCCTTTTTGGGACACAGAGGATTCTATAGGCGATTCATCAAGGACTTCTCTCAAATCGCTCGACCTCTGTCCCATCTTCTGGCTAAAGATAGTCCTTTCGACTTTAATGCTGACTGTGTCAAGGCATTTGAGCGTCTCAAATCTGAGCTCACTACTGCGCCCATTATCCGTCCCCCGGACTGGACTCTACCTTTCGAGGTAATGTGCGATGCTTCTGACTACGCATTAGGTGCCGTGCTAGGGCAAAGAGTTGACAAAAGGTCACACGTGATCTACTACGCGAGCAAAACTCTTAACTCTGCCCAAATGAATTACTCTACCACTGAGAAAGAACTCCTGGTGGTAGTCTTCGCCCTTGATAAATTCCGTCAGTACCTCTTAGCCACTAAGGTGGTTGTGTACACTGATCATGCAGCCCTTCATTATCTCATGTCGAAAAAGGAAACCAAGCCTCGATTAATTCGATGGATTCTCTTACTGCAGGAATTCGACCTCGAGATTAAGGATAAGAAAGGAACTGAGAATGTAGTGGCTGATCACTTGTCTAGACTGACTTTAGAGTCATCCTTCGACACCCAGCCCATCCCTGAAACCTTTCCAGACGAACAACTGTTCGCCATCTCTGTTAATCCTTGGTACGCTGACATTGTCAACTACCTTGTCACCGAAGAAATGCCTTCACACTGGTCAAAACAGGACAAAAGCCAATTCCTAGCAAGAGTTAAGTACTACTCTTGGGATGACCCTTATTTGTATAAATACTGTCCTGACCAGATCATTCGTCTCTGTGTCCCTGAGTCGGACCAACTCAATATCTTGTCTTCATGTCATGACCAACCTTGTGGTGGTCATTTCAGCACTAAGAAGACTGCAGAAAAAGTGCTGCAATGCGGATTCTACTGGCCCACATTATTTAAAGATGCCCACATCTACAGCAAAACCTGTCCTAATTGCCAGCATCTAGGCCGCATCTCCCAGAGGAACATGATGCCCCTAACTCCCATCCAGGTCGATGAGATATTTGACATTTGGGGCATCGACTTCATGGGCCCCTTTCCCATTTCTTATGGTTTTGAGTACATTCTCCTTGTGGTAGACTATGTATCCAAATGGATAGAAGCCATTCCCACCAAGACCAATGACCACAAAGTAGTGGTCAAATTCCTAAAAGAGCTCATCTTCGCCCGATTCGGTGCCCCTAAGGCCATCATTAGTGATGGGGGCACCCATTTCTGCAATAGGATATTCGCGAAATTAATGAAATAATATGGGGTAACCCATAAGGTTGCCCTAGCTTATCATCCGCAGACTAATGGTCAAGTGGAGGTTTCTAATCGTCAGATCAAGCAGATCTTGGAGAAGACAGTCAATACCACACGTAAAGACTGGTCTACTCGTCTCACTGATGCTTTATGGGCATACAGAACCGCCTACAAGACCCCACTCAATATGTCTCCCTATCGTCTGGTCTTTGGGAAACCCTGTCATCTTCCGGTAGAGATTGAACATCGTGCCCTGTGGGCCATTAAGAAACTCAACTTCGACCTCGACTCTGCAGGGGAGGAGAGAAAACTTCAAATGAATGAGTTAGAAGAACTCAGAAATGATGCCTACAACTTGTCCAAGAATTACAAAGCCAAAATGAAGTGGATACATGACAAGAGCATCCTCAGGAAAGAGTTCCATCCAGGACAGAAGGTCCTTCTTTATAATTCTCGTCTTCATCTCTTCCCTGGGAAACTGAAATCTAGGTGGACCGGTCCTTATACGGTCACCGCAGTCACACCCTTTGGGGCAATCACTATTGAGGATCCCAAGGATCACTCCTCTTTTCAGGTCAATGGGCAGCGTCTAAAACAGTTCCATGAACTTGACGTATTGTTCATTCAGACTTTTGAGATCGATCTCATCGATCCTGCCTATGTCGACTGATGATCTACTCAGTCTCCTGTGCTCCAACTTGGTTGGGGGTGCCTGTCACCCCCGTTGTGTCTGGCTGAAGACGTAAAACTTAGCGCTTTCGGAAAGGCAATTCCGGTATTCCTAGAGTACATGAGTCTCATGCATTTGTTATTACTGTTATATCTCTGGAAATGCAGGTACATTCATTCTTCCGATCATCAGGTACCACACACTGTCGAGTTTCTGCCGACTTGGTAACATCCTTCCTGAATCTTTGCATCATCATCTCTGATTTGTTATCATTTTATGTCCCGGTCATGAGCACCGAGGACGGTGTTGTATTTTGGTTGGGGGTGGGTATTTACCAAAACTCATGTCTTCAAAAAAAAAAAAAAAAAAGGTTTTGGGGTGATTTCCGATGTTCTCCAAAAGTTTTCTAGAATTTCAAAAATGTGTCAAATACCCTGACTTTGATTAGCTAAAAACCTCCGTTAAGTCAGTATTGAGGATGTCAATTTTTGTTTAAAGTTAGCATTGAGTCAATTCAAGCGTGACTACAGCAGGTTTGAAAACTTAGAAAAACTCAGATTCGGCACAATTGTACACTATCAACATCAGAGTTATCCAAAGTTTAGAAATTCTAGAGATCCTGTGAGAAGAATTGTGGAGACCTAACCCAGTAAGCTTTCGAGCCTTTAATCATTTCAGAGAGTTATACATTAATCCTGAGTCACAAGATGACTCACTATTCTTCATGCCCGCAATATTCGTTGAGAGATCTCATTATCCTTTGCTTCGATCATAAAACTCGGAACGACATCAACATTGGATTACTACGACAGAACCTTCTCTGTATCCAGTCAAGACAGTATACATGATAGTGCAAACCCTAGAAAATGATTTAGGCCATTTTTCTGAACCATTCAGCCTTTTTACTCACCTGAATTATACTTCACTAGAAACCCCTTGAACCCCTCTATAAAAGCCTTTTCTTTGTAAACCCATCAACCTAAAATCCAGTCCAGCTACGAAGCATGACTGTCTACCCTTATTTTGAGATGGACAAAAGAATAGCTGATATGAGTGTACCGTGAAAAAAAAAAAAAATCAAAAGGAAAAGAAAGTGGTTCAAGCTGAAAACAAAATATGGAAAGAAAGTATGAAAAAGTGCTGAAAAGAAATTGAGCAGTCTCAGAAATATCAAGAACAAGAGAAAAATACGAAAAAAGGAAAAAGAACCAGATAATGGTGTTACGCCGCAGGAAAAATTCAAGAAAATGGCAATATCCTCTCAAGATCTTTGAAATCCTGTATCCCTTTATTTTTCTACACCGGACCTAAGCCTCATTATAACCCAGGAAAGTCCTATTTGATTCTAGGATAGCACGATCATAAAATGTGGAGATTGGAGAAAGGGAAGCTATAGAGTTTGATCTGACGTTCCCGAGTGAAGTGGTATTCCAATCATGAGATCTTCTTCTGTTAAAGATGTCCTTCCTTTAAATAAAACATATGTGAGATCTTTTGGCCTCTTTTAAATACATCTCCTCACATATAAATTGAGAGAAAAGAAGAAAACCCTTCTTGTGTGATTCTATTTTGAGTGCTAAACATGTGAGATTTGAGGTCGAGGCAGAAAAACTTAGAGGTGATCTGGAAATCTTTACTGTCGGATGATGAGAATGTTGAGCACACACACACGCAGAGTCTGACTATTCTGGGTCATGATTATCAGTCTGTAGTCTTGCCAAAACTTTCAAACTCTTCGCTAGCATGTAACTGCTTTTGCATCCATTCAATAATTTGACGAACGGTGTTTTCCCGGAGCTAATATGAAAAAGTGTGCAGCATGTGCAGAGCCCTTTTAAGCTCATTTACTTCGCACTAATTGCCAAGGATTGGCAATATGCTGGTTGGGGGTTGTGATATTCGCTCAAAAGTGCTTATTTTAAGCAATTATCCTTTTAGCGTTATTGCATTCTCCTACGTAAAATACTCTATTTACCTACTTTTCTACGTAAGAGTCTCTTCTGTTGCGTAGAACACACTTTTCTGGACGAAATGGTATATTTGCATGCATTAAACACATTTTCGGAAGTCTAGATATAAAGCCGTTCTGATTAAGTCTCATTACGCGCTTCTTTTATCGCAGGAAACCCGATTGGAGAATTTTAAGGATTATGGGCCCACAACTGACTGCCAGAGCCTTTGATCAAAGCATAAAGAGCCAATGGACTTAGACAAGAAGAAGTAGGCTGAAGACAGGAAGAGCCAGAGAATCGAAAAAGCCTGAGAGAAAATCAAGAGAAAAGAAGAGACTAAGGACATTAAAGCTTATCAACTAACATAAGATGAGGACTCACTCAGTTGGTAAAGCATGCAGAAGACCAAGTCAAAGACCAGGGTTCAAGACCCTCTATTAGCATTTCTCCTTTATTTTGTAATATTTTCTCTCTCCTCTCTCTAAAACCCTGAGTTCCACATCTTATGGTCATCCTTCGCTCACCACGTGCCCTCATCATCATCATCTGAGCCATACGATCATCTGTCCGACCGTCGGATAATTCAGATTATCTGCCCAATCATCCGCTCACCATCCGATCGCCACTAGATCTCCATCATCTCCATTCATATCCATTAGATTCTCCTAACCATCCGATCTTCTCCTCCCTCACCGTCACCCCATCCCATGACTTACCTCAGCCAATCATCACCATCCATTCCTCATCATTCGACAATTGCCACATGATCTCCTTCTCATCCAATGGCCAACAAGATTGCGGCTCTATAGATGGCAATAGGGAAAATGATTTCTCAAACATCTTCTTTTGAAAATGGAAAATATCTTTTGGTTAAATTGTTCTTTTATGGTAAGAGAAAATTGGAAAGAAAAGATTATGAATGCCTTTTAGAAAACCTTGATTTTTTAGAAAGCATAACTAATACGAACATAGGTTTTAAAATAGAAAGGGCATGTGTTGTTTTCAATATAGAAGGAAAATCTTTTTGGAATGCCAATAGGGTTGGAGGGATTGGAAAGCATTAGAGAAAAAGAAAGGAAAGAGAGAAGAGTGTTTTGGGCCATTAGATTTGATCATATTAGAGAGAATGGCTTGGGAAAGATGGGGAGATGTATAAAAACTAAAACCCAAGCCGTTCTCACTCTCCCTCAACTCACTTTCTAATTTTTATCCCAAGCCGTCACTCTCCCTTGCCTCGAAACCGTCCTCCATTTTTGGCCTGCAACCTGCAACCCGCTCTCTCTCGGACGTCCAGGACAGCAAGAGCAAGCTGCCCCCTCTCTACTCTCTCATATTCCAGCAGCACCTCTCCCCACGCACCGCTTCTCTCCTCTCTTCCCACTCGAAGCTGCCTCTTCCTTTGCTCTGAAAACCCAAGCCGCCAATCACAAGAAAGAAAAAAAAAAAAAAGAAAAAAAAAATATTTTTTTTGATCACCAGAGTTGCAAACCTGCAACTCCGGCAACCTCCATTACCACCGTCTCCAACTCCTCTTGTTGGCGTCGGGCATCGCACTACAACACCGCAGCCCCTTCCTTTCTCCCAACCGTCACCTCCTGCACTTCTCTTCACCATCTCCAGGAGGAACAAAACCAAAAGAACAAAAAAAAAAAAAAAAGAAAAAGAACTCACCGGAGTTGCAGGTTGCAACTCCGGCCAGCACCATTAAAACCGGTGGCACCTTCACCATTCATTCCTTAATCTCCTTCAACCCAGCCACCACCCATGAACCACCCAATCTCCAAGCCATCTTCACTTCACCGCCCCCTTCATCCTCATCTCCACGCTGCATAGCCTCCACCCCCAAACTCTATTACCAGACTAAACTTCTCCACCTTGCTGCCATCTCCAGTCCACTCTTCCCCGACCAAGCCGTCATCTCTCTTGGAGAACCTCTCATCCCCTCTCAAGCCGTCACCACCAATCCACAACCATCTCCATGGTTTTTGAAAACCGTGGATCACTTCCTCCACGGTGAAAAACACCAAGACGTTGACCCCCATCCCTCTCAAACGGTTCTGCTCTCTTGTGCCTCACCCTCCCACACAAAAAAGGGAACAGGAAGGAAAACAAAGAAAAAAAGAAGAAGAAGAAGAGCAGGAGATCGCCACCCTCTCTCCACCGGTTCGCTCAACCCGCAACTCCACGCACCTGCCAGAATCTCCAGCCACGTCTACTCCTTGCTGTTGCGTCCCTCCACGTCACCTTATCATCACGGCTGCAACTCCCTAACCGGTGTTGTCACCCACAGTCACCTCTCCACACCATCGATGCTCTGCACCTCTACAGCCACCGTCTTCCACCATTGTTTCGACTCCCTGCAAGTGCACATGACAGCAATGTTCACCTCACAGTGAATCCTCCAAGCAACACTGGACGCACATCACTCCCACGCCCCCAGCCTCTATCACCACCAGTTCATGCTTCACCACCATTCTTCGTCGAAAAACCACCAATCAACACCATGTCAGTCCACCTTTTGCAGTCCAACCTCACCCATTTATTGGCTGGATGTCTTCTCCATGGCCAATGCTCTCTAAGGTAATACCAAGGGAAACCATCGTCTTCTATTTCCTCTCTCTTAATTTTCTCTCTCTTCCTTGATCTATCTACTTTCTCTCTCTAGTTAACTTACTTTCTAATTAGTTTTATTTTATGATCTCCTTTACTTTAAGTTCACCTATTTGCATTGTAGACAATTTTGAATTAATAAAGATTTTATTATGTTTTAGTTTCTCATTTATATTTCTATTAGTCCATAATCATCTCTCTAAAAATCATGCATGTTTTAAATCCATCGTGATCATCACTCTCACCCGCCATCATCTTTAGTAGCATCCTCTGTGGAAAATCCATCATTTTATGTTCTTGAATTGCGCTAATCTGACTAATCCCGAGTGCGGATCGACATCCGACACGAGCCACTGTACAACCCTATGAAATTTTGCAGGATTTGAGTGAAAATCTCGGATAATATACAAATGTGTTGATTCTAGGGTTTCCGTAACCAACGACGCGGAAAAAAACCTACTATCATTAACTAAGCATAATCATTGGAAATCAAGGATAGAATAGAGCATGTGTAAGCAAGACATAACAATCAATATACAACCAATGATCTATAAGGTATGTAAAATACGAGGATGTCCCATCCCAATAACTCAACCACTAACTGGTCTCCATCTCCTTCACTCGCTAGGACTAGCCGTATGGCTCATCTACAGGATTGTTTGGGGTCTAGATGTGTTCTCATGGCGGATCCACTAATGAAAACTATCCGTAGTTTCCATTAGTGCATGGTCATGGCACATTTTTCACCCTTATCCTTCTCTCCAGATCAAAGATAATATATAAGAAGGGGGTTGCAAGGAAAGAACAATATAATATTAAGATAAAAAGAAATAAAAGCAAATGTGAGTAATTCAAAGCAATAATTCAATCAATTTTTAACCATAATGAACATTCTTAGAGAAAGCAAAATATGTAAATGAAGATATGCACGGTAGGGATTACCTACATCTTAAATAGACAATAAAAACTATATTATAAAGCTTGAATTTGATGGTGGAAGGGAAACTCCACGTTCTTCTTTGAGTTCTCCGATGCCGTTGATTTCCAACTATGTTTAAGAGGTTGATGAGAGGGATTAAATGCTAAATTTTTATCTAGGTTTTAATGGTGGGATGAAGGTGTTCTAAGGCTTTAAAATGTTCTTTAACGGAGGTTTAATGAAGGTGCTTCAATGGAGGAAGAGGGAGCGAAAGATGAGAGAGAATGATAGATTTTTGGGAGGTTCGGAGAGCTCTCCCAAGGGTAGCACGTTTTTCACTATTAGGAGCTCTTTTGCCCCATCATTTCATATGTAGAGATGGTAGGTAATGGGAAAGAGTCCTCTTAAGGATTTAGGGCAACCTTTTCCACCTTCTAAATTCTTCCATTGTTTCAAAATAGTTGTTTATTACACAAGAAAAGTCAATAATAGTTTTTAAGTTTTTCAAAGCAAGAATAATAGTTTCCTTAATTGCAAAATCTCTATACCACTTACCAATTAACAAAAATGACAAGAAAGCAATTAATAATTAAATAAATAGATTATGAGTCATTAATTATGTATGTTGACCAAGTCAACCTTTCCATGAGTCAAATTGACTAAAATGTTCCCATCAAAGTGTGATGAGGTGGCATATTTCAAATATGGCAAAAATGCCCAAAAAATCTCGAAGTGTCTCACATGTGACTCAAATGATGTCCGATTCATTCCAAATTTTACAGGTAGGTCCCACAACTTAGGTTATGCATAATATTAAAATTAAAAATATCTATTTACAGTGTATGGGGGTCCCAAAATAGAAGATTTCTAAGTTCAACTCAAACAGTGTCCAAATGTTCCCGAATTTATCTCAAATTCGAGAGATGAGTTTCCGGTCCTAAGATAAGGTGTGAGTTATTTTTGGAAAGTTTTCGGGGCTCGGGGTCAAAAATACTTTTATTATCTTATTAGATCAAGTATATCATCTAGTATCTAGAAAAGTCCCCTGTGAGTTATTATTCATTATTTTTAGCTGGAAATTAGCCCTAAAAGTGAGTTCTAAAAATAACAAGTTTTTCAAAGTTGTCTGAATCCTACCAAACTTGACAGATGACTTAATATAGGATATCTAAGGATGAAAGTAAGTTCAAACCGCCAAAATTATCTTCTTAGGGTCAAATTACCATAATACCCCTAGTTGAAAGTTCGGGGTATTACAACCTACCAAGGGATTAACGACCCATGGTGAGATCACAATAAAAAATCCAGCAAAATACATTCTATCCGAAAGCATGTAAAACGTTATAAAAAATACATGTAAGAAAAGTAAATCGACTTATTTATGCATCGATTCAAAATCTAAATTGTATATTCATGATATAGAGATAAAAGTCCTAATGTAAGCATACATCGGAAAGCAATAAATTTTTATATAAACATCCACATTTTTAACATAAACAAGATGATCTACAATTTTCAAGAAGATCATGCATGCAAGTATTAAAAACATGGAGCAATAAGCATCTCAAAAACATAATTTCCTCCAAATTAATCTTTTCCAATGGACTGTAAAATCTTTCCCCTTTTATTCTCTTCTTCTTTAGAGAGTTTTCTAGATCTATGACAATCGGGGGACATTTTTGCATGTGGAAGGGCTCCCTCTCTTACAAAGCTTAAATAATAAAAGGCTAGAACAAGAGGGGGACATTTTTTGCATGTAGGAGAAGGCTCAACAACACAAAGTGGGTTGTTTCGCATGAAGTGTAAAATTGTCATCAATTCTCTCCTAGATCTTTTAAGTGTGCTACTATTCTTTGTTCTAGCCTCAATAAAAAGAACATTGTCTATGAGTTGGTTGGCCTACTAAAATTCCTTGTTTATGGGTTCAAAAGCAATAAATAGAGATGTCCTATTTTTTGGAAAATTGACAAAACTAACAAGTAACAATTAATAAAATGTGGGTTCAAAAATTGACTTTATTCAATTTTTGAGTCAAAAGAATTGTGATTTTCCCAAAATTATATGAAGAGTTTTGAAATCATAAACATGAACATATACATCCAAACACATTGAATTTTGAAATTTACCATTAAAAACTCATCATCCATTCAATTAAGTCATATGTATCAACATCCATACTTAAAATCAATCGAAATAAAATTATGGTTCATCGAAATGTAAAGATGATAAGCAATAAAACTAAATTGCAAACTCCTCCGTTCACTTTGGGAATCACCTGCACCACTCCATCATAACCGATCTGAAAAGTCAAAAAGGTGAGCTACAAAGCTAAATATAATAAAGATAACATTGCCCACGCATATGGACATTGGGGGATGCAATGGTAAAACAAGTTTGAAAAATAATGTACATGCCAAAAAGCATCAATTGAAAAAAGAAAGAAATATGAATAATAAACACCATCGAATGATCAACTCGATGCAGTGTACAGAAATAGTCTTGAGTGCCTACCCATTCTTCATCTTGCAACCCAATAGGATATAAAAAAGCATTCTACAGTACCCACCCATTCTCGATCTTCTAACCTGATGGGATGTACGAAGTACTCGTATCCACCACAAGGTACCAAGGAGGTTTGTGGCCTTTACTAGGGCACGAAGCCCTACTTGCTTTCCAAGTACTTATGCATTCTCAATTTTATAATTGATCACATAACCTCATCCATGGATTAATCACCCATGGTGAGTGCACAGTAAAAAGTCTAGCAACATACCATCTATTTGAAAACATGTAAAACATCATGGAAAACACATGTGATAAAAGCAAATCATGTATATGCAGTCACGGTTCAAAACCATAAATACGTATGGAGATAAAAGTCTCAATGTATGCATACATTTTAAAACTTTAAAATCATAAAAATTTATGTAAACATGCATAATTTTTATACATAAACTAGATCTATAATTTCAAGAAGAACATGCATGCAAGTATTTAAAAACATGGAGCCTTATGTAAGTATCATGAAGCGAGAATCCTATCTCTCTCAAGAAAATCTTCTCTAAATATTTTTCTAGTAGAATACAACTTCTTCTTCCCTTTCTTCTATTACTTTTTCTTCTCTTAGAGTTTTCTCAAATAATAGAGGGTTAAACAGTAATGGAAAGGAAAAAAGAAATGATTTAAAGAGTTATTAGATTTGAAATAATGGGAGCTTTTTTGCATGTGAAAGTTGCTCTCTCTCTCACAAGGCTTAAATCATAAAAGGATAAAACAAGTGAGACATTTTTACATGTGGGAGAAAGCTCCCTTCTCCAACACAAAAGTGGGTTGTTCAACATAAGGTATTAAATTGTCACCAAATCTCTCCTAGGTAACCATAATCCAATTATAAGAGTTTGTGTCTCCTTAAATCTTATTGGTTCCCTCCTTAAAGCTCTCTCCCTATTGGTTCTACTTACTCATCAACTAAGTTATTGTTTGCAACTTGTACTTGTCTCTATACAATACAACTCTCTTTTCCTCTAAAATGTTGCTAACAATATGCATGTAGGTTTTACACTCCACCTCATCAATTATACTCCCTATAAGGGAGCACACTAAGCCTTAGGAAGTGCTTAATGATTTTACAAGTGGTGGTGTATTCCCTTTATACAACATAAAATCAATAATTAAAAACAAATCAACCTAGGTTATATATGTGCACACATGTATATAATTAAATTAATATGGGATGATGCAATAAATGTGTAGTGACGATAAACAACAATTTACACATGCACTACTGTGGGTCCCATAATTTCACCACCATGGCACGTGGCAGATTCAGGGCATGATATTCCTTCCTTTGATACTTCTGAGAACTTCAGACAAGCTGGCGGCTCATAACCAACTAACGGCCCATAACCAGCTGACGGCCCATAACCGAGTGACGGCCCAGAACCAACTAATGGCCCAGAACCAGCTAAGGGCCCAGCACCAGCTGGCGGCCCATAACTGGCTAATGGCCCAGCACCAGCTGATGGTCCAGCACTAGCTGGCGGCCTATAACTAGCTAACGGCCCATAACCAGCTGGCGGCCCAAGATCACCTGAAGGTCTCAGGCCACTCGATAGCCCAATTCCAGTTGACCCAAAACCACCTGACGGCCCAGACCAGCTGGCGGACCATGACCACCAGATGGTCTTAGACCATCGAACTATGCAAGTCCACCAGTCGAGCTTTATTGGCCAAATACTAATGGGCCCAGGATGTAAAAAGGGAAATCTAAGACAGACAAGAGCGATCCAGGTTGGCTCTCCCTTTTGGGACAGAGGGACACTCGGGAAACACATGATAGACTGCTAACATGAAGTAGGGACGGAAGAGAAAAAGAACAAAAAGTGAACGGGCCACCTCTGGCCCAGCCAAAGAAAAGAGACTTGAAAACAAAACAGAGAGATGAACAGAGACGGGGTCTATAAATAGAGGACCCCTCCTTTACAGAAGAGGGAAAAGACTTCCTTACAGGGGGGATAAGAAAAGAAGAATAAATCAGATCCAAAACAAAGAGAAAGATTTGGGAAGGGGAAATCGGAAACTACCTCCCTCTTTCCTTGAGAGATAACCTTATGTGTGTCTTGCCACAGTGGGGCCGTTCCTGACTTGATCTTCGGAGTGTCTTTGGCAGGTACACCACCCCTTGGCTTCGGAGGAGGTGATCGAGGAACAGGAGTGGATCTAGAGTTATAGCGGGCGATGGGATAGAGTCTTGAAGACGGAGGAGACTCTCTATAGCCACTTTCTCATTGGCAACCGACTTCAACCTCGCATAGGCAACTTTCCTAGAGTCGGACATCTTTTACTAGCGATTTGTAAAATTATTTAGAATATGAAGAGGCTTTATGTATCAAATGAAAAGATCCCATTAAAGAAGAATATTTGTTGACTTTGAGGGTGGAAGGGTGAGATTATAGTTTTTGCCCCCACAACTACGAACATAAATGAGCCGTATACCCCACATGATGCACAAGATCTATTTCCACATCATATAAAAGCAAATATGATGTTAAATAAATTTTTATTTTTTTAATAACTCTCAAAATTCAACTCAAATGCATCCCAAAATGTGAGTCATCCCAAAATGATATAATCTACTAAATTAGATGATAAAAACATTTCATGAAAAAATTATGAAAATGCACCTAACTTGGAATACCAAAATATCTCTCATATTGAAATTTTCTAAAAATGTGCCATGTGATTGAATTTATCTAATATATATATATATAAATTTACATTAGGGTTCCTACCAATTACACATAAAAGCTCAAATGTAGAGTGAAATTACCAAAATGCCTTTGAATGACAAAATTAACAACATACCCTTTTAGAACAAAATCATCCAAGAGTTCTTAAAATTTACATAGTCTCCAACGTTATTAGGTTACCCTATAATGATATTACATGCAAACAAGAAAGTGAAAAGACTAAAATACCCTTAAATTGTAATATTATCATAATGCCCTCTAAGGAAGATAAAATTTATAGTTATTACAAGCATTGGCGTACACTAAGGTCCATACGAATATGAATTTAAAAAAATTCATGGTATTGCTTGCTTTGTCTCAAAAGGGGAGGCGTAGCAAATTTGGTTGCTATAGAATATTATATTCCCCCAAGTAGGATTTTAGAGTACCCCATATCTGATGGTGGTGGCATGGTTTTGCCCCATCACAAAGTCTTCAGTACACAAATGGCTGCACTCACAACAATGATAAAATCCTCTGTTTAATGGTGGTACGTAGCAGTGAATTGGTCTTGCCATAACAACTTGGGGTGCTCATGTTGTGGTGATAGGTGGATCCCTTCTCTTGTTGCTAGTAGTGATAATTGGATCACACCTACCTTAACCTTTTGAGTGCTATAAGGATCAAGGATGGTAGCGAACTTCTGATCTCTTATGGCATTAGTAATGTCAGTGGTTATTTTGGTGACAACAAACGCAACAATGGAAATATGGATGTCTTTTTTTCATTTTGGCCATCAATTTGGTCATGGCAATGGTGCGTAACCTTGGTTCGGCTTCCTTCTCATTGGCTTCTTTAAGATAACCCAATTTGATGTATTTCCTTAGAACATTAGAAGGCACCCTAGTTGATACACTCACGATGGTTCAATCTTGCGATGGACTATGTTGACTTGATTGGAGCTATTCCTATTCGATCTACAAGTTGTCACTTGGCCAACTTCATCTACAGCACTTAGGCCCATTATTTTACTAATGAAGGGCTCTGATGACAGTCAATCACCAGACTATAGATCATTCGTAGGATCTTGATTGTGTACATCTTTCTAATGAACAAAAACATGCACAAATGTTAATATAGTTTATAGAAATCATTTTGTTTTTCTTTCTCAAAGATGAGAGGAAGAGTAGGTCCCACCAGGCATGTCATAAATTTGTTCATAAAAAATTTAGATGAGTAGAAGAGGGGAAATAAGGAAAAACCTTCTCGATACCTTCATTTGGTGTCAAACTTCTCTTTAATTAACTTAATAATTGAGGTTTTATTACTTAGTAATTTTTATGAAGTTTAGTGCTCATACCCTCAACTTGATAAATCAAGATCGTTAATTTTATCTCTCTTCTCAGAGAGATAAATATATCTAATAGAGAAAGGAAAGAAATATAATTAAATAAACTATAAATAAGAAGAATGTCATTTTCATTGATTTTTTTATACATTGAAGGGGTGTATTCCCATGCAAAATGATAACAACCACATTTAATAATTTTATATGGATATTCTATGCATAGGATTTGTGATTATGACCATATTCTTGGTGGTTTCCCATCATTATCGAAATTCTCTTATTGTAAAGAATAATTTCAGATTCTAGTTTGGCAAAGATTTCATGTGACACAAAACATTCTTGTAACCGTTCCTACGAGTACCAGTGTAGAGTTGAAGATGTCATGGTACGCATACTTCACCAACTACGTGAAAACTAAAAAACAAAGACAGCAAGAATCAGACGGTTGAAGACAGTATTTATCTGAGTGACTGCCCATTTGTCCATTAAAGATCGTACGCGCTCGCATAGGAAGGTAAGTGACTTGGTGACCATAGGAATAGGTTTTAAATGAATAAAATATAATGGTAGACCTAGTCAGAGGACAACCTTGATAAGTTATCATTTTATACATTTTTACCCTATTTTCCTAAGTTGGTTATTAGAATTATCCTACATAAATCCTCAAACATACATGAAAAAAGGATATTCTCTTTTCACCAATTGTATATTAGATTTCTCTTAATAATAGTCAATTCTTTATATTAATAATCTTATTTCATTAGGTACTTGAGCCCAAGACTAAAGTGAGCATAAGTCCAAACCCAAAAGCTTATTTACAAAAGTCTAAATCTGAGCAAAAAGGTGGACTACGTTGATGGGCCAAGAAGACAAGCCAAGAAGTTGGACCAAGAAGACAGGCCAAGAAGTTGGGTCAAAGAAATGGGCCAATGAAGTGGACCAAGTATGGACCAAGGTGGTTTAGATTACAATAAATTGAACGGTCCAGATTACGAAAGGCATGAAGATGGCTTTCCAAAAATAAAATATTTTTAAAATTTAAAAATGATGGAATGCTTAAGATAGAAATATCTTATCAAAAGAAAATTTTCTTTTTGCAAAATAAAAAAATATTTTATTGATTTTCAAAATGAAGTTTCAAAAGAATAATTTGGTGAGTGATTCTATTGGGAAAAGAAAAATATATTTTATATAATTATTTTCATCTTTGAAAATATTTTTTCAAAGAAAAGAAAGTCTTAATTCACAAAAGATGGAAAGAATGTTACACATCCCAGCCTATAAAAAGACCTTCAATGGATGATGGAAGGAGTTCTTTTCTTGGCTACTTTTCGGCTGACGATCTCTCTCGGCTATGCACATCTTACGAATACAGTCTTCTCTTAGCATCGGATCTATTTTTCATTTTTTTTATTTCTTTTAGTCATTTATTTGTTCTTCTTGTAATTTTTTCTTTTTTTAGTTTAGTTTTGATTATCAAGTGTAATATTTTTTTATCATTAGAGAGATTGACAACCTCTATTGATGACCGGTAAAAACTCGTTCTCTAAAATTAAAGTTATAAAGTATTTTTTTGTCAGAATTATTTTTGGTTGATCAAGTTAATTTCACCATTCTCATCCCCTTCTTGTGGTTCGACCCCGTATTTGCACTATACATAAATCGTTGATTTGGCTTTTGTAGATTTGGGTTTGATTAGACAGTAAAGTACAACGACTAATCAAAATACTGTGAACCAAATGGCGTCATTGCCGGGGAGGGAGAACAAAAGGTGAAGACAACTATCAAGCAAAAATATTCAAGCAAAGAATCATTCTCATCTTTTTCTATATTTTTTTTGTTTCGGCATCCATGTAAGTACCACTTGTGCACCGAATCCCCCTGTTAGCGGTTTCATTTCTCAGTTTCAAAAGTCCTTAAAAAAATAAAAAAAAAATTTTGCTTTACTATTGTAACTATTTTTTTGCTTTATTAGCATAATTTCTTTCTTGCTTTATTAGTGTAATTTGTTTTTTTTGCTTTATTAGTATAAAATCATCCTGGCTTTATTATTATAAGAAAAGAAATTTTTTTTTTTGCTTTATTAGTATAAATTTTTTTATTAGTGTACTTTTTTTCTTGCTTTATTAGTATAATTTTTTGTGCATTTACTATGTTGATTTATTGCTTTAGCATTTTTACATTAAAATACTTAAGGGCATTGGAACCCCAATAAGATACAATTGAGATTTCATCACCCATCCCGTGGCCCAAAACCACCACCCTTGCATATTGTACCCAAAGCCTAAATTAATTTAAAAATCATTAGACATTGGCCTTATGGTTTCGAGCTTGATAGGACGGAAGCGGTTGTTAGCCACTCCAGTGAGCTCTATCAAATTGATAATAAAGGACAGTCTCTGTATAAGGAAATAAGGACGTACTGTCATTAAGCAGGCCTAGTGCCTCTCCTTCTTCCTTAAGAGTACTACTTGTTGTTGGTTTGGCAGAATTTAATTTGTAAGCTTTCGGCTTAATCCGGAACAGTTAGGAGTTGTCTAATTAGGAGAGATTTATTTTAGAAATACTCCAAATATTTCTCAAAAAAAAAAATTAGAAAAAAAATTGGTTACCCTTCAATTAAAATAAGATAAAAGTCAACTTTCGCTTGTGTGGTGTACCAAAGAAATGTGAGAACCAAAGGAAAGAACTATAATGGATTACCGAGAATCGAAGGGGTTTAGTGCATTTTCATATGCAGATTTTTTCTACAATGATGGGAGAAGATTTGAACATGAAAGTGTAATGAACACCTATGGATGTTCTTTTAATCCCTCAAGTTCTAAGACTTATCCAAATTTTAAAAAATTGGCAAAATGTTAACGATCCTAAATGGCCTTCTTCTTGTACATCTTATGTATCCTCTTCAGAGGAGATCCTAGAGGAAGCGTTCGAAGCATACTTACATAATATGAATATCATCCACCAATCAAACAAAACAATCAAGCATGCAAGTTCTTCAACAGCTTCAAACTTTTGTAAACACACCTACATTGTACTTTAATGCCAATGAAGATGAGGAACTCACAAGATTTGAGAATATCGAGGGTGACGATGAACTAAATTTTTCTGATACAATTAATTATCACCCCTCAATTCAATTTTGTTCCTCACCAAGAAGACAATGAGGATATTGAGATGCATGAGGATGAACCTTTAGAAATTTTTGTGCAAAATAATGCATCTCAATTAAATTTTCTTACCCCATGGAAGCTTGTTCTGAATATTGTGATGATGATGTTGATGAGGATGATGCTATAAGGAGGACATCTTTTTGCCTGATCACTACACCAAAGTTGGCAATTTGCAACAGGCAATATTTTGAGTTTGCAACGGTTTTAAACCATTGCAAATTAAAAACGGACCAAAACGATTTCAAAACTTGTCAACGGCTCATAACCATTTTAAAATATATTTAATCGTTGCAAAAATTGTCTACAAATGTAATTTTTGCAACGGATCTGTTCGTGTTTGAAGCGATTAGAACCGTTGTAAAATAAGTATCATAACCGTTGTAAATTGATTGAAATGGTTCTAACATAGGTTTACAACGGCTTAAAACCGTTGTAAACATTTTTTTATTCGAAAAAAAAAATTGTGCGTACACGTGTTCCCGCGAAGACACGACCCTATATAAGGCCCTAATCATCTCAAATCCGTTTACTTACAGCCTTTTTGATATTTCCTCTCAAACCCTGGATCAAACTCTCACTGCTCTTCCTCTCAAACCCTAACCCTAATCTTTTTGATTCTCTCAAATACTAACCCCTCCCTCGGCTTCTCCTCATTCGATTATGTTCTCTCTATCTGGTTTGATTGTGCCCATTGAGGATGTCATATGAAAGGAAAAAGCTCCATCCCATAGCTCCGAAGCGATTCTCCTCTATCTCTCCCAACGTCTTCATCGGATTCAAACAAGGTAAGATGTTTTTGAGAAAGGGTTTTCGATCAGTTTCGTTATCTCTCTCTCTCTCTCTCTGCTCTTGCCCTAAACCCTAGCTCTCTATTTGCACACAGAGGACGCCATGTCAAAGGGAAAAGCTCCATCCCATAGCCCTGAAGTGATTCTCATCTATCTCTCCCAATGTCTTTATCGAATTCTCAGAAGTTAAGATGTCTCTGAGAAAGTGTTTTCGATCGGTTTAGTACCTATCAATTTGGGTTTTGGGTTTGGGAATATGGATCCCTCCTAGTTTTGAGAAGTTTTGTGAACTGGTTCATGAATCAGAACTTGTTTGTGTCCGATTCACAAACCAATGACAGTCTGCAATCAGGTTTAGAACTGTCTATGTAGTCTGCTAGATAAGGTTTACAACTGTCTATGGAGTCTGCAGGTTTACAACTGTCTATGGAGTCTACTAGATCAGGTTTTCAACTGTCTATGGAGTCTGCTAGATTAGGTTTTCAATTGCTATGTTTTTGCTAGATCATGTTTGCAACTGTCTATGGAGTCTCCTAGATTAGGTTTACAACTACTTCACCTATGGAGTTTGCAATCTGCCATAATCAAACTTCTAACCAAATACCATGCTACAAGTCTATTCTAACTTATAGCTGCAACCAAACACTTGCAAATTCGATCAGACTGACCTTACGATAGAGAAGAAATAGAATACCTTTCAACAGTTTTTCCTAAATAATGTCAATTAAATCTTTATAATTCATAATCGTAAAACCACAATTTACCAAACAAGTGAAGTCCCTATGATATTTACTATTCAATAACCAAAGAGTGGTTTGAATGTTGTGAGCAATGAACATGGAGAATAGACAAATCAACCAATTCTTTTACCCTTTAGATGATGAAATGTCACGCAAAGGTTGCAAGATTATTAGAAATAATAAATTGTTGGGAGACTGAAGCATTAAGAGTTTATTAAGAACTGTGAAACTATTGATGAACAAGCTTTCATGAGTATATAGTACAACCCTTATTGTTATGGCGTTGTTTTCGTACTTGGTCGCTCATTAAGGTTTTCGCTTGTACGTCATTTTTCCATCTCACTATGGATGCTAGGGCACATGTTATATTTCTAAATGTTCATCTTATCTCAAGATAAAGCTAGTTCTATGTGTTAGACTATTATTGATAGAGGATCCATACTTGCCCCGTTGCTTAATTAGAGAAATAATTAACGAGTTTTGAGCACTTAGATGACCTAGATCAAGTCTCCAAATTAATGATAACTGAGATCTACAGGGAAGGATGACTATGATAGAATGGTGAGTTAAGGTAAAAACCAAAAATACTCCTATAGCTGAATATGAAGGACTTGGCAGTATAGAGTTTTTATATCTAAACCTCCAAAATCTTGTCCATCATTTGTTAAAACATCTGAATTTTTTTTCAACTTTGGATTCGAATAGGACGTCCAGCAGAATCATTGCCTTTTACTTTGCTTATTTTACTTTTCTCTTTTTAATGATACATGAGATTTCAGATAAAGATTTATTTGCTCTAATCTTTTATTATTTGCAGAGTTTTTGGGGTAGGTTTAATGCTAGAGTTCTATCTCTGTGGATCGTTGACTGCATAATATATGTTATAACAACATGCTATGACTATGTTTATTGGTGGATGTGATGTTCCATAGCTGGTTTATAAATTTTTTCTGATTTGGTCTATGTCTATATCTGATTTGGTCTATGGGGACAAGTGTAGCTTATTGAATTCCTTGTTACTTTACTTCCAGTTCCTCCATAGATAAATGCACTTAAAAAAAATCTATGGCCTACTTTGTGGCAAATGCATACCCTAGTTATGGTGGGCCCCACTTAACCTTCACCATGTTTAGTAAAGTGAGAGAGGGAAGTAGGAATATAATTATTATATATGGTAGAAAATGTACCATTTTACTTGCTAACAACTTGAAATTAAGCATGAAAATGAAGTCCAGCAAAATAGTTCTTTTTTTTCCATGTATGTATGTATGCATGTGTATGTACTCATATAAATTGAAAAAAAATAACAATAAACATTGAAAAATCAGAGGAAAATAAACAAACCCAGTATTCAAAACATAAAATGGTATTGAAATGATTATTTATATCAATGAAACTCTTCTAATATCATTCAAACAGTAGAAAGAGAAAGAGATAGAAATTAAGAAAACTCACTTATGAGCACTGTACTCATATTCCAAGTTGATGAGATGTTGAGAAAATGAAGGGCTTCCTTGAAGAAGAGCACTGAAACTCTTTCCCCTACAAATCCTGTTGAAGAAGTACTGCATGGGTTTCTTAGTTTCCATTGATGTTGATGATGGTGTGTCTTCTGGTTTTCACACCCAAATATTAAACTAAAACTGAAGAATGTTCTTAGTAATTGTTAAGATTCATTTAAAAAGAATAAACCCTAGATCTTAAGGAAATGGGATATTTTTCACCAACATTACTCATCAATGAAAATCCCACAAGGGAGGTGAAGAACCAATTTCAGTTAGCCCAGCAAGTCCTATCTACTTATTTAAAGAAAACATTTATAAGGTTTGATTATTTGCCTTATGTTGAATTTTATTTCAAATTGATGATTTTGTTTGATTAGCCTATGTATTGTAATTGACATGCTTTTGCATTGGCTGCTCAACAACCTGATTGACATGAGGGTATTGTTTTATCATAATCTTATAGTTTAATTTGGATGTTATGATTTCTGTTAGAGATTCTTAGTTCTTGCTCATGTATATGCTGCTCAATAACATGAAGGATTTGCTAGATTAGTTTATATTTTATCTTGCATAGGGATTTATATTTGATTAGTATGGTGATATTCGCTCAAAAGTGCTTATTTTAAGCAATTATCCTTCTAGTGTTATCACACTCTCCTACGTAAAACCACTCTATTTATCCACTTTTCTACGTAAGAGTCTCTTCTGTGGCGTAGAACACACTTTTCTGGACGAAATGGTATATTTGCATGCATTAAATATATTTTCGGAAGTCTAGATGTAAAACCGTTCTGATTAAGTCTCATTACGCGCTTCTTTTGTCGCAGGAAACCCGATTGGAGAATTTTAGGGATTGTGGGCCCATAATCAACCTACAATGCCTTTAATCAAAGCATAGAGAGCCACAGGCTATGACTAGAAGATATGGGCCAAATATGGGCTGAATAAGAGGACCAAAAAGCTGGCCCAAAGAATGAAGAGAGCAGCAGAGCTTTTAACCAAGAGATGGACCAAAGCGTTTAATGCCACATGAGTCAGCAAGGAATGATGGTCTACTCTACTGGAGAAGTGTGAGGATGGTCACAGTGAAGACCAGGGTTCCAGACCCTCTACTACCATTTTCTCTTTAATTTTATAATATTTTCTCTCTCCTCTCTCTAAACCTCATCCTCTCTCTACCCTCAAATCTGAATCATCCGATTCTCTCTCCCTCCTCAGTCACTCAATCCTATGGCCTACCTTGGCCAATTTCTATCGCCCGATCATCACCATCCATCTCTACTGTACGATCACTCAGTCAGTCCCCCGATCATTCATCTCACCATCTCATAAATCTGATGGCCCTCATCACTTCATGTTCAATCCTATGGGCCTAAGCCAAGATAAAATGCGGGCCCATTAGCAGTGACCAACGGTATAGCCATTTAGTGGACCCCACAGCCTTTATGATAGAATATCCCTCTATTTCACCCAAAAGAGGAACTTTCCCAAGAGTTTGAAATTTACCCAAAAAAAGGGGGAAAGTTGTAAAAGAATAAAACCTTCTTATAAAATTTGCCAAAGAAAGGTTTCTTTTTAAAAGATTTTTATAAAAGAAATAAATAAGGGTTGTGGGTCCACTTTAAGTTAGAACCGTTAGATCTTTAGAAAGAAGGAAAAGTTTTTCGACCAAAACGGGAGGGTATGTGGCGATTTCCAATTCGGGAATAAAAGAGGTCATCTCCCACTAATTACAGCCAGCACGATTTTCAAAAGAAATTAGAAACCGTGGGTTTCTAATATAGGAACCCACGGTTCCTATAAAAAGGGAGGATATTTTCATTACCTCGGCTCTCTCTTCAGTCATTCTCCCCCCCCCCTCCCATTCTCTTCCACGGACTGCAACTCTCTTCTATTCTTGACTGCCATCCTTCACACAGCCCGTCTCTCTCCACTCTCCTTTCTCCAACGCCCCTCTCTCTCATTCTCTTCCCAAAAGAGGAACCAAAAAAAAAAAAAAAAAAAAAAAAGGAAGAAGAAGAGGGAGCGTTTCTTCTTGAGAGGCTGTCCCAATCTCTAGGTCTCTCCTTTCACAATCGTCCCTCCTTTTCCTCTCTTCCACCGCTTCGCCCTCGCCTCTCTCACAAAAACCAGAAAAAGAAATAAAAAAAAAGAGAGAAGTAAAAGAGGAGAGAACGGTGGGTTCTATCTTCCTCAGCCCGCCTGCAACAGTGCCTCCACCATTGCCATCTTCATGCTTCATCCACCATTGAAGGATCTCCACGTCAGCTCCATCTCCCACCTGCAAACAAGTTGCAGGCGGTGAAAACCCCCAAACCGTCCTCATTTTCTTCACCAAAAACCAAAAAAATAAAAAAAAAAAAAGGGAAGAAAAGAAGAAGAGAGAAGAAGGAGATCTGGGCGTCACCACTCCTCCTTGCTGCTCCACCTTGCTGCTGCAACACCTCCAGACCGCCTTCCTCTTCTTCCATCACCTACTGCACCGCCCCACATCTCAAACCGAGCCAGAGTTGCAGGTTGCAACTCCGGCGAACTGCTGCAGTAGCGTTTTCATCCCCCTTGTCACATGCGATTTCCCACGCCTCCATCCACACTTGCAGCTCCCACGAGTTGCAGGCCGATCAGCCAGATCTCACATCTGTATGTGAACCACACCTGCACCATCCTCTTTTCTGCATCACCGTTGCAGCCTGCTACCCACTACAACCATCCTCGTCTCCTCGAGCCTAGCCGTCCTAAAGAGAAGAGCAACCACGCTGCCACCAGCCTGCTCCACCACCGATCTTGTTGGTCGAACCAGCAAGAATAGCCTACTCCTCTCCCCATGCCTTCATCTCTACAAGCACTTCCATCCCGTGGGATCTCCTTCCCTCCTTTGACGCAAGGTGCATGCTTCTTTCCACGTCAAGGCTTCAAAGGGATCACCTGATCCACTACAACACCATCTTCCTCCACACGGGCTGAGCTCACCACCATCACCATGCAACCATCTCTCATGGTAAGTTCCTCTACTTCTCTCCCCCATCTCACCACTTTCTCTCTCTAAGTTATCTTTTTCTCTATCTAAACTTTCTCTCTCTATTTGTCTCTAGGTTTTCCCCTTTCTCTCTCTACCTTATTTTCTTTTCTCTTTCTATTTTTTTTTCTCTCCTATTCTTAATTTCTCTCTCTAGGTTTCAATTAGTCTTTCCCTTAATTCATCTCTCTCTCCATCCATTTCTCTCTCTAAAATCTCCCTCTCTAATTAGTTTTTTTTTTTTTTTTATCAGCTTTACTTGAATCTCGATTATATGCATTGTAGACAATTCTGATTTAATAAAGAATTTTGATTATGAGTTATATTTGGATTATTAAGTTCTCATTCCTATTTTGATCAATATTGTTAATGTGCACAGTTCTGTTAAAAATCCAATCAAGATTATTTTAGATCTCACCCCACCATTCTAGCAATTTCCGTGTTCAATGTGTTCTTATTTGTGCTAATGCGACTAATCCCGAGTGCGGATCGACATCCGACACGAATCCACAATACAAACCTGTAATTTTGCAAGAATTTTGAGGCTCGGATCACATTACAAATCTTGTTGATTCTAGGGTTTCCGTAACCAACGACGCGGAAAAACCCTACTTTCATATGGTGCTTTATTTTGTAAAGCAACACTCATATGCCAAATATTTTTAATAAGCATATCTGATTGGTATAGTCAAGTATAATTTTATTCATTGTGTGATTTGATCAACCTGTAACAGTCCTGACACCGCTCTGACCCATGGTATAGTGAATGATGACTCGTTGTGGTCTATCTTACATGGCTTAGATTGACTCTAGGTGGTGCATATCTATGTAAAAATTACTAGAGACCTAGTCACCCTTCCCCTAGAGATATAAGTTGCCCATTTGAGGATTGTTATTTGTTATGTTATTTATTATGTTATTTATCTTACTCAGTGAGTGAGATGCTTATTTATCGAAGAGATGTACTGTTTACATTAATCTCTTCATACATGTCCATGTCATTTGCTAGCACGATATGCTGCTTACAAATGATGATCCTTGAATTGTCCAGAGTGGATAGTTTAGCAATTGATATGTGTTATGTGTTGTTGTATACATGAATTGTATGTACTTGTTCAAAATCTGGTAATATGTCGTCGTTTTTCCCCAGATATATGATTTTTGGTTATTTTTTATGCCTTTGCTATCTTTGATAGTTGAATTGGCATGAAAATTAACAAAAAATGTCTGTATATTTGGGGAAATGCGTCAGAATGCTGTGAATTTTAAACAAGCACATACAATTCATGTATATGTACAACACATAGCAAGATCAATTCTTGAATGGGTTAGGGTTGACCTAACAGCAGTTGAACCTATGTATTCAAATTAAAACTAAAGTAATTAAGGCATAACAAACATTGTATGTCCTAGTGCACTATATAGCGTCATCAATCAATAAAGAGTGGATGACGTTGGACGATCGAGCAACGGTGGAGTACGCAGAAGGAGTTGCTTCATTTCTAGAGTTTACGATGGAGAATTGTGATGGTCATAATAGGTTTTTGTGTACGTGTATTAAATGCCGAAATAGAAGAGGGATAATGGTCGGCCTCCACACGATTTCAAAACATTTGTTTGAAAATGGTATTGATCGATCGTATATTACGTGGTTTTTTCATGGAGAAAGAAAACCTTCAAATGATAAACAACCATCAACAAAAGAGTTTGTTGTTGAAAACAATTGTGCGGACAATCCTAGGATGGATGAACTTGTGAACGATGCATTTGGAAGGATTGGTGAACATGCTGATGCATTTATGGAGGATATCTTAAGAACCGAAGATGGGAATGAAGGCACTTCGAATGTTCATGATCATCAAGTGAATGAAGAGAATAAATATAAATCATTACTCGATGATGCAAAACAAGCATTGTACACTTCATGCCCAATAGAATTCACAAAGTTGTCAATTATTGTTGAGTTGTATAACCTGAAGGTATGACATTCGTGGTCAGACAATAGTTTAGGTGACCTTCAGTTGCTAAAAAAGTTGTTACCTGGAGGAAACACATTACCAGAAAATTTTTACGATGTTAAGAAAATGATCAAAGATTTGGGCATGGCGTATGATCAGATACATGCATGTCCGAATGACTGTATTCTGTATTGGAAAGAGCACAAAGACAAGCAAAGTTGTCCAGTATGCAGTGCGTCTAGATGGAAGTCTGAGTATGTGGCACAGAAGCAACGTAAACTAGTCCCTGCGAAGGTTTTGAGATATTTTCATCTAGCTCCAAGGCTTAAGAGACTCTATAGTTACTTGTATATGTAGTATTCAATTGTACTTTGGTGTGCAGTATTTCATGGATATGTAATGAAATGACTTGGCATGCAAGAGCGGAACAATCATGTCATGCCCCAAATCCGGATACCCAGATATGACCCAAAAATCCGTGAATCGACCCGTACCCGAACCCAGAGGTGATCCATGAATGTCCCCTAGTAGTCCAATTAGGTCAATTAGACTACAAAGGTTCATTCAAAAACCCACCAAGTAAAAAAAAAACACTAGATGTAGAAAACAAATAATTAAAATAATTCAATCAATCAACTAAATGTAGAGAGAATGAAGTGAGAACATGCTCTCAATCAAAGGACTACATGCCCATGAAAATAAATAAGTAATGTTTTTAAACAATCAAAATAAAGTCTTCCAAAATGTGGGATCGACTCCCAAATCCTCGCCGATCTCCTCGAATGCACCGGAGTCTTTTGCCTCAAAATCATCTCATGTACCCGACTCCTCAAAATTTGAAAATGGTATCGGTGTAGCACCGTGAGCCGAGGCCCAGTAATACAACAGTGTGCATGGTATGATATCATACTATACAAGTTTTTAACCAAGGTATGCATCTCAATTATATAATAAGGATGACTTGAATATGACGGTGAATGCAAATGAGTACGGGATGCCAATGCAACTAGTACCCATAACCACATAGGGTCTCCATCTCCTTCCCGCACTAGGAACGGTCTCACCGACCCATCTGGAGGATATAATAACGTCTTGAGCCTTTCACCCTAGGGTACCGAACCCTGATTAATTGATAAAACCAATATAAACGTATATAATATACTTCAACCCTGTTCCCTTATGTACTCCTTATATAAAATGACGTGATGATCATGGTTGACAACAAGATGGTACTAGGGTTACATGGCATAGGCACACATATATTTAATATTTAAATAAGAATATAAAATAAACACATGATCATCAAGAGTAATAAAATGAGTACGAACTAGGGTTAAACAACATGAATAACATATAAACAATCACTAAAGATCACGATCAACATCGATGAACAATATAAGTGAAAATCGCAAGAGAATTCAACACACTATGGCCGAACCCTATGAGGGATCCATGACACAAGGTCGAACCGTAAAGAGGGATCCAAGATACTTGGCCGAACCCTATGAGAGATCCAAGACACATGGGTGAGATCCCCATGCATACAAGTCTAAGTCAAACAACAAGGCTAAAACCTCTTAATAGTTAATAAGTCAAGACCGAACCACTAAGGGTTCCCACGGCCATTAATTGTCCAAAATTCAAGAAATAGGTGATTCACAAAAATATATTTTCGTGTAAAAATTATAACTAAATAAATATAAATTAGAAAAATACAAACTCAATGGTTTTAGAAACTAGATGCACAGAGGTTTTAGAAAAAATAAATAGAAAGATATTCAGATTCAAAATATAGGTCGAAACCCTTAATTAAGTGGACCGAACAGAATTTGGAATTCTAAGTTTTATAGAAAAGTCCCGCACATTTGAAAAGTCATAACTTAATCAATGCAAATCCGAAAAATACAAACTCAAATGTTATAGAAACTAGATTTACAAATGTATTTAGGAAAAATAAATAGAAAAATATTCAGATTCAAAATATGGGTCGAAACCCTTAATTAAGTGGACCGGACAGAATCTAAAATTTTGGGTTTTACAGAAAAGTCCCGCATATTTGAAAAATCATAACTTAATCAATACAAATCAAAAAATATAAACTCAAATGTTATAGAAACTAGATTTACAAAAGTATTTAGAAAAAATAAATAGAAAAATATTCAGATTCAAAATATGGGTCGAAACCCTTAATTAAGTGGACTGGACAGAATCTGGAATTCTGGGTTTTAGAGAAAAGTCCAGTACGTTTGAAAAATCATAACTTAATTAATACAAATCAGAAAAATACAAACTCAAAGGTTATAGAAATTAGATTGATAGAGATATCTATAAAAATAATTAAAAAAATATTTAAACTAAAAATATAGATCGAAATCCCAAGTGAAGTGAACCATGTAAAATTTTAAATTCTGAGTTATTTTTTAAAGTCCAACAACTTAAAAAATTTATAATTAAATAAATATAAATCCAAAAAATACAAACTAAACGGTTTTGAAAAATAGATTCATAGAGGTATTTAGGAAAAATAATTATAAAAATATTTAAATTATAAAAATATAACAAAAATGATAAAGAACATAGTCATAATTATAGGTGTAAAAGAAACAATGGCCAAACTCAGCATGGTAACCCAAAATAAAGATCAACCCAATAAGAATAAAGTAAATATTTTTGAAATTAATTTATAATGAGTATCAACCATTATCTAATGAAAGAGAAACAAAATCTTGAAGAAAAATAAGTATAGGATGGATCAAACACACTTACCTCAAAGTTTCTTGAACTTTAATGGAAATCAAAAGTTTCTTCAAATTTGAAAGTCGTCGGATCGTCCTATCCTCGGGGTATGTTCTTCCATTTAGAGTCATCGGATGAAGGTTTAATGGAGCTTTCTCTATTCTTTAATGGAGTTTGGGTTTGTGAAAGCTTCTAAAGCTTTAGGGTTTTCATAAATAGGTTTAGGGAAGGATTAGGATTTCTATTTTAGTGGAATTCGTAATTATCAAAGGGATAACTTTTTCAATCCTTAAAAACTTATATTTTACATTACTAATGGGTTAAAAATGAGCCCAAGGCCTATATATATCAACTAGGCTTTATTGAAGATTATTATTAAGCCCAAAAGGTCTCTAGATTGGCCATACGGACCCGCCCAACAATCGTAATACAAGTAATTATTAATTAATTTAATTAAACTATATTACATAATTTAAAAGTTGATACATCAAGGTATTGACGCATGCCCCACACATAAATCACTTAACATAGTCTAAATACACAAAAATCTTCAAATCCTCGAAAAAGTGTCAAGATGACCTCAGAATGACCCGAAAGTGATTGATGGGTCCCACACGCTTATTAAATAAATAAAATATAATTAAATATTAATTTTAAAAAATATAAAAATGGTAGGAAAGTTTAAAAACTACGAAAATACTATTTTTGTCAAAATATCTCAAAATCTCCCGCTAAGGCTTTTATGTCTCAAGAAAGGTTCTAAATTTCTCGGGTAAGTTGGTAAGGTTAAAATAGAAATATTTTTGGTGTCTCAGGCCCACAAAATAATTTTTTTATAAAAGTTCTAGAATGTTAGCTAGGGAAAGAAAAAGTCCCCTGCAAGTTATGGTTCATTATTTTTAGCAGGAATTTAGCCCTAAAGAACGAGTTTCAAAAATAGAAGGTTTTTCAAAGTTGTTAGAATAAAACCAAATTAAACATACATACTCATACATGATATTAAATAATAAAAATAATAATAAGAGTCTGAAAAAGTTTCAGGTTTTCATTCTTAGGTGAATTTACCGTAATACCCTAGAACGAAAGTTTAGGGTATTACAAATCATGTGGTGTCATGCAACATCCCGTTGATTCCTCAACTTGGAAATCCATAAATTATACATGGCTAGAGTTTGCTCTTGAAAAATGTAATGTCCGTTTAGGAATTGCAGCTGATGGTATCAATCCTTTTGGCAATCTAAGTGGTCTTCACAGTGTTGGCCTATAAGATGGTGTCAATCCTTTTGGCAATCATAGTTCTATACAATATACCCCCCTCGATGTGCATGAAAAGAGAGTTCTTGATGTTGAGCGTATTGATACCGGGTCCAAAAGGATCGGATAGGAACATTGACATCTATTTACAACCATTGATTGCCGAGTTGAAGGAGTTGTGGTCTAATGGGGTATCAGTGTATGATGTTCTTCGTAATGAAACTTTCATTCTAAGAGTTATTTTGCTATGGGCAATTCATGATTTTCTAGCGTACGGAAGTTTATCAGGTTGTGTAACACATGGTTACTTTGCTTGCCCTATATGTGGTGAGGGAACCATTGCCGAACATTTGAAGAACAGTAAGAAGATGTGTTATATGGGTCATCGAAGATTTCTTCTAACTGCTCATGTCTTCAGGACCCAAAAGGCACCTTTCAATAATAAAGTTGAAGAGGGTCGATGTCCTCGTCGGTTGACTGGGATTGAAGTTGAAGAGAAGGTGCGCGGTATCCAGATGGATGTCAACAAATCGAAGGAGAAAAAATGAAAAAGGAGTGAAGATATGTTAGACAATGAGTGCTTGGTACAAAAGGTCCATCTTTTTTGATTTGTCCTACTGGAAAGAAATTAATATTCGTCATAACTTGGATGTCATGCACACTGAGAAGAATGTTGCTGAAAACCTATTGTCAATGATTTTAGAAGTGAAAGACAAAATGAAAGATGGAGCAAGTGCTCGTGAAGATCTAATAGCCATGAACATTAAGAAAAGTTTGTGGATGAAAGAAAGTGGACATGATGGCAAAAAAATAAAACCCAAGGCACCCTACACTCTTAATCGTTCTGAAAAAGAAGTCTTCTGTTGCACTTTACATGATTTGAAGGTACTGATTGGTATTGCTCTACAATGAAACATCATGTGAATTTAGATAAGTTAAATAAAGGGGTTGAAGTCACATGACTATCACATCATCATTCAACATTTGTTGTCCGTGTTACTACAACATAGCTTTCTAAAGTACACGAATCTCTGTAAAGCTATTCAAAGGATTTCTATCATCTTTAATGTACTGTGCGCAAAAGAGGTAAGGGTAGAGCACTTGGTAGCTGTTAAAAGTTGCCTGGCAGAGGCAGTATGCCTGTTGGAGAAGATTTTCCCACCTTCATTTTTTGTTATTAGCATTCATCTCATGATACATCTAGCTGATGAAGCGATAGCTTGTGGTCTAGTTAGATATCGATGGACGTATCCATTTGAAAGGTATGTTCCTTCTAAACTTGGTGAAATATCAGTTTAATTACATATGCATTGGTAAAACATTAACAATTGAACAATCCTTCCGACAGGCTAATAAAAATTTATAAAGGATATGTAAAGAACATTGCTAGACTCGAAGGATGTATTGCGGAACGTTATGTCGTAGAGGAATCTATTCTATATTGCATAGAATACATGCCAGATGGTGATAAGGGAAATCACAAGTACACTAGTGATAGATTCCTCGACGATGATGACGATGAGTATGTCAATGAAGGGCCTCTGAACAAAGGCAAGGACATAAGTATTTCTCTTGTACAGTTCCAACAAGCCCGTAGATGGGTTCTGCGCCATCATGAAGACATCGACGTCTGGCTAAAGTATGTAAGCCCATTACAATTATAAATATCTTGTTCATTGCCATATTTTCCTAAGTATCATACCAATGCAATTGTCAATGCAATTGTCATTCTCGTGGGAGATATGACACTCATTTAAGATCAAGTAGTCTGAGTGCCTCAAAGAAAAAGGGAAGTTTATTAAGGGAAATGGATGATGGTATTATTCCTTGGCTACGTAAAAAGGTATTTTCTATATTTATTCTTTATATCTTGGATCCAATAAACAATGAAATAGTTTTTTTTTACAATTAGAAAATAGTGATGGTGAGTCGACATTGAAACAACTAGCTGATGGACCTGCTTTCAAGGCGAAAGCATATGAAAAATATCGTGTCAATGGTTTTGTATTTGCTATAAGCGGATACGAAACAAATAAGACGACGCAAAATAGTGGGGTTTCTATGCAAGCCATTACTTCATTCAGGTCCAGCGGAAAAGATAAGAATTTCAAAGAAGCATATACTACGTACTACAGAGTAGTGAGACAAATAATTGAACTTGATTACATTGATTTCCATCAAGTCGTGTTCAACTGTGATTGGGTCAGGGTGGAGGATAAGTCAAACGGATGCTTCGTTGATCCTAAGACAAAGTTGACAATGGTAAACATGGAGAAATTTAAAAGAAACAATAAGAATGTTGATGAACCGTTCATTCTTGCATCTGAAGCAAGTCAAGTATTTTACTCCAAGGATCAACGAAGATCCAGATGGTATATTATTTTAAGGGCACCTCAGAGATCGACGAGAAGAGCGGATGCGCTTGAAGATCCTACCTTGTATCACTTCCCTATTACTGAAAATACAAATATATTAGAACTTCTAAAAGAATTTGATTTTGACTCGAACAATGAGTAATATATATGGAATGTAATTAATTCATTTTCTAAAATGAGTTGAATGATAAGCGATCCCATTTTATTGTACATAAATGATCTGCATTGTCACGCTCCGAATCCGGATACCCAGATACAACCCGAAAATCCATGGATCGACCCGTATCCAAACCCAGAGGTGATCCATGAATGTCCCCTAATGGTCCAATTAGGTCAATTAGACTACTAAGGTTCATTCGAAAACCCACTAAATAAAAAAAAAGAGTCTAGATGTAGAAAATAAATAATTAAAATAATTCATAACTCAAACAATTCAATCAATCAATTAAGTATGGAGAGATGGAGGTGAGAACATACTCTCAATCAAATGACTACATGCCCCTAAAAATAAATAAGAAATGTTTTAAAACAATCAAAATACAGCTTTCTAAAGTATGGGATCGACTCCCAAATCCTCGTCGATCTCTTCGAGTACATCGGAATCTTCCGTCTCAAAATCATCCCACGTACCTAGCTCCTCAAAATCTGAAAATGGTATCGGTGTAGCACCGTGAGCCGAGGCCCAGTAATACAACAGTGTGCATGGTATGATATCATACTATACAAGTTTTTAACCAAGGTATGCATCTCAATCATATAATAAGGATGACATGAATATGAGGGTGAATGCAAGTGAGTACGGGATGCCAATGCAACTAGTACCCATAACCACATAGGGTCTCCATCTCCTTCCCGCACTGGGAGCTGTCTCATCGACCCATCTGCAGGATATAATAACGTCTGGGGCCTTTCACCCTAGGGTACCGAACCCTGATTAATTGATAAAACCAATATAAACATATATAATATACTTCAACCCCGTTCCCTTATGCACCCCTTATATGAAATGACGTGATGATCATGGTATGACAACAAAATCGTACTAGGGTTACATGGCATAAGCACACATGTATTTAACATTTACATAAGAATATAAAATAAACACATGATCATCAAGAATAATAATATGGGAACGAACTAGGGTTAAACAACAAGAATAACATGTAAACGATCACCAAAGATCACAATCAACATCAATGAATAATATAAGTGAAAATTGCAAGAGAATCCAACACACCATGGCCGAACTCTATGAGAGATCCATGACACAAGGTCGAACCCTAAAGAGGAATCCAAGATACTTGGCCGAACCCTATGAGAGATCCAAGACACATGGGTGGGATCCCCATGCATACAAGTATAGGTCAAACCATCTAGAGTTTAGTCAAACAACAAGGGCTAAACCCCTTTATAGTCAATAAGTCATGACCGAACCACTAAAGGTTCACAAGGCCATTAGTCGTCCAAAATCCAAGAAATAGGTAGTTCACAAAAAATATAGTTTCTTGTAAAAATCATAACTAAATAAATATTAATTAGAAAAATATAAACTCAATGGATTTAAAAACTAGATTCACAGAGGTTTTTAAAAAAAATAAATAGAAAAATATTCAGATTCAAAATATAGGTCGAAACCCTTAATTAAGTGAAGCGGACAGAATCTGGAATTCTGAGTTTTACAGAAAAGTCTTGCACATTTGAAAAATCATAACTTAATCAATACAAATCAAAAAAATACAAACTCAAATGTTATAGAAACTAGATTTAAAGAGGTATTTAGAAAAAATAAATAGAAAAATATTCATATTTAAAATATGGGTCAAAACCTTTAATGAACTGGACTGGACAGAATCTAAAATTCTTGGTTTTTCAGAAAAGTCCAGCACATTGTAAAAATTATAACTAAATAGATAAATATCAGAAAAATACAAACTTAACTACGAAAAATAATTAGAAAGATATTTAGGTTAAACATATAGATCGAAATCTCAAGTGAAGTGGACCGTGTAAAATCTGAAATTCTGGGTTTTATAGAAAAGTCCAGCACGTTTGAAAAATCATAACTTAATCAATACAAATCCGAAAATACAAACTCAAGGTTCTAGAAACTAGATTGATAGAGGTATCTATGAAAAATAATTAGAAAAATATTTAGGTTAAAAATATAGAACGAAATCCCAAGTGAAGTGGACTGTGTAAAATCTGAAATTCTAGGTTATTTTATAAAGTCCAACAGCTTAGAAAAATCATAACTTAATCAATACCAATCAAAAAAATACAAACTAAACGGTTTTGGAAAATAGATTTATAAAAGTATTTAGAAAAAATAATTATAAAAATATTCAAATCATAAAAATACAATGAAAATGATAATGAACATAGTCATCCGTTATAGGTACAAAATAGACTATGGCCAAACCCATCATGGTGGCCAAAAATAAAGATCAACCCAATAAGAATAAAGTAAATATTGTTGAAATTAATTTATAATGAGTATCAACCATTACCTAATGAAAGAAAAATAAAATCTTGAAGAAAATAAGTATAGGATGGATCAAACACACTTACCTCAAGGTTTCTTGAATTTTAATGAAAATCAAAAGTTTTTTCAAATTTGAAAGTCGTCGGATCGTCTTCTCCTCGGGATATGTTCTTCTATTTGGAGTCTCCGTCAATTCTCCTTTCTTGCTCGAGTGCGATCGGTGCCCGAATAAAAGTGCAATGGAGCTTTCTCTATTCTTCAATGGAGTTGGGTTTGTGAAAGCTTCTAAAGCTTTAGGATTTTCATAAATTGGTTTAGGGAATGATTAGGGTTTCTATTTGAGTGAAATTCGTAACTATCAAAGGGATGACTTTTTCAACCCTCAAAAATTTATATTTTACACTACTAATAAGTTAGAAATGGGCCCACGGCCCATATATATCAATTAGGCTTCACTGAAGATTATTATTAAGCTCAAAAGGCCTCTAGGTTGGCCATACGGGCCCACCCAACAATCATAACACAATTAATTATTAATTAATTCAATCAAACTATATTATTTAATTTAAAAGTCCATACTATAAGATATTGACACATGTCAAACACATAAATCACATAAAATAGTCTAAATACACAAAAATTACAAAAAACTTCAAAGCCTCGAAAAAGTATCAAATGACATCGGAATGACCCGAAAGTGATTTCAGGTCCCACACGCTTATTAAATAAATAAAATATAATTAAATATTAATTTTAAAAAAATATGAGAATGGTAGGAAAGTTTAAAAATTACGAAAATACTATTTTTGTCAAAATCTCCTGAAATCTCCCACTAGGGTTTTCATGTATCAGGAAAGGTTCCAAACTTCTCGAGTAAGCTGAAAATGATAAAATAAGAATATTTTTGGTGTCTCGGGCCCACAAAATAATTTTTTTATAAAAATTCTGAAATGTTAGCTAGGGAAAGAAAAAGTCCCATGTAAGTTACAGTTCATTATTTTTAGTAGGAATTTAGCCCTAAGGAACGAGTTTTAAAAATAGTAAGTTTTCAAAGTTGTCAGAATGAATCCAAATTAAATACACATACTCAAGCATGATATTAAACTATAAAAACAATAATAGAAGTCTGAAAAAAATTTAGATTTTCATTATTAGGTGAATTTACCATAATACCCTAGAATGAAAGTTCAGGGTATTACATGGATGATGTTGAGTTTAGTGTCTCTCGAGTTTGCACATGAAAATATTTATACTGCGCATATCCATGTTATGTATCAACACCATAATGGCAATGTGTTCACATACAGGTGTAATGGCATCAATAAGTGCTCAAAGTTCCCAAACAATTCCTTTGGTTGGTTCAACAAATCAACCAAAGATAAAGTAGAATTTAATGAAAATGGCATGCTAGTAGGAGACAACTCAAACAAGTTGGCTTCAAGGTGGGGGGATTTGGTTCGTTCACAAATCCTTATTACTTTTTCTGACTGGCGTGTTGTGCCATCATGGCACTATAAAAATAAAGAGAAAATGCTAGCAGACGGTCTGGAACCCTGGTCTTCACTGTGTCCCTTCTCATGCTTCACCAGTAGAGCAGACCATCATTTCTTGTCAATTCATGCGGCTTTAAATACTTTGGTCTGTCTCTTGGTCATCTATTTTTCTGCTCTCTTCGTTCTTTGGGCCGGCTCTTCAGTCCTTTTGTTCAGCCCGTATTTGGCCCATATCTTGTAGTCATAGTGAAAGTAGGTTTTTTCCGCGTCGTTGGTTACGGAAACCCTAGAATCAACAAGATTTGTAATTTGATCCGAGCCTCAAAATTCTTGCAAAATTATAGGCTTTGTATAGGGATTCGTGTCGGATGTCGATCCGCACTCGGGATTAGTCAGATGAGAGCAATAACGAACATGAAATGACGGAAAATATTACAGAAATTGATGGATGGAGAGATGAGGAATGTGAAGTGATTTTTTTTTTTTTAAAATAGGATTTTTAATTTTCTAGAGAGAGAAATTTCCACAATAAGCATTAAGGCAAGAATTAATTAACACAATAATGCAACACCATAATAAATGAAACACAATTAAAATTCAAATCGTATTTATTTTATCAAACTGAGAATGTGCTTACAATGATCAAATTAAAATTAATATTTCAACTAGGAAGCAAATAAGAAGAAATTAGAGAGAGAAAAAAAAAGAAAAAAAATAGAGAGAGAAACTAAGGAAGGAGAGAGAAAGTGAAGCTAAAAAGGTCTAGAGAGAGAGAAAATGTAGAGAGAAGAGAGAACTAGATAGAGAAAGCTAGAGAGAGAAACTCTCACCATGGGAGATGAGGATGACCGGATAGTAGAGAGGTGGCAGATAGGAGAGTTGCAACAAGGAGGACGGACTGGGTTGCAAGTTCCCGGCGTCAAGGGAGGAGCACGTTAGTGACTGCATGCAGCCACCATAGTTGGTGGTTGGCTTCACGGTGGAGCTGATTTGGAGGGGGCTTGGTTGCTGTTTCTTGTGGCATCTACAGGTAAGATAACTTGAAGGTTCTGCCTTCTCCTCCTCTCTTCATCTTCCTCATCTTCTTATCTTCTATTTTTATTTATTTTTTTTTTTTTTTTTTTTTTTTTTTTTTTGGTTTCACCGGAGTTGCAGGTCTGCAACTCCGGCAATGGAGATTTGTGGGAGCAGGTGGAGCAGACGTTGGCCCCAATAGAGGGTGGAAATGCTGGGTAGAAGCGGTGGGGGTTGACGGCTTGCCTTTTGGAGGCGCACCAGCAGCAGAAACGGTGTGGTTCTTCTTCTTTTTGGTTTGGGCGGTGTGAGGTTGTTGTTGGTGGTGGTGTGATCACAGGTTGCTGGCCGGAGTTGCAGGTGCAACTTGGTGAACCGTGGAATGAAGGAGGTGCACTGTTGTTAGGTGGAGATGCACACTATGGAGAAGCAGATTCGTGATGAAGCAGGCAGCATGGTTGACGACTGGCTCGCCCTTGGAGCTCACCGGAATTGCAGGTGCGGTTCGGTTTGAGGGAAGATGGTGGTTGCTGGTTCTTTTTAGAGGAGACAGAAGATCGTGGAGAAGATGGGGGATGGAATCCAAGGTTTAAACGAAGAAGGAGGAGTTGTCAGCCATGGGAAGGAGCGGTGGAGGTTTTAGGGAGAAGAAGCTAGCGGTAAGACTACACGGTGGTGGTTATTGGAGGAGCAGCGACCGTGTAGGATAGAGAGAGAGAGAGAGAGAGAGAGAGAGAGAAGGAGTTGTAATGGCTGGGTTTTCTTCCAATCTGCAGTAGCTAAAGGAGAGGGAGAGAAGAAGGAAAGCTTCTCTCCTTGTCTTAAATAATAACCGTTAGGTTTCCTTCCTCCCTTCTTGATAGGAACCGTGGGTTCCTATAATAGAAACCCATGGTTTCTAAAACACTTCCTCAATCTTAAAGTGGACCCACAACCTTTATTTCTCTTTTAAAAAAAAATCTTTCAAAAACAAACATTTCTTTGGCAAAAATCCCTTCATGGTAACAAGGTTTTCAAACTTTTGAGAAAGTTCCCCTTTTGGGTAAATTTGAGGGATACTTTCTAATAGAGGATGTGGGGTCCACCCCATGACTAGGCCGTTCGTCATTGCTAATGGGCCCATCTCTAGTTTGTTCATGACCCGTATGATTGGATATGGAATGATGAGGGCCATTGGATTCCAAGATCACCGATGGGTGATCGGAGGAAAGATCTGAAGATATGCTGATGATCAGACAGTAGAATGGATGATGATGATCCGATGGATCATCAGAATTTGATGGCAGAGAGAGAATGGGGGTTTAGAAAGAGGAGAGAGAAATTATTACAAAAATAGGGAGAAAATGCTAGCATAGGGTCTTGTACCCTAGTCTATGACTTGGTCTTCTGCATGCTTTACCAACTGAGCAAGCACTCACCTTGTGTTGGTTTATAAGCTTTAATCTCCTTAGTCTCTTCTTTGAGGGCTTGTCCCTCCTTCTCTCTTGGTCATCCCTTCTATTCTTTCTATTCAAGCGTGACTACAGCAGGTTTGAAAACTCAGAAAAACTCAGATTTGGCACAATTGTACACTATCAACATCAGAGTCATCCTAAGTTTTGAAACTCTAGAGACCCTATGAGAATAATTGTAGAGACCTAACCCAGTGAGCTTTCGAACCTTTAATCATTTCAGAGAGTTATACAATAATCCTGAGTCAATGGATGACTCACTATTCTTCATGCCCGCAATATTCGTTGAGAGATCTCATTACCCTTTGATTTGATCATGGAACTCGGAACGACATCAAAATTGGATTACTACAACAGAACCTTCTCTGTATCTAGTCAAGACAGTATACATGATAGTGCAAACCCTAGAAAATGATTTAGGCCATTTTTTCTGAACCATTCAGCCTTTTTACTCACCTGAATTATACTTCAATAGAAACCCCTTGAGCCGTTCTATAAAAGCCTTTTCTTTGTAAACCCATCAACCTAAAACCCAGTCCAGCTACGAAGTGTTACTAGCTACCCTACTTTTGAGAAGGATAAAGAATAACTGATGTGGGTGTATCGTGAAAAGAAAAGTAAAGGAGAAAAATCAAAAGGAAAAGAAAGTGGTTCAAGCTGAAAACAAAATATAGAAAGAAAGTATGAAAAAGAGCTGAAAAGAAATTGAGCAGTCTTAGAAATATCAAGAAAAAGAGAAAAATATGAAAAAAGGAAAAAGAACCAGATAATGGTGTTACGCCGCAGGAAAAATACAAGAAAATGGCAATATCCTCTCAAGATCTTTGAAATCCTGTATTCCTTTATCTCTCTACACCTGACCTAAGCCTCATTACAACCCAGGAAAGTCCTACTTGATTCTAGGATAGTACGATCATAAAATGTAGAGATTGGAGAAAGAGAAGCTATAGAGTTTGATCTGACGTTCCCGAGTGAAGTGGTATTCCAATCATGAGATCTTCTTCTGTTAAAGATGTCCTTCCTTCAAATAAAACATATGTGAGATCTTTTGCCTCTTTATATTAAATACATCTCCTCACATATAAATTGAGAGAAAAGAAGAAAACCCTTCTTGTGTAATTCTATTCTGAGTGCTAAACATGTGAGATTTGAGGTCGAGGCAGAAAAACTTAGAGGTGATCTGGAAATCTTTACTGTCGGATGATGAGAATGTTGAGCACACATACACGCAGAGTCTGACTATTCTGGGTCATGATTATCAGTCTGTAGTCTTGCCAAAACTTTCAAACTCTTCGCTTGCATGTAACTGTTTTTGAATCCATTCAATAATTTGACGAACGGTGTTTTCCCGGAGCTAATATGAAAAAGTGTGCAGCATGTGCAGAGCCCTTTTAAGCTCATTTATTTCGCACTAATTGCCAAGGATTGACAATATGCTGGTTGGGGGTTGTGATATTCGCTCAAAAGTGCTTATTTTAAGCAATTATCCTTTTAGCGTTATTGCATTCTCCTACGTAAAATACTCTATTTACCTACTTTTCTACGTAAGAGTCTCTTCTGTTGCGTAAAACACACTTTTCTGGACGAAATGGTATATTTGCATGCATTAAACACATTTTCGGAAGTCTAAATATTAAGCCGTTTTGATAAAGTCTCATTACGCGCTTCTTCTGTCGCAGGAAACCCCGATGGGACGATTCTCGAGACTTGTGGGCCCAAATCGATCATGAAAGCCCATTATCAAAGCTTAACAAGCCCACATGCTATGACTAGAAGATATGGGCCAAATATGGGCTAAATAAGAGGACCAAAAAGCCGGCCCAAAGAACGAAGAGAGTAGGAGAGCCAATGACCAAGAGACGGACCAAAGCGTTTAAAGCCACATGAGTCAGCAAAGAATGATGGTCGACTCTACTGGAGAAGCGTGAGGATGGTCACAGTGAAGACGAGGGTTCCAGACCCTCCTCCAGTGCTTTTTTCCATTTTTTTTGATACTTTTTCTCTCATTTCTTCTTATTCTCTCTCTCTCTTCATCTCTCGATCCTCGAATCTACTGACCTAACCCCAGAACTCCTACCTTTCGGCTCTATCTCATCTCCCTTAGCTTTTTGACCGTTGGATCTTCCATTGGACCGTTGGATCTCCAATAGGACCGTTGGATCTCTCTAGATCCATCGATTTACCAATCTGGGTCCCAATCAAGTCACCATCCATCCGATCGCCATCAGACTGTCTGTCACATCATCTTGTGAGATGATGGACATCATCAATCCATATGGGCCAGTAGCCGGGCCCATCTTCATCGACCCGCTGTCCGACCAATTAGTGGACCCCGCGAATTTCAAAATAATTTTAATTAAATGGGGGGTCCACTAATTGGGGAGATTCCCCATGGAAAAGTAGGTTTTTACTTAAAAAAAAAATATATATATATTTTTTCTTATTTTTTTATTTTTTTTTCAAAAACCCCCTATTTCCATTAAAGGAAATAGGGAAGCTTTAAAAGGGGAGAAGAGAGGGTTCGAAACCCTAATCTCCTAATCCCTCTCCTCCTCTCCTTTCCCCAAAACTTGCCCCCCCCCACGTTTTCCCCTTCTTCCCCCTCCTTCTTCTCCTCTTCTTCCTTCTCGTCTTCTTCATTTTTCTTTACCGGAGTTGCAGGTCTGCAACTCCGGCCAGCAGTAACTTGTCCACCCGCCTGGTGCTCCTCTTCATCGCCAAGGCCGTCTACAACTCCACCTCCACGCTGCTGCGAACACCACCATTAACGGCACCCTGCAACTCCAACGAGTTGCAGGTCTGCTCTTCCTCAACGGCCAGCTGCTACCACCGTCTCCGCCGCTGCAGCCACCTTTTTACACCGCCTGTGCATCTGCTCCCTGTTGCGAGCATGGCCTGCACAACCTCCGGCCGTCTCCATTCTCTTCAGCCACCACCTGCTGCTGCTCCGTGCGACTTCGCCTGCATGCTGCCCTCACCACCGAAGCTTTCTCCTCCCGATTTTCGGACGTCCAACACCAACAACGTTGCTGCCAAGGTGAGAGGCTATAAAAGGTTCCTCCAAAGTTCTCCTTGGCTGCAACATCTCTTCCCGCACCTCTTCTGTCCATGCCCCATCTTCACTAGTAAGTGCTTCACCTTTACCTCCTTCTTCTTCTTCTTCTACTCCGGCGAACTTGGCCGGAAATTGCAGTAACATCTTCACCACCGTTCCTCCACGTCATGCTATGCACACCGCCCTCCTGCTGGTCTGAAACCCCTGCATCTCGAACCGAACCAGCAATAATGATTGCTCATGCAACCTACAACAACCACATCGCCACCACCAAGCATGGCCAAACCTCTTCCCTTGGCCAAGCCCTATGCATCCCACCACCACTTCGAGTTCATAGCAGCAACGTTCAACCCCCTGCACGCACCAGTAAAATGCACCCTCGTGCAACCGCTTGGAAGCTTCTCTTCCAACTCTAGTGCACCTTGCTCCACTTCTGGGCTCATCTTAGCTTGCTCCATCACCATCATCTATGGCCGATGCTCTCCTAATCACATGTTCTCCATCTTGGACAACTCACTTGGCCTTCATTCTTGGCCGATCACCCAGGCCGAACCACTCACTGGGTCGATCTTGGTCTCAAATCATGGTAAGTATGCATAAGGTATTTTCTCTTTCTAGGGTTCATTTTCTCTCTCTAGGGTAAGTGAATTTCTCTATCTAGAATCCCCAGGCTGATCGCCTTTTTGCACCGCCGACTCCGTTCGGTGAATGCAAGAGGGTGAGTTTCTCTCTCACCTCTACCTTGTCGGCCGGTAAACGACCGAGGTGTGAAAAACCTCTCTCTACCTTCTTCCTCTCTCTCTAAAATCTCTTTTTACATGCTTTCTTACATGCTTTCTAGAATAGATTTACCGCTTTATTTATTTCTGTCATTTATTTCATGTAAGCAACAGTTTGATTAATGCAATTTGATTTCGATAATTTTAGTCTTCTCTGGATCTTATTTGGATGTGTTTTAAATCGACTCGCCCTTCTCATCTCTTCCATCATTCTCCTTTTTCTCTTGTATATTATCTGTCATTTTATGTTCTTATTCGCGCTAATCCGACTACTCCCGAGTGCGGATCGACATCCGACACGAATCCCTATACAAAAGTTCATATTTTACAGGTTAAAAGTCTCGGATAAATTAAAAATGTGTTGAAGTTAGGGTTTCCGTAACCAACGGCGCGGAAAAAACCTACTTTCACCTAGACTTCCGAAAATGTGTTTAATGCATGCAAATATACCATTTCGTCCAGAAAAGTGTGTTCTACGCAACAAAAGAGACTCTTACGTAGAAAAGTAGATAAATAGAGTATTTTAACGTGGGAGAATGCAATAACGCTAAAAAGATAATTGCTTAAAATAAGCACTTTTGAGCGAATATCACAACCCCCAACCAGCATATTGCCAATCCTTGGCAATTAGTGCGAAATAAATGAGCTTAAAAGGGCTCTGCACATGCTGCACACTTTTTCATATTAGCTCCGGAAAAACACCGTTCGTCAAATCATTGAATGGATGCAAAAATAGTTACATGCTAGCGAAGGGTTGGAAAGTTTTGGCAAGACTACAGACTGATAATCATGACCCAGAATAGTCAGACTCTGCGTGTGTGTGTGCTCAACATTCTCGTCATCCTACAGTAAAAATTTCCAGATCACCTCTAAGTTTTTATGCCTCGACCTCAAATCTCACATGTTTAGCACTCAGAATAGAATCACACAAGAAGGGTTTTCTTCTTTTCTCTCAATTTATATGTGAGGAGATGTGTTGATGAAAGTAAAGATCTCACATATGTATTATTTGAAGGAAGGACATCTTTAACAGAAGAAGATCTCATGATTGGAATACCACTTCACTCGGGAACGTCAGATCAAACTCTATAGCTTCTCTTTCTCCAATCTCCACATTTTATGATCGTGCTATCCTAGAATCAAGTAGGACTTTCCTGGGTTGTAATGAGGCTTAGGTCAGGTGTAGAAAAATAAAGGTATACAGGATTTCAAAGATCTTGAGAGGATATTGCCATTTTCTTGCATTTTTCCTGCGGCGTAACACCATTATCTGGTTCTTTTTCCTTTTTTTGTATTTTTCTCTTTTTCTTGATATTTCTGAGACTGCTCAATTTCTTTTCAGCTCTTTTTCATACTTTCTTTCCATATTTTGTTTTCAGCTTGAACCATTTTTTTTTCTTTGGATTTTTCTTCTTTACTTTTCTTTTCACAGTATACCCACATCAGTTATTCTTTTGTCCATCTCAAAATAAGGGTATCCAGTCATGCTTCGTAGCTGGACTGGATTTTAGGTTGATGGGTTTGCAAATAAAAGGCTTTTATAGAAAGGTTCAAGGGGTTTCTAGTGAAGTATAATTCAGGTGAGTAAAAAGGCTAAATGGTTCAGAAAAAATGGCTTAAATCATTTTCTAGGGTTTGCACTATCATGTATACTGTCTTGACTGGATATAGAGAAGGTTCTGTCGTAGTAATCCAATGTTGATGTCGTTCCGAGTTTTATGATCGAAGCAAAAGATAATGAGATCTCTCAACGAATATTGCGGGCATGAAGAATAGTGAGTCATCCATTGACTCAGGATTATTGTATAACTCTCTGAAATGATTAAAGGCTCGAAAGCTCACTGGGTTAGGTCTCCACAATTATTCTCACAGGATCTCTAGAGTTTCAAAACTTAGGATGACTCTGATGTTGATAGTGTACAATTGTGCCAAATCTGAGTTTTTCTGAGTTTTCAAACCTGCTGTAGTCACGCCTGACTTGACTCGACGCTAACTTTAAACAAAAATTGACATCCTCAATACTGATTTAACGAAGGTTTTTAGCTAATCAAAGTCAGGGTATTTGACACATTTTTGAAATTCTAGAAAACTTTTGGAGAACATCGGAAATCACCCCAAAAATGAGTTTTTTTTTTTTTTTTTTTTTGAAGATATGAGTTTTGGTAAATACCTACCCCCAACCAAAATACAACACCGTCCTCGGTGCTCATGACGAGGACATAAAATGATGAAAAATCGGTGATGATGATGCAAAGGATCAGGGAGGATGTTACCAAGTCAGCAGAAACTCGACAGTGAGTGATACCTTATTATCAGAAGAATGAATGTACCTTCATTTCCAAAGATATAACACTAGTAACAAATGCATGAGACTCATGTACTCTAGGAATACCGGAATTGCCTTTCCGAAAGCGCTAAGTTTTATGTCTTCAGCCAGACATGACGGAGGTATATCAAGTACCCCCAACCAGGATAAAACTCATGGAGACTGAGTGAATCTGCAGTCTTCCTGACACCTAAGGTGGAACAGAGACAACTATCCTATCCCTTGTCTAGGTATACCTGTGTAGAACAGGTCTTTCTCAGTGTAAATTGAGAGAAGGGCATTGAGCTCTCTGAGCAGACTGACAAAAGTACGGAGTTGATCTGGGAGGGATCGAAGCTTCTCAGTAAAGATTGAGAGGAGAGTAGGAGTGGTTTCTCTGAGCAGACCCGCAAGGACATTTAGTTCAGCGGGGAGGGATAGAAGCTTCTCAGTAAAGACTGAGAGGGGAGTAGTAGTGGGTTCTCTGACCGTGGTTAGCAGAGCCGCAAACTCATTGAGTTTTGCGGGAATGTATCTGAATGGAGCAGACTCCTGCAGATCAGTAATACCAAAAATGTTGAACTCCGAGATGAAGTCAGACTCACAGTGTTCATGACACTTGGATAATATATCTTCGGGAGAGTCCTGAGTTAGACTCTCTACGACACACGGGTCATCGATAATATCGATGTAGGGTGACGGGTGAAAACTGTTGACCTCTTTCTCGATGTTTCCTGATGTGATAGGGATGTTCCAATCCCTGTACTCAATATGTTCCTCCTCGATAGGGATGGGTGGGTCCAGGACAGTGGAAGGCCCATTTTCTAGACATGGCTCATCAGTAGGAATGTCTGCATTCAGAGCAGAGAGAGAATTATCAAAGATAGAGATGGGACTAAGTTCCTCTGTGCTCAGTCCAGAAGTTGGTGCTGTTAAGGGCACCAAAGATTGAGACTCGGGTTCATCACAATTGTTGCACAATCCAAGGGAGGTGGGGAGGAACGGTAGATCTATGACAGCAGGGATCCTACGATCGAGACAAAACTCAGTGTCATGATGATCATCTTCAGGGTCCAGGTTAGAAGCAGCAGTGGGAGAGTGAGAAATAGGTTGCTCTGAGGTAGGTTCAGGATGTGGTGCTTTTAAAGGCACCGAAGAAGGAAACACTGGCTCCTCAATAGTCTGGCTCGATCTAGGGGTGGTTACAACTTCTATTTCTTCCTCACAATGGTGGTACTGGGTCCAATTGTGCGGCTCCTCATTATAGACAGTGGCCATATCATTCTCCTCAGGATAGGCTATTGGTGGACTAGTGAAGTTGACTTCCTGTCTCTCATTTTCTAATTGAACTAGACGTTGCTCGAAGCTCTCCATAGATTGCTGTTGTTGGTGCTCTAGCTGGGCAATGTACTTAGAGAGAAGGTCCTCTAGACCAGGGTTAGTAGCCAACGGAGGTAGTTCAACCAAGGGGAGCTGAGGTGCCACCTCTTGGTTGTAGTCCGACTGGGTATGAAAGTTGTAAGGCAAAGTAGAGTCTGGGACTAGTTGCTGACTCTGAAAATGGGCCCACTGTTGATCAGAATAGTCATTCTGTGGATATGACGGGTATTGGGATTGCGAGTATTGCCAGTCATACTCTCCATTGGGTTGATGGAACCCGGAAGGATAATTATCCTGCGGCAGTTGCTGCGGGAGGGTAGACTGTTCCCAACCAAAGTTATGGTGACTCCTATTATCCTGATAATAAGTGTTGTCATAGGATGTCTGCATTGGAGATGGAAAGGTACAGACATCTTGCTAGATAGGAGGGTAATATCCTACAGACTGGGAATGGTACACAGGTTGCTGGACTGCGGCACGAAGGGCAGAGACTGAATTTTTAAGCTCTTGGAGTACAGAATTGTACTCCGGATCTCGGTGATTATCATACCCTGTAGAAGTGTGCGAGACTGGAGTATCATGATGATACGCAGAATTGTCATACCATTGTTGAGAGTGATCACCTCGATTCTCACAGAAACTGTAGTAGGTCTCATACAGAAGCCTTTCATCTGCCATTAGAGGCGATAGAGGGGTGTGGTGGACTAACTCTCAGATCGAGTCAGTAAAAGGTTAGGACAGGTCCAACCGGGCGTCTACTTGAAAAAGCAAGCCCAAGATTTGGCAAAAAGTTGCCAAAAGGAGATACTGGAGTAGTGATTCTAAATGATGCACACCAAGCACAGATAATCCTATTCTAAACAATCAGGATATATTTTAGGCATTATCTTGTTAGTTTTGGGGCTAGAGTAGATTATGATAGTGGGCGGACCACTGGTTTATCTTTTAGCCGCCGGACTAACTGTTTGCACTCAGAGGTTCTCACCAGGCTACACTCTTCAGAGCGAATCCTTTAGTACTAACTCTAGTCAACAACAAGGCAATCCGAAGCCTAGACAGACGTGCGGCACAATGGCTGTCTTAAGTACGTCCCAGACTAACCGAATTGGTCAAGTGTAGAAGAAGAGTGTTCCCTCGGGTTAAGCTAGGGTTGGTGCGTGTTCCTAGTCCACACGCAACTAACCGCCGAATAGTCCAAGATGCCACGTCGAGCTCAGTGTACTTGAGTAGCAGGGACTTATGGGTGTGTTAGACAACAGGGACCCGCGCTCGTGGTCTTATTTCGATTGGATGTTAAGCGGGTTCGCTTTGTGTGGATTTTTCCTCGAACACCGGGCTAATTGGCTCTACTTCTTGATTCTTTTTAATTAAATGGAGCCTTGGGATCAAATCAGTTGGAATGATGAGGTGGGTGATGAAATCCCACCAGTTTCAATTTGGAGCTGGGTCTGCTCTCTTAGAGTTGATTGATTAACGGCCACGCCACGCAAGTCGAAGAATATGGATGCGAAAGCAAATAGACAAGCGGCAATGATGCACCCAATATGCTCTGTATCGCACTCAAGGCGAGGATAGAGACTTACCTCCCGTGGGCCACGCCACGGGGTCTCCTCCGTGGGTTAGAGAGGGGTATCCTAATGGGCTTGGGCCCGACTCCACCTCTTTGAGCTTTCGCTCTCTACCCACACTGGATCGTGTTCCTGCAGAAAAGTTAGATCGCACGGTCTAGGTATTCGGGATTCTATTTGGAAGATCCTTGCCTTAGGGTTCACTGAACAAGCACTGGATTTAGGCAAGTTTTTAAATTATTTTCCAAATTCGAGATGGGGTAAAATTTAGGAATTCCCAGATTGGAAAATACCTAGATTGGAAAGTTTCCCGAACTGTGGAGATCTTCCAAAAAAGATTTGATTGCGAGATCCCTTATAATTTTGGGAAATTTCCCAAAATTGAAATTCTGCTAGATTTGGGGTGTTTCCTTTTGCAGACTTTTCCAAATTCGGAAGATTTCTAAAGATAGAAATTCTTCTAAAGAGGAAACTTCTAAGAGGGGAAACCCTAATTAAGCAGAGTTTCAAGATTTTGGAATCTTTCCAAAAATCGCAAATCCTTGATTGGTGATTTCTAAAAATCTGCAGAATATAAAACCCTAATTTTTTTGAATTTTGATTTTATTATTTTTTTGGTAATTTCCACTTAATCTAGGGTTTCTAAAAAACCCTAGAACAAGATCTAGCAGTTATTTGGAAAGCAGTTAAAATTCCTAAATTATTACAACTTTGCACTCGGCCTTCCGAGGCATTAAAAATAATAATTTAAAATACTGCTAAAAATCACTAAAAACAAAAAATAGAAAGTTTCCCGAAAAAGGTCGGGCTGTCCAAATTGAGCAACTTTCCGATTCAGCAACTTTCCAATTCCGTCTTTACGTCCTTTTTCGCACTTCCGGTCACCCGAGCGGCAGCGGCGCCATTTGAAAGTAGGTTTTTTCCGCATCGTTGGTTACGGAAACCCTAGAATCAACAAGATTTGTAATTTGATCCGAGCCTCAAAATTCTTGCAAAATTATAGGCTTTGTATAGGGATTCGTGTCGGATGTCGATCCGCACTCGGGATTAGTCAGATGAGAGCAATAACGAACATGAAATGACGAAAAATATTACAGAAATTGATGGATGGAGAGATGAGGAATGTGAAGTGATTTTTTTTTTTTTTAAAATAGGATTTTTAATTTTCTAGAGAGAGAAATTTCCACAATAAGCATTAAGGCAAGAATTAATTAACACAATAATGCAACACCATAATAAATGAAACACAATTAAAATTCAAATCGTATTTATTTTATCAAACTGAGAATGTGCTTACAATGATCAAATTAAAATTAATATTTCAACTAGGAAGCAAATAAGAAGAAATTAGAGAGAGAAAAAAAAAGAAAAAAAATAGAGAGAGAAACTAAGGAAGGAGAGAGAAAGTGAAGCTAAAAAGGTCTAGAGAGAGAAAAAATGTAGAGAGAAGAGAGAACTAGATAGAGAAAGCTAGAGAGAGAAACTCTCACCATGGGAGATGAGGATGACCGGATAGTAGAGAGGTGGCAGGGCTTGCAAGGTTCTTGCGGGAAAGAGATGTATGCTGTGCACGTAGAGAAGAGGAAAACCTTGTAGCAGCAAGTTGACTGAAAGTTTCGGCCAAGTGGTGGTGCTCTTGGACGGAGTTGGAGAAGAGATCCATGAAGAGGAGGTGCTGCAAGTTGCTGATGGCCGGAGTTGCAGGTGTGCAACTCCGGTGGTAGAGGACGTTGGGTGATTCACAATCTTGTAATGGTGGATCGCTGGCCGTGAGGGTGAAACTCACAGGTAACGTGGAGCACAGCTAAGGACGTGGCAGATAGGAGAGTTGCAACAAGGAGGACGGACTGGGTTGCAAGTTCCCGGCGTCAAGGGAGGAGCACGTTAGTGACTGCATGCAGCCACCATAGTTGGTGGTTGGCTTCACGGTGGAGCTGATTTGGAGGGGGCTTGGTTGCTGTTTCTTGTGGCATCTACAGGTAAGATAACTTGAAGGTTCTGCCTTCTCCTCCTCTCTTCATCTTCCTCATCTTCTTATCTTCTATTTTTTTTTTTTTTTTTTTTTTTTTTTTTGGTTTCACCGGAGTTGCAGGTCTGCAACTCCGGCAATGGAGATTTGTGGGAGCAGGTGGAGCAGACGTTGGCCCCAATAGAGGGTGGAAATGCTGGGTAGAAGCGGTGGGGGTTGACGGCTTGCCTTTTGGAGGCGCACCAGCAGCAGAAACGGTGTGGTTCTTCTTCTTTTTGGTTTGGGCGGTGTGAGGTTGTTGTTGGTGGTGGTGTGATCACAGGTTGCTGGCCGGAGTTGCAGGTGCAACTTGGTGAACCGTGGAATGAAGGAGGTGCACTGTTGTTAGGTGGAGATGCACACTATGGAGAAGCAGATTCGTGATGAAGCAGGCAGCATGGTTGACGACTGGCTCGCCCTTGGAGCTCACCGGAATTGCAGGTGCGGTTCGGTTTGAGGGAAGATGGTGGTTGCTGGTTCTTTTTAGAGGAGACAGAAGATCGTGGAGAAGATGGGGGATGGAATCCAAGGTTTAAACGAAGAAGGAGGAGTTGTCAGCCATGGGAAGGAGCGGTGGAGGTTTTAGGGAGAAGAAGCTAGCGGTAAGACTACACGGTGGTGGTTATTGGAGGAGCAGCGACCGTGTAGGATAGAGAGAGAGAGAGAGAGAGAGAGAGAGAAGGAGTTGTAATGGCTGGGTTTTCTTCCAATCTGCAGTAGCTAAAGGAGAGGGAGAGAAGAAGGAAAGCTTCTCTCCTTGTCTTAAATAATAACCGTTAGGTTTCCTTCCTCCCTTCTTGATAGGAACCGTGGGTTCCTATAATAGAAACCCATGGTTTCTAAAACACTTCCTCAATCTTAAAGTGGACCCACAACCTTTATTTCTCTTTTAAAAAAAAATCTTTCAAAAACAAACATTTCTTTGGCAAAAATCCCTTCATGGTAACAAGGTTTTCAAACTTTTGAGAAAGTTCCCCTTTTGGGTAAATTTGAGGGATACTTTCTAATAGAGGATGTGGGGTCCACCCCATGACTAGGCCGTTCGTCATTGCTAATGGGCCCATCTCTAGTTTGTTCATGACCCGTATGATTGGATATGGAATGATGAGGGCCATTGGATTCCAAGATCACCGATGGGTGATCGGAGGAAAGATTTGAAGATATGCTGATGATCAGACAGTAGAATGGATGATGATGATCCGATGGATCATCAGAATTTGATGGCAGAGAGAGAATGGGGGTTTAGAAAGAGGAGAGAGAAATTATTACAAAAATAGGGAGAAAATGCTAGCATAGGGTCTTGTACCCTAGTCTATGACTTGGTCTTCTGCATGCTTTACCAACTGAGCAAGCACTCACCTTGTGTTGGTTTATAAGCTTTAATCTCCTTAGTCTCTTCTTTGAGGGCTTGTCCCTCCTTCTCTCTTGGTCATCCCTTCTATTCTTTCTATTCAAGCGTGACTACAGCAGGTTTGAAAACTCAGAAAAACTCAGATTTGGCACAATTGTACACTATCAACATCAGAGTCATCCTAAGTTTTGAAACTCTAGAGACCCTGTGAGAATAATTGTAGAGACCTAACCCAGTGAGCTTTCGAACCTTTAATCATTTCAGAGAGTTATACAATAATCCTGAGTCAATGGATGACTCACTATTCTTCATGCCCGCAATATTCGTTGAGAGATCTCATTACCCTTTGATTTGATCATGGAACTCGGAACGACATCAAAATTGGATTACTACAACAGAACCTTCTCTGTATCCAGTCAAGACAGTATACATGATAGTGCAAACCCTAGAAAATGATTTAGGCCATTTTTTCTGAACCATTCAGCCTTTTTACTCACCTGAATTATACTTCAATAGAAACCCCTTGAGCCGTTCTATAAAAGCCTTTTCTTTGTAAACCCATCAACCTAAAACCCAGTCCAGCTACGAAGTGTTACTAGCTACCCTACTTTTGAGAAGGATAAAGAATAACTGATGTGGGTGTATCGTGAAAAGAAAAGTAAAGAAGAAAAATCAAAAGGAAAAGAAAGTGGTTCAAGCTGAAAACAAAATATGGAAAGAAAGTATGAAAAAGAGCTGAAAAGAAATTGAGCAGTCTTAGAAATATCAAGAAAAAGAGAAAAATATGAAAAAAGGAAAAAGAACCAGATAATGGTGTTACGCCGCAGGAAAAATACAAGAAAATGGCAATATCCTCTCAAGATCTTTGAAATCCTGTATTCCTTTATCTCTCTACACCTGACCTAAGCCTCATTACAACCCAGGAAAGTCCTACTTGATTCTAGGATAGTACGATCATAAAATGTAGAGATTGGAGAAAGAGAAGCTATAGAGTTTGATCTGACGTTCCCGAGTGAAGTGGTATTCCAATCATGAGATCTTCTTCTGTTAAAGATGTCCTTCCTTCAAATAAAACATATGTGAGATCTTTTGCCTCTTTATATTAAATACATCTCCTCACATATAAATTGAGAGAAAAGAAGAAAACCCTTCTTGTGTGATTCTATTCTGAGTGCTAAACATGTGAGATTTGAGGTCGAGGCAGAAAAACTTAGAGGTGATCTGGAAATCTTTACTGTCGGATGATGAGAATGTTGAGCACACACACACGCAGAGTCTGACTATTCTGGGTCATGATTATCAGTCTGTAGTCTTGCCAAAACTTTCAAACTCTTCGTTAGCATGTAACTGTTTTTGCATCCATTCAATAATTTGACGAACGGTGTTTTCCCGGAGCTAATATGAAAAAGTGTGCAGCATGTGCAGAGCCCTTTTAAGCTCATTTATTTCGCACTAATTGCCAAGGATTGACAATATGCTGGTTGGGGGTTGTGATATTCGCTCAAAAGTGCTTATTTTAAGCAATTATCCTTTTAGCGTTATTGCATTCTCCTACGTAAAATACTCTATTTACCTACTTTTCTACGTAAGAGTCTCTTCTGTTGCGTAAAACACACTTTTCTGGACGAAATGGTATATTTGCATGCATTAAACACATTTTCGGAAGTCTAAATATTAAGCCGTTTTGATAAAGTCTCATTACGCGCTTCTTCTGTCGCAGGAAACCCCGATGGGACGATTCTCGAGACTTGTGGGCCCAAATCGATCATGAAAGCCCATTATCAAAGCTTAACAAGCCCACGTGCTATGACTAGAAGATATGGGCCAAATATGGGCTAAATAAGAGGACCAAAAAGCCGGCCCAAAGAACGAAGAGAGTAGGAGAGCCAATGACCAAGAGACGGACCAAAGCGTTTAAAGCCACATGAGTCAGCAAAGAATGATGGTCGACTCTACTGGAGAAGCGTGAGGATGGTCACAGTGAAGACGAGGGTTCCAGACCCTCCTCCAGTGCTTTTTTCCATTTTTTTTGATACTTTTTCTCTCATTTCTTCTTATTCTCTCTCTCTCTTCATCTCTCGATCCTCGAATCTACTGACCTAACCCCAGAACTCCTACCTTTCGGCTCTATCTCATTTCCCTTAGCTTTTTGACCGTTGGATCTTCCATCGGACCGTTGGATCTCCAATAGGACCGTTGGATCTCTCTAGATCCATCGATTTACCAATCTGGGTCCCAATCAAGTCACCATCCATCCGATCGCCATCAGACTGTCTGTCACATCATCTTGTGAGATGATGGACATCATCAATCCATATGGGCCAGTAGCCGGGCCCATCTTCATCGACCCGCTGTCCGACCAATTAGTGGACCCCGCGAATTTCAAAATAATTTTAATTAAATGGGGGGTCTACTAATTGGGGAGATTCCCCATGGAAAAGTAGGTTTTTACTTAAAAAAAAAATATATATATATTTTTTCTTATTTTTTTATTTTTTTTTCAAAAACCCCCTATTTCCATTAAAGGAAATAGGGAAGCTTTAAAAGGGGAGAAGAGAGGGTTCGAAACCCTAATCTCCTAATCCCTCTCCTCCTCTCCTTTCCCCAAAACTTGCCCCCCCCCACGTTTTCCCCTTCTTCCCCCTCCTTCTTCTCCTCTTCTTCCTTCTCGTCTTCTTCATTTTTCTTTACCGGAGTTGCAGGTCTGCAACTCCGGCCAGCAGTAACTTGTCCACCCGCCTGGTGCTCCTCTTCATCGCCAAGGCCGTCTACAACTCCACCTCCACGCTGCTGCGAACACCACCATTAACGGCACCCTGCAACTCCAACGAGTTGCAGGTCTGCTCTTCCTCAACGGCCAACTGCTACCACCGTCTCCGCCGCTGCAGCCACCTTTTTACACCGCCTGTGCATCTGCTCCCTGTTGCGAGCATGGCCTGCACAACCTCCGGCCGTCTCCATTCTCTTCAGCCACCACCTGCTGCTGCTCCGTGCGACTTCGCCTGCATGCTGCCCTCACCACCGAAGCTTTCTCCTCCCGATTTTCGGACGTCCAACACCAACAACGTTGCTGCCAAGGTGAGAGGCTATAAAAGGTTCCTCCAAAGTTCTCCTTGGCTGCAACATCTCTTCCCGCACCTCTTCTGTCCATGCCCCATCTTCACTAGTAAGTGCTTCACCTTTACCTCCTTCTTCTTCTTCTTCTACTCCGGCGAACTTGGCCGGAAATTGCAGTAACATCTTCACTGGCCGGAAATTGCAGTAACATCTTCACCACCGTTCCTCCACGTCATGCTATGCACACCGCCCTCCTGCTGGTCTGAAACCCCTGCATCTCGAACCGAACCAGCAATAATGATTGCTCATGCAACCTACAACAACCACATCGCCACCACCAAGCATGGCCAAACCTCTTCCCTTGGCCAAGCCCTATGCATCCCACCACCACTTCGGGTTTGCTGACGTTCATAGCAGCAACGTTCAACCCCCTGCACGCACCAGTAAAATGCACCCTCGTGCAACCGCTTGGAAGCTTCTCTTCCA